>OY856412.1:1463483393-1464683393 GCA_963693085.1 Alisma plantago-aquatica
CAATACGTTTACATTTAAACATATGTAATTGCATATTCTCAATTTTAAACATAGATACATATATATCATCTAATTACTAATTATTTTATGATTTTTGAATTTAATTTATTAATTAAATGTGTGCACATATACCCCCACATACCGCATACAATGTACATGATACCTATCTGCCTGCATCTTGCGTTTTTTGGAACAATGGATGGTTGTATTCTATGCAGATCAAAGACACATGGGATGACGGGAATCATCTCTTTTAGGAGTAAACAACTGCAAATATGTCATGCCCTAGTTTTGGGGGTAGGGATAGGATAGGAACCAGAGTAAATGCAATCTCTTAAGGAACAAATAGACATTCTGTAGGTGATGATGGGGGATAAACAAATTCAGAATTGAGAGCTTTTGGGTGTTGTCCTATTTTGTCGTTATGTGGCTCAATCTGAATTTATACTAATATTTAGATATGAAAATCTTATTGCGCCCCTAATGGCTAGAAATGTCCAAATAAGATAAAACCAACTTAGAGACAAAAGTACAAGGGTTAAGAGAAAGGGTCAGCTTGGTTAATAATTATTATGTTTGCTAGTGTTGAATATTCATTATAATCATCTAAGTCTCAAATACCAAACATGTTGGAGCCATGATAACATGGATCTTTCATTTCACTTATTTTTTTGGATAGGGGATATATTCTCAGAGTGGTAATGAATCAAAATCTTTCCCGACAAGCTATCCCAGAACTGGTCTAGTCGATTCCTCCCTTTTAACTTTTATGTGATTCAATAACCTTACTTTCGACTAGTGTTTTTGCTAATATATGCTTCACATGTCCAAACCATCTGAAGTGACCTCTCATAGTTTGATCTCCGCTACCACTTTATTTCTCATTTTATAATGCCATTTTCCTCATCTTCCCTTGAAAATCTTAGTATTCTCATTTCTTCCGTATCTATTTTTGTCACTTTGTTTCTTCACACCAAATATTTAGTGCCATACAACATACATACTTTCAATTTGAGTTGAAATGTATGGTCTCATAGTGTGTTGGTCACACTTACTATTTTGAAAAGTGATCCAAGTGGTCGCCTAAGTGGCCTAGACCCTTGATTACTCAATTGGGTTTCGGGGCAACAATTAGGCAGCTCTACATTAAGTGCCCCCTTAAGCGGTTGCATGAGCATTGCTTCTAAGCTCCTGCCTGAGGGTTACTAGTTTTGCAATGCATGTTTTATGTTATTTTTTATTTTCTTTTAGCAGAAGACATGTGATTTGGTGGTTCTTTATATGAGAACGAGGGTGCTATGCAGGCAACCACACCTAATGATAATGATTTTTCTTGGAAACATTGCGATATTGTTCCCAATGAATGAAGTTTTGACAAAATTGATTTTGGTGGCACCTGCTACCGAAACATGTGACTGTATCAGTTTCTATCAAACTGCTAACAAGATTGCAATTATCGAAATTTTGATAAAAATTTGATGATTTTTATGAATTTCGCCAATTTCGATGGATTTCGAAGTTTTTTGTGCACAACTAAATTTTTTTGATGGAAACTTTGATAACTGCAACTCTTGGTGTCATTGTTGATGTTTAAAGTATAGTTATTGACCAACTAAACCGCACGTCCAAAATGAAGCAGATTTTAGAGTAGTCAGACTCTTAAATTTATAACCCGACTCTCAGGCCCCCACGACTACTATACGGGGTCCGAAGTAGTAGATCAGGTTCGAACCACAGGGACAAGTAACAATAAGTGCTAAGAACGCAAACCTTCGACTCAGATACACCAAACGAAAGGATATATTAAGATGAGTGTTCCTCACAGAATGGAGAAGCTTCAACCAAGCAAACAAGTAAGGGAAAAATAAGAAAGCAAAACAAAAAGAACAAAACAAGCAAGCATGTGATAACAAATGCAGACGGGAACTTGGATTGGGTTTCACCTACGAAGCTCTCTCACCGACATGCAATACTCACACCCTGTGTATGCCCTTAGCAAGGTTACATGCAATCATCATATATGTCTATTCCCTCCTCTCTCGACCTTAGGATAGATCTAGATTATAAGATTGCCTCTCTCTCGAGACGGCAAACAAACAATCACAAAGATAACTATATGATCATTAGCTTTAGCATTCCAACATTTTCATGTATTTATGCAACTCCATAACACCTAGATAGAATTAGTACTACTCTTTTGAGGCACTAACAATCAAACATCACAAGATGGTTGCTAATCAGACAAGTGAAGAATTAAGAACAAGGGTATGGAGATAACCATTGCCAAGAGCATATATATATTCAAAAGGATGTAAGCATGTACATGTTGGGAGAGCCTTAGTGGCTACTCCCAACCCAAGCAATGAGTTTAGCCGCTATGTTAGTGAGTAGCATTACGGATTTACAAATAAAACAGAACATAAAGTACTGTTATGGCAAAGGATTAGAATAATGAGGTTAAGTGGGATGATCCGAGTAAGGGAAGCGGACGATACACCGACTATAGCTAGGCGATTGCCACAACTGTTGGTATGGTGCTTCTCCCCAGACTAGGCGAGGTGTTGGCGACGATATGCTATCCTTCCTCTTTCCGTCAAAGAAGAAGAGTCAGAGCAGAACGAGATGTGGAGGCGGAAGTAATGAGACAGACTTCGTCAGACTCTCGTCCTTCTTCGTTGTCAACCGATGGCGGTGACGGTAGGCGATGGCGAGCTCCTTCTCCGGCAGCGTCTCTGCGTCCTTGGCCTGGCGCGAGGACCCCCGTGGACGCAGTTGGGGGTCCTCTATATATAGGTGCTAGCATGGGGTTCTTTACTTGCGCCCCAAGCGTCCCGGGTGTCATCCTCGGGCCACATGCTTAACGGCCTTGTGTGACAGTTCTGTCAGTGCTGCCATCAGTTGGTAGCTATCGTGTGATTGTGAAGGCAGACTGCCGGTAGGTGGGATTGCTGGACCATTGGTTGGTCGAGCAGGCGAGCCATCGGTTGGCGAGGTCTGTGTGACCATTGCCTGGTGCATTTTCTTGGCCATTGACTGACGACGCAGACAGACCACCGATAGATTAGCCTACAGGACCATCGGTTGGTAGGCCTACGGTCTGTCCATCGACGGACGAAAGGTAGCGATAATCGATGGGGGCACAGAACTGTCTGACGTCAATTGATGGAGATGCAGACTCGTGCTTGGGACCATCGACTGAGATCCGATGGTCGTGCTGTTGTCTTCCCTGAACCGACCATTGGTTGAGAGAGACCGATAGGGGTTATGTTCCTGTTACATGGGTAGAGCTTATAAAGAGAGATTTTGAATCATTATATCTCGATCAAAATATGACCCATGATAGGGCTGGATGGAAACGAATGATCTATGTAGCCGTCCAACATGGTTGGGATTGAGGCTTAGATGATGATGATGATGATGTGGATGACATGTTTTCAGTTGATGGCTTATTAGACAACGAGGGTGCGAGGAAGCCAACCACACCAAAAAATAATGAGTTGGCTCAGAACGTTGCACTATTGTTCCTAGGGCCAATGAAATGGTTGACTATTGAGTCAATATCAACAACAAACCATCAACCCAAGTAAAATATGTGGGGGGATGTCCTACATGTTCTATATGTGATATTATAACACAAATAAGTACATGCATGGATACAACTCATGGTCACAAAATTACAAAACTTAATACCTACATTTTGCCATTGAAATCCTTCATCGAAATCCCTAGGAAACATGAAAGTTTCCTTACCTCTCACATGAAGGACCCCCACACCTCCCATATAAAATTTTATTGCATAAAACAATGCGTTTAGGTGTAGAGATCACACATGCAAAATTTCATGGCTTAATTCGTTCATTTTGGCGTCGAAATGGGCACAATTTCATTTATCAGAATTGTCATAAATTTCCATTTCCACGCCCTCGAAACAGTATCAAAATCGGATACCTCATTCCTTGGTTGTTCCTACGGTGAATGAAATGGTTGACCGTTGAGTCAATATCAACTGCAAGCTGTCAACCCAAGTAAAACATATGGGAGGATGTCCTACACATCCAATATCTGATATTATAGCACAAATAAGTTCATACACACATATAAATCAATATTGCAAAATTTCATAACTCACTTCATGTGATCATCGATCTCATTGAAATTCCCAAGATGCGACTCGATTTTCTTACTTCACACATGCATTACATGGACCCCCATCTACCCCATATAACATTTTTTTACATAAATGAGTGTATTTAGGCACATATACCAAACATGTAAATTTCATGGCTTAATTGTTCATTTTTGCGTCGAAACAACCATAATTGCATTCATCGATATTTTCGGCGAAATTTCCATTAATTTCAATTTCCACACTGTTGAAAAGGCATCAAAATTGGACTCCTTGTTCATTGGCTACTGCATAGTACTAACTACTATTTACCATAAGTCTATACTAAATAGTGCTACATAAAGGCAATATAATACTGTGTGACTATGTCATAAATCAGTAATATTGTATTGTTCTATTGTATGAGTTACTATGTGTGGAACATTAAGGTAATAAACAACAATACTTTTGTGAATGTAATATAATATAACAATGCATAATACTATTAAGCATTATTGCACTACTATATAATACTAACTACTAAGTATATTATATGATGGTATGATTCTAGTATACCACTGTTTGTTATATTACCACTCTAAATATTGCTAACTATCAAGGAGTTTGTAGTACTAGTTTACTACTGAATGTAATACATGCATACCAATGCTCCATACACATGTGAGGTGAATTAAGTAACGATATTGTTGTTTAGATGAATATTACAGTGTCACATGGGTTTGGTTGTGTACAAGTTTCTAAAAATGGTGATTTATACATACAAATGTGTTTTCTTTTTGTGTAAAATAATGTATGAAGTTTAAGCATCCGCCTTTTCAAAAAGCACCCGTTGGCGTTTAAGCGGCCAAGCCACAAAGTCTGGATTTCACTTACCATATTATGAACTTGTTAGGAGTATGTTGCAATGTATCACCTTCCATAAACCCTAAGCAAAAAATAACTTTTTTTTCCCCGGAAGTATAGAGGTGATTGCATTCACCCCGATCTTTCCAAGCAAGTCCAAACAAAACAAACACATATATTAAGGATCAGAAAAAGAAAACTAACAAAAAGAAAAACCACCTCCACCTCCACATGCACCAGTCCTACCACCAAATCCAGCAGCACCACCCAGCCGTACATCTTCGTCTAATCTTAGATCGGCCCCTCCTCCGCCACCAATTCTGCCACCTACATCTGCACCTGCGTCATCTCTAGGGCCGGCAATCCCAGACCCGACCCGAAATTCTGACCCAAATGACCCGAATTAAACCCAAAAATGTTAATTTAATTGTAAACTAAAATTCTGCCATGTGTGCAAATTTTAGTTTGTATGGACCCGAATAACCCGAACCCGACCCGTTCAACTCGAGAGTAACCTGAAATGACCCAAAATATACCTTTTGGTGGATTTGATTAAGATTTATTAAATATTGATACCTGATAACATTTTTGGCATGTCTTATAAACAATGATATAATCAAATATCCAATAATTTTAAGGATTGCATAAAGTTTGTAGTACAAACCCGATTTAGGACCCGAATTAGACCCGAAATTCACTTTACGGGTCACGACCCGATCTGACCCGACCCGACCCGATTGCCAGCCCTCACTTCCAATGCCAAGACCCACAACACTGCCTTTGCATGCACTCTGTCCGCCACCAACCCGTAATCCTCCACCAATGCTGAACCTAGGCCACCCCAGCCCCCTTTCCTACACCCCACTACTGCCAATTCCTCCGCCTTTCCTAGCATAATCTCCAGTCGCACCTCTAACTCCACTCCCTTGACCGGCTGACATTTCCTCCGCCCCCACTGCCATGTTCTCCTCCACCCCATTGCCGGGTTCTCCCATGCCCCTCCAATACTTGCTCCAACATCACTGAGGCCAACAATATTTTCTCCACCCACCCAAGTTACAGAACTTATACATACATTTCATCCAACTTATCATTATCTCCTTCTAGAGTTGAAGATTGGTTCAAATCACAATGCAGTCAATATAATTTGTTTGGCTTTGTTTCGGCTAATCTTAAAACCTTTAGCTTTTGAAGAGCTTCTTTGTAGTATTAGTTTGTGATTTGCTCCATCCTATGAAGCACGGATACTCCAAAACAAGTGTCGTTCCCGTATCCGATACGTATTGGATACCAATACTCTGTGGATACTCCTGGATACGTATCAGATACTCCTAATACGTATCGGATACTCCTAATACGTATCAGGTACTCCTAATCCGTATCCTGCCGTATCCAGGCCGTATCCGGTCAGTAAAAACTAGAAAACAAATCTGGGCATGACATTGCTTAATTAGTATTTGACACCAGCTCATGTCTCAACCCTCTCTGCTAAGTAGTAGCTTGGAACAAGGCTGTCATAGTTGCTTCCTTGAAGTAGTTCAAGGTTAGTCACCATTCCTCTTGCTAAATGCCAATCTTCCTTCTTCTCTTTATTGTTTCTACCTCTTATGTTTTTTGGGATTTCACTTTTTAAAGAACTTCAATATGTAATTTGGATTTTTGTTTGTTCTTTATTGCAAACCAATTCATTCACCTTTACATGGTACTTCCGGATGCTTTCCCTGCTAAGGTGCAAGTTTTATGCACGTTGATGCCCTCCATATTCTATGAAAGGCTTCAATTTAGTATCGTTTGGTTAACAAGCCTCTTGTTTTGGTGACTAAATCCATTGTGATTTATTTTGGATTTCTATCTAGACAATATCTATTTCATCTCCTTTGAAGATAATCATTGCATCCCCATCCTTATGTCTCCCTCTATGAAGCACCGATACTCCGAAATAGGTGTCCTACTAGTATTGAATACATATTTGATACTAATACTCCCTAGATACTCTCTAATACATACCAAATACTTCTTAAGTCGTATTCCTTTTTTATTAGCAGGAAATGACCTCAATGCAGCCAGGATACAACCAACCCATTTAGCAGCCAAGAGAGCACCCCACTCGCGTGATCCCTCAAAATCCCAAAACCATGTGACCTCTAACTCTAGACTCCCCCTATTGTATTGTGATTTGAGAATGAGATTGGTATTTTCTGTTAAAATTTCAAAATAAACATTAAAAAAACTGTTGTATCCATGTTGTATCTTATATTTTCAAAAATTGTCGTATCCCCGTACCGCACCTGTACCTGTATCCATTTCTGTATCTATATCCGTGCTTCATAGTAGCTAGCTATACATGAGAGAAGATAGTTTGGTATCACAGATGACACAACTCACTTTACAAAACAACATTACATGATACATGAAATGTGAAAGGTTTAGAATATGATATTATCATGTCTTTTTGTAACTTGTCTCACATTAATATGAATGAAAGACCCCTTTTTAAATCATTGTTTGATATTATAGCATTGGTTTCCGTTTTCTTTAGAAATGTTGTGACTTTTGAATGAAATTTGATTGTCTTCATCTATTTTTAAAATAAATATATTGGTTATTTTTAAAAATATTAAAATAAATATTAAAAAATTGTCGTATCCATGACGTATCCGTATCCTCTATTTTCGAAAATTGCCGTATCCGCGTACCCGTACCCGTACCCGTATCCGATACATATCCGTATCCGTGCTTCTTAGGCTCCATCTGTAGTTTCATGAATCATCTTGATATCAGATCATCAGACACCAACAAATAGCATTTTCCAAAGAGTTTCGTGGTATTTTAGTTCATGATTTGCTCTTAACTTTTTTATCAATCAACGTGACATCATACACCAAGAAACATCATTGTGAACACGCAGCTCATTCATCTTTACATTACTGTCTGCAGTTAAATATTTAATGTATATAGTGCATGTAAACTGACAAGAGCATCGATTACTGGTTACTTTCTGCAGTTAAATATTTAATGCATAATTCTATATACACTTAAACAGCATCCATTGCAGAATAACGTATGCTTCTTGTCTAGCAATGTAAATTTTCAGTTGTGAGGCATTAAATCTTGCTGCCGTTATAATTTGATCGAGATCTAATTTGACCAAATTTAGACCTAATCCATGCTAATTCGATCTATATGTGTCTTAATTTGGGCCTAAAAGGCCTTAGGCATCCACGTTAGTTATCTAAAAGCCTAGGCGCCCAGTTTAAGGAGGTCCACCTAGAGCCTAGGTGGGAGCCTGGATAACTGATAACATCCAATTTTGGGGGTATTATATGCCTTATTTAATCCCTATTTCTCTCATGTTATGCAAACTTATATTCACTTCCCTCCTACCTTGCACATAGTTTCTCTCTCTACCCCACTTGAAGGTAACAGGAACATTTTCATGCAGATATGATCAAAGAACATAACCCCTATCTACATGGGTAGAGCTTATAAAGAGAGATTTTGAATCATTATATCTCGATCAAAATATGACCCATGATAGGGCTGGATGGAAACGAAGGATCTATGTAGCCGTCCAACATGGTTGGGATTGAGGCTTAGATGATGATGATGATGATGTGGATGACATGTTTTCAGTTGATGGCTTATTAGACAACGAGGGTGCGAGGAAGCCAACCACACCAAAAAATAATGAGTTGGCTCAGAACGTTGCACTATGGTTCCTAGGGCCAATGAAATGGTTGACTATTGAGTCAATATCAACAACAAACCATCAACCCAAGTAAAATATGTGGGGGGATGTCCTACATGTTCTATATGTGATATTATAACACAAATAAGTACATGCATGGATACAACTCATGGTCACAAAATTACAAAACTTAATACCTACATTTTGCCATTGAAATCCTTCATCGAAATCCCTAGGAAACATGAAAGTTTCCTTACCTCTCACATGAAGGACCCCCACACCTCCCATATAAAATTTTATTGCATAAAACAATGCGTTTAGGTGTAGAGATCACACATGCAAAATTTCATGGCTTAATTCGTTCATTTTGGCGTCGAAATGGGCACAATTTCATTTATCAGAATTGTCATAAATTTCCATTTCCACGCCCTCGAAACAGTATCAAAATCGGATACCTCATTCCTTGGTTGTTCCTACGGTGAATGAAATGGTTGACCGTTGAGTCAATATCAACTGCAAGCTGTCAACCCAAGTAAAACATATGGGAGGATGTCCTACACATCCAATATCTGATATTATAGCACAAATAAGTTCATACACACATATAAATCAATATTGCAAAATTTCATAACTCACTTCATGTGATCATCGATCTCATTGAAATTCCCAAGATGCGACTCGATTTTCTTACTTCACACATGCATTACATGGACCCCCATCTACCCCATATAACATTTTTTTACATAAATGAGTGTATTTAGGCACATATACCAAACATGTAAATTTCATGGCTTAATTGTTCATTTTTGCGTCGAAACAACCATAATTGCATTCATCGATATTTTCGGCGAAATTTCCATTAATTTAAATTTCCACACTGTTGAAAAGGCATCAAAATTGGACTCCTTGTTCATTGGCTACTGCATAGTACTAACTACTATTTACCATAAGTCTATACTAAATAGTGCTACATAAAGGCAATATAATACTGTGTGACTATGTCATAAATCAGTAATATTGTATTGTTCTATTGTATGAGTTACTATGTGTGGAACATTAAGGTAATAAACAACAATACTTTTGTGAATGTAATATAATATAACAATGCATAATACTATTAAGCATTATTGCACTACTATATAATACTAACTACTAAGTATATTATATGATGGTATGATTCTAGTATACCACTGTTTGTTATATTACCACTCTAAATATTGCTAACTATCAAGGAGTTTGTAGTACTAGTTTACTACTGAATGTAATACATGCATACCAATGCTCCATACACATGTGAGGTGAATTAAGTAACGATATTGTTGTTTAGATGAATATTACAGTGTCACATGGGTTTGGTTGTGTACAAGTTTCTAAAAATGGTGATTTATACATACAAATGTGTTTTCTTTTTGTGTAAAATAATGTATGAAGTTTAAGCATCCGCCTTTTCAAAAAGCACCCATTGGCGTTTAAGCGGCCAAGCCACAAAGTCTGGATTTCACTTACCATATTATGAACTTGTTAGGAGTATGTTGCAATGTATCACCTTCCATAAACCCTAAGCAAAAAATAACTTTTTTTTCCCCGGAAGTATAGAGGTGATTGCATTCACCCCGATCTTTCCAAGCAAGTCCAAACAAAACAAACACATATATTAAGGATCAGAAAAAGAAAACTAACAAAAAGAAAAACCACCTCCACCTCCACATGCACCAGTCCTACCACCAAATCCAGCAGCACCACCCAGCCGTACATCTTCGTCTAATCTTAGATCGGCCCCTCCTCCGCCACCAATTCTGCCACCTACATCTGCACCTGCGTCATCTCTAGGGCCGGCAATCCCAGACCCGACCCGAAATTCTGACCCAAATGACCCGAATTAAACCCAAAAATGTTAATTTAATTGTAAACTAAAATTCTGCCATGTGTGCAAATTTTAGTTTGTATGGACCCGAATAACCCGAACCCGACCCGTTCAACTCGAGAGTAACCTGAAATGACCCAAAATATACCTTTTGGTGGATTTGATTAAGATTTATTAAATATTGATACCTGATAACATTTTTGGCATGTCTTATAAACAATGATATAATCAAATATCCAATAATTTTAAGGATTGCATAAAGTTTGTAGTACAAACCCGATTTAGGACCCGAATTAGACCCGAAATTCACTTTACGGGTCACGACCCGATCTGACCCGACCCGACCCGATTGCCAGCCCTCACTTCCAATGCCAAGACCCACAACACTGCCTTTGCATGCACTCTGTCCGCCACCAACCCGTAATCCTCCACCAATGCTGAACCTAGGCCACCCCAGCCCCCTTTCCTACACCCCACTACTGCCAATTCCTCCGCCTTTCCTAGCATAATCTCCAGTCGCACCTCTAACTCCACTCCCTTGACCGGCTGACATTTCCTCCGCCCCCACTGCCATGTTCTCCTCCACCCCATTGCCGGGTTCTCCCATGCCCCTCCAATACTTGCTCCAACATCACTGAGGCCAACAATATTTTCTCCACCCACCCAAGTTACAGAACTTATACATACATTTCATCCAACTTATCATTATCTCCTTCTAGAGTTGAAGATTGGTTCAAATCACAATGCAGTCAATATAATTTGTTTGGCTTTGTTTCGGCTAATCTTAAAACCTTTAGCTTTTGAAGAGCTTCTTTGTAGTATTAGTTTGTGATTTGCTCCATCCTATGAAGCACGGATACTCCAAAACAAGTGTCGTTCCCGTATCCGATACGTATTGGATACCAATACTCTGTGGATACTCCTGGATACGTATCAGATACTCCTAATACGTATCGGATACTCCTAATACGTATCAGATACTCCTAATCCGTATCCTGCCGTATCCAGGCCGTATCCGGTCAGTAAAAACTAGAAAACAAATCTGGGCATGACATTGCTTGATTAGTATTTGACACCAGCTCATGTCTCAACCCTCTCTGCTAAGTAGTAGCTTGGAACAAGGCTGTCATAGTTGCTTCCTTGAAGTAGTTCAAGGTTAGTCACCATTCCTCTTGCTAAATGCCAATCTTCCTTCTTCTCTTTATTGTTTCTACCTCTTATGTTTTTTGGGATTTCACTTTTTAAAGAACTTCAATATGTAATTTGGATTTTTGTTTGTTCTTTATTGCAAACCAATTCATTCACCTTTACATGGTACTTCCGGATGCTTTCCCTGCTAAGGTGCAAGTTTTATGCACGTTGATGCCCTCCATATTCTATGAAAGGCTTCAATTTAGTATCGTTTGGTTAACAAGCCTCTTGTTTTGGTGACTAAATCCATTGTGATTTATTTTGGATTTCTATCTAGACAATATCTATTTCATCTCCTTTGAAAATAATCATTGCATCCCCATCCTTATGTCTCCCTCTATGAAGCACCGATACTCCGAAATAGGTGTCCTACTAGTATTGAATACATATTTGATACTAATACTCCCTAGATACTCTCTAATACATACCAAATACTTCTTAAGTCGTATTCCTTTTTTATTAGCAGGAAATGACCTCAATGCAGCCAGGATACAACCAACCCATTTAGCAGCCAAGAGAGCACCCCACTCGCGTGATCCCTCAAAATCCCAAAACCATGTGACCTCTAACTCTAGACTCCCCCTATTGTATTGTGATTTGAGAATGAGATTGGTATTTTCTGTTAAAACTTCAAAATAAACATTAAAAAAACTGTTGTATCCATGTTGTATCTTATATTTTCAAAAATTGTCGTATCCCCGTACCGCACCTGTACCTGTATCCATTTCTGTATCTATATCCGTGCTTCATAGTAGCTAGCTATACATGAGAGAAGATAGTTTGGTATCACAGATGACACAACTCACTTTACAAAACAACATTACATGATACATGAAATGTGAAAGGTTTAGAATATGATATTATCATGTCTTTTTGTAACTTGTCTCACATTAATATGAATGAAAGACCCCTTTTTAAATCATTGTTTGATATTATAGCATTGGTTTCCGTTTTCTATAGAAATGTTGTGACTTTTGAATGAAATTTGATTGTCTTCATCTATTTTTAAAATAAATATATTGGTTATTTTTAAAAATATTAAAATAAATATTAAAAAATTGTCGTATCCATGACGTATCCGTATCCTCTATTTTCGAAAATTGCCGTATCCGCGTACCCGTACCCGTACCCGTATCCGATACATATCCGTATCCGTGCTTCTTAAGCTCCATCTGTAGTTTCATGAATCATCTTGATATCAGATCATCAGACACCAACAAATAGCATTTTCCAAAGAGTTTCGTGGTATTTTAGTTCATGATTTGCTCTTAACTTTTTTATCAATCAACGTGACATCATACACCAAGAAACATCATTGTGAACACGCAGCTCATTCATCTTTACATTACTGTCTGCAGTTAAATATTTAATGTATATAGTGCATGTAAACTGACAAGAGCATCGATTACTGGTTACTTTCTGCAGTTAAATATTTAATGCATAATTCTATATACACTTAAACAGCATCCATTGCAGAATAACGTATGCTTCTTGTCTAGCAATGTAAATTTTCAGTTGTGAGGCATTAAATCTTGCTGCCGTTATAAATACATATGTGCAAAGCACTGCAGAAATATGGAGTTCAGGATCAGTTTGTTTGGTCTGAAAAAGTCAAAATGTGGGTGTTGTTTGGGAAATTCAAAAAAATCCGGCAAAAGTTCAGTAGAAGTGGCCAAATATTTGGAAAGATCGGAAACAATAGCGTATAAAATTCACATACACATCAATCTCTATCAATGTTTTAGAAATCGAGAAGCGGGGGGGGGGACATGGCCTTGTAGCCGCTTAAGCGGCAGGTGGACGCTTAAGCGGGTGCTTTTTTGAAAAGTGGATGTTATAGTTTATGTATATTTTATACATAATTACACACATCTATATTATATAGCAAAGTCCGTGGAAGGGGCGGGATGCAATTTTTTCGATTATTTTTTGAAATTACGTATTGGTCCTTGTGTGTATACACCACATCTTTAATTTTTTAAATTATATATTATATTAAGAGACACATCATTGGAAAGCCCGTGGAGGGGGTGGGATGCAATTTTTTTGATTATTTTTTAAAATTATTTATTGGTCCTTGTGTGTGTACACCACACTTTTTTCTTTAATTTTTTAAATTATATATTATATTAAGAGACACATCTATACTATATAGGAAAGCCTGTGAGGGGGTGGATGTAATTTTCTCGATTATTTTTGAAATTACGTATTGGTCCTTGTGTGTGTACACCATACTTTTGTCTTTAATTTTCAAATTATATATTATATTAAGAGACACATCTATACTATATAGGAAAGCCCATGGAGGGGATGGATGCAATTTTCTCCATTATATTTTGAAATTACGTGTTGGCCCCTGTGTTTGTACACCACACTTTTGTCTTTATTTTTTCAATTAAATATTATATTGATAGACACATCTATACTATATAGAAAAGCCCATGGAGGGACTGGATGCAATTTTCTCCATTATTTTTTGAAATTACATATTGCTCCTTGTGTGTGTACACCACACTTTTGTCTTTACTTTTTTAAATTATATATATTATATTAAGACACACATCTATACTATATAGGAAAGCCCGTGGAGGGGGTAGGATGCAATTTTCTTGATTATTTTTTGAAATTATTTATTGGTCCTTGTGTGTGTACACCACACTTTTGTCTTTAATTTTTTAAATTTATATTATATTAAGAGACACATCTATACACACATGGACCATTACGTAATTTCAAAAAATAGTGGAAAAAATTGCATCCAGCCCCCTCCATTGGCTTTCATATATAGTATAGATGTGTCTCTTTTTTTTGCCGACCAAAAAAAAGAGACACATCTATACTATATATGAAAGCCAGTGGAGGGGGCTGGATGCAATTTTTTCCACTATTTTTTGAAATTACGTAATGGTCCAGGTGTGTATGAGAAGTCCTATTAATATATATATATATTGTACATATATTTTTTATTTTTTAAGTTAAATCTATAAATTATTGATTGTAGTCTACTAAGGCACCATGCATATGACGGGTTTATTCCTAGTATACGTATCAAATTAGATATTTATGAACTTTTATTCATATCTAAACCTACATAATAGTGTAAAATTGATTTCTATACAATATAATAATATTACTGTTGTGCTTCTAGTAAAAATAATATACAGATATGATGTGTTTTACGGTAACATAAAATTAGGTAATCGAGTAATAACAGTGAGATCACATCACTAGTGTAAGTAATACAAAAATACTTGTATTTTACAGACTTACAGTACTAATATAGATAATATGTTCATACATAGTAATGTTACAACAATAACATAGATAATACATATGTATATCCTAACACAAAGCCGTTATATGCAGTTGATTACATGATGCAATAATGTCAAATACTGTAATCTATAGTTGTAGATATCCAACCTGTAATAGACGCTAAATTGGTAATATACAATACCATATAGAACATCAGATATTGATTACTATACAATACAAATACACATTATACATACTAGATATTGCATATCTATACTAAGTAATTTATTCTATATGATATGCTAGTATAAATGTATAGAAGTACAATTAGAAGTGTGATTTAGAGATTTGGAAGAAGATATCTTTGGCCTAGCTGCTCACTTACTTTGTCGGCTTCAGGCGGACTTCTAATTGCGGCAGGGACCTTACAGCGCTTAAGCAGGCGTTCAGAATGCTTTTTAAAACACTGATCTCTATTTATATTTGCGAATGTGGGTAGCAATCACCTAGCAACATAATGTTAATTAAGCGGTACTTGTATGTTGTAATGGATTATGTGCAAACCTATTGAAATGTGAATACCTGAAGGTTTCAGTTTTTTGATATTTTTACATGAATAAAAACATAAAAAGGGAACTTAGAGCAAAGTAACCATTCGTGAGATCATGTGTCCCAGGGGGTATACTGCCGTAGAAGTAGAGATCATGAAAAAAATAACTCAATGAAAGTATTTGTGTAAAAATATAAAAAACACAAATAATTGTTAGATGCATGAATGAACCTTTATTATCTATCTATAAGTCGGGAATTATTTGTATGATGAATAGGGAGCTATTCAGCTGTAACCCACAGCAAGGGCATTTCGTACACATGATTGTTTTTCAATAGTCACCCAATCTTGTGACGAGTCAAATTAAGAAAAACACTAGAAACCAAACCTATGCCAGCATCTGATTTGTTATGCATGTTCAGTGAAACCGAAATCTAGTTCCAAACTGGTTCTTTACCTTCTGATTCATGTTAGGCAAGAGTGTGTTGAGAACTATTAATATATGCGAATATGCTGCATCGGACCCCCTTCTCTCACAAAATAAGAGGGACTATATGGTGAATGATGAAAATCATTTTATTTTTAAATTATATAAAGTTAGATCTTTCTTTGAATAGACTTTCTAAATTTTAAATTCTATGCTTTACATTATTTAAATGGATTTTTGTTTTCTGTCATATTCCTTTTGGCATTTTTAATCACATGACGAGTCTGCTTTTGATGTCTACACAGGTGATAAATTTGTTGCCAAACAGGTGGATAAAAACAAAAAGAAGAAGCTCAAAAGAGTTGAAGAAAAGATTCTAGGATGGGGTAGCTGCATCTTTTTCTTGCATTATGAAATTCCTGATTATTTACTTATTCAAGAAGTTATATGTCTACATCACTAATTTGTTCACCGTCAAATGTTGATAATTTAAATTGCTTTCTTTACTTATGGGGGTAGTTTTGATTCTACCACAGTTCTTAATATGATCTATGAAGTAATTACTATCTAGAGGATGTGTACATTTGCATTTTTGTCAGTTTAATGTTAATGCTGCCCCTGGAAACGAAATCATCCTGTCTGTTGTATGCTCTTAGTTCTTTCTTTGGAGTTATCTTATGAACATTTTGATGCTCAGACCAATACTATCAGCAACTCATTTTCATTTTAGACTAATATAGCTGCTCTCTCTAGGTGGCCGCGACGATGCTAAAGTTTTGATTCCGGCAAGTGTTGTTCTCCTTAATATGTTTGCACCTGCCGAATTAAGGGTATGGTTCCACCTTTCTTCTTATCTTGTGTTAAGATGTAAAATTCTAAGCCATTTGTTGTACAGCGAAACAATTGAGGGTGCTAGCTGTTTTTGCTTTGCTTCTTATTTGTGATTAGGTATACTCCTTAGGCCTGGATATACTTGTCTTTTCTTAGTCCTAGAAACAGAGACATATTTCAGTATCTTCATTTTCAGCTGGAATAATCCGAAAATCATCTGTGAAGTTTTCATTGTTTAAAATTTCCAATTTTGGAAGCAAATTTATTTGAGGTTACTAATAGTTTAAGTTACAAAACTTGTGGATTATCTGTTGTAGGCTGATGAGACACTACTTCCGGAACTTGAAGCTGATGTCAAGGAAGAATGCTTGAAGATTGGTCCGATTGATGCCGTCAAGGTGTGTTACTATGCCATGCTACTTGTCGTATGAGTTATAGTATAGTTTTTGCTTATGCTGCTATTTCCTATTCAATTGTTTAAGATGATATATAAGTGGACTCAATGATGAGCATGTATTCTTACAATTTGGGAAATGATTAAATTCTTTTTCATATATAAGGTTACCTTTTATATCTGAATGTACCTTTATGATATGTTCACATGGCCTTTAAGAAAATTAATTTTCTGTACAAATTTACCTATATGTATACATGTGTTATGATTTTCATAACATTTCATAACACTTCTTGCTTCATATATATGGTATATGTTAACTATGTCTATACATTTGCTATGATTTTAATAACATTTCTACCTTCATATATATATATATATTCACACACACATATTTATATATGTATGTATGTAGGTAAATCCATAAAGATACAATTAATTCATTGGTATACATTTTTAGTAAGAGAGCATAACCAATTACATTTCTAATAGAATTTATTAATATTGCCAAAACAAGAAGAGTAATAGTAAACAATGTAAGTGATAAAGAATCAATAAATAAATAGAGATTGATTAATAACAACTATCCCAATGACATATCCCCTAAACTAAAGTTGAATTAGGGGTAGGAAATTACGCAACCATAGATTTGAGAGGCAATGCGACTGCAGGCCAGTTGCACGGTCCACTCTATATGCGAGGGGCCGTTGCACACCCCAAGCTCCCATTCCTACCCCCATACTATAGTTTGGCAAACTTTTACATGAACGGTAGAGGAACTCGATTGAAAGCCGTGACCAGCAAGAGAGTGCTGCAAGCTCCACAAGCAGAGTGCCGTAAGCCCCGCAAGCGGGTGCCGTAAGCCCCGCAAGCGAGTCCTGCTAGCCCAACAAGCGGTTGTGTTGTGACAATCCAGCAAATGGGTACCACAATGCTCCAAAGGCAACATGTAATACAATGCGACAAACCAGAAAGATAAAAATTGGTAAATGTTTACTAACTATTAGGAGAAAGAATTCTAAAAGGTAATGATGTTTGGGCACATAACATAGACAACAATATATGTTTTGCACATTAGGACAAGAAAATAGACCATTAAAGGCAAAAATATGCCATAGGATCAATAAAATAATATAAGGCGACATATTTGGCAAGGCACATGGCAAGGCACACCCCTTGGCATAGTGACAAGTTCGGGACTCGACAACTTTTCGGCTGGCTGAAAAAAATCGGAATTCGGAAAAAATCGAGAAAAGTCCTGAAAAGATTGATAAATTTTGGTCAAAGTTCGGTCAACTATTTGGAAATAATTGAGAATAAGTCGGCTATACAAGTATATACATATATATGTATGTATGTATGTGTATATATATGGGATTAAGAGAGAAAGATTTCTCCCTCTCTCTCCCACACCCGTGGCGGAGTCCGAACGCCCGGGAGGGTGGTAAATCAAGGCAGAAATTGGGATTCGAACCCGGGTCCCTTTGTTAGGGGACACCGTGCTTGACCACTTGAGCCACTCCTTGTCGTCTGTATGTGTATATATAGATAAATGTATGTATGTACATACATATATGATGCATGTAACTGTTACGACCACAAGACATACAATCTTAGTGAGTGAAAAAGTAGGAAAAGAAGTAAAAAATAGTTGAGTAATAACGTGAACTGTCCAGAGGAGTAAGGGGTTTGAGGTTTAGTGTGTATTAGGAATTTTGTGTACATGGCAAGCGACTTAAAAGAGAAAAATTGTGAAAAGTCATGAAGAATCGTAAAAAATCGTATAAATCGTGAAAAAGCGGGATTAATTGAGAAAAGTCTTGGAAAATCGGCGATTGACGTATTCATCGTGATGAATATTCGGGAGCCTATAACATCGTGAAAAATCGTCGATTTTTCGTAAAATTCGGAGACTTTTGTTACTATGCTCCTTGGATGCCTTGAGAAGTATGCAAAGCAGCACCCCTTGGCGGCGCCTTGACAAGAATGCGAGGCATGCCCCTGAGTTTGTACGAGGAACATAGTTATCAAGGCCCCCGCGTAAGCGCTGCCTAGGCACCCATGCTCCAGGAAACTTGTTCCCAAGTGGTCTGAGTGAGTACCTACTACCATTTAGGCGTAATTTAGGTCATTTTGGCACCATATTACGGTAGGTCAATATTGGAATTTTAGATTATCTTTTACATTGATTTTCAAGAAAAGTTAGGTTATTCTATGTTTGAGTCAACACAAATTAGGCCAATTTAGGTTTGGTTTGGTTAAAAATGGCTAAACAAGGTCTTATTTTGATCATTTTAAGTGCAATCTATGTAAATTTAGGTTTGATTTACCTTAGAGGAATCCAATATGGATATACTTAGTAAAATATACTTATAAACATGTATGTATAACCATCCAAAATTCATATTAAAATTAGAAAAACAATAGAGTGCCTGGGCAACCGCCTAGGCAACGAGGCTTCCTAGTACTGGAGGTTACAACCTAGCAGCATAGACAACTATGATGAGGCATGTTGAGGTGCTAAGGCATTTGCGAGGTGTATGCCTAAAACTGTATGTTCAACAAAAGCCTAGATAACCTCAGTTTGGGCATAGTTCGAGGCTTAACTCAAACTTGTAAACACCTACACACATTTGTGTGTGTATATATGTATCTATGTGTGTGTGTTTATTACTTCATACATGTTTGTACATGTACTTGTGTGTATTTATAAATGTGTGTGCGTCTTTAGAAGATTATATCTTATGCATATAAATGTGTCTCTAGTTATAGTATAAATAACTATATCTCCACATCTATATGCGTGTATAAATCTATATATGTACTTGTGTGTGTATATATGCATGTATATGTATATTTATATGTGTGTGTATATGTATGTGTGTATTGTGAAGCAACCTGCATCTCGGTCGATACTATCGACACTCTGTCGATAGTATCGAGATCTGTTCAGGTTCATATTGGAGCAAGCGGCATCTTGGTCGATACTATCGACACACATGTCGATAGTATTGAGATTGGTTCAGGCGCAAAGAAAATACTCCGTCGATACCATCGACACAAGTCGATGGTATCGACACAAGTCGATGGTATCGACACCGGCACAGCGGCGGAACAGTAAACCGGCGGCTGACCTATTTTTGTTATAAAATGTTATTTTTTTGTGTTTTCTCTTCTTGTATCTCATGTATTCTACCCTAATATATAAATACAAGTGTGTAGGCTCAAACCCTACTCACGTTTGCTGCACCTAGCAGTCAACATGTAATTGGTGTTCTCATCTTCTTCCTCCGTCATTTCTAACATGGTATCAGAGCAGTAACTTCGACCGGTCCATCGCCTCAACTCCAAGCGCCGCCGATCCTTCTTCTTCTCCACAGGGCGCCGCCACACCTTCTCTCCACAAGGCGCCGCAGCAGCAACTTCTATCCGCCGTCGGGCGGCAGGACAAGGAACCGGTAGAGCTGCTGTTCTCCGGTTTGAAGATCTCCGGTTGATCAAACGGCCATCTAAAGCCCAAACCGGAGGTCTCGTCTCTCCCAAAGTGTCTTCCTAATCACATCTCCTTCATGTGTGATTAGGAACCTCTCTCTT
This sequence comes from Alisma plantago-aquatica, assembly GCA_963693085.1. Classification (NCBI taxonomy): domain Eukaryota; kingdom Viridiplantae; phylum Streptophyta; class Magnoliopsida; order Alismatales; family Alismataceae; genus Alisma; species Alisma plantago-aquatica. Next base: position 1,463,504,157 of record OY856412.1, read on the forward strand.
GAAGGCTGTTGATGCGTCAGTAACGCATCCTCTATCTTGTTTCAGTTGTGACGTGTATCTCTCCGTCACTTCAGCCTTCTCTGTGACGTGTATCACTCCGTCACTTATCCTCGTTGCATTATGGAGAATAAGCCGTCTATCTATTATAGTGAGGTCTCGCCTATTCCCATCAAACTCAACGGGAAGAATTTTCTGCTATGGATGAATGCCGTTCATATTGTCTTGGAATCCCGAGACTGGGCAAAATTCGTTGATTCTGCACCCCTAGCTATAACTGACAAAGACTATGCTGAGTGGAAACGTCTTGACAGTCTAGTGAAAACTTGGTTATGGGGCAACATGGAACCTACAATTGCATCTAGATTCATGTTTTACTCTACAGCTAAGGAGATATGGGATGCTGTAAAACAACACTATGCGCAAGAAAAGAATGCTCTTCGCCAGTTCATGATTTATGACCGACTTTTTGCAGAAAGACAGGGTGATAAGTCACTTGAAGAATATTTTGGTGTGATTCAGGCGATTTCTCAAGAACTGAGTTACTATCACCTGTGACAGTTGCTGAGCAGATTAAAGATAGGGATGACTTAGTCACTGCTAAATTTCTATCTGGTCTCAGTTCCTCCTTCAGTTCAGCCAGAAGTGTGATCCTTGCTTCAGATAAATTACCTAGTCTTGCAGAAGCTTATTCTAGGATTCAACAGTCCACCTTTGAGTCTACTGATTCTATGTCTATTGCTCCTTCTGGGAATTCTCATGCTTCTATTGCAGCGGCAGTAAAAGGAGGACGACCTGCGACATCTGATAGACCTGGTATAGGCAGAGGACGTGGGACTCGTCCTCGATGCACATTCTGTGACAAACCTGGGCACACTGTAGATAAATGCTGGAAGAAACATGGGAGACCGTCTGCCCCACCTGTTGGAGCTGCAAACTGTGCCACTACGGAATCTCCAGCTGTGGGTTCTAGTGCTCCTGGCATTACTCTTACTCAGGAGGAATACGACAAATTTATTCTGGCAACTCAGCACTGGAACATGGGAACATCGTCTTCTTCTTCGGTAGCCAACCTTGCATCCACTGCGGGTAATCAGTCTACATCACTTATAGCTTCCGGATCTTCAAATTCTTGGGTGGTTGATTCTGGCGCATCCCAGCACATGACTGGTATGAGAAGATTGCTCCACTCTCTTGACTCATATATCCCTCATCCGTCTGTTACCTTGGCAGATGGTTCAGTGAGGAAGGTGTTAGCGAGTGGATCTGTGTCTCTTACACCAGATATTGATTTAAAATCTGTTCACTTTGTGCCTGAATTTCCATTTAATTTACTTTCTGTTGCCAAGCTAATTGACACTGTACAATGCACAGTAACATTCGGGCCATCTTGTTTTGTTTTACAGGATCTCAAGAGTATGAAGATGATTGGTGGGGGGCCTAGGAAAGGTGATCTCTACCTCTTCCCTGGTGATTGTCTACCTCGCCATCCACCTCCTGCTCCAGTTTCAGCTGTCATGATGAGTGGTTCCCCCTTGCTGTGGCATTGCAGATATGGACATCCATCCTTAGAAAGCCTGAAGAAATTGGAACCAGATCTGGCCTATTTATCTTCTTTAGAGTGTCAATCGTGTCAGTTGGGCAAACATCATAGATTGTCATATCCTAGTCGTATCAATAATCGAGCTTCTAGCCCGTTTGAGTTAGTCCATAGTGATGTGTGGGGTCCTGTTAAAAACCAAAGTTATAATGGTTTTAGCTATTTTATTTCCTTTGTAGATGATTACTCTCGCATAACTTGGATTTATTTGTTGAAAAGTCGTGAGTCTGTGCTTCCCATCATTAAACATTTTTATAAAGAAATTCAAGTTCAATTTAATTGCAATATCAAGACTTTTCAATCTGATAATGCTCTCGAATATGTTCAAAAGGCAATGATTGAATTTTGCAGTACGGTTGGAATGATTCATCATACTTCTTGTCCTCATACCCCTATGCAGAATGGGGTTGCTGAGAGAAAGAATCGTCATCTTTTAGATATTACTAGATCCCTCATGTTTGAATCGAATGTGCCTAAACGGTTCTGGTCTGAAGCCCTTCTCACCGCCTGTTTTTTGATTAACAGACAACCTTCCTCTGTCTTGCAAGGACGCACTCCCTTCTCTGTCTTACGCCCTATGGATCAACCCTTTCATGTTCCTCTTCGAGTGTTTGGTTGTACATCATTCGTTCATAATTTTGATCCTAAAAACGACAAACTTTCACCTAGGTCTATCAAAACCTTGTTCCTTGGTTACTCCAATACGAGTAAGGGTTACAAGTGTTATTGTCCTAGCTTGCGTCGTATGTTTGTTTCTAAGGATGTCACCTTCCATGAAACCACTCCATATTTTGCTAATTCTATGAGCAAGGGGGAGCAACTGAGTGAGAGAGTGCCACCTCCTATTCAGAGTGAGAGAGTGCCACCTCCTATTCAGAGTGAGCGAGTGCCACCTATTATTCCTGACTACACTGTCATTCAGGAAGAGCAGCATGACGATGAGAATGTCATTCAGCCATATCCACATGTTTATAGCAGGCGAGGTAGACAGAATCCAGAAGACGTAGCGGCACCAGTCTCTGAGCTTCCTCCATCGTCCTCTACTCAAGAGACTCCTGCAGCAGCATCTGACCTTGATGTTCCTATTGCTGTCCGAAAAGGTATTCGATCATGTACTATTAGACATCCCATATCAAATGTATGTTGTTTGTCCCACTTATCTACACAGGCCCGTGCTTTTGCTGTTGGGATGGACTCAGTTCAAATACCACGAAATCATTTAGATGCTATGAAGGACAGTGGTTGGAAACAGGCAATGCAACTGAAAATTTCTGCTCTATTGGACAATGGAACATGGGATCTAGTTGACTTACCTGTAGGGAAGAAAATTGTGGGCTGCAGATGAGTTTTCACAGTCAAACACAACCCTGATGGATCTGTTGAAAGGCTGAAGGCCAGATTAGTTGCAAAAGGATACACACAAACATATGGAGTAGATTTCTTTGAGACATTTTCTCCAGTTGCTCGTTTGAATTCTGTGCGGATTCTTATATCTCTTGCTACTACCTTTGACTGGCCTCTTTTTCAGCTGGATGTCAAGAATGCCTTTCTTCATGGAGATCTCCAAGAGGAGGTGTATATGGAGCAACCACATGGTTTTGTTGCTCAGGGGGAGTGTCAGAAAGTGTGCAAACTGAAGAAAGCCATATATGGGCTAAAGCAATCTCCTAGAGCTTGGTTTGACAAGTTCAGTGATGTTGTTATACAGATGGGTTTCTCTCGTTCCATGACTGATCACTCTCTATTTTATTCAAACTCTTCTTGTGGATCTATCATTATTGCTGTCTATGTTGATGATATTGTGATTACTGGCAGCGATTCTACAGGCATATCACGTGTGAAGGAAGGATTACAAAAACACTTTCACACGAAAGATCTGGGAAAACTGAGATATTTTCTAGGGATTGAAGTTCTTAGATCCCATGCAGGTATAAATCTATCTCAGCGGAAGTATGTGCTTGACTTGCTACAGGAAACAGGCATGACTGACTCTAAGCCAGTATCCACTCCTATGGATTATCACACCAAGGAGATGGATGATGACACTGAGTATTCTGATCCGGGACACTACAGGAAAATAGTTGGGAAGTTAATTTATCTAACTGTTACAAGGCCCGATATTTCCTTCGCTGTCGGAGTGGTGAGTCAACATATGTGCACACCACGACAGTCACATTGGACAACAGTATGTCGGATTCTAAGATATCTGAAAAGTGCTCCTGGGAAGGGGATCACTTACTATAAACCAAAGAGTTCCTCATCACCTTTGGCTCTTACAGGTTATGCAGATGCAGATTGGGCTGGAAATCAAATGGATAGAAGATCTACTTCTGGCTACTGCACCTTTCTTGGTGACCATTTGATCACTTGGAAAAGCAAGAAACAACATGTGGTAGCGCGATCTAGTACTGAAGCTGAGTACCGTGCTATGGCACATGCATGCTGTGAATTACAATGGGTCAAATCTATCCTATTTGAGTTGAAGATTTCGATCCAATCTCCCATGATACTCAAGTGTGACAATCAATCTGCTATACATATTGCCAGGAATCCTGTCTTTCATGAGCGTACAAAGCATATAGAAGTTGACTGTCACTTCATCAGAGATCAGATAAAGAATGGCAATATTGTGACACCATATGTCAAGTCTGAGGATCAATTAGCTGACATCTTAACAAAGCCATTGGGTCCAACAGTGTTCCAAAATTTATGTGGCAAGCTGGGCATTCACAATGTGTACACTCCAGCTTGAGGGGGAGTGTGAAGCAACCTGCATCTCGGTCGATACTATCGACACTCTGTCGATAGTATCGAGATCTGTTCAGGTTCATATTGGAGCAAGCGGCATCTTGGTCGATACTATCGACACACATGTCGATAGTATCGAGATTGGTTCAGGCGCAAAGAAAATACTCCGTCGATACCATCGACACAAGTCGATGGTATCGACACCGGCACAGCGGCGGAACAGTAAACCGGCGGCTGACCTATTTTTGTTATAAAATGTTATTTTTATGTGTTTTCTCTTCTTGTATCTCATGTATTCTACCCTAATATATAAATACAAGTGTGTAGGCTCAAACCCTACTCACGTTTGCTGCACCTAGCAGTCAACATGTAATTGGTGTTCTCATCTTCTTCCTCCGTCATTTCTAACATGTATCTTATACTTTATTTTTATATTTTTGCTCCTCAGTGTAATTTGAGGCTTACACCTCTGCCTCGAGGATACACCTTGTGTCGCTGAGACAAAAACACATCGATACGCCTTACACACTTTGTTACATTGGTATCGACACAAATGGCTCTTGAACTCCTCACATGCACACCTTATGTTATCGAGAAGTTCCTAGGCCCATTAAAAGTGCTTGCTTTTCCTCTCATTTTTGGAATGTGGTGTCAAAGCTCTCTCTTAGTTCTGTAGCAAATTAAGCATCTAGTGGTCCTATCACCATACCTTTTATATTGAGAGAGAATTAATATTTATAAGTTAAATGGGATGGGATGTACTAGGTAATTAGATTTTTTGGAGCCTGGTTCAATCACAATTTGACCACATTACCAAAACAAAAGGGAGACTTATCACTAAATGCATCCTTACTCACTATGGACAAAACATCTATCTTGCGACATGCATCACATTAAGTGGTCAATGTACCTTTGTGATTAGGATGTTTGTCACGGTTAACATCATGCCTCCGATCATCCTTTTGGTTTGTTGGGTTGCCATTGATCAACCTTGTACAATCGTCATCACGGTCGAGATGATGTTTTCGATCTTCATCCTTCCCATGTTGGTTTCCAACTTGCTCACGACCTTTATCCTGACCAATTTTAGCTCACACTATCCTATTGGGGCCCATCACGGTCCATGTTGTCTTTTTTGATCAACATCGTAGTGGCACCATCTTGGGTTCTTGTTTCAGGCATCACTAATCACATCATAGGTACACTGACATGTTCTTTGTCTACACAAACAACTTCCATCACATGATCTCACTTATGTAGATGGTTCCTCGTATGCATGTTTCTATTAGTAAATCACCTTGTTCTCTTCAAACAACCCTAACTCTCGCCTAATTCTTGTGTTAGGCATGATCTAAAGACATTGACGATGATTCACAAAATATATGAACATGTTGGTCGTCACTACTTTGGCAAGTTCGTTATGCTGTGTAAACATGTTGGCCATCATTACGTTGGCAAATTATTATACCGTGTGTGAACATGTTTCACTACTTTGTTAACTTTCTTATGGTGCGTGTGGCTGTCTTATCTCTACATATTCAGAGTCGTGTGGTTCATGTCTTTGGACAAACTCAAGTGCTGGCTCCGAAGTTGGCTGTTTCTAAAAAGTCTGCGCGAGTCAGTTCCAACTTCATAAACATCAATATCCCACTTTTAGGACATCTAGAAACACAATATAGTAGAGTCAACATGTCATTAATTGAATCTGATGTATGGCGGTCCCATTCATGTAACATCTAACTGGTTGCAATTTTTTTTGACTTATATTGATGAGTATTCATTTGTTACTTAGCTATATTTAATGAATGACATATCAGAAGGTTTTCCATATTTATATCTTTTTCTCGGAAGTGTTGAAAACTAATTTAGTAAACCCTTAATATGATTGATATAATCATTTCAAGAGTATATATCTATCATATATTTCTCTCTTCTTGTAAACAATACAATCTTGTTGCCCCCATACTAAATAAAGTGGAGTCAGTGAGAAGCGTCACATTATGGATACTACCATGACTCTCCTTCATATGAGTGTCCTAAAAGATTTATAGGCAAGAAGTGCTTACAATTACCCACATGATCAATCACATGCCCTCGTACGTTATACAACATCAAATACCTTTTCTTGTTCATCACAAGAATCCATTGCATCATGTGGCGCCATGAGTTTTTGCTGTGTTTTGTTCACAATGAACAATGGTTTGGATATACTAATGCCTAGTTTGTCAGATGCATTTTCCTAGTATATCAAAGAGTGCAAAAGAGTAATATCTTATAGACTCCTGTTTTCATCATTGTTTGTTTCTACTAATGTATCTTTACACACCATTATTTGGTGATTCCTCAGCTTTTGGAGATGTGGAGTAGACTTTGCCTTTTCCTGTCATCATTGAATTTGTCCACCCCCTGCCATCATAGGTTTAGACGTTAAGTTTCTAGACGTTTTGCTATCATTGAATTTGTCCAACCCGTATTGGCACCACAAAGGAGAATGCCAATCTCAACCCTTTGAAAATTGTCTTAACTTCCGAATTACAGTTGAAACAAGCACTTCTTTAGATGATTTACTTATCACCGTATGGAAAGGCAAGGTATCTTGTACTTCTGATCCTATCTCTAACTCTCTCTCATATGCTCACCTTTCCCCAACCGATTATGCTTTTGTGTCTTCTTGTCTTTTGTCTTCATTTTAAACTCATGTCGGAGTTCTTGTGTCACCCAAGGTGGTGTGTTTCTATGAAGGTGATATTTGCCTTTAGATACAGTCACGATTGGTCTCATGTTCCACGTCCTTTTGGGAAGTCCATAGGTTGCAGATTGTATTATCTATGGAGGTTTGCTCCAATAATTCTGTTCTACGCTTAAGGCGTCTGGCACCACTATAGACCTTTTGACTTTGAAGCCAAAATCTCCCTGAGGCGCTAATTGACTTTCAAAAAAATATTCCCTTCTTTATATTGAGACTGAGAGAGTACTCGGTATCATTGTCAAAGTTTCAACAATTGAGCCCATGCGTTGTTCAACCACTAATGTGTCGAATTAGTCCCCACTTCTGACCGAAGTTTCCTCCTTGTATGTGAAGTTCAATTTTTACGATGGGTGTTCGTCCCAACATTCTTAAAATTGTTGGTGTTTCATCGAAGTTGGCGATGTTGGGCCAAAGTTGACACGGAAGGCCATCCAAGACTGGTGCCTCTAACTATCTTGACAACTTCTAATATTGATACTTATGTGTTTTTCCTGCCACTCTTTGGGGGAGGTGTTGTAACTACTTTTGAAACTCTATCTTCTCTACTAGTTTTCCCCAAATATCTGTAGATCTAAATATTCTAATGTCTAATCTATAAGCATTAAGCTATAAGTTAGCAAGATGTAAGTAGATTAACTTTGTAAGTAATATATTGTTTGTATATTGTATGGAGAATATATGGTGAATTGCATTTGTATAATTACATTATCAACCTAATTTTTGTGTTAAATTAACATATGTAAGTTAGAGTGTAACATAATTAGAAGTTTTCAACTGAATTTTCTTTTTCAATTTCACATTATTTTCTTAAATAAGTGGCATCAGAATTTTTAACAAAATTTGTTGTAATTTAGGTTAATCTAGAATTGATTAAGTTTGTAGTAAACAATGTGTATAATATAACTTTGCAATCTGCACAGGTTAGGAAAATGTAAAAATAAGTATGCTAGATCACTGGATGTTTAATGCGATCATCCTAGGTCCACTTTTAGATATATTATTGATTGATTAGTGGCTTTCTTTTCAGTGTCTAAGTTGGCGTCTTCTTCCTCTAAGGAGGGACTCAGTAGAAATCTTTATACCAACTACTTAACTGATTTATCTTTTTTATGTGTGCAGATATTTAGTAACAATCCTTACGGTGTTATCATAGTGAAATTCAAGGACCGGAAAGATGCATTGAAGTGTATTGAGATTATGAATGGAAGATGGTACGTATAGACAAATTCTAACAAGTTTTTTTTTTTTCCTTCTATAAATGAAACCGTATTAAAATCAATTTTGGTATCATATAGTAATTCTTATGAGACAGATGTCTATACCTTAGCTCATATTGGTTTCCGAGTTTGATTAGCACAGCTATACATTGTATGTTGGTTTCATGATCACATTGTCACATCGAAAGTATTGGGTCATGGAATAAAAATCATCTAAGTTGCAAGAACATTGGGTAAACTCCACAGTGATAAATTGAAATTACATAGTCCACATTAGGAATACCACACCATCACTGTAAGAGAAGTGCCACACCAGCGAAGACAAAACAATTTACCAACTTTATCAACTATTCTTTGCCATTCATGCTGTAATAACATTAAACCCTATCTATATATGAACCCATCTTACATTTTTAGTAAACGAAAAGGAAAATTTGGGGATTTACAACTCTCTGGCCAGCTAGGCGATGGTCTCCTAGACAGGGCTGCTTAGGCACTGACATCCATAATTAATATTTTGATTAAAATTGTGAAATTTTGTTTGAAAATTATTATTTCGGTGGAGATCATATATAAAAATAATACTACCATGGATTTTGCTAATTTTGAACAAAAAATATTTTTTTGACAACTACACTATCTTTCGTCGCATGCACTGCATGCATCTTACAAAATTTTGACAATTTTGATAAAATTTGCACATTTCTTTTGAAAGTTGCATTGCATTGACTGATTTGTTTGTTAGAGCTGATGGAAAGGAGCTACTTCTTTAGGACGTCTTCTAGCTCGTGTCTACGACGTTCAACCCTAAACCTACCTACTTCTACAATCTTCCACTTTTACCCTCCTGCATTTATCATTACAACGATTAACCCAGAAATAGGCAAACTGCAAATTGCATCTGCCAAATTTTGGCGATTTACGACTTTAATCTATAGATTACCAAGTAATGTCATATTTGAGTAATATTCCACATTAATGCTTTGTAGAAAACTAGATATGATGGGGAAGATCCCCTTTCGTGTAGGTTTTTGTTATTTCTTGATAGAAGGAGGCAAGCACCCTTTCCTATAAATAGGAGAAGGGGGAACCATACAAACACTTAGACAAACCCTAATGGGCCAATAGACTATTGGGCCCATGTTATAAATAGACTAAATTTTTTTAAGTAAAAGACGAAAACTCTAAGTAAATAGACACTCTAACACTCCCCCTCAAGTTGGAGCTTGGGAGATTACCAAGTCAGCTTGCAAACAGCCAGACAGACTAAACATAATAAAAAGGTAGCCAAGCCCATACACGAATTTCTTCCCCTCAATGTTACAATCAGTCACTCAAGCACTCAAAAACTCAAAGACCCCCCCTGAAGTAGATACTGTAAAGCTGCAGATATTTCGGTAGACATAGAGGCTTCTTGATCATCATAATGGCATCTGGAGCAACAAAAAAAGAATAGCGAACATGCACCAAGATCTTTATCACAGTCGTCGTCGTTGTAGCCAGAGAGTGCTGGATCGCAGGTCCTAGAGAGTGCTAGGTCACATGAAACAACCATAGTCAACGTGCAAACAAACCACAGAGAAGTAGAGAGTCAACGTGCGTAAAGCACAGACAAGCCAAGGAGTGCTGACACAAAGAAGCAAAAGTCAACGATGTAGGTGGATAAAAGACCGGTGTACAAAGTAATAAGCAAATAAATAACTCTAATATGCAATGTAGACGAAGCATCATGTAAATTCAACAACAAAAAGTTTTCATCATCTTCCTTCTTCATAAAGTATCCATCACAGTAGTAGGTGTCAACGTCCAGAGAGTGCTGGTCCATAGTAGAAAGTCAACGTGCAAAATGTAGCACGGACAACAGATAGTGAAAATGCACAAAACAATAACTAAAATGTGCTAATCATACCACAAGTAGCAAAAATGACGTCCCAATTTGTAACTTCATAGTAGCAGTTGAGGTAGATGGCGAATAAGCAATAATAGCAGTAGAAAGCTCCATATAACAACAACACAATCATGAGCAATCCACATACCAATAGACATATACACATAGACAAAAAAGGAACACCAACAATAGCACTCGTATCCATATCGCAGCAGCAGCAGTAAAAAGTGGCATGAAGATGCACATAGCAACATAACTAAATTCTTCATTTCTTTCTTCGTCTCTCCTCCATCTCATCTCTTCCCTCTACTCTTCATCCTCTATTCTCCCCCTCACGCCAACCATTAAAAGAGTCAAGAGAGTAGTTGGCGTGGAGAGTCAAAAACAATGGTAGAAGTAGGGTTGTGTAGGTAAAAATGTGGAGGAGGTAACTGATAATGCGAGTCAAGGTGCAAAATGACCCCATTACATAGATCCAAATAGAAAAATAAATGGATCTAATGCCGACCTGTAATGCCCTTAGTCTGACAAAATCTGGGGGTGCAGGGCGAAGCCCTTTAGATTAGTTCAAAAAATAATATGGGAGTAGGACAAGAAGAACAAAAAGAAGACTGCCAGAATAGAACTCGGTGGAAAGAGAAGATACACTAGCAGAATGTTACTCGGTAGGATGAATAGGTTCAATATGTAAAAGGGGGTATTGAGGAGGTAGACACAAAAGTTATGTAGGGTTGGAAGATCGGGAGGTGTAAACAAAATTATAAAAATATTGAAAACGATAAGATAATTATTGCTGGTAAGAGAAAGGACACGCCATGTATAGATACCTCTGCCATATGATAGAATCAGTGTAGCACGGTGATATGTAGCAACTATAAGTGGCGGACACGCTGTGTTGTTGAGCGACAAGAAGAACAAAAAGAAGACTGCCAGAATAGAACTCGGTGGAAAGAGAAGATACACTAGCAGAATGTTACTCGGTAGGATGAATAGGTTCAATATGTAAAAGGGGGTATTGAGGAGGTAGACACAAAAGTTATGTAGGGTTGGAAGATCGGGAGGTGTAAAAAAAATTATAAAAATATTGAAAACGATAAGATAATTATTGCTGGTAAGAGAAAGGACACGCCATGTATAGATACCTCTGCCATATGATAGAATCAGTGTAGCACGGTGATATGTAGCAACTATAAGTAGCGGACACGCTGTGTTGTTGAGCGACACGCCGTGTCAGTTGACACAGGAAGCAGTAGCATACGACACACAATGTCGATGAAGAGAGACGCCGTGTCTGGTAGCACAATAGCAACAATCAGCCAACAAAAGTCGACGACATGCCGTGTCGTTGAAAGGACACGTCGTGTCAGTTGACAGAAGCTCGGGGCAGAAGCAGGCGACACACCGTGTCAAAGGAGGACACGTCGTCTCTCGCACTGACGAATCACCGAACACGTCGTGTCTAAAAATGACATGCCGTGTACAAAATCAGCGAACGAAGTCGCGGAGAAATAGAACACCTACACGTCCTGTCCAAAAATGACACGCCGTGTCGGCGGCGATCAGCAGTAGAAAAACCCCAACAACAACAACAAAAGAGGGGGAAATTCTTCCGGATCTCCACTAAAGCAGTAGAGGATGATGAGTTCTCAATATTAGCGGAAGTAGGAGATCTTTTCCTTGATATAGGAGTAGATCTCAATAGGGATGGATGCATGGAGTAGATAGAGTAGCGGTGGTGGCGACGCAACATGGAAGGTGGTGTAGATCCATGATGATGGCGGTGAATAAAATTGCGACGACTTCATTAGTAAGCAAGGCTAGGCATAGCGGCTCTTGTAGATCTAGATCCATCCAGTGAATCGACGATATCGTCGGTTTACCGATATTAACGACATCGGTCATCGGTTTACACAAACCAGTCGTTGGGATTGCAAATATTGGTACACCGTCAAATACTGCCAAATTTTGACGAAATGTACTGGTATACCGACAGAATTACTGATTTTTTGCGTGCTTGAGTCTGTTTCCGTTGTTTGAGAGGAGGAAATGGCGGAGCAAAGGGATCTCAACAACTAGGGCTCAGATAAGTCTAATCTAAGGTATGCCTTTATGATTTCTACCATTTTTCTCATTTATACTTCATCTATCTCAATTAAAATGTAAATTCATCCCAAAATGCCTTAATTTAGCAAAGATCCTGCCATCTGCTTTTTTATATGTCTTCCTAATTGTATGTGTTCTTAGATCTGCAACACTTCCTCATAATCTACATTATAATCATAGTAATATACCTAAATAATCCACGAAATATAAGTATAATTTGCTATCATTTTTAGTAGTTAGCTAATTAGTATACATATGCTCTTCTTACTAGTATTTTTATCATACAAATGACGAAAATGTATGACTTTGCAACACAACAAACAAATATTGTAAAAAATTATAGATTTTGTAATTTTCTAGTCTTATATTTGTTTATATATGGCACTTGCTACATATATTCCACAACATGGACATGGTTGACATGTTAACTACACTTTTATATTATCGCATCCCCACGACATGCATATAGTGGGCATGGTAACAATGGCTTTTATACTTATCCCGCTATTGTGCATAATCCATGGAGAAACTCACTACCGCATATCAAGATCATGTGGTAACAAACAACAGTGGAGAAAAGGTGTCACAATAGTGATGGTGCCTAACTTCCTTGACAGTCATGAAGTAAATTGTCAAAGTCACACATTGAAGAAGAGCAATAGAAAGCCTTGGTGTATATTTCCTTTCAGAATCTAATATGATGCATATGGATACATTGTACTGTAAAATTCTAAAACATATCGTGTTTAATTACATAATACGAACGAGTATTGTACACTTATATAGTATTGTACATGATGTGTCTGAGCAACACGTAACTTCATATCGCCAACCTTACATAATGTACATGTCATGGGAGCAATATGTCAACAGTATCAACTCAATGTTGTATGGAGAATTAATGCGTAACTCAACATACAACTGATATGAGTGTTGTAAATTGGATATTATTGCATGTGTGTGTGTTTCTGTTTATGGATTGTGCTAGTAAAATTCCAAATCTTAATTCCAATATTTTATCATCGAAATCTGCAAAAAAAAGGACAGGTTCCCTACCTCCCACATGATGGACACCCCCCCCCACATACCCCTTATAGAATTTTATTGCATAAAACGGTGCATTTAGTGTAGAGATTACACCTGTAAAATTTCAGGATTTAATTCGTTCATTTTGGCGTTGATATGGCCACAGGATCGCATCTGTCGATATTTCCGTCGGTATATCAGTAAACATGGAACATGACTTCAACTTCGAGCCGACTTCGATAGGTGTGGACATGGAAGTTTTTTGGAAATGTTGAGGATTTTGTGTTGAAAATTGACGCAACTTCGACACAAATTAAGCTAAAAATAGTCATTTTGTGTTGAAAATTGACTAATTTCATCAAATCTGACTAAAAAACACGATACATGTTTACATATAGCCATCCATATAGGTTTACATATCTAGATAAATACACGATTACATACAGTCATCTCCGAACCACATAGTTCTTCCATATATAAAGTTTGTGACACTAAACAAACTACATAAAAAAGGTATAAATCTATAGTAGATTTAGCAGAGGGGGGGGGCTGGTCTATTACTATTAGCTTAGTATAGTAAAAAATAACATCAAAATCATCTTACCTCAAGCTCCAACAGTTTTCCCCCCTCACACAACAAACTCCACAAAATACTAGAAGAATGTCACCAAATTCGACAACTTCAACAGATGTCGAGGACGTTGTGGAATTTTTGAATGGACTTGGGTCAACTTCATCGACATATGGGGAAATGTCGACAACTTCGACGAAATGTCGAGGATATTGTGGAATAAGGATGTTTACGTGGATTCAACGTCGCCAACCGTCGACATAGACATTATCGACGAAATTTCGCCCCATGTCGACGACATTTAGTACCATGCCGACAAATATCTATATCCAAGCTGTTGAAACGACATCGGTATCGGTCATTTAATTCCTTGGATCCAACAACTTTGTTAAAGTGTCTATATTAGTCTATTAGTTAAATAGGCTAATTAGTTTAGTGGGCCTTTATATTCTGGCCCGTCTAGTTTAGATTACTTGGGTCCTAAGTAATAGGGCGTCTCTCCTCTCCTATATAAAGGAGAGGTCGTCAGTCTTTGTAATCAATCTACTCTTATTCAAGCAATCTTTTATTTTAACATGGTATCAGAGCGGGTTAGCTCTTGAGGAAACCCTAGCAGCCGTCTTCCCTCTCCCTTCTCCTAGCCGTCCACTACAACCCTAGCAGCTAGCAGCCGCCCCTCTCAGAGAGAGCGACCAAGGGGGAGCGCCCGCCTGCGGGCGGCCGTCGCCGTCGCCATGGCTTGGCCGGCTGCCTGCTAGGCAAATCCCGGCCTCCATGGCTTCTTATCTCCTTTCATATTCATTTATTCTTTACCGATCCGCGCCGCTCTCCTATCTCCTGACCGTGCGCCGACAACATCAGTTTTCCGACGCCGATCTTCTCCACCAGCAGCAATTGCTGCCGCCCGCACAGCAGCCACCCGCTGGCCATCTCCCGCCGCCATTAGTCTCGTTGCCCCATCACCCAGCCGCCGCCGCTGGCAATTGGCATGGTGCTGCTGCCGGCGCCGGATGGTGCTGCTGCTGTCCACGGTGGTTGCAATCAACCACCATATTCGTCTCCACCGCCGCCACCATCACCAGCGAGCGCCGCCGCCAACAACCATCTTCATCTTCCGCAACAGCAGGGCCATCCTTACTTGCCAAAGCAGCAATCAACCACCATATTCGTCTCCACCGCCGCCAAGAACAGCAGCCACGCCACCGCTGCCGCCAACAACCATCTTCATCTTCCGCAACAGCAGGGCCATCCTTACTTGCCAAAGCAGCAATCAACCACCATATTCGTCTCCACCGCCGCCAAAAACAGCAGCCACGCCACCGCTGCTGCAATAACCATAAAGCCAACAATTAGCAGCACCATCGTCATTCTCCATCCTCGTCGTTGTATCTGTGCTTGTAGGCTGCAGTGTTGCTTTATTCAAGCAACCGTATCCCCAACCTTGATCACACTTTTTCAACCGGCGTTCCATCTCATGACGTCTTCAGATCAGCCTTCATCGCCGCTTTGGAGAGGCTCCGCCTTGGCTCCGCATGCATCCTCTTGGCGTGCAATATCTCCGGAGTCACGCAGGAGACCCTTTGTCATCTCCTATGGTGTGACAAATGCTACATCAGCCGAACGTCATATCCAATCATCATCCGCAAGCTGCTGCTCCTCCACTTCATCATCATCCCGACGATCTTCATCCGCAAGTTGCTGCTGCGTTGTGCGTCATCATGCTACTGCCGCCATCTACAATAGGCGATCACCCATCACTCTCCACCGCTACCAAACAACCATGTTTACTACCCCCATATGCATTATCCTTGTCTCTATTCGGATCCTTAATCGGTTCTATCTTTTGCTATTCGGATCCTATTTTGACCCTAACGGGCCAACAAACCCCCTTTTCGGGTCGGGACTAGATCCATTTATTTTTCTACCCGGATCTCATGTTGACCCATTTAGTATACTCTCTTTGGTTATCGGTTTCATTCTCCACATATTATCCATCTCCATTTCACATATTCCTCTCTTTTTTTCTACCATTTTCTTTCCCACCCACCCATATTATGTGAGTATCCCTTTTCCACATTATGGGGGGGGGTCATATATCCGGTTCTCCACACCAAACACTCACTCTTGTTGTATTTGGTGTGCGGGGGGGGATAGAGAGGAGAGAAAGAGATGAGAAGAGAGAGCGAGCATGAGAATATATGAGAGAATGTATAAGAGAGAGAGTATGAGATGATGATATATGTATTCAGATTATATATTCCAGGCTATCTTCATGGAGCTTCACATCATTCAGCACACCAGTTCTCTACTTGAGCCAGCAGTGAAGATCCAGCGTCGACACGGTATCCGCGTTCGTACCGCGTTATGTACGTCAGGTGTTGATGGTGTATTCCTTCATCTGCATTCACATGAGACAGATGGGTGCTTCTTCAGAAGCTCAGAGTTTTATCTACACCGAGCTGCTTCATCACGTCTTTTCCGAGCCGCATCTGCTGTATCGACATCGCCTGTAGCTGATCCTCTTGGGACTTTCCTTGATGAATGATATCTATGTTCCTGTCAAGCCCCCAAGTTTTATGCGTCAGAGTTTTATGGTTCCTGCATCGTATCAAGCAGCAGATCGTCCGTCCGCGTTCGTGCCACGTTAAGCACGTATTCCAGTGGCGAATTGCTGTAGTATCAGGTCCATTCTTCAGATGTCTTCAGTTCAGATGCACTTCAAGGAAGACCTTCTTCAAAGCTCGAGTATCTTCAGCCTGCAGAGTCATCATCACCATATGATTCAGGGGGAATATTATTTCAGGGGGAGTAACATATTTTGTATGGGAGTGATATTTATCTTTCAGTTATCATTTCTTTTATCATTTTATCGAGTCTTGTAACCTCCAAGCTTGGACATGTGTTTCACCCATGCTCCAGCTTGAGGGGGAGTGTTAAAGTGTCTATATTAGTTAAATAGGCTAATTAGTTTAGTGGGCCTTTATATTCTGGCCCGTCTAGTTTAGATTACTTGGGTCCTAAGTAATAGGGCGTCTCTCCTCTCCTATATAAAGGAGAGGTCGTCAGTCTTTGTAATCAATCTACTCTTATTCAAGCAATCTTTTATTTTAACAAACTTCATAAGATGATTCTTGTTGTTGTTGATGAAGATGGAGACGGCTCCAACAAGAGGCAGGGACAGGAAATCCCTACGGGCAGCCATCATTAGCGCCTAGCGGCGGCGGCCGCCTGCAAGGGGAGGCACTCTCCTTTGCGCTGTCTCTTAGGGTTAGGGGCAACACATGTCTGGCTACTCTAATACCATGTAGAAAACTAGATGTGATGGGGAAGATCCCCTTTCGTGTAGGGTTTTGTTATTGCTTGATAGAAAGGAGGCAACCACCCTTTTCTATAGACAGGAGAAGGGGGAAGCATACAGACACTTAGACAAACCCTAATGGGCCAATAGATTATTGGGCCCATGGTACAAATAGACTAAACAAAACATAGGTAAAAGACAAACACTAAGTAAATAGACACTCGATCATGCTTTATACATCCTAGATGTACAAAATACATCACAAATTTATGGTAAATTTACATAAGTCTCACGTTTTTTCTTGGTTTCTTTCATTTAATGAATTGCCACCTACTTTGGGCTGCACATCTTGTAACAACCTAAGTATGAAATGTTTTGAAGTCATATAACATTAGTTGCAAATTCTAATATGGTAAAATAATCAATCCTTATAGACTTATTCCCCTACCCTCACCTCACCCTCTTCATATACATAATATTTTACCTTTGTAACTGATATAGGAAATTGTTGCTCAAATGAGTGTATTTAGTCTATAATTGTGCTTGTTAAATTGGTAAATTAATTCCTTCATCTTTGTATTAAAACTGCTAGGTATATCAGAGTGCAATGTGTATACTCAAGATTCAAATTTCCATGAAAATTTCAACCTCCATCAGGGGATTGCCTATAAATCGTTGGTCTGTTGACAAACCACAATTTTCATGGAAATGTGTGTCGAAAAGCTGACTGAATCAACACAAACTTCATCAAAATCACCGAGTTTAGCAAGTTCTATTGTTTAAACGTAGTTCTTTTGGATTATATGTTTCTTTGATTTTAATACTTTTTGTGTAAAATTATATTTAGCATTCGACATAGTTATCCAGGCTCCCGCCCAGGCACGCCTAGCCCACTTAGGCTCTAGATGGGCCGCCTTAAACTGGGCGCCTAGGCTTACAAATATATGAAGTGGATGCCTAAGGGCTTTTCGGCCCAAATAAGACACTGAAGTATCTGATTAGCATGGATTCGATGTGAATTTGGTCAAATTCGGTCAAGTTTAGTTATTTTAGGGAAGAAACAAATATGATTTAGGCTAAATAGTATCTAATTTGGGCAGATTAGGTCTCATTTGGGGAGAGCCGGAGAGGAATATGTCTGATTTGGGAAAACATGTCTTATTTGGTGAGTTAGGTCTGATTTTGCCAAATTAGGGCTCACTTAGGTCAATGTAGGACAAACTAGGGGAAGTTACATCAATGTTCTGAAATGCGTTATGCGGTATGCGTTCGGTCAGGGTACCGCATAGAGCATAAGTGGAATGCGGGAGCATAAGCGAGGCATATGGGTTTTTGGATTTTTGTAACAAATTCTATATTTTATACATATATTTAATTAAAAAATATAATCATAAATTTCATACTATCTAGTTTCGTAGCCTAATAGCCAAAAATGTCCCAACGGATCATTACATCATGGAAGAAAAAACACATTTTCCAATCATCAAGAAGAAAAATCAATCAACAAAACCCAAAGTTTATATAATGTACTAGAATATACAAGTAACACAACATACTAACACATGCAGTTCATGGCAGAACATTTGTTGAATGAACACAATAAGAATAGCCACAATAACACAACACATGATAGTTCAAAATAGAAATACAAAAAGAAAATGAAAACCAAAACCAAAACATCAAAATGATATGTAGAAATCAAGTCAGTAATAAACAGAGAACAAAAAGTCGTAGGGAATATGAATTACTCCGTAGGCAACACAAATTTGTTACTTTGTAAAAGAAAATATCATATCCAATTAATATCTGCAATAGATTCCCCTTTTATACAAGATAAAATAAGAACTGTTGCAAGTGCAACATGTTCTAATCTTAGAGCAAAATAGAAGAGAAAAAAAAGAACAAAGGAAAGAGCATAATGAAACATTGACAATTATTGTTGAAATAAAAGATTGAATGAAGATGAATGGATTGTAATACAAAGACTGACGGCCTCTCCTTTATATAGAAGGAGGAGAGACGCCCTATTACTTAGGACCCAAGTAATCTAAACTAGACGGGCCGGAAGATAAAGGCCCACTAAACTAATTAGCCTATTTAACTAATAGACTAATTTAGACACTTTAACAATTATAAAATGTAATAATATATTTTGCACCACTCATTCAAAATAGAATTATTTAAGAGGTAGCAAAATTTCAATATCTGATCTAAAACCAACTATATAGAAGAAGTTGTCATTTCATTTGGTTGATTTTATTTTATTTATCTAGAAGTTGTGGCTAATTGTCTTATTATTGAGATGATTAAAAACAGAGTACATGGGTTCTCTTTTATAAGACAAGAGAAAGACACATGGTTTAGATATAACCCATGTGGGATAAAACAAGACATAGGAATAACAAGGAAAAGAGAAAAATAGACTAAGTAAAAACGCAGGAAAGTCTATATACTAATACTCCCCCTCAAGCTGGAGCGTAGATGTCTAGCATGCCCAGCTTGGATGTCATAGCAGTGAACCTCGTCCTTGGTAGAATCTTTGTGAAGATGTCAGCCACCTGATCAGATGTATGAATATAGGGAGTAGAGATTTGGCCCGATAGAACAACTTCGCGAACGAAATGACAATCCACCTCAATGTGCTTGGTCCGCTCATGGAAAGTAGGATTACTAGCAATGAAGGTAGCTGCTTTGTTGTCACAATACATTGGAATAGGAGACGAATCAGAAATGCCAAAGTCCTTCAGCAAGCTCCTAATCCAGAACAATTCACAAGTAGTATGTGCCATGGCACGATACTCAGCTTCAGCACTAGAGCGAGCAACTACAGACTGCTTCTTGCTTAGCCAAGTGACAAGGTTACCTCCCACAAAGGTACAATAGACAGAAGTAGACCGACGGTCAACCTTGCTGCCAGCATAATCAAAGTCAGAATAGCCAAGGAGTTTGCAATGCCCATGTTTCTTGTAAAGCAGACCTTTTCCAGGAGAACTTTTCAGATATTTCAGAATATGGCAGACAACATCCCAATGGCATTGCCGAGGTTTATCCAAGTAGCGACTAACCAGTCCAACCGCAACAGTAATATCAGCCCGTGTAACAGTAGATAGATGAGTTTACCAACCATTCTTCGATACTGCTGATTGTCAGGATAAGTAGGAGAATCCTCATCATCCCAGTCAGTGTTCGGATCCAGAGGTGTGCTAGCAGGTTTAGCACCTAGAAGACCAGTTTCAGATAGGAGATCCAGAACATAGTCATACTTCCGCTGAGATAAGCAAAGACCAGAAAAAGACCGGGACACCTCTATCCCAAGAAAATACCGTAGCGAGCCGAGATCCTTGGTGACAAAGTGTTTCTCCAGATAGCACTTTGTTGACTGAATACTAGCAAGATCACTTCCGGAAAGAATAATGTCGTCAACATAAACAATAAGGACAACAATACCCGCAGTAGTATTTATCACAAAAACAGAATGATCTGACTGGGAGTGCTTATCACAAAAACAGAATGATCTGACTGGGAGTGCCGGAAAGAGAATTTTTGAAGAATAGTGCTGAGCTTGTCAAACCAAGCTCTGGGGCTCTGTTTCAAGCCATAAATAGCCTTTTCAGCCTGCAGACTTTAGAGGACTCCCCCTGACACACAAAACTGGGGGGTTGTGACATGTATACTTCTTCATGAAGGTCACCATACAGGAAAGCATTCTTGACATCAAGCTGATACAGAGGCCAGTCAGAATTTATAGCAACAAAAATCAGAATTCTCACATAGTTCAGGCGCGCCACCGGAGAGAAAGTCTCGAAGTAGTCGACCCCATAGGTCTGTGTATACCCCTTTGCCACAAGTCTCGCCTTCAGTCGTTCAACAGTACCGTCTGGCTGGTATTAGACTGTGAAGACCCATCGGCTACCAACTGGAGAGCAAGCAGCAGGTGGATCAACAAGGGCCCATGTATTACGTTCTGTAAGGGCCTTCATTTCTTCTTCCATAGCCTGACGCCATGCAGGATGTCTAAGAGCCTGAGCAGCATTTTTAGGAACAGATATAGCAGAAAGAGCCGCAGTGAAGTTAGCAAAATTAGCACCCAGATTAGCAGTAGAACAAAAATTCCCAATCGGATGCATAGTGCACATTCTTATCCCTTTCCTCAGACTAATAGGAATATCAAGATCAGAAAATACCTGCGGAGGTGTTTGATCTGGCACAGAGGATGAGGACGATGGAGAGGCCATAGAGGGAGCTGTCGGCTTCGGTCTTCTGTGATAAACTTTTAGAGGTGGCTTTTCAATCGGAGCATCAGAATTATCAGGCAAATCATCCACCACAGGTAAAGGCGTGTCCACTAGTAAATCCGAAGTGAGCGCAGAACCAGCAGAAGAATAGAAAGGCATATGCTCAAAAAATACCACATCCGCAGATACAAACTACTTTTTAGAAATAGGATCATAGCATCGGTACCCCTTTTGAGTGCGAGAGTACCCTAGGAAAACACACTTAGTCGCTCTAGGATCCAATTTAATAAGGCCTGGCCGAAGGTTCTTAACAAAACATGTGCTCCCAAATATGCGAGGCAGGACAAAAAAAAGAGACGCATCGGGAAACAGAACTTGAAAAGGAATCTGATTTCCGAGCACAGAGGATGGCATGCGGTTAATAAGATAACAGGCAGTGGCTATCGCCTCGGGCCAAAAAGACTGGGGAACATGGTAGTGAAAAAGAAGGGTACGAGCAACTTCGAGAAGATGATTCTTGCGTTCAGCGACACCGTTTTGTTGTGGGGTATAAGCACAGGAAGTTTGGTGGATGGTGCCCTGACGTCGACAAAAGGAGCTAACAGAGGCTTGCACGAAAATTTTTTATAGGCTTAGCAATTTGAGTGTGGATCTCAGCAAAAAAGTCAGTAATTTTTTCAAGAATAGTAGATCTATCTTTAAGCAAAAATAGCCATGTTGTTCTAGAAAAATCATCAATGAAGCTCAGAAAATATTTAAAACCAAAAGTGCTCGCCACAGAACATGGACCCCAAACATCAGCATGTATAATATCAAAAGGTGCTTTAGAACTGATACAAAATTTTTTGGAAAAGGTAGCACGAGTCTGCTTGCCAAGCTGACATGTCTCACAATGAAAATCAGAACTAACTATATCTGGTAACATGACTTTTAATTTAGGAACAGAAGCGTGTCCCAATCTATAATGCCACTGGATATCTGCTACAGATGATGTCAAATATGCAACTGTCTTTGGCTCATCCAAGTAGTAGAGTCCATCCGGTCCCTCATGGCCTGAACCAATCGTCATCCTCATGCGCAGATCCTGAAACAAAACACCATCCGGATCAAACGTAATTGAGCACTGAAGGCTCTTCACAGTTTTACTGACAGAGAGTAAATTAAGAGGAAATTTCGGGACATAAAGAGTGGAGCGCAGAGGTAGACTACCAGTAGAGCAAATATCACCAATGCCAGTAACAGGTGATTTAGAACCATCCGCTAAAGTAACAGGAGGTATAAAAAAAGTCTTGTGCAGTTTAGAGAATAAATCAGGATTGCCAGATATATGAGAAGTCACACCAGAGTCAATCACCCAGGAGTTTTTACCAGTCGTAGTCAGAAGGGCGGCACTACCAGCATTGGAATCCTCAGTAGAAGTCGCCAGACGAGCTTGTAGCAGCTTTTCAAATTCTGAGCGGATCCAGTCAGCTGTCGGCGGAGCAGGTTCAGTCTGATCAGAAGTCACTTTATTGGCCCAGTCAGGTTTGCCATATTTGATCCAGCAACGATCTTCAGTATGGTTGGTGCGCTTGCAGTGAGTGCAGTAGCGGGACTCAACAGGATCAACTCCAGAGCCACGCCCAGGAGCAGAAGAACGTCCTCCGCGGCCACGACCTCTGCCACGACCGCGACCACAAAAGGAATCACCAGAGCGGATAGCGAGAGCTGCACCATCAGAAGAGTCAGGTACGGGCTGGGACACAGAAGGTAGGCGCTGGACCCTTTTGAGTACATCGCAGAGAGTGGGTAAAGGGTCGCTGGAGAGAATCTAGTCCTCAACACCAGTAAAGGAAGCAGGTAGGCCTGCGAGGAACTGAACTAACATAAGTTCGTTCCGCTGTCGATTAAGTTCATCAATGTCAGTAGAAAGGGGATGATACACCTGGAACTCATCCCAGAGGGCACAACAGGAGTTGTAGTAAACCTCGACCGAATCAGTAGTAGAATACTCCAGTTTGGCAAGTTGTTTGAAGATCTCAAAGACCTTCTTAGGATTCTGTTGGTGCGAGTAAACATGGGAGAGTTGCTCCCACATGTCTTTGGCAGTATGGAGACGAAGAAGGGACTGGCTGATCTTTGCTTCAAAGCTGTTGACCATCCATGTCATGACCCCATAGTCCTCCTTGGACCAGAGATCATAGGCTTGTTTCGTCTTCTCGTCAGCATCATGAGCAGGAAGAGACGTGCCCTTTGTAGTCAGATGAGAGTAGCGACCTTGGGATTTAACGTACAACTCAAAGGAGGCAGCCCATAGGTGATAGTTGGAACTATCCAACTTCACCGTAGTAACACAGAGAGTGCGAGGAAGATCTGAAGTCGCCATCGGACCAAGTAGAAAGCAGTAGCACGGGCGCAGATAACATCAGGCATCAGTAGAGGGCAGCAGCAGAAGTCCAATACATGGACTAGCAGTAGTAGTAGGTAGGAGATCCAAGCATGGACCTCAGAAGACCCTCACGGGGCAGAAAGGAAGAGCAGGACCTACGCCAACATGGAGGAAAGATCACTCCACCATGAGGTGCAGGCAGTCAGAGGCGAAAAATTGATTTACTCCTTCAACGTGCCAGAACTGGAAAAGAACGGGCTGTACGTAGCGTTGTCGGAAACTGTACGGAGGCCGGAAAAGGAGCCTTTAGCCGGACGAGATGGTGAGCAAAGGAGTAGAGAAGATGGGAAGAGGAGAAGGGAGGATAGGGTGGGTGCTCAGGATGGCGGAAATGGACAGTGGTGGGGCTATGGTGGCGGCGGCAAGAAGGTGGAGGGATCTGGTGGCGGCGGGCAGCAGAGGGAGCTGTTGGAAAAGGAAGAAGAAGGGGGGGGGTGCGGTGGAGAGGAGAAGAAGAGGAGAGGTGGGCGGTGAGGGAGGAAGGCAGAGATGGGCCTGTTGTGGTGGAGGCGGCACCAAGGATGGTGCTAGGCGGCGACAGCAGACCAAGGGAGGCTGCTGTGCGGCGCAACAGGGAGGAAGGGGAAGGGTGGCGGCTAGGGTAGATGGGAGGGTGGCGGCTAGGGTAGATGGGAGGGAAAGAAGGATTAGGGTTAGGGAGGATCGGGAGGCTTTGATACCATCTAGAAGTTGTGGCTAATTGTCTTATTATTGAGATGATTAAAAATAGAGTACATGGGTTCTCTTTTATAAGACAAGAGAAAGACACATGGTTTAGATATAACCCATGTGGGATAAAACAAGACATAGGAATAACAAGGAAAAGAGAAAAATAGACTAAGTAAAAACGCAGGAAAGTCTATATACTAATAATTTATTTATTTATTAAGTCACCAAATGAAATGCGGGGCCTAAGCGGCCGTATATGCGGACCGCAGGCCACAAATTCGGTTCATGCCCAGAAATAACACTGCATAGTTATATGCGGAGCGGCTAAGGTCCGCATACGCTTATGCGGCCGCATAAGCGGCCTCATGCGGGGCGTATGAGAACACTGAGTTACATCTTGTTAGGTGATGTTATGCCAAAATAGGTCAACTTCGGCCAAAGTAGGCCATACTTGGTTAAATTAGGCCTAATTTAGATCATGATAGGTCAAATTAAGGCCGAATGGGTCTAGTATAGGTCATGACAGCTGTGATGTAGGTGAAGTTATCATTTATTAAGCTTAGGGATAACCAATATAAATGTATTTAGTGATGTATATGTTTGAGTATAACTAAATGTATATGCATAATCATTCATATATATGTAACATATAAACAAATATGAAGAACGCCTAGAAAAGCCGAGACTCCCCCTAGGTTCCCTAGGCTTCCCTTGGGTGGGAAGGACCACCTAGACAAGTATCGCATTCGATAGTCAATGCATACCTACAGACTACTAGATGTTCCAGGCTTGAGTCATGGTTTAAATTATTACCAATCCCATATTGCTGTTATTCTATGAAGTTATGGGTCTGATACATGTTTTCATAAGTAAATGACATTATCATTTCCACGGGTGACAAAATGTTGTCAGAAAGGGCATGCCGAGTCTGTAAATATACTAATATGTACATCCCCGACACATACATATTTTATTATAAGAAATAATTGCATAATTTAGAGTCATTATATCTGTATATATAATATTTTCATTGTGTTTAAATTCCATAAGTTCATTTCTCCATAGAAATCGTAGTTGAAATCCCCATTGAAAAGTTTAATTTTCTGCACTCACAATTGTTTAACACCCACCCACCGCATCATGTATGTAATGTTATTGGACAACTAAGTGTATATTGAACAATACATTTTTTTGTAATTTTTTCAGTTGATTCCTTCATTTCAGCATCAAAATTGTCAATAACGGAAATGCCAAAGTTTCCATTTAAATTTCTGTAAATTCTGTTACTGGACTGTCAAAATCAAATTGGACACTTTCCTCGTTGACATCTCGGTGGGCTTGGCTGGCTGGCAGTTTTAAAGTATATTTTATATGCATAGATTTTTTAACTTAATATGTGTTTGAATATGTTCTTGCTATGCTTTTATATGTTGATTTTTTTAAAATTTAATCAAACCTTCATTCTCCTCAATTCACCTATTATTATATTATACCCTGTATCAGACTGAAGTTTACCCAAATCAGACCAACTTGATCTTAATCTGACCTAATCAAATCCAAATGATACCTAGTCAGCCTAAATACAACTTAAGATGATCTAGGCACACACCCAGCCCATAAACCCCAGTTTCAAGGCAACTTGCTTCCTATTAAATATGCACATTCTCAAGTTAAGGACTCCCATCCACTTGACAAGTTACAATAGATTTGAAAGAAAAAGTTGAGAACAAAAAACTTGTTTCTTAAAATTGCAAATATTAACATGTAGTATGTTTTCTTCAGCCTTTGGTATCATCAATGGGGCATGCCAGAAAAATACTCATATTGTTGTCACAAACTAATCAAAGAAGCCCCTAGATCACTTCTTCATGCATATCTTTAAAAACACACAAGATATGTGACTCTGGCATTAAGGGTAAAAATTTGTGAAGGAAAGTATAGACAAATTAAGACGTGTGATAAGATAAGGTATTTATGATACTTAGGGCTAAACTATAGCAGCTATCTCAATGTGATGGGAGCAGACATTGTTGTGATAGAGATTGTGTAGTGTCTTTGGTCTTGTCTAAGAAAGTGGATTCAAGTGTCTGGTTAGGGAGGGATGAAGTGCTATGTGAGGTTGTGAGCATAGAGATGACTATGCAATTTTCTTGCTTATGAATGTGGGTATAGAGCTGTTTGGCACCTCTAAACCACACCGGTCGCTAATCTCATGTCCTAAAATGGTCTTGGCTAGTGAACAATGACTTCAATTGACACTTGTTCTCAACATAAAAAATTCCATCAAAAAATTGAAACTTACATGAAAGTTCTCCATTTCCACTGGGGGTGATATATGATATAGATGGTTTTCTCGACATTCTTAGTTGTGATTTTGATGAAAATTTTGGTTTGTTAATTGACGAATGAATCCAACAAATATATAAAGTTTATTGAAATTTAATAGATTTTGCTTGTGTTAAAACAGTCATTGTGGGATTATATGTACCATTAATTTGAGAATCTTGTGTGTGTTTCGTATTCAACTTCAATACACACAACCCACATACTCTCAATTTCCTGATGGTTTAGTTTGTATCAAATCCCATTTAAAGTGATTATTCTATAAATATTATAGGTTAGGTATGTCTTTCTTTTGCAAAATAAGACTATATCCAAGTTCCGCAAATTTTCAAACGAGAAAATATCTCAAGTTGCCATTTGAATGGGTGTCATAACAGTGACGAGATTAGCATGTTAAATCCCAGCTTTTGCTTGAGATTCTTTTTACATGGATTCAGAGCTGGAGAGTATGTTCTCACCCTTGAAGTTGTTGAGGTTTTTAAGGACCATTTTGAAGAATGATTGTAGGATAAAGAAGGATCCTAGTGTGCTTTTGCTGCCTCCATATCCCACCTAGGTGTTTTCTTAAACTTCTCCATATCCCTTGCAGTGATATATAGACACTGTGCTGAGGTCTGCTAATACCACGACTCTATCCTATTAGATTAGTCCCCTTTCCACTCTTGACTGTATGCTCTCTTTATCACAGTGAGCTTTAGTGGAAAATCTTGAAATGACATGCAATGTGACCTATGTGGGCCTTATTTTCTCATTTCATGGAGTAGGTCTTTGTTGGGAAAGAGTTGAGGATGTGATATGGAAATTCTGCAGTGTGGCTTTCCTCTAGGCAGCGATGTTAGATGTGATATTCTGGACTCTAGTGCAATCAACTTCAACTATGGATCTTCCTTAGGGGAGTGGATATGCAAAAGGTTGATAAATTGGATGCGACTAAGGTAAAAAGCTTTCAAGTACATAAGAGCCTAACACTCACTCCTAAAAGTTGTGCTACGATTAACACATTTTATTCGCTGCTTTGTGCTTTTGCACTATCTATCGTCCGTGCTTGATCTGCATGTTAACTCTTTACTTGTCTGTATCTGTTTGAACGTTGACTCTTTATCACGTTGACCGCTTTTGCTGCTTTGACCTAGCATTCTCTAGGCTGCGACGTCTGCTATTGTGATAGAAATTTAATGAAGAGAGAAGATGATGAAGATTTCTATTGGTGACTTTTGAAGGTGTTACATATACATGGAGTTTCATCTACATTAGATGTTGGAGTCCTTTATCTGCTTGCTTCTTTGCACATTGGTTACTCATTCCAGATGCGTCACCTATTCTGCTATTTGTCCATGCTTTATTTGCATGTTGACTTTATCTGTGCCTTGCGCACGTCAACTTTCTGCTACTGTGTGCCATCATTCTCTAGCTTGCCTGTGCACGTTGACTCTTTTCTTGTCTGTGTTTTGTATGCACGTTGACTACCGCTGTTGTTGTGACCCAACACTCTCTGGGGACTTTGATCTCACACTCTTTGGAATGTGAGATAGCAATTGAGATGAAGAGCATGGTGCCTACATGTTGTTGTTTACTTCTGCTCTACATGCCCACTTCAAACTGATCAAGAAGCTCGTGCTACCTACATGTGCACCTACTTTTGAATTATCTATGTTAGAGAGTCTATATTAGCCTATTTAGTTAATAGGTTAATTAGTTAGTGGGCCTTTAGTGTCTCAGCCCATTTAGATTACTTGGGACACAAGTCTCAGGGTTTCTCTCCTCTCCTATATAAAGGAGAGGGCGTACATTCTTGTAATCATCTAACCCTATTGCATTCAATACAATATTATTCTTCACATGGTATCAAAGCATGTTTGCTCGTGAGGAAAACCTAGCAGCCGTCTTCCCTTCCCTCTCCTAGCCGGCGCCTACAACAACCCTAGACGTAGCCGCCGCTTCTCTTTGAGAGAGCAACCGCGGGCTCTCCCCGCCTGCGGGCGGCCGTTGCCATGGCATAGGCCGGCTGCCCGCTAGGCACTTGCGACCTCCATGGCCCTATTTCTCCCACTTTCACATAGATCTGTACGTCGGCGCTAATTCCCGACATGCAATCTATGTTTTCCAAATCCAAAGCTGACCGCCAGTGATCTCCTTTTCGGCCTTCATATAACCGACGTCGTCGTCACCTCCGCCACATCACGCCGTCACTGCAACAACATCACGCTGTCGTCGGCAACCAACGTGGCCGCCAACAACAGCAATCCGCGTCGCCGTAGCCATCCGCCTCTGCCGCTGTATCCAACAGCAATCAACCGCGACCAACAACAAGCAACACCACCGCCACAAATCACAACAACCATTGTCTCTACCGCCGCATCCCTCCGTCGTCCTCAGCATCTGCCTTCGCCGCCACTCATGGAGAGGCTTCGCACTTGACTCCGCATGCAGCCTCATGGCATGCAATATCTCCGGAGCCGTGCAAGAGACCAGTATCATCTCCTTTGTTGCGGCTGAGTGCTACATCAGTCGAGCGACACAATCATCGTCATCTTCTGTGTCCGTCCGCTGCAGGGTTGCTGCCCCATTATCCAGCAACCGTATTCCCAGCCGACGATCACACCCTTCAGCCGCCGCCATCGTCATCCATGCCTCTGGCCATTGCTGCTCTCCATCTCGTCGCTGCTGCCCCAACGCCATCATCTATCCCTACCGCCGACGATCACCCATCACTCTCTACCGCTACCAAACAACCATGTTTATTCCCCCATATTCATTATGCCTATTTAGATCCTTAATCGGTCATATCTTTGCTAATCAGATCTAAGTTTTAGCCTAATCAGATTTTTCCCGTTTAATTTTTCTATTAGAATCTTACATTGACCCATTTAGCATATTCTCTTCGGTTATCGGTTTCATTCTCCACATATTACACATCTTCATATATCACAAAATCCTCTCAAATCCACCAATTTCTTTCCCACCCACCCATATCATGTGTGTATCCCTTTCCACAGTGTGGGGGGTCATATGTCCATTTCTCCACACCAAACACTCACTCTCGTCGTATTTGGTGTGCGGGGGGGATAGAGAGGAGAGGAAGAGATGAGAAGAGAAGAGAGAGAGAGAGAGTGTATGAGAGAATATGTATGAGAGAGAGAGAGTATGAGAAGAGATGATATATGTATTCAGGCTATATATGTTCCTGGCTATTATCTTCATGGAGCTTCGCATTGTTCAACTCATCCGTTCTCTACTTCCATACAACATTGAAGAATCTTCATTCAACACCAAGGTTGTAAAAAGCGCAAAGCGGGAAGCGTGCGGACGGGACCTTGTAGCCGATTAATCGCCAGGCGGGCGATTAAGCGGGCGCTTTTTAGAAAAGCGGATTTCCAATTCCTATAAACTTTTTCTGCAAAATTACATACATATGTATATAAATACTATATTTTTGAAATTTTTATACATATCTACACATTGTACAAGACAATATAAAACACCCAAATAGTTTAGAATACAATTATACAACAATGATTGTATCTATATAATATAGTAAACAATATACTTGTCATAGATAACGCAGCCTACACATAAAATAATAAGTGTATAGACATGATGAAACAACAATTTTGTATCATGTTTACATAGCTAAACAGTAAATAAGAGACCTATCATAGCTAGCTAACAAACATATTGTTACATTTGCACATCATGAAATAGTCATACATTACAGCAGTACATTTAATCAAAGTATGCATTCAAAATTAGATAATAGTTACCTATAATTCACTTGGATACATCACAAAAGTACCATATCATTACAGCTTACATACAAAGTACGCATTCTAAATTAGAACTAAGTATATCATAGAACATTTAATGTATGCTAATTTAATATATTATAGTCAATACTAAACATGGCATATAATGTACTTAATGTTATATGC
Organism: Alisma plantago-aquatica; assembly: GCA_963693085.1. Taxonomy (NCBI): domain Eukaryota; kingdom Viridiplantae; phylum Streptophyta; class Magnoliopsida; order Alismatales; family Alismataceae; genus Alisma; species Alisma plantago-aquatica. The sequence continues at coordinate 1,463,534,958 of OY856412.1, forward strand.
TTACAGTAGTTTTTATGAAAAAAGCGGGAAAAAAGCGGGGAAAAAGCGGGAAAAAGCGGGCAAAAAGCGGCCGCTTTTCTCAAATTTACTTAAGCGCCGCTTATAGCACATTTTAATCGTCCAACACCTTGTGGCGCTTAAGCGGCCGCCTAGGGCGATTTTTAAAACACTGTTCAACACCGAGCTATCTTTCGTACCGCGTTATGTACGTCAGGTGTTGATGGTGTACTTCACTGCATTCACATGAGACATAGGGTGCTTCTTCAGATTTTTAGAAGCTCAGCAAGCCTACCAATCTACTTTTGCAAGGTTGATTCATCCAGTTAATCTTCACCGAGCTGCTTCATCACGTCTTCTCCGAGCCGCATCTGCTATTTCGACATCACATGTTGCTGATCTTCTTGGGACATTCCTTGATGGATGATATCTCCTTTCCTGTCAAGCCCCCAAGGTTCATGCATCAGAGTTTTATGGTACCTGCATCTTATTATCATCACATCGTCCGTTCGTGTTCGTGCCACGTTATGCACGTCTTCTCAGACAATTCAAAGATTCCGCTACTGCTACATCAACATTGGGCATCCGCTCCGTGCCGCGTTAAGTACGTAATCCAATGAAGATGACGTAGTGATGGTGCTGAGGATCGTCTGCTCCAAGTGGCGAATTACTGCTGTAGTATCAGGTTCCATTCTTCAGATGCTCTTCATTCCAGATGCACTTCAAAGACCTTCAAAGCTCGAGGATCTCCAGCCTGCAGAATACAATTTCAAAGAAGAGAGACATTGTCACCACATGGTTCAGGGGGAGTATTAATTAAGGGGGAGTATCAAATTTTGTATGGGAGTGATATTTATCTTTTACCATTTCTATCTTTTCTTTTATCGAGTCTTGTAACCTCCAAGCTTTGGACATGTGTTTCACCCATGCTCTAGCTTGAGGGGGAGTGTTGGAGAGTCTATATTAGGCTATTTAGTTAATAAGTTAATTAGTTAGTGGACCTTTAGTGTCTCGGCCCGTTTAGATTACTTGGAACTCAAGTCTCAGGATTTCTCCCCTCTCCTATATAAAGGAGATGGCGTACAATCTTGTAATCATCTAATCCTACTGCATTCAATACAAAATTTTTCACAATCTATTTGAGTGGGGAGTGTCCGAGTGATGAGTGCTTTATTGGAATGTTGAGGGGGAGAGATATTCTTGTATGAGCTTGGTTTATCTTTTTATTCAGCTTCCTTGTCTTTAGTCTGTCTGTCTGTTTGCAAGTTGACTTGGGATTCTCCCAGGCTCCAACTTGAGGGGGGTGTTAGAGAGTCTAGTTATAGTTAATTAAGTGTTGAGTCTAATTGTATATGGGCCTGATTGTGTTTGGGCCGATTAGGATTTTCCTCTTCCTTGTACTTGCCTCCTTTCCTTTTTATAGGAGAGGGACTGCCCTTCTATCAATAAGATACATTGGGGATTTCCCCCACTCTATTGTCTGTCCACAACAACTTTGCGGCTTTCGTGGCTCTCTGTTTGGTATATGTGAATGTAATGTTCTTTATAGACTAGTGCTTGTTGGAGGAAAGGGGAGATGCCAAAGATGATAAAGGTTAGGAAGAGGTGCGCCATGATTGACGGAGGATAAGTTACATGGGGCTTTTGTTACGAGAGGCTTTGAAAGAAACATTACACAGGAGTCTCGTCTAGCTAGTGAGATTGTTGAATAGGAAGCTCAAACTTATTGCTTAGCTGCTATAAGTGTTTCCTTGAGTTTGGAGGCGATGCTACTACAAGATCCTCTGTCTAGAGCAGGTGCTTCATAAGCTTGAGGCTAGGAGTATGCAAACTTCTCCCATGGCTTCTCCAGATAACCCAAGTTTAATTAGGTTTGAGCATGCTAACTGGGAGGGCAATATCACCCAACTACAACTGACTTCGACCATCCATAATATCTATATCTTAGTTTAGCAGTCATCCAATATTTGAGTAGGCATGGGTTTTGGGTGAAAAAAATCCATCTTGTATGGACTGGGTGGTGGAAGAAATCTGACTTGTTTACTAGCTGTTGAGCATGTCACAACATGGATATTGTCCCTTTACTAGATAAATTGCATGATGACATTTAGCATGTCCGTGCAATTGAGTTACTTTCTACTCTTCCTATAATTTTTAAAAATATTTATGCATATGCTAACTTTTTAGCCGTTAGGCGAAAACTAGCCAAATAAATTCTGTTGTGTTACAATAGTGGATGGATATCCACAATTGCTGTTGTGGCTAGGATGAAAACATCTACTTTTGTTTGATATGAATGATGTTTGGACACCCATCATGAAGTTGGCAAGAATTTGCTCTGGATTGCCATCCCTTGATTGATTTCCACACAGAGGAGTTTGGTTGAGAAGAAGAGAGGTTTTGATTCCTCTACTATTCTAGCTCTAGTTGTAGATGATTAGAGACTTGGCTTCTGGGTTTGAGGTGATAGAACTCATCCTTGGGCCTTTGGGAAGTTCTGTGCATACTTGTCAAAGACTTTTCTCGGCGTTTTTAAAACTTTTTTTAGTTATATATTTAAATGTTTGTACACATGATACTATATATGATTAACTATAGGACAATCAGGGACGAGAGAATGAATACGAAGAAAAAGAAACAACAGTAAGAGGAAGATAAGTAGGAATTGGCGAGAGAAAACGAGATAGAAAGAAACATGCAAATGGTAAGAATTTTGCATGAAGTTCTCAGAATAAGACAAACACAAGGGCAGTAAAAGGAGACTGAAAGAGAAGGAAGAATTCAACAAAACAAAATAAAAAACAGCAGTACCAGGTGCTGAAATAGAAAATATAGAGAGAAAGAATAGGTTAATAATTGGAAACATGCAAACAACAGTAGCCATGGAATAAATTTTCGATCGAAATTGTGAAATTTTGCTCGAAATTTCGTTTTATCTTCAATCGGACATCGAAACCTATGATCGGACACGAAATGTAGGGAATGGGACGTAATTTCACAAAAAGTTCGACCCTAGGTGCGAAATTTCGCAAAACAGGGTGAAATTTCACAGCTAAAAGGCCAGTTTGGGCCGTAATTTCGCGAAATGGTACAGAAACACAACTTAAGTTTTGAGAAATTTGTTCCAAAGGCTGCTACTACTACATCTTGGGTATTTTGGCAATTGTTTTTGAATATCTTGCTTCTAAAGCCTATTTTTCTTAATTCTAAGGAATGTTTCCCCTATCTCTAGACCATCTATACATTACCTTCATCAATTTGTACACTCTTCTATAGAGAGATGGAAAAATACTCCGAAAGCAACAAAGTTCTTTCTTGGATTTATGTATGAATGTCCCATGTAACCTAGTTAAATGCGAACACTAGACTTATACAACTTGTAATTCGTAACTTTGTAACTTGTAATTGTAAGTTATACATTCTAAGCTGTAACTTGAAGTTTTTAACAGTCTCAATGTCTAGCAGACTTGCCATTTCTGATCATTTGTGCACTCACTCATCAAGACATGGACCCCACCCTGACCTCTAAACATATAACTTTATTATATAATCTAGTGTATCTATGTCTAAACATTGTGTATGCAAACTTTCATAATTTAATTCCTTCATTTTGTCATCGAAATTTTGTCGAAATTGTTTAGCTTCCTTCACTTACAAATGTGGAAGACCCCCCTCCCACATATCCTATATGAAATATTATTGCATATTTGAGTAGATCTTGGCGTTTAGATCGTCCTGATAAATTTTCATAATTTAATTCGCTTATTTGGTCGTCAAAATCGTTAGGGCCGTAAATATCAATATTTTGGCTTCGAAAAATTTCTGTTTCTGGGCCATCAGACACGACATCGAAATCGGACATTTAATTCTATGATAGTAGCTGTGAGAGGAGATTTAGGAGGAAGAAATCAGAAAAAGAAAAAATGTACGCAAAGAGTAATAGATTTGGTAGCAGGTGATATAGGACAAATCTGAAACAAGAAATATGCACATACTCACATAGTAGCAGGAGACAAAAAAACGTAGCAGCAGTTGGATTTTGGAATAAAATGCAGGAGAAAGGATAAAAAAAGAAAATGAAAAAAAAGCAAGAACAACAGACATATGGGGAAGTAGAAAAAAATATTACAAACAACACTATGAGGACCCTACCAATTTGTGGCCTAAATTAGACCTAATTTCCCCAGATTCGACCTGCTTTCCTCCAGACTAGACCTAATCTGCCAAAATTTGACTTGATGTGGTCAAAATCAGACATATTTCAACCATAAAATGATTCAAGGTGACCCAATTTGACCAAATGTAGTCTCGATTCATCCTAATTTAGCCTTTAAATGGCTAAATTTGGGTCTAAAAGGCCTTAGACGCCCACTTAATGCACTTGATAGGCCGGGCGCCTAGTTTGAGGCATCTTGCCTAGTACCTAGGCGGGTGCCTTGATAACTAAGGTTGTGTGGGGACTTTTTTGGTATCAAAACTCATGTTTAATGTCGGGGTGCATTCTGTTGTTTAACAGGTGTTGCAGGAGTAGGTGAAAAGGAGTTGGGGGTTTTCAGTCTTTGTTAGGGAGTGGAAATGGATGACGCTACAGAACCATGATCTATGACAATTATTTCTTTTTTGAAGAGATTCATGGCCATAGGCAGTGGGGACTACGTTTCCTTTGTGGGAAACGAAGTCTTGCGACACTCGAGCATCATTGAAATATAAGGGCTTTTTACTCTTTTCTTTTTTGTAATTTTTTAGTGGTTGGAGGTCAATGCATCTCTCTTGAGATGCTCATTTATCTTTTTATATTTGATTTATTTTTGATACATTGCCATTCCTGAAAAAAGGTGTGAGCGCCATTGTTAATTTTGGTTCAAAGCATAGTCGTTAAGGCGGCTAGGCGTTAGGTGTTTCTTAGGGGGCGCCTAACCACCCCCGTCGTTTCTAGGCATTTTTATTTTTCTATAAATAATGCTGATTTGTTAATATCACACTAATAATTTTATATATGTAAATATTGAATAATGACATTATTGCATAATATTACATATAATTTAGGCAAAATCTCAACTACATTGACCTAAACTAGAACTGATTGGCCCTAATTTTAACTCATTTTATCCAAATTTGATCTAATTTGACCTAAATCAGACCTAATTAAGTATGACATGACCTAACAAACCTAATTTCCCTAAATTTTCCCTATTTTGACTTAAGTGAGACAAAATTTGGCTAAATCAAACCTAATCTTCCCAAGTCAGTACTATTTTCCCCAAATCACACTTGTTCTCCCCTACCTAATGTGCCCAAATTTGACATTATTTGGCCTAAATCAAACTCAATTTACTATACCATTCCTAAATTAGACCTAACTTCCCCAATTTTTCCTACGTTGACCTAAGCAAGACCTAATTTTACCAAATCAGACCTACTCTCACCAAACCATACTTGTTTTCCCCAAATCCGACCTAATATGACCAAATTTGACATAATTCAGCCTAAATCAAGCCTAATTTTGCATAACATGACCTAATGAAACCTTACTACCCCTAATTTGCCCTATCTTGATCTAAATGAGGCCTAACTTGGCCAAATCAGACATAATTCCCCCAAAATAGACCTATCTCCCACAAATTAGACACAATTCCCTCAAATCATGCTTGTTTTCCCAAATCAGATGTAATTTATCCTAATTTGACCCGATTTGGGATAAATCAGACACATTTCAACCACAAAATGACTCCACATGATCAAATCCAAACCTATGTTAAATTAGCCTTTAAGTGGCCTAATTTTGGCCTAAAAAGCCTTAGGCGGCCCCTTAGGTCACTGAAGGGGTTGGGCACCTAGTTTGAGGCGGACTGCGCATAGCCTAGGGCGGGCTCCTAAAAACTATGGTTCAAAGTATTTGAAAGTCTAATTGTACATGATAGAGAAAGGACACATACTTTCCCAATGCCACGAGAAGACATTGCAAGGTGTTAAATGAAAATTTATTACAAAGTGATTATGAAGGTAGAGAAACTTGAGTTTGATGAAAATAGCACACATATTGATATGGATTTGGGTGGCAACAGATAACTTAAATTCATTCTATGGGAGCACTAAACCACATTTACAAAGAATAAGTAACAAGTGATACTTATTTACACATATATTCTATCCCCCTCAAGATTATGCATATATTTTAGAAGAATCAAGCTTTTTACATAGGAATTTGATTCGACACCCATGAGGGACTTGTGAATATATGTTCCACTTGATCTTTTGACCGAACAAGTACATGTTTGATTTGTTGCTCTTGGATTTTTTTGCGAATGAAGTGGCAATCCACTTCTATATATTTTGTTCGTTTGTGAATGATTGGATTTGACACAATGTGGACAACAACTCAATTTCACATTGTGATTCCATTGCCTCTAATCGATTGTACCGAAGTTCTTTTAACATGTTCCTAACCCATATGAGATCATTGGTTGCATGCATCATAGCTCGATATTCGGGTTCAACACTCGGTCGAACCACCAAAATTTGCTGTCTTTGTTTTTCCAGGACACATGATTGCCTCCCACAATCACACAATATCTTGAAATAGACTGCCATCTATCACACAACTTGCCCCATCTACATCAAAAAATCTTTTCACTTTGAGATGTCCATGACTTGAATATAATATTCCTTTTCCTGGATTCCTTCTTGGATATTGAAGGATTTGGCAACCTTCATTTTTCCAGTACATGAAATTATGAATTGACTAACCACACTTGTAGCAAAGGGTATATTTAGAATGGTTGAAAATAAATTTATTATGTTATCCAACGGGCCATCTATACCTCCATTGATCTTTGAGTGGCTCTCCTTGATCTCTATGCAGCCTGACTGTTGGATCCATTCGAGTGTCTACATGTTTTGCCCCTAAAATGCATTTTCTTCAAGAAGATCAAGGGTGTACTATCACAATGTGATATGGCAGTACCATCTTGGGACCTGGGCCACCTGGCTACATCAACAACCATGTAGTGTTTAGGTGTTTCAAATCCTCAAGTCTGGAATTCGCTTTGAAGAAACTGCTTGAGTTGCTTTTTACCCACTCTTGTAATGACAATATCGTCAACTATGTAAGATGACTCTCGCATAGGCTCATTCATAGCGGACTAAGTGATAAAGATCAAATCGTAAATAACCAAACTCCTAACACAAGGACTCTAGACAACTTCAAGTCTCTTGTTTTTTAGAATTTTTCCCATTGTAAGATTTGCAGTGGCACTGTCAGTGACGATCTGCATGACATTGTTTGCTCCTTTAATACAATTTCACCAACTTATAAAATCATCAGTCCTAAGTGCTTGACCAAACTTTCAAAGTAAAAACCAAGCTCTGGGAGACAGCTGGAGACTATAGAGTAACTTGTGGAGCCCAATGACAAGATGGGACTTCACTTGAGTAACAAACATGTTGCTCCATGTAAATCTCCTCTGACGAGTTACCATGGATAAAGTCATCTTTTGATGTCCCGGTGATCATAAGGACGCTCTAAGAGATAAAGATGGACATCAAAGATGGATATAAGAAAGAAACAACAACCATGATTGGATTGCGTTCTCACTCATGTGGATGAAATGCCCGCTCATTGTCGTGATGATGGAGACGAGGAAAGGATGGAGACACAACACTGGTTGTCATTGGAGATACAGACGAAATGATGGAGACACATATTAGGTTTCCGGAGATGGTGGAAACCAGTGATGGAGATGAGGACCACCATGAAGACAACTACCAGGAGCTCGCTACTACAGGGAAACCAAGTAGATGATGCCTCTGGGAGACGATAGAGGTGGTGACGGCTGCAACAACTAGGAGCGGGTATTGCTTGACTCAGTGTTTTAAAAATCGGTGTATGCGCCCGCATAAGCGGCCGCATACAAGGTGCGGACCTCTAAAAAAACGCATAATGAAAATCGGTCCAAAAAGCGGTCCAAGCCACATAATCGGTTGTACGGCCGCATACAAGGCCGATTATACCCCGATTTTTAGTTAGAGATATTCTGATTTCTTCTTTTATACATTTACATTCATTTATGTTTGTTTAAATTTAGATTATAGTGCATGTTTGTATTTATTTAAGTTGTGATGATTGCATAATTGCTTCCATTATTCTTGTAATTGTACTATTTAGATACACAATTGCACAAATTAAATATGTAAATCACGATTAATATATATATATATATATATATATATATATATATATATATATATATATATATATATATTAAAAAAATCCAAAACCGCATATACTTCCGCATATACTCCCGCATACCGCATATACTCTACAAGGTGACCTCTCCGAACGCATAACGCATACCGCTTTTTGAAACACTGGCTTGACTTCTCCTTTAGGGTTAGGATAAGGATCACTTTGCTCCAATACCTTGTCAACAATGAGTTTATGGAGGCAGAGCAACTAGACTTTACTACGAACAGGGCACACCTATTTATGTGGACTTGGTGGAGGCAAAGAAAAGAACTAATGATACATGATGGCACTAAACCACAAATACAAAGAATAAGCACTAAGTAATAAATGTTTATCTATACCTATATTCTAGTTAGGAATGTTCCTTTCAGATCCTCATAGATGCCATTTAGCTTTTTATATTTGTTTTATTTTTAGTACATTGGCATTTTCATCAATGAACTTGATCTTTTGTTACTTCAAAAAATTAGGTGTGAGAGGCATTGTTAATTTTGGCTCAAAGTCTTATTGACAGATAGAGAAACGGCAATTGCTTTCCCAGTGCCACTGGAGGCACTAATAGTAATAGGTGATAAATGGAATGTTCCTATCAATGTTCCAAGAGTGGGTGATACTAGCATTGACTTCAGTAGGGAGTTGGGGCAGTGAACTTCACACTTAACGAGTCACTTTTTTTTTGGTTAGTATGGAAGTGCTTTGTTTGAAGAAGCAGATTCTGATTGGATTGTCATCATGAAAGATGACTTTTTTTTATGTATTATACTGTCAAATGAAGGCATCGCCCACATCATAATAAAAGGATACACATCTAGGTAATAATAGGTATTGAACACCCCCCCCCCCCCATTGACTTCAGTAGGGAGTTGGGGCAGTGAACTTCACACTTAACGAGTAACTTTTTTTTTTGGTTAGTATGGAAGTGCTTTGTTTGAAGAAGCAGATTCTGATTGGATTGTCATCATGAAAGATGACTTTTTTTTATGTATTATACTGTCAAATGAAGGCATCGCCCACATCATAATAAAAGGATACACATCTAGGTAATAATAGGTATTGAACACCCCCCCCCCCCCCCCCCCCCCCCCCCCCCCCCCCTCCTCCTCCTCCTCCTCCTCCTCCTCCTCTTTGAAATACTAGTGGCTCGTTGACTCACCTGTGGCCCTGCTGGGAAAAACCAAACCCAAAATTTGAAACTGAGTATGAAAAACCAACTTGCATTTTTCGTGCTAGTGATGGGAAAAGGTATAAGTCATAGAAAATTGCTTTCATACAGATGGAGATTTCTTGTGATTCTAGGTTTTTGTTTAGGATCTTGTTACGGAGAATGGGCACAGATCCCATTGCAGTAACTACTGAATCAGAAAAATAGCCTGGAAATAAACTTCGTTCTGCCCAGCCTATATCAATGTCCTCAAGGGAGGGAGTGATACTTCCTGGCCACACTAAGTGTCTTATCAACTCTCCATATTATCATACTGCTTATGGTCTCATCAAGATAGGAACTCTTGTAATACACATGCTCATTTGCTGTATATTAACTGATTGATTTAGTTGAGGCAGTGAATAATTGGAAGTTGGTTAGATTACTAGCAGTCTAGAAACCAGTGACACCTCCTGAAAGCAGCACTCATATGTGTGTTGGACACGTACCGGGCACCAACATCCCTAGGACACACCTAGCTGTCTTATCCTGGTTTAGGTGTATCCTATATGTGTGGAGAGTGATAAAAGGTGAAAAGATGATAGGTCTTTCTTGCATATCTTTTGTCATTTTATTTCCTCTGGACCACCTACTAGGTTTTATAGAAGCTAGTATAAATATAATAATAAATCAGATTCACCAATATTTAACTAGGTTGCATAAACGGAAGGACATACAGCAGCAGAAACTGCCATATTATACTTATTTTATATCACTTGTTACGAAACACCAAAACTTGTTAGCCATTTTTTTGTAGGCATTCGTATCGAGGTGTTATCCCCTTGGGTGTTTGGGGGTGGAGGGTAGATTTGTCAAACTGGGTCAAAATCCACGAGCACCCATGGGTCGACCCATTTAAATTGGGTTTGGGCCATGAAATTTCTCACCCGCTGAAAAACACCCAAACCCGTTCCCACCCGTTTATTTGGCGGGTTTTATGGGTGATCCGTGGGCACCTGCTTAAATGAACTAATAATAATATTAAATATATAACTGAATGCACTTGGTGCCTCCCCTTCTTTGCTCATCGCTCAGTGCCCTTTACACACCCTCACAGTCACACTTTCATGGCATTATCACCGCCAATGTGTCCCTCATCGACTGGATGTCTTTATATATTTATGAATTGAGCACATTTGATCTCTGCAAGTCTATTTTTTATTGGAGTGTTTGTACCGTTTTGTAATTAGATGTTCAAGCAACATCAATTTGTTCTAAACTATCGTCTAATATCCTATTTGTTTATGTCGTAAGCGAGTATACAATCTGGTAGAAGTACATTAGATAAGCTTGTATCGTCTAATATCCCATTTGTTTATGCCGTAAGTGAGTAGACACTCTTGTAGAAGTACAAAAGATAAGTCTGTTTCCCGTAAATGTAATGATAATGCAATAAGTAGCTCAAAAGTAGATGAATTTAACCGGTATGCCGTGGACATTTCCTACGTGGACACAACCTGTAACATGCTTTTGGAACAAATAAACGAACTTCACAGGAACAAATACAACATATAACGACAATGTACAAAAGTGTTTGTTTACGGCAATCGTATAACAATGATTGCTCATTTTATATGGGCACCCGCGGGTTGACCTGCAACTTGCTGGGTCGGGTTTGAGTTTGCCTTTTCTCCACCCGTTTAGAATCGGATATTTTTGACCTGTACCCGCGAGACCCAAACCCGCAATGACGCAACCCAAACCCAACCCACCCACCCGTTTGACATGTCTAGTGGAGGGTGACATTACTCTCCTTTTCTGAGTTTCTATTAATGTGTTCAATGGAAGCCCAAAGTGATAAAAACTCTTTGTAGGATCCCATGACCCCATGGAAGCACGATCCAAGGGGTAGCTCACTTTAGTGTCTAATATGTTATGTACTAGAAGGTGATAATGAATACTAATAAAAACGAAATAATCCAAAAGTATACTCGGTACATTTAATTCCAGTAAAATATCTAAAACATTAAAATCTCATTGTTGTGAACGTTAACGGCTGGCAAATTGTACTTTGGCTCATCAAATCAGTAGGTCCCAAGACTTTTGGTCAGATCTTATCCATCTTGAATCTTGACGATAGATTCTCAATTATTTAAAACATCCCAAATTTCAATTCAGAGGATATATAATATTCTTTAAGAATGTCATTTTTTAATCGTGTAAAATTGATGTTTTACTGAGATGGCACTGAAATGTCTGCTTTACATCAAGCAATTAACTGAGGCATCATTGATTTAATAAGTTAATGCCTCACATACTCAAACTCTCCTGTTTATTGAAAGAACCTTTTCTGGGAGCATAGTGCCTCACATTCGGGATTCGCCAATTTTTAGGCTAGCAAAAAAAAATCAAAATTCAGAAAAAAACGGAAAAATTCATGAAAAGTCGTCGAAGTTCGGTCAACTATTCGGGAATAATTGAGAATAAGTCAGCTATATATGTGTGTGTGTGTGCGCGCGTGCGTTAACTATTAATGTCACAAGACATACAATCTTATTAAGTGAGAAAGTAGGAAAATAATTAAAGAATAGTTGAGCAATAACAATTGAACTGTTGGGAGAGCGGTGGTTTGAGGTTTTGTGTATGTTCCGGCAAAAAAAGAGCAAGCGACTTAAAAGAGAAAAATCATGAAAATCGTGAGATCATATAAATCGCGAAAAAGCGGGGATAAATCGTGAAAAGTTGCGAAAAATTGACCGTTGGCATATTAATCGTGGTGAATAATCGGGAGCCTAACAAATCACAAAAAATCGCCGATTTTTTGTGAAATTTGGATACTTCTGTTACTATGTCTGGGAGGATGCTATTTTGCCTACAAGATCACATGTGACTTTTTCAGCCAATTTTAGTCTAATTCATGAAATAACTTTTGAACTTATGCGACTAAAGTCCCTCAAAGCACAACTGAAAGCAACCTTATTACACAAACATTTAGATCGAATGTCAGCTTTGTTTTACAGTTTCAGCTGTCTGATTTGATAGGCTGACAAATAACTTTCCCACGTATCTTTTGTAGGTTTGGTGGCAGGCAAATAGCTGCAAAGGAAGATGCCGGCTCTATCAATTATGCACTGATCAAGGATGATGAAGCTGACAAAGAGAGACTAGAGCAGTTTGGCAGAGAGCTTGAGGCTGAGTAAAGTATAATAGTCTTCGTGAAGAATCAAGGAATCTTCCAAGAATTCATTGGCATATTATTCTTTTGCAAATGAACGGCACAGTCTGGACTCTGGAGCCTGTTGTGGACTGCGTCCATCCACAAGCCTTGAGGTTGTAAATAGTGCGAGTCTCCACCTTAACGAAATCTGAAGATATATGTAGTTACGGCTGGGGTAGCCTACCTGTATATGCGTTCAGAACCTTACTAGCCTTTGCTGCGATCATCCCAGTTTCTAGCTGCTGAATGGACTATAGAGACGTACTAATCTCAATCTGCGCCACTTGTACTGTCTCTTTGTCTTTTGATTCTTAGAAGCAAACCTTCAGCACCCATTAGTTGAAGAATATTAGTCACATGTCTGTGTTAGTTGACGTAGGATAATTAATTGTGTTACCTGCGGGATTCATTTATGGTGAATATTATGTACGAACTGATGATCAACTCCTTAACATTTTAAGCCTGCATATATACCGATCCAGATCTTCTTCCACCAATTATCATGGGGTCGTGCACGATCAACATTTCATGTGTTTGTATTTGACGAGTTGAACAATGCAGATTTGTGCACTGTTGTAAGTTTACCTAGCATTTTCTGCATTAAAAGTTTATATATTCTGATCATCGACCGGACAACACTTTAGATGAAACTGGATTGGAAATTGAACGACTACATGGACTTATATCTAATTTACCCCTTGTAAAGAAGCCACTTCGTGCAGTGTTAGTTCATTATGACAACACTTGAACTATTGCTAAGATAAATAATTCCAAGTACAATAAAAAATAGTCTAGACACATCTAAGTCAGTAAGGGATTTAATGTCTAATGGGGTCGTGGCTGTAGACTATATCCGTACTTAAGATAATACAACTGATCCTTTCACTTAAGGTCTTACTCTAGCCTTAGTGGAAAAATTTAAATTGGGGATGAAATTGAAACCCTTCATTATTCGCAGTAGCAACCCAACCCAACCCAACAGAGTGGAGATTCTATAAATTGGTTCAATGTGGTAATAACAAGTTGTCGGTGAATTAGATAAAATTATGTAATTTCTTTTGATGTTTTTTTGCAACTCTGTGTCTATCCCCTGAGAAATTTGTTGGTGTCATGCCTGTAAGTTAGTAAGAGATTACTCTCTGAATGGTGTCAAGTCTTAGGACAAGATGTTAGCAGTACATCTTTAGAGAGTCAAACTAAATGATTCATGTTGTATAGGCCGCAACAAGAAAATTGGATTGTTCCCTGATATCAATCATGATATTTTTTTGGATGCATGGTCTTCATGCATTTGATTTTTTTTTCTTCTGCCATATCTTCATTATGTTGCTACCAACCTATACTCTTGTACCTAAGGTTTAGGTTCAAAATTTTTGTTCACCTAATACCTACAGGGGTCATAGTTGGATAACTTAGGTAGATTCAAATCGAAAGGTAAATGTTGAAAGTACAATATGGATGACTGATTTGGCAGAACACAATTTACATTGGACTTTGTGGGGATTGTTAGATATATGAGTGTTATCCATGTATATAGCATGGGTTAAGCCCAATATAGTGTAACTACTACATGGAGGAAATGTAGTTTTGTGTCTAGTACAAATGGGAAAAAAGTTTTATCCCACATTGTTCACTCCTAGAACTTTTCTGGTCTTTATACGTAGGATCACATGTGATACTAGTATCAAAATGTCCTAGGGGAGAGTATGGTCACCTCCTTGGTGGTATGGTGACCACATCACAACACACATGCATGCGCGTGCTTGCGTTACACCATGCCTCGTCTTGCCTGATCTTGCTGGGGCAGGCACGAGCTTGTGGGTTATGAGAATTGTCTTCTGTCTTTTTTTTGTACTAGGATACAACTACAAAATTAATTAATTATTAATTTATGTAATTATTTCTTTCCGAAATAGATTTGTTAATCCTATTTGAAAAGTGTTTTGCTTGCGGATTTTTTCACAATGTGTAAAAAAACGATGGAGTGATTGCGTCTTAACGGAAATAAGATTTCAGTGCGTGTAAGGATATAAATAAACCTCCGGTCATTAGGGTTAAACACATCTCATGAACATCAACTGTTAGCTATTCAAGTACGTATTTTGCAAACTCTAAAGCAGAGTCTCCATCCGTCGCTTTGAGTTGTTACATGGAGATGTTATCCTAAGTGTAGCAAGTTCGTCCTTCCTCTCCTCAAGATTTGATCTGTCAGACAATGATTTCTGCGATCGTTGGGCTGCGCTGGTAGTGCAACTGACTGTCATCATGCGCGAGCGAAACGAAAAGTTTCTTCTGGTTTGTGACATGGTCGACTATAAGAACGACGCCTATCTACAAGAATTGCGTGCCGCTGATTTTTTTAAGTTACACGTTTGTTTTTCAACGAACGATTTGGTCTGAGTTCCTAACTTCGATTTTATTTTCCCCTAAACTGTTTATTCTTTACTTCTTATCTAGATCTGGCCAGAACTTGTTAATTAAATTGCACATGTTGCTGTTGCATATAACGATGATATTTCTGTCGAGCATCTATGAAAAGTTTTCTGCCACCGCTCTATGTTTGGAATAGTTAACCCAGAATCTTGAGAGATCCCATTTATAAGCACTCTCTCATTCACGTATTTTAATGTTCCACCATACACCTCCAAAAACTAATGGAAACATACAAATCTTATCCCTCCTATATGCGTTGCTCTTGACTACCACACCCAATTCATCCTTATTTATCGTCATGTAGCCAAACTCGACTAGGTAATAAGTTGGTTTAGAAGCACCCTCGGCCATTTTATCATAGATTCATGAGATTATGATATTTTGACAAGTCCTTTTGGAATGCAAAATTAAGGATGTTTTTCTAGGAGTTTGAATAGACGTCTTGCAAACTATCTGAAGACGCAATTTCAAACTTTTTTTTAGCATAGGAACACAATAATTATATAGGTAACCAGACACGACAGAATCAAGGAGTAAAATTTATGGTGGGTTTGATCCATTATGGATCCTATGCCCACCAACACAGAGATGACTCTGATTAGAAGTCCATTTTGTTCGGCTCAACACCATCCTTTTTCGTTGGATGCATGGAATAACAAAGATTACATCTCCTTTCTATATTTTCAGGATCAAGAAGCTAACCTCACATGATCAAAATGCCAACCTTTCCAGGTACAACCTCCTTTACGCAGAAAACTGCGCTTCACTTTGTCACCCGTTATATTTGTATTCTACCATCCAGGCTATCGAATACCATCCTATCTTTTTTTGAGGGCAAATGGCTCGATTCATTACTTATAAGCCATACTGCATCTACAATTTGAGTCAAAAATACAACAAGAGCATACAAAGATCAAGTTAACATCACTACAACTCATATCGGAACGAGAATAGAACGCTTCCGTATTGATTCTTCTTCCTTGATGCTGTCTTAAGCAGCTTTTCACGAAGAATTCCTTCGACTTGAGCGTGTAGTAGTGATAGATGCCCTGGATCTGTGCGGTGCTCCGATGCATCATCATCTCAAAGGAAGCCATATAACCAAGTAACAAAACAAGCCACAATAGGACACAAGCAAAACTAAACGCTGACAGGCAGCGGGAAGACAAACGTAGACAAGCAGCGAGCAAACAAAGGCTAAACAGTAGCAACTAGAAACAAACGCCGATGAACGACGACTAAAATGACAGATTGAAGGTGCCACAGACCACCCGACATGGGTAGAAGACGAGAACAGACCAGCAACTAAAAGGAAACCAGAGCAAACCAGAAAGGAAAATGGGAACCTCAACCCCTCATCACCACACCATCTCCCACCTGTCACGACAAGTGCCTGCAAAGGCAGCGGCACCACCACTGGACGAGATGGATAACGCCACCCCTAGGTCCCGCCGCCCATGAACGGCGAGAGGCAGGACCAGCCGAAGGAGTTCGACGGCAGCTTGGTGGAGGCGAGGCGAGGCGAGGCAGGAAAGAGGCTCCGGGGGAGTAGGGGAAGAGACCACATGCCGTGGCCGCCCCCCCAAGCCTAGGGCACCGCCGCCGCTAGCCCTAGATCGCAAGGGCGATCGCCAGAGCGTTGCGGGAGGAGAGACGCAGCAAATTAGGCGATAAACAAAGTTCCCCTTGAATACCATCCTATCTTATTATAGGTGAACATTCTAGCCCCCTTACTTGCGTTAAACCAGCATAGCATAATATGAAAGAGGATTATAAATATGCCCATCCTCAGGTGGACCTGTCAGCAGCTGTACAAATTTAGATATCATTTCTTATAAGAAAACCAAGTGTTTATTCAAAGAGGCCTAAAGAAACTACAAAAAACTTGAGAAATACACTCCATAGATGAAAGAAAAGAACAAGAAGAAATAGTCCCATTGAGCTTTAAAATTTCGCATGGTGTTCCACCGGACTTGAGCTCATAATGTCATTACCAACACGTAAAGTTTTAAATTGTCATTTCCAAGACGTAACGTTTCAAAAACAATGTAAGTCTACGCAATTGCATTGGTAGATCTGCACCAAAACATGAAGTTATTATTATTGTATTTGTCCTTTGAAGTAAGGCTACATCATATATATATATATATATATATATATATATATATATATATATATATATATATATATATATATATGATAAGTTATAATACACTTTTATTTGTATTTTCGAAATCCACTTTTATGTTGTACTACCATTATGCATCCATATCCAATATATAATGAATTATACACTTCACTACTACATATTGCATTAATTTCTTTAAAGAAAAACCGACAATTTATCTTTGGCGTCGGTTCTATAAAGAAAACCGTTGCACTTTGGTCAGCTGAAAAAACACCGGCTGTACTTTTTTTTATTATCGTCAGTCGCTTCTCAAAGCAAACGACACTATATATCACTCGCAAAAATATTTTTTCGTGTAAATTTTTTGCGAACATTTTATTTACCTTCAAAAATCCTATGTCGTGGTTGTTTATTAAATACCTGACGGGATAAAGAGGTGCACGCGCCATCTGTCCCGCGGTAAATAATTCGGTTGTATCTACAACGACATGTAAGAAAGATGTTCGCGTCATGTGTAGCAATTTTTTTCCCACTCCCATTATTATTTTTCACTGGTTGGCTTAACCGTAACCGACAGTGTAGGTATCACTGGGTTGAATTTAGGATACGATGTTAGGCTTCATTTGGTTGTACCAAACCAACATGAAGGTTGTCCTTTTGCCTACAGTTTTGGTATCGCAACCGACAATAATACTCTTATGTTGTTGGAGTCGTGAATGTGACACCTAACATACTTGTTAATTAACCCCGAAACTTTTCCCCACTTTCACTCCCCGCGGGCCTACTGTCTGATTGCCTCTCACGATAGCAGTTGATCGTCGCCGCTCCTCCTCCTCTACGCTCTGTCACTACTTTCCTCCTTCGAGCTCTACTGGTTGCTCCTCCTTCGCCAGTCTCACAGTTGCTGCTCATTTCTGCTGCTCTGGTGTCGACGAGTTCCACCACTTCTCCACCAACCTCCTCCTCCTCATCGCCTCTTCCGCTGCCGTTGTTGTTTCTGCATCTGTTGCCGCTGCTGTTACTGCAGCTGCTCACTCCTCTGCCGACCCCGACTTTGTCACCAGCTCCTCCTTCTCGACGCCTCAGCAGCTGCTGCCTCTACTGCCTTGCTGCTCCAGATCGACACCTACACCCTTCTGCTCCTCCAAATCCACGCCGACGCTGACTCCTCACCAATGTGAGTTACGTTGGCTGCACCCTGTCCTTCTCCTTTTTTTTGCAATGAATATCATGATCTGTTGCTCCAAATTGAATGTTGATCATGTTTAACATGTGATAATGTGATGGTGATAAAATATAGTGATATCCCAAGATATTAGTCATATTAGAATGATAATGATGCTGGAGTAGGATTGCTAGATCATATGAACCTTTACCCCATTTTTCATTATTGAATTATATTTTACAATAACTATGTCGATGCATGAATGTGATGATTTATAATTACTGTGTCAATGACATGAATGTGATGATTGTATAATTTTTTTAGCTCCATAATCGTTGTTTAAATAATATGTAAGCCCTAATAAATAATTTGGATGTTCTTAGTTTGGTATGAGTTTTGAATTGGTTATTTGGTTTCTTCGAATATTATGTTTGAATAAAATATGTAAGCTGTAATGTATAAATCCTAATTTGTGAATTCTAATATGTAAACTAAGATTTATAAACCCTAACACGTAAAAACTAATATATAAATGTAATCTATAAACCCTAATTCATAAACCATGTTGTTCGCCTAGAATCCCGTCCATGATTTACTCATTAGAAGTAAACCTTGGATAGTCTCCGATTTGAGACTATTTTTGAGCATTTCATCTCACTTAGGATGTGTGAGAACCCGTCACGCTAAATGAGGATTACTCAAAACACAAAACACAATCAAACACTAATTAAACACATAGCAGAAAAAGGGGATAATTAAAACCGATTTCAACATCGCCGACATGCTCAGAAATATTTGTATTGAAGCCCAACATCTTGCATATATTCATATATCATGCCATGTATCTTTTACAATTGTTCCATAGTCTCAACTACAACATATACATATAGAGGAACATTACCCACAAATACAACATGTACAATCATCTGAAGGCTACCAAAACTCGATTTGATTAAAACATCATATACAAACTTTCCCGCCCTGACCTAAGAGTACATGGACGACTCTAAGACACACTAGACATATAACAACCTTATCTAAGGTCCATCACCCAAAGATTCTCCTCATTGCCATGAGTCTGCTACCGCTGTTTCCGATCACCTAAAAAGATGTGGTGACCTACGAGGTGAGACCCATGTCCTAGTAAGAGACATAACTCTCAACAATGATTATTGATTACAATAGATAACTTAACTAAACATGTTAAGTGGTTTAACCAGATGAGACACATAGAGCAGATTATATAACAAATAGGAATGCCAGATGTTAAACTTCTTAAGATCAGTTCTAACTAGAGTCCTACTTATAGCATTGAAAGATTAACATTATTCTGAGGAGATCAAGTGTAGTTAACACCATGGTCATGATTACCATCATAAGCCTAACTAGTATCATGAACATATCTAACAATATTAGCATGTTTAATGGGCTAAGCAGATATACGTCATAAGTATAGTTAATTACATAAGTATAACTATATGCATAAGCATGACTAGAAATATAATCATATCTAACTACAGATACATGGCTAACATTATAAGCATAGCTAACAACATGAGATAATTGTAACAATAAAACATAACCAACAGTCATAGCATATCTAAAAACATGAACATGACTACTTCTATTGTTGCATTATACACCATCTATATGTGAAAAGAGCAAACAAGGGTTGTCATCCAATGTGTAACGTTGTGTATAACCCTAACAAATATACTGCACTACTGGATTACGTCTTTTATTAATCCCTAGGGAATTTGAGTCGTACCACCCAAACTCCAAGTAACCACCACTTGGTCACAATCAGTTCCATACAAGATCTAGGAAGAGCTAATCTCCAAGATCTTTTCCGTACTACTTGGTCAGTTCGAGTCTGCAGTAGTGACATATCAGTCAAACTACAAATCAACAACATATAGTCTGAAAAACAACTAGCCCAACTTGGTACATTTCATGATGCTAGAAACTAGGGTATACAAAACCAATCACCGAGGCACAACCACACTTGTCCTCCAATCACATCACATATATAATCACCGAGACACGACCACATACATTCTTAAACTGAGGGCTAGGTATGACCGCAACCATCCTTCTGAAACATGGGATGGGGATGACAAGGAAATAGTCCCCACATACTCAATAGTATGCGCTCAGAGTCTCCCTTAGGAATACTCATTTCACCATCCATCAAGTTTTGACACTGGAATGGATCTATGGCACATGACACTACATTATTAGGGTTTCACTTTATTAGTTATTGTCAATTGGGTGAATTAAGGCTGCATCAAACAAGTGGACATACAAAACCTAATTCATTTCTAACAAGCATTAATATACAACAACTTCAGAATATATAAAATGTATGAGATATAATTTTTATCACAACACCACATGATATTATTTCATTGCCATTCATGAGACCATGCTTATCATCATACTACCACATGATATAAATCCTTGTCACATCACCACATGATGCCATTCCTTATCACATAAGTAAGAGGATCACACCTCCATTAGGGCTCAACCATACCCAAGGGTCAGTAAGACGATCACATCATAATCACATGAAAGAATACCGTTGTCTTTCCATGCCTTACCAAAGGCTCAACAACTATCACTACACTTGCGATACACATGTTTAGCATAACATTGCATTAAAGAACTATGATGTTCACATAGCAGCACATTAAGGTTACAAAAACACTGAGAGGATATTCCATCACCATGTAAGTTGCACAAGGGAATTAGGTATGTTCAATCACCAACATTGGATCATATTAGAGTTAGATTCAACAAGTTAGATTAAGTATGAACAATTATCACCACTTAGTTGTATTAGGGTTTGGTGTATCAAGGTAACCTAAATTGATATTACACACCATCTCATTATGGTGATAATATGTTTACATTCATATGAGGGCAAAGGTAAGACTACATGATTAAGGAAAATCGCCATCGATTTTACATCACCCAAGACAAACCATTCTACCATGAGCATCATACCAAAAACATCATATGTTGAGTAAATAAAACCATCGGTTTCATACAAGAAAACACCTTGGGCAAACCATCTAAAGAAACCATCGAGTTGTGACTTAGAAAGGGTCACCAACACAACCTAGACAAGCTATCATTTGATAACATAGAAAGAACCATCGACTGAAGGCATAAGGAGACCATCAGTTGTGGGCATACAACCCACCATCGATTGTCACTCAATGGATCACCATCGGTTGTGGTGTCCAATGCCACCATCAGTTGTGGTGTACAAGACCACCATCGAATCATGGAGTCAGAACCTCCATTGGTTGACACCATCAAGTGTCAAGTCTGTAGAGCCATCACTTGGTGATCATAGGTCATTGGACCATCGAGTTTGGGAGTCGGAACAACCATTGGTTGATGGAGCAGGAGGGCCATCTGTAATCAGACCCATTACCTCCATTGGTTGTCATCAACAAGTGATAACATAAAGCAAAAACACAAGAGAAACCATTGTTTGGTGGAAGAGAAAGAACCATCAATTGAAACTACCACAAGAGCACTACGACCATCGATTCTTAAGCATGAAAAGAGTCAAAATAAAACCTAAGGTAGGACCATCAGTTGGCATGAGAAACATAAGAAAAACAACACAAAAAGCTTGTCCACATGTTCTTACAAGAAGGCAAACCATTGAGTTATGTACCAAGGTAGAAAATAACTCAAAAACCATGGGTAAGACCATATTTGAGAGAGGAAAACCACCATTTGAGAAGGAAAGCATGACCATCAGTTGTGTGCCCAAGAGAGCACCCAAAACAACATCTAAGACATGACTATTGTTTGACAGATGAAGGTCACCAAGAACCAAACCATCGGTTCTCCATATGCAAGCAAGGTCTAGAGCTTCCTCTACCAAGGAAGGTTCATGTACAAGGTTCAAGATTCATCTATGATGATAAAAATACTCAAGAATCATCACATAACTCAAACCATAGGAAAATGTAGAATATTTTTACTTAAAACTTTGTTTTAGAGTAAGATCACATGCAAGATATAAGTAAGCAATAAATGAGAAGGTTATATAAATCACCTATAGGAAGAAGAGAAAACTCCAAACAACAAGATAGATCGAGAAAAAGAGGAAGGAAACCCTATCCTATCACTCCACATGGCCAAGAAAGCTCCTTCTCCAAGAAAGAGAGCAAATCCTAGGTCAAAGAAGCAATAAAGGAGGGTTCTTTAGGATCTAGAGCAAGCTCCACAATGGAACACCATGGTCACGACTAAGACAGAGGAAGAATAGGTTAGGATAGCAAGATAAATGAAGAAAAGAGGAAGAACTTACTTGCTTAGGTCAAGATCAAGCAAAGGAAGCTCCATAAGATCAAAAGGAGGATAAATCCTAACCCTAGTCACACATGCAAGGAGATCCACCACCTTCTTCTACCTTGGGCACCTTATTCTCCGCCAAGACAAGGAGGATGAAGATATAAATAGTAAGGATAAGTAAGAGAGAGCTAGGTGGTTAAAGAGATCGTTTGGGAGTAGAGAGGGAGGTAGAAGAGAAGGCTTAGGTGTCCTACTATGTTTTCCAAGTGTCTGTGGTCTTAAGCACCCCTTCCACGAAAAGCAGCAGATGCATTAGTTGTGGGAGTCTGATAGGCCATCGTTTGTTGACTCCTAGGATAGACATAGGCACACAATAACAAGCTAACCATCAGATAGTGACCCTTTGGTCACAAGGGTGAAAACCCTAGCTCACCATCAGTTTGCACCACCACTTGGTGAACCACCAACCCAAGGATCTCCAAGAGGGAAAACCATTGACCCTCAAACCTCTAGGAATCTTCAAGGAACCACCATCCGATCCCATTAAACAAAGGGGAACCATCAAGTTCCCCATCCAAGGTAGCTCATCTATGAGAGGGAAACCCTAACTCAACCCTAGAAAGATGTAAGCATCAAACCAAGGTGCATCTAGGCGCCCCAAAGCACAAACAATTGAGACATGATATGAAAATATGTAAGGAACAACAAACATGCAAAAAATTGCAAGAAAAACCATAGATATGGGTAAATTGTAGAGAAGTCCAAAATGTGTAGAAAATTGCATAACTTGCTCAAACAATGTCCAAACTTCACCAAACTTGAAATTTAAGCTTGAAACATGATATCAAAGCACATATTAGGGTTATATTAATGTTTTAAGCATAAAATTATGATAAGTAAGCATGTTCAACCAAAAAGCAAGGTCAGGGGTCTTACATAATGTAAGTGTATAATGTGTGTTTGATTTCAATAAATTTCGACAACATTTCCTCTTTTGTTCTCTAGGTATATATGTAGGTGGGTATTTTCCCTTCTACATCAGTGTACTGAAGAACTGTGGGAAATTATTATGAAATTTATTGAAATCAAACATGCATTATACAACTACTAGTGAGATGAAGTGCTCAATAATGGGATAGGTGGTGCACATTCATGAATGGGAATACTACTAGATGATTAGGGATCAATTCCAACATATTTTTTCTTGGAATTAACTTACTAGTTAGAACCTAATGAGTTACTCGTCTCCCATTTGATTACAGAAATGGATCAATCATGGATGTCTAAACCAAATCATTGCACTCTAAAGTTTATTAATGGTCTTGGTGAGTTTGTAAGATTTGTAGAGGAACACAAAAAAATCTGGAGATATGTTCTATTTCCCATGTAGGAATTGTAGTAACTACCTAAAAGTTGACACTGTTGACAAAATCAAAGATCATGTCATGTGCAATGGGATTGTACATGGCTATACATAATGGTACTGGCATGAAGTGATTCCAAGTATGAGATCAACAAATGCCGGTAGTAGTAGTTGTGTCAAACAATAAATGGATAACGATGTTGATGAGAATGAACCAATTCCAACATACATGATTGATGCGATGCTAGATAGTTGCCAGGTAAATTTTATAGACCCACCTCCCTTATTTAGAAACATTGTGTACGATGCTGAGAAACCATTATACTTAGGTTAAGTTGAGCACTGTGCTGAGGTTGCATACTCTGAAGGCTAACAATAGATGGAGCGACAAAAGGTTCTTCTCTGTAGTATTTGTTGAAAGAAATTCTCCCTAAAGGCAACATGCTTCCAATCTCAACATATGAAACAAAAAAGATGTCGTGCCCAATGAGAATGGAGGCTAAGAAGATACATAGATGCTCAAATAACTATGTTGTTTCAAAAAGACTATTTTGATCTAAAAGAATGTTTGAAATGTGGGGCGTCTAGGTACAAAAAGATGACATTAGGTAAGACCAAAATTGAGTCTCTTTCCAAGGTGATGTGGTATCTATAATACCCCAGTTTCAACACTTGTTTTCTAATACTGTAGATGCACAAAATTTAATTGGCATGCAGAGGTAAAGAAAAATAATGATGGTATGCTACGACATATGTCTGATTCCCTACAATGGAAGAAGATTGATTTATTGTATCCTAAATTTGGCAAAGAATCCACTAATTTAAGACTTGGACTTGTACTGACGAGATGAATCTTATGGAACATTAAGCAGTCAACATAGCACTTGGCATGTCATGATTGTCGTGTATAATCTTTTCTCCGTGGTTGTGTATGAAGAATAAATGCATCATACTGTCATTTATGATATTTGGCCGCAAACAACATGGAAATGATATTGATGTTTACTTTGAATCTCTGATTGATGACCTAAAGAAACTATAGGGAGAAGGTGTGATCAATTATGATGCTTTGTGCAGAGAGATTTTTAATTTTCGTGCTATGCCGACTCACACTATTAATGACTTTCCTGCTTATGGGAACTGGTCTGGCTATAATGTTAAAGGAACCGAGGCATGTCCTATATGTGAGAAAAATATAGATTCCATTAGACGAAAACATGGTGGTAAGACTATATATCATGGTCATCAAAGGTTTCTACCAAAGGTTCATCTTTACCAAAAATTACACAAAACATTCAATGGATTAACTGAGGAACGAAGTCCCCCCTAAACCTATGTTAGGTGAGGATGTTTATGCAAGAGTAAAGAACATTATAAATCATTTTGGTGAGAGACTGTGTACTACTCCTATAGGTGAAAAGTCTTTATTCTAAAAGAGGTCGATATTCTGGGATCTTCCTTATTGGAGTTCTTTGATAGTTCGACATTGTATCAATGTCATGCATGTTGAGAAAAATGTTTGTGATAGCATTATTGACACTCTATCAAATATACTAAGTAAGACTAAAGATGACATCAAATCCAAAATGGACCTACATGAAATGAAAATAGGGAAAGAATTACTAAAAGAATCTATCAAAGGTCACCGCACATATCTACCTCTTGCTTGTTACACCTTGTCTACAAAGGAGAAGAGAATTTTTTGCGAGTGCTTGCATAATGTTAAGGTACCACATACATACTCAGCCAATATCTGTATATTTATGTCATTGAAAGATCTAAAGATGATAAGTCTTAAATCTCATGATTTTCACACTCGAAATGCAACATATATTGCCTGTGGATATTTGATCTATCCTTCCTAAGCATGTAAGGTTTGCAACCACTAGGATTTTCTTCTTCTTCAACACTCTATGCAACAAAGTAATTGATTCTAAGATTCTAGATAAGTTATAGAGAGAAGTTGTCGTTACCCTGTGTCAACTTGATAAATATCCCCCCCTTCATTCTTTGATATCATGGTACATCTAGTTGTCCATTTGACTAGGGAAGTAAAAATGTTGGGTTCAACTTTCTTGTATTAGATGTATCCTTTTGAGTGGTACATGAGTACTTTTAACAGTGATGTTCAGAACCATTCTCCCCAAAGGGAGTATCATTGAGGGCTATATTTCTAGGGGGGTTATGGACTTTTGCAATGAGTTTTTGAGTTCCAACAAAAATCTTGCTAATATTGTGAATCCAAATGTTTATTTCGGAAAAGGTATATTGGGTGAATGACATATAAATATCAGTAATGAGTTGTGGGAAGAAGCACACTTATACATTTTATACAACATTGACGTGTGGGTATTTATATCATCGAACACACCAATGCGGTCAAGACAAGTTATCCTCGAGCCAGTTTAATGTGTCTTGCTAGAGAGCATAATCAAACAAAAAACATCAAGATGATAGAAGCGTCATCCAAAATAATGAGGTCACCCTTCAGGCATCTTCATTGTATTTTTCTAGTGTCAAGGATAAGAGTCCACGTGAAGGAAAGATGTCTTGTTATGGGGGAATTAAAGACATATGTGAAATGAACTACACAGAGTTTAGAGTTCCTTTATTTAGGTATAAATGGGTTGATAACAATAAAGGAGTTGTAGTTGACAAAGTCGATTTCAAAATAGTGAATTTTGAGTGGACACGAGAGAAGGACGAACCCTTCATCATGTCATCATAGGAAAAACATGCATTTTACTTTGACGATCCTGCAAAAAAAATTGGTCTATCATTGTTCATGAGAAAGGACAGTTCATTTCAGATTCTATTGATGAAGAAGAGTACTATGACAACTATGATGACTCTAGTCCATTTTCTGTTGGCTTACCTAGTGTAAATGTTGAATCTAACACTAATGACTATACATGTGAAGATCACACATAAGGAATATTAGTTTAAGGTATACTATTTATATGTGATCTGTTTTTTTTTGCATTACATAACATGTTTATTTGTAGCTATGTGATCTGATTTTTTCATATGTAAGCTGACTTTTTCATATGTGATCTGACTTTTTATATGTGATTTGACCTTTTTATATGTGATATGACTTTTTTATATGTTCACTTTTGATTTATATATGGAATCTAACCAGGAGAACAATGATCATCAACTTGAGGATCATGAGCATTCTGACTAGGGTACTAACGGTGTTGATAAACCAAAATGTAAGGGGGTTAGAGGGATAACCTTGATGAAAGATTCCACAAACAGGCAAGGGAGGAAGGGTTTCATTGAATTCAATGAAGCAGGCACGTCGATTACTAAAGAGTTTGTCAACTACTGTGGGGTCCTTGGTCGAAGCAAAGTGTCTCTCCTTGTTGAGGATTGGAGGAAAGTGAATACAACCAACAAAGACCTCATCTGGAGGGAGTTAGAGGTGAGATAAATGTAGTTACATTTTTATATTCTTTTCCTATCTTTTTTTCTAATATTTCTAGATAATATTAAATGTTGAACCTTTTTAGGGTCGGTATGAGGTTGATGAAAAGCTGCATTGCAAGTCTATTATGCAGCTCGTTGGGAGAAGACATAGAGATTAATAGATAATACTCACAAGAGACTATGTCTTTGGAGACAAGAAGGATCAAGACCCCTATCTTAAATGGAACTACATTGAGAAAAATGATTGAAAGGAGTTTGTTGAGCAGAGAAAAATAGATATGTTCAAGGTATTAAATTAATTACATTTATATGATTTCTTATTGTTACTTAATAATAGTTATTTATTGAATTATTTATGCTCTTCATGATGCTAAAAAAGATAAGTGTGGTAAAAATGTGCACAACCACCGGTTGGGTTCAGCTGGTTATATTAAATGCCACATGATGATAGATCAACAACAAGAGAAAGAGCAAAGGAAAGATCAAGTGCAAGAGAAAGGACAAGATCAAAGGCAAGAGCAAGGGTCTTCTACTTCTACTCCTTTTACTGCCAAGTCTTCTAGTGCTTCTGGATGGTTGCCTCGCTAATATGAGTGGATAGCTACAACAAAAATAAATCTAGAGAAATCCCCGTCCAAGAAACATAGAAGGTGGCTCCAAAAATGATAAATTTCTTGGTCTCGCAATAATTTCCATGCTCGTTTGTCACTAGATTGTTAAGTTTTACTAATTATTTAGTTTTTGATGGTTGGAGGTGGCTATCCAAGAAAAGGAGGGAAGGTTCGCCCCTCAAGGCACACACTAAGAATTGACGGTTTCTCTAAGGACAAAAGAACATCTTGGACTTGTTAGGGGGACTAGAGCTGGGTATGGGGTGAATCATTTTTTGGCATATCCCTGCAAAAGCACAAACAAGCCAAGAAAGAGGAAGTGGACCATGAGTATGTGCAGAGATTGATAGATGTAGCCTTGGAGAATTTCAAGGCTTCTTAGGTGACACAAGTGATGAATGCATATTCATCCCATTTTTAGTTGCATTCTCAGTATAGTTTAGCATTCATTTAGATTAGTTTTTGTTAAAATCGCTTTATTTTGATCTACTTAAATTTTTATGTTAATTTGTAGGAATTTGATACTTCTCTTTACCCCTTTTGTGGGTTTTAAATTCTATCACTCTACAGAAAGAAAATTGGATTTTGAGCACTTTCAAAAGGTAGATAGATACACAAAAATTGCGTCTGAAACCAGTATCAACCTATCGATCGACATGGCAATCGTCATTTAAAACCAACAAAGCAACCAAGACATTTAAGAGGTCGACAACCTTGTCGACATCCCTACTTGACACTCAATCTCTCGACAACCTCATTGACAGATGATCGATAAACAAATGCTTGACAACCTTGTCGACCCACAAGGCCAACAGATCCATCAATCTCTCCTTCGACATTATCATCAATTATTTATCCGAAAAGAAATCAAGTGTTTGACACAATGTTGTCGATGCTCTCGTTGACAACCACAACTTCAACCGACAGACTTGTCGACCCACAAGGTCGACAATCCCATCGACCTCTAAGAAGATCACCCGAAGTCCAAAAGCCACCAACCCTCCAGGATGATATACCTATTGACTGACAATAATGGTCGACACCGTTGGAAAGAGGTCAATAGCCTCGACCCTATAAATAGGCCCCCAACACAGCCATACAACTCATCTCAGATTTTCTGGAGATAGAAATGCCGAAACACTACCATTGATATCAGAGCAAGGATGAGACCTGTCGACCAAGCTAGTCCTATCGACCTAGATGGATGACACCTATCAACCCCAATCATAGATTGATAGATCTCCTTATTCAATAATTCCAAATCCGTCGATCCTCCTTCTCCAAGGCGATTGATCACTTCCTCAAGCTACCGTCCGTTCACCTGCTTCTGGTGCAAGTCATGGTTAATACATGAAGGGGAAAGAAGGAAAGAAGTCCGCCGTCGCACACCACACTGAGCCGCTTCTACCACGATCATGACCATGCTCGTGTCCTCTTCCTCCTCTTGTGATATTACTCGCCATGTCGAGGGAGTAGTTTTTTTCACTGGGGTGTGGGGACTAGCCCCACTACATGTTTCTTGCAATTTCATTCATGTTTCAATTCTTATATGAACTCATATAATTCATAGCCAATTGTTTATTGCATGTATTGTGGATTGATCACCTACTTTATGTTATTTATTATAATCTTTTACTGTGAGAACTTCAACGTTTAAGATTTGAATACCGATTTTCTTTAGTTGACACCCATACGAGAACTTCTAACGGAAAGTCTCCGAAGTAGTGGATAGAGGATCCATAGGTAACGAGACATCGAGCTTATAGAGATATCTACTTATGAAAGTTTCTGACGTTGAAATGGGAAACTTGCATAAATCCAATTATATCTTCATGCATGTTTGGATTTGAATGATTGCAATGATTTGAGTAGTGGTGGTAAAACCCAGTTCTACCCTAGTGTTTCCATCTATGGATATTTAGAACCTTAATCTAGTTTTTTTCCTTTTTGCAATCTTAGATTAATCAATCCAATCTCAACTTTTGTCATAAATAGTAGTTCTTTATAGGTTACTTTGATTAGTTAATTCTTAAAAAATTGTCCTTAGGGATTTGATCTTGAACTATACTACGATAAGATCTGTCTCCTTGTGGGTGGTGTTATTGCACTTTGGTTTTGGTAAACTCTAGGAATTATATTCTAGTAAATTTTGAAGTGCGATAATACTCCAAAAACAAACTTGGGGAGATATTATGGTTAACTAAAAGGAATTGTAACTTGATGAAAAAATAACCTAATTATAAAGGTTAAGAGGGGTAACAGGGCTGAGTGATATTTGTACCTTTTCTATTTTTGTAGTTACATGTATGGTGTAACTTGTATATTTGCCAAATATTTTTGATATATATATATACATATGTATATATATATATACACATATGTATATATATAAATACATATATAAACACACATATATATAAATATATGTATATATACATATATATGTTTGTATACATATAAGTATATGTATATATGCATGTATGTATGTAAATATGTATATGTATATGTGTGTCTATATATATATATATATAGATATAGATATATATATAGATATATCTATATCTATATCTATATATATATATCTATATCTATATATATATATATATATATATATAGATATATCTATATCTATATCTATATCTATATCTATATATATATATATATATATATATATATATATATATATATATATATATATATATATATATATATATATATATATATATATATATATATATATATATATATATATATATATATATATATATATATATATATATATATATGGAGCAGCTACGAGAATTTTACAACTTGAGGGTGGGGATAGTTCTTGATGAATGCATATTCATCATGATCTTCAGTCACCTTCTCGTGCTCTTTTTAATTCAATACATCCAATTTTAGTTACTAAATATCAAAATGTACAAAATTTCCTAATTGGTTCAATTATCAAGGTTCTTAACTGGGTTTATGTCGATTTTATGCAGGTCTTGATGAGGTTGAATAAATTAGATGGGACCCACCTTTATCTGCCCTTGATCTACCCTCACTCACCCATGCGGTCTTGACCATACAGTCTCACCCATATGGTCTCACCCATACAGTCTCAAGACCGTATGGACATACTCACCTCAAGACCGTTTGGAGAGTACTGGTCTGCGTGAACATTTGGAGAGTACCGGTCTGCGAGACCGTTTGGAGAGTATTGGTCGTCAAAACCATTTATATCATGATCATTCTTACAGACCGATAGAACGACACCCAGTCCAAGACCGCTTGGACTCATCAGCGAGACCGATGGAGCAGGTAAACCATTTGAACGCTAGGTCGACGCGAAGACCGTATGGAGGCAGTGATGAAGACTGTTTAGGCTTTGTCGACGAAGACCGTTTGAGTTGGATTGTGTGAAGACCGAATGAAGCAAGCATATCAGCATGCAAGACCAAGAGGGATAGCAAACCGATTGAAGGAAAGGCAACACAGACCGTTTGGGCGTCAGTATGTGAGACCGTTAGGATGGCTATCGGTCTACAAAACCGATAGAACAGATCATTTGGGAAGAAAAGTAGCAAACCGATCAGGAAGCAAAGACCGTTTGGAACTGATATCTCCCAAACCGATAGAGCCAACGATACCTGTAAGACCGATTGGATTGGAATTAGTTTCCCAAACCGTTTGATAAAGGCACTTCCAAGACCATTTGATAAAGGATACTGAAGACCGTTTGGTCTAATATAACTAAACCATTTGGAGCAAAATATCTTAAGACCGTTTGGTCAATTATAACCAAACCATTTGGACTCACACCAAAAGCATGAGGGCCAGACCTGTGCTTATAAATAGGACCAGCAGGGTCCTCATTTGGGCATTAGGTCTAGGACGCCAACAGGCTGCCTGTACACTGGTCTGATCCTACCACTGTCATTTCACCTGTCGTTCCTAATATAACTCAAGGAGACCGAGAAGAGAAGGAAGGAGGAGTGAGAAAGACTACCCGGTCTGTCTTGGTGTCCCTCATTCTTCATCCAGATCTGCTCTGATATGACGTAGGAGACCACACCATCTTCACCGAGATGCGACCACCTTCTACATCATGCTCATGGAAGAATTCTCTCTCTCTCTTCTTCTTCTTGTTTCTTGGACCATGAGCGAGTATGTAGTTCCTTTTCGCTGGGGTGCGGGGACTAGCTCCGCTGCCGATGCAAGCATGTTCTGTTGTTAAACTTTCCATGGCAATGTGTATAACTTTCCATTTCGTTGCTAATCGTTCATGCTTATAGTTTGATCACCTGCTTGCTTTTATCTTGTTCTTCTCTATGTTGTGAGTTCTTCTATATGTAGGGTAGGATGTCGTTTATCGAGGTTGACTCCCAAACTAGAAATAAAACGGGATTCCTTGAGGTTGTAAGTGTATGATCCGTGAGGGGACGAGCCATCTATCCCACGATGACGCTTATGTGTGCTTAACGCCTGTATAGGGAGCCCACAACCTTAGTTGGATTTTGTATCTTCTTTGTTAATCGTCAATGTTTGCTTGTAGATTAATCATCTTCTTGTTTGTCGATTATTGCAGTTGACTCCTTGATGAGAACATCTGATAGGAATCCTTCAGGTCGTAAGTGCGTGATCCGTGAGGGGACGAGCCATCTAGCCTACAGTGACACTTCTATGTGCCTAACACCTGTATAGGGGACCCACAACCTTAGTTGGATTTCTGTATCTTCACAGCCGTAAGTGTGTGATCCAGATGGTGACAAGACATCCAATGCCTAAGGTGATGCTTACGCGAACCTAACGCCCGTATGGGGAGTTTTGCAACAGCTCTATTGGGATAGTTATGTCTTGCCTAGATGTTTGATTTTTGGATATGTTTGCATGTGTAGTGGTGGTGGAACCCAGGACCATCCTAGCGATTCCATATCATTTAATCTAGATCCAACTTTAATTCTTCTCTTTACTTTCTTGCAATTAGTTTAATTAACCTCAAATCAACCAATTGTTCTAAATATTAGTCTTACTTGATCTAGATCTGACTAACACTGATTCTTAAAAACGTTGTCTCTTGGGATTCAATCCTTAAATATACTGCGATAAGACCCGTCCACTTGAGGGTGGTATTATTACACAAGGTTTTGGTAAAAGCTCGAGGATTTCAACCCCGAGTGAATTTGTTAGTGCGATATTTGCCATGCCAAATTCTGGCACTATTGCCAGGGACAACGAAATCAGTTAGTCAAATCTAGTTCTTTTAAGGCTAATCTAGGATTTTACTTTTTCTTTTTGAAACCATTGATCATCTACTTGAATTTCATTCTACTCCATCAATCTTACTTCAAATCTTTTTATTTCAGGTACTTCAAGAAGGACTAGTACATGCACCGTTTGAATAGTCCCATACTCACTTCCAACTTTGATCCCAAGATAGACAAAACCTTTCATCATCAAAATAGAGAAAACCAAGTAAGAATGGCTCAAGAGGAGGAAATAGCCCGAAGGGTAGCTCAAGCCCTTAATGCGTAGAGAGAAAGGCTCATGCAAGAAGCCAGAGCTACAGTTCAAGAAGAAATCCAAGCAGCGCAAGAAACATAATTATAAAAGGATCTTAGAGAATTCTCAATCCCCAAAGATGCGAATGTTCATCATCCAGTACAACCTCCTCCCATCAATGCTGCCAATTTTGAGATTAGGGCACATTGGATCACATTGCTTCAAAACAATCCATTCTATGGAAAAAAGAAAAGGATAGTCCAGAGCATCTTTTGAGGTTTATTGATCTCTGTGCTATGACAAAGCAAAATGGTGTATCTGACGACACCATTCGTCTATGTATCTTCAAGTATTCACTTGCTGATAGAGCAATAAGTTGGTACAATTCATTGCAAAGTGAACCCATAACCACTTGGGAACAACTTCAAAATGTATTTCTGGAAAAGTTCTACCCTCCCTCTCTCACCTATGAAATTAGGGGACAGATAACAGATTTCACTCAAGTCCCCAGAGAAACCCTTGCTGAAGCATGGGATAGACACAAAGAGCTTCTACGCAAGTGTCCACACGATGGAATTCCTAAGAATCAACTCATCGAAATTTTCTATAGGGGTGTGGACAATGATATCAAAAGGTTTTTAGATTCCTCATATGGAGGAAATTTCATGCGTCAAAGTTATGACAGCGCATGGAGAGTCGTCACCCTTGGAGCTAAAAATAAAGCTAATTGGGGTAAGTATGTAGGTAAAGGAGTATTGAAGGTAGCTATGGCTGAAGTTATTCCAGAATACAAGTCTATCACAGAAAACTCTCAAACTCTTAGTTGCCAAGCAAGATCATATCGAATCATCCCTTGCTACTTTTGGAAGAGAACGTGCACCCCCTCAACAACAAGAATAGATCAAGTCAACTTCATTGTTCTGTGAAGCATGTAAAGGTACTGATCATTCCACTCTAGCATGCAATGTTATCTATGATGTTGTTCTGAGCAGCGCATGTGGGCAAGGAGATAATAGTCAAATGGAGAATCTTAATGCTGTTAACACCATTCCTGGCTAAGGGTATTACAATCCGAATTAGAATAGGAACCATCCATGTTTTCAATATGGAAACCCCTCTGGAGAAGTAAACTCACACCAATTTGGTTCGAACAATCTACCACGAGGCCCACCAGGATTCCGGTATAATCAACAACAGAATTTTGGAAATCAAGGAAATTTCAAGGGAAGCTTTCAGAATAGGAACTTCAATAATCATCAAAATAATTCTCAGTATGAGAATCTTAATCAACCGCAAGGACAACAAGCCAGTCCCATCTCACCTAATGACAAGCTATCATCCATTGAAAAGATGTTGCAAACTCAACAAACTATGATAGCTGACCAACAAGCTCAGTAGAAGGCTATTGAATCCCAACTAGCTCAACTTGCAACTAGCATTAAGTCACCAGCTGGGGTTTTTGCTGGCCAACCGGAAAACAATCCTAAGCACCTAGAACAAATGAAGGTGGTCATCACCAGGTCAGGAAAGGACTATTATAATCCTCCTATCAGGTCACCTGTAGTTATTACAGATGAGGATGAACCCACGATTATACAAGACTCTGCAACTCTGGAGTCTCAACCAAAAGAACCAGTAACTACTGATAAGACAGACAAGGAAAGTCCTGAGAAACCTATTGATGAAGAAACTGAAACACCAGAACCTGATATTCCTATATACAAGCCTCATATACCGTTCCCTGCTCGTTTAAAGAAAACCAAGCTTGATACTTAGTTCAATAAGTTTAAAGAGGCTATGAAGAAACTTCATGTTGATATACCCTTTTTGGATGCACTAGATGAGATACCAGCTTGGTCAAAATACTTAAAGTCACTCCTCACCAGGAAATATATAACTGAAGAATATGAGACAATCAAGTTAGCGAAAACCAATTTAGATATCATCGAGAGTAAGATGCCAAAGAAGTAGAAAGATCCAAGATCTTTTGGAATTTCCTGCCATATCAGTGATTCTTCATGTAAGAAAGGACTGGCAGATCTTGGTGCTAGCATCTCGATCATGCCACTCAGCCTTTGCAAAAGGCTAGGGTTTGCTGAACTTCTCCCAACTGGAATGACCATACAAATCACATACAATTCGATAAAATGTCTATTAGGAATTATTGAGGATGTACCTGTCAAGGTAGGAAAGGATTTCTATGTTCCGTGTGACTTCCTCATCATGGACATAAAAGAAGACCCCATATATCCTCTCATCTTTGGATGTCCATTCCTCGCCACTGCAAGAGCTCTAATTGATGTTGAAGTAGGAACATTTCTGCTCAGACTTGGTAAAGAAACTCTCGAATTCAAAGTGTTTGAAAGCATGCGAAGACCAAGCATGCATGAAGAAGTCTATCTGATTGACTGCATTGAGCAAATGTCACTCCTCACACAAGAGGAATATGAACAAGACAATCCTTTAGAAGTGACTCTAACAAACCCATATGTTGATAATTTCATCAATGAACAAGTTAAAGAGTGTGTTCTTGACCTTGACACCGCCAAAGAAGATCCATAAGCCAATATTGAATAACTCAAAGCTGTGGAAGCTACTGAAGAAACATGTGAAAAACTAGAGGCCCCCGAAATGAAGATCCTGCCCAAGGGACTAAAGTATGTGTTTCTGGATGATCTCAAGGTTTTTCCAGTTATTATAAATTCCTATATAATGACCGAACAAGAAGATAAACTCCTTAAAGAACTAAAGGAAAGAAAGAAAGCCATCGGTTACAAAATGAGTGACCTCACTGGGGTTAGTCAAGCACTGTGTATGCACAAGATCCCTTTGATGGAAGATCACAAGCCAACTATTGAACATCAACAAAAATTGAATCCAAATATGAAGGAAGTAGTCCGTTGCGAAGTCATTAAACTGCTCACTGCTAGAATAATCTATCTGATATCAGACTCACCATGGGTGAGCCCAGTGCATGTAGTCCCGAAGAAAGGTGGAACAACTGTGATACGAAATGGAAACAATAAACTCATCCCCACTCGAAGAGTCACAGGGTGGAGGATGTGCATTAACTATAGGAAGTTAAACAAGGCAACTCAAAAATATCATTTTCCAATGCCTGTTCTTGATCAAGTATTAGAACAGTTGGCTCATCAAGAATACTTCTGTTACCTCGATGGTTACTCTAGATTGTATCAAATACCTATACATCTAGAAGATCAGGAGAAAACTACTTTCACCTGCCCATTCAGAACATATGCATTTAGAAGAATGTCATTCAGCCTCTGTAATGCACTTGCAACTTTCCAGCGTTGCATGGCTGCCATATTCGCTAGTCTCACTGAAACAAATATGGAAGTTTTTATGGATGACTTTTCTATGCATAGAGACTCATTTGATTCATGTCTAAAACACCTCTCCCTTATTATCAAACGATGTGAAGAAGCACATCTTGTGCTAAATTGGGAGAAGTGTCACTTTATGGTAAGGGAAGGTATTGCGCTCGGCCATAGGGTCAGAAATAGAGGGATGGAAGTAGATAAGGACAAAATCGAAGTGATTTCCAAGCTCTCAATCCCTATCAATGTAAAGGAAGTTTGAGCATTCCTAGGTCATGCAAGCTTCGCTAGACAGTTTATAAAGGACTTCTCAAAGATAACCAAGCCGATGACAAATCTGTTACTAAAGGATGCTGAATTCAATTTTGACAAAGAATGTGTTCAAAGTTTCAACAAATTGAAACATGCCCTTACTACTACACCCATCATCAGAGCTCTCAATTGGGACCACCCTTTTGAAATTATGTGTGATGCAAGCGATTATGCTGTGGGTGTTGTCTTGGGCCAATGCATAGAAAAGAAACATTATGTGATCTATTATGCATCGAATACCCTCGATGAAGCTCAGAGGAATTATTCTACTACTGAGAAAGAACTTTTGGTAGTTGTATATGCCTTTGACAAATTCAGATCCTACCTTATTGGTTCAAAAGTTATTGTCTACACGGATCATGTTGCTATCCGTTACCTTCTGACAAAGAAAGATGCAAAATCCATGCTAATTAGATGAATTCTCCTATTGCAAGAATTTGATTTGGAGATAAGAGATAAAAAATGTACAAAAAATGTGGTAGCAGATCACCTCAGTCACATCCACACTCTAGTTACTAAGAAGATTCCGATTAATGATTCCCTTCTAGATGATCAACTAATGAAGGTCTCAGAAGTTACACCGTGGTATTCTGATTATGTGAACTACCTTGCTGCTGAGATTATCCATCCTCAATGCACCGGAAATGCACTGAAATGTTTTATGCATGATGTGAAACAATAATACTAGGATGAGCCGTACCTTTTCAAACTATGTGCTGATGGTCTATACAGATAGTGTATTGCCGAGGAAGAAGCTGTGACGTCCCCAGATTTTCTAAAACTTAATCTAATGTGTGACATCCAAATTGAAACCCTCACCTCAGCAAGAATCCCAATTTAAACATCCCACACTAGGCTAAGAAGAAGTAAATTGAGGGAGTCAGAAGGAAACAATCAGTAGTACATGTACATGAACAATAATAAAACCATACACACATGTTCACCATTCAACATATAATTACAACATGAATTGTTACAACATTTGATATTACATATTGAAAAACAAACTTCTACATATACATGTACTACATCTAAACAACAAGATCTTAAGACAACAGGTCCACCTGTACATCAGCTCGCCACACAACTCTCACTATCCTGGATCTTCAAGAGCATAACCGCAACCTAAACAAAAGATTACATGTGGTACACGTCAGCACAATATTCAAGAATATTGTACTGAGTACGCCTACATGTCTTTTATTTACCTCTCATCATATCTTGGCAATAAGATAAAACTAATATACTTGGCAGTAACAGAAGAATATAAGAAAAGCGTATACTTGCACAAAGATATTCATCAACAAAAGAGAACACATATTTTAAGGACATTTTCCATTATATCATTCATGCATTTACTACCTGAGAGTTGAATGCATTAAGGCCTTTATGATCTACTACAAAAGAGTTGGATCATTTCACAATGTGATCTACTACCAAAGAGTTGGATCACTTCCAAGTACTTTACTACCAAAGAGTTGAAGTACTTATTTCCAACACTTTACTACCAAAGAGTTGACGTGCTTAGATATAATGGAACAAATATATTATGTTTCATGTGTTCATAGCAATAAGTATGGAAAATCATGCAACATATCATACAAGAACAATCATTTCAATCAATACCATATGCCAAGTCTTTACTACCATATAACACAAGCATATTGTATAATAAGCCAAGTAAGAGGTAATGGCGTACCTTCCAAAGAGATAGATCATACTAAACACATATCACTGATGTCAACTATAAGCTTGGTCAAACCTGATCAAAACAAGACCATATACTATCATCAGGTTCTCATCTTATTATATCTCATCTTAACCCTAATTATGATCATATTAGGGTTTATCTTAGTCTCTTAATTATATTCCCACTTTTACTTCTATTCTCATCTTAGGATTATCTTTACTGATTTCATTCTCCAGATTATTTACTCATTAACTGATAATCGTGTTTTCCATCATTATGTGAACCTATTAACCTTAGGTTACATGCATTAACATAAAGTAGGGTTTATATCACATTAAGAGCCAACATTGTCGTATAACATAGATTATGTGTATCATATTGATCTCATATTTAATTTTGATGTTCCAGATACTGATATCAGCTGACTCTATAAATTTCATCATTTATTGAGCATGTTTGCATTAATTACATATTATTTAGGGTTATTAGCCCTAACTAACCATATGGAGTAAATTACATGATTTCGTTCATCAATATCATGATTACAGACATCATATGGTTTAAAAACATTATTATGGAGTTACTGACATTTTTCCATAATTTTAGGTCTTTGTTTATTATTTATTATGTATGAAAAGACCATTTTACATCTTACATGATTACACTGATATTAGTTCGTCAAAAGCCTGGTATTATTCTTTCATTGTATTCTACTCATTTTTTTGAGAATTTCAATACCTTATTTGTATTTTTCTGACATGCGGGCTATTTTCTATGAATTTTGGAAGATATGCATGTTAACTGAACATTTACCTTTTTCGTCCAATCGCCATGTGCCACGTGGGAAGCAAGGGTGCGGCCTCTAAGTCCTGAGCCGGCCGGTTCTTTCTCCTGGCTCGCCCTGGGTCGGCTGGTTCTAGGTGTCTGGGCCCGGTTCATGGCTGGGTTTGGGCAACTGGACTGGGATTCACCGCCTCTTCTCCTCCTCGCGCAGTCAGGGAGTCCGCGGGACTCTGTTTCACAGAGCCGCCGCCGCATGACTTGGCTCCGGCGAGCAAGCAACGGAGATGGAGTGGTCCCCATCGGCTCCACATGCCACCCTCACCTTTGGCGCAGGCCTCCACATCTCCACGGCCACTCGACTCAGGCGCTCTGCCTCTGCAGTTCTAGATCGGCGGGATCTCCGGCCACCTCACTGTTGTACGGGTAAAAAGTAAAGGACTCAGGGATCAACAACTCATCGTCAGCTCCTTTGGCCATAATCAGTGTCGACGACCTCAGCTAGATACTCACGACCTCTCAAGTCTTCCTATATGCCTTTAGAGCTCTGCCATCGCAGGCTTACTGCCGCTTGCAGCTGTTGTGGTGGAGCAAAAAGGGGAAAGGAACCCCTGACGATCTCACACCCATACGAGGCAACCAAGGAAAACGAAACCCTTACACGAGCATTGCCACACTTCTTGAAGACCAAGATTAGCACTCTTGAATAGTCCAGAGCTCCTCCTCTGATTCTGTGCGCCGCAATGGAGAAAGGCAGAAAGTAGGGAGTATGTTCTCTCTCGCCTCTTACCCATCAACCACAAACTCTAGTTTGAACAAAATCCCTCAAAGAGTTGAGGCCACGAGCTCATCTACTCCTCCCTCTCGTCCCACGATCAGCGAGCATGAGGGGTGTGGGTGCTTGCCCATGATGCCGTGGTTGCTACCTTCGGTCAAGGCAGTAACCGCTAGGTTAGGGACAAAACAAGGACCCTTGATATCCAATCCAACGCCTTGAGTCAGTCCTCCACATGAGCCTATCCGCGGCTCACTTAAAGAAACCCCCACTGCCACTAGATTGAAAATCTAGATCTAGGATCTGACCATGCAGACTTAGCCCAACTGAGGGGAGCGTGACACTGATATACATTAGCAACTTAGGTCCTCAAATCATCAAATAAGCACATTATTTCTAAACTTTCAAACCTAGTTATCTCACTCTAGGAGGACCCAATTGCCACCAAATTTTAACCATAGCTTCCTTGCTATAAAAGGTACCTTGTACTTGAATTTGGTGCCAAAAATGAATTGTTATGCCATCCAATTAAATTCCTCAAGAAGGCATAAAAAGAGAGGTCTTAATCATTATGTAAATCTCAATCAACATTCCAACTTTGTCAAAAGCTTGGAACCCTCAAACTAACTCAACCTTATGCTTTCACTTAAGTCATTGGACATTTTAGGATTCTAAAAGTCCACTCCATCACATCCTACACACCTTAAAAGATATTTCGTCCTCGAAATTAAGCCAAAAAAAACCCACTTTGTCACATCATATACATCTTAAAAGAACTTTCTTCCTTGAAAGTAAACCATACTTATACTTCCAGGGAAAACCTTATCTTTCCTTCATCCACATGTTGGAACCATTCTATGTGTACCATATCCGCAAAGGTTACCTAGAACCATGTATCCAAAGCACTATTAGGGGGTTTCAAAAGCATCAAGGGTGAAACCTCACTCCATTCAAGTTGAACTCAAGGTTTATAATCTTAGGTTATGTCATGACATATTCCATACGTTAGGGTTGCATTCTTATCTTTACCCATGCATTATGGTTTCCAACATCATACTAACATGTTCCACAGAAGTTAACTAAAGTTAACTGATTATATCAAGGTGTCATAAACATATTATTGAGCTAATTTGTTAGAACATGTTCAACATTAACATATGCCTTTTAGGAGGGAGTTAACTAAAGTTAACCCACTATATCCATCTTAATCATATTGAGGTGTCACCATCATTATGTTGTGCTAACTTTCAAACTATATTTTCCGTCTTTGTAGAGCACTAAGATTGACACATTGTGCAACATGTTTCATTCATATGATCTTATTTCATTGTTCATAATAAATTGCAACAGTTACTAGTGATTTCATCACAAGATTAACCATTTTTATTATATCATCATTATTCCCTTACATGGTTAACCATTTATGCATTCTTATTTATTAAAGCATCTCGAAGTTTCCATCATGCCATGTATCACATCTTGATATTAGATTGCATCCTTACAATTATTATATCATGGTTGTGTTAAACAAATTATACATGTGGCTTATGAAACATGTATCAAAACTGTATCTAGTCCAACTGAGGTTCTCCTACCCCATATCATGAGGGTAGTGTCATGCTCAGTCTCTCTGAGCTAACTCAACTCAATGAGTAACTCATATGCATATACTTTATTTTCCCTCCTTAGTTTAGGGTTTCTGGGTCTACCTCATTGGTACTAGCAATGTAGCACAAACCAAAACATGCTGCAACATACTATTCATAGGTCTTCTACCCATGAAACATGCTTACCCAAAACTCTCTTATACATGCAACCACTAGATTCCTATGCGGGAAACCACCAACCCGAGCATGAGGCTTCACATAAACTAACATAGCTACCTCCTCCAGGGTCTTGGGCTCTCTCCCTCACCCAGATGGTAGGTTCTCATATTTATGTTCACATGGAAATAAATCCAGCCTCTCTCTTTCTCTAGGGTTTGGTCCTCCCAAGGACATCTAGGGTTCAAGAAAACTATATGAATCATGCATTAAGCAACTCAACTCATTCACTCAGGAGTATTCTAGTTTAGGACATATCATAACACATATCTCAGAATTCTCATATCTTGGAGTCTAGGTTCTCTGACCTTCTCCCTGTGGGTCTCGCTCTCTCTTGAGCTAACCCCAAAACTGGTCCTATCACTAAAGGTCCTCCTTTGCAAAAGAGCTTGAGGCTCATGCTGACTCACAACCTTGTCTCAGCTTAGCTAATCTTATCTCATAAAAGCCTATTTACTTGCATCATCAAAACTTATCTCAAATCCTCAAAACTGAACTTACATCATAAAGACAAACATAGATCATCACAACTATCTTATATCATCTATATAAGACTTAGATCATATCATCAAACTTATTCTATCTATTCCATCTATCATATATTCCAACAAGGCTCTAGACATCTAATCTAGAACTACTCTCTCTTATAGACTGATGTCATTCACTTCCACTTAGGTTGCATGACCACCTCCTACTCGTACATGTGTGGGGACACATTTTTATAATACATATACATAATAAAATATTATATAGTTTTTCTCCGATAAAACAAGCGTCAGAGAAAACTATCAAGGTTCGATCCGATTGGAATCAAAAACCAAATCCAGAAAACGAGTGTCCCACACATTGTAGAGAGTAAAGTGTCATGAAAACTAGTGAAAAGGGTGAGAACATGGTGTAGACTAGCGTAGATACTCTAGACAACAAGCGCCATATGTCTAGGGTTTCTCTTCCCTTGATGCACGTCATCTCCAAATAGTGCAACGTCCCATACCGCTGCACTACAAGGAAAGAACAACATCTCAGGACCTGCTACACAACAAGCACCAGTCTAGACCTAGTTCTCAGACATCTAGGTGCTAACCTAGAGGCTAGGTCAGATCTAGTCTCTAAAAGATGACTAATCTAACCCTAAAAGATTATTAAGTTCAAGGTTATTTAGTTTTGAGTTGCATAATGAGCAAATGTCAGGCTTTACTATTGTTCATGCTCTGATACCACCTGTGACGTCCCCGGATTTTCTAAAACTTAATCTGATGTGTGACGTCCAAATTGAAACCCTCACCTCAGCGAGAATCCCAATTTAAACATACCACACTAGGCTAAGAAGAAGTAAATTGAGGGAGTCAGAAGGAAACAATCAGTAGTACATGTACATGAACAATAATAAAACCATACACAAATGTTCACCATTCAACATATAATTACAACATGAATTGTTACAACATTTGATATTACATATTGAACAACAAACTTCTACATATACATGTACTACATCTAAACAACAAGATCTTAAGATAACAGGTCCACCTGTACATCAGCTCGCCACACAAATCTCACTATCCTGGATCTTCAAGAGCATAACCACAACCTAAACAAAAGCTTACATGCGGTACACGTCAGCACAATATTCAAGAATATTGTACTGAGTATGCCTACATGTCTTTTTTTTACCTCTCATCATATCTTGGCAATAACATAAAACTGATATACTTGGCAGTAACAGAAGAATATAAGAAAAGTGTATACTTGCACAAAGATATTCATCAATAAAAGAGAACGCATATTTTAAGCACATTTTCCATTATATCATTCATGCATTTACTACCTGAGAGTTGAATGCATTAAGACCTTTATGATCTACTACCAAAGAGTTGGATCATTTCACAATGTGATCTACTACTAAAGAGTTGGATCACTTCCAAGTACTTTACTACCAAAGAGTTGAAGTACTTATTTCCAGCACTTTACCACCAAAGAGTTGAAGTGCTTAGATATAATGGAACAAATATATTATGTTTCATGTGTTCATAGCAATAAGTATGGAAAATCATGCAACATATCATACAAGAACAATCATTTCAATCAATACCATATGCCAAGTCTTTACTACCATATAACACAAGCATATTGTATAATAAGCCAAGTAAGAGGTAATGGCGTACCTTCCAAAGAGATAGATCATACTAAACACATATCACTGATGTCAACTATAAGCTTGGTCAAACCTGATCAAAACAAGAACATATACTATCATCAGGTTCTCATCTTATTATATCTCATCTTAACCCTAATTATGATCATATTAGGGTTTATCTTAGTCTCTTAATTATATTCCTACTTTTACTTCTATTCTCATCTT
Source organism: Alisma plantago-aquatica (assembly GCA_963693085.1). Classification (NCBI taxonomy): domain Eukaryota; kingdom Viridiplantae; phylum Streptophyta; class Magnoliopsida; order Alismatales; family Alismataceae; genus Alisma; species Alisma plantago-aquatica. The sequence goes on from OY856412.1 coordinate 1,463,579,577, forward strand.
AGGATTATCTTTACTGATTTCATTCTCCAGATTATTTACTCATTAACTGATAATCGTGTTTTCCATCATTATGTGAACCTATTAACATTAGGTTACATGCATTAACATAAAGTAGGGTTTATATCAGATTAAGAGCCAACATTGTCGTATAACATAGATTATGTGTATCATATTGATCTCATATTTAATTCTGATGTTCCAGATACTGATATGAGCTTACTCTATAAATTTCATCATTTATTGAGCATGTATGCAATAATTACATATTATTTAGGGTTATTAGCCCTAACTAGCCATATGGAGTAAATGACATGATTTCGTTCATCAATATCATGATTACAGACATCATATGGTTTAAAAACATTATTATGGAGTTACTGACATTTTTCCATAATTTTAGGTCTTTGTTTATTATTTATTATGTATGAAAAGACCATTTTACATCTTACATGATTACTCTGATATTAGTTCGTCAAAAGCCTGTATTATGCTTTCATTGTATTCTACTCATTTTTTGAGAATTTTGATACCTTATTTGTATTTTTCTGACATGCGGGCTATTTTCTATGAATTTTGGAAGATATGCATGTTAACTGAACATTTACCTTTTTTGTCCAATCGCCATGCGCCACGTGGGCAGCAAGGGTGCGGCCTCTAAGTCCTGAGCCGGCCAAATCTTTCTCCTGGCTCGCCCTGGGTTGGCTGGTTCTAGGTGCCTGGGCCCGGTTCATGGCTGGGTTTGGGCGACTGGACCAAGATTCACCCCCTCTTCTCCTCCTCGCGCAGTCAGGGAGTCCGCGGGACTCTGTTTCACAGAGCCGCCGCCGCACGACTTGGCTCCGGTGAGCAAGCAATGGAGATGGAGTGGTCCCCATCAGCTCCACATGCCACCCTCACCTTTGGCGCAGGCCTCCGCATCTCCACGGCCACTCGACTCAGGTGCTCTGCCTCTGCAGTTCTAGATCGGCGGGATCTCCGGCCACCTCACTGTCGTACGGGTAAAAAGTAAAGGACTCAGGGATCAACAACTCATCATCAGCTCCTTTGGCCATAATCAGTGTCGACGACCTCAGCTAGATACTCACGACCTCTCAAGTCTTCCTATATGCCTTTAGAGCTCTGCCATCGCAGGCTTACTACCGCTTGCAACTGTTGCGGTGGAGCAAAAAGGGGAAAGGAACCCCTAACGATCTCACACCCATACGAGGCAACCAAGGCAAATGAAACCCTTACACGAGCATCACCACACTTCTTGAAGACCAAGATTAGCACTCTTGAATAGTCCAGAGCTCCTCCTCTGATTCTGTGCGCTGCAATGGAGAAAGGCGGAAAGAAGGGAGTCTGTTCTCTCTCGCCTCTTACCCATCAACCAAAAACTCTAGTTTGAACAAAAGCCCTCAAGTAGTCGAGGCCACCTGCTCATCTACTCCTCCCTCTTGTCCCACGATCAGCGAGCATGAGGGGTGTGGGTGCTTTCCCACGATGCCATGGTTGCTACCTTTGGTCAAGGCAGTAACTGCAAGGTTAGGGACAAAACAAGGACCCTTTATATCCAATCCAACGCCTTGAGTCAGTCCTCCACATGAGCCTATCCTCGGCTCACTTAAAGAAGCCCCAACTGCCACTAGATTGAAAATCTAGAGCTAGGATCCGACCATGCAGACTTAGCCCAACTGAGGGGAGCGTGACACTGATATACATTAGCAACTTAGGTCCTCAAATCATCAAATAAGCACATTATTTCTAAACTTTCAAACCTAGTTATCTCTCTCTAGGAGGACCCAATTGCCACCAAATTTTAACCATAGCTTCCTTGCTACAAAAGGTACCTTGTACTTGAATTTGGTGCCAAAACTGAATTGTTAGGCCATCCAATTAAATTCCTCAAGAAGGCATAAAAAGAGAGGTCTTAATCATTATGTAAATCTCAATCAACATTCCAACTTTGTTAAAAGCTTGGAACCCTCAATCTAACTCAACCTTATGCTTTCACTTAAGTCATTGGACATTTTAGGATTCTAAAAGTCCACTCCATCACATCCTACACACCTTAAAAGATATTTCGTCCTCGAAATTAAGCTAAAAAAACCCACTTTGTCACAGAAGCTCAACTTATCTTGGAGCAATGTCACTTAGGACTAGTTGGAGGACATATGAGCTCTAAAAAGACTTCCTTGAAGGTTTTGCAATGTGGATTCTTTTGGCAAACCATATCCAAAGATTCCCATGACTTTGTCTTATCATGTGACATATGTCAAAGATTAGGCAACATAACGAAGAGAGATGAGATGCGGCTGAACTTGTGGCAAGAAGCAGAGATATTTGACATTTGGGGTGTGGACTACATGGGTTCATTCCCATATTCTCATGGATTTTCATACATCCTAGTGGTAGTGGATTACGTCTCAAAATAGGTTGAAGCCATACCAACTGTCACTAGTGATTCCAAACCTGTCATCAAGATGTTCAAAGATATCATTTCCCCCCGATTTGGAGTTCCACACACTGTGATTTCTGATGGAGGTTCTCATTTCCTAGAAAGAAGCTTTGAAGCATTTCTGTGGAAATATGGTGTAACTCACAAAGTAGCCTCACCCTACCATCCACAAACTAGTGGACAGGTAGAGGTTTCTAACCAGAAACTCAAGGCTATTTTAGAAAAGACTGTAGGCCGCAATCGGAAGGTCAGTAAAAACCAATGACGCCTTGTGGGCCTATCGAACTACTTTTAAAACCCCCCTTGGGACTACACCTTTTTGACTGATCTATGGAAAGTCATGCCACCTTCCAGTAGAATTGGAACACAAGGCATGGTGGGAAATAAAACAACTGAATTTTGATATGAAAGAAGCATGCCAAGCCAAGATTCTACAACTCTAGGAGATGGAAGAGCTCAAAATGACAACTTATGAGAATGCCAGAATCTATAAAGAACACACAAAGTTGTGGCATTATGGTCATTTGAAGAGGAAGGACATTCAAGTTGGATACCAAGTTCTTTTGTTCAATTCCAGATTGAGGTTATTCCCAGGAAAACTCTGTTCTCGCTGGACAAGACCTTACATTGTCAAGAGCATCTACCCACATGGTTCTTTCTCTTTATGGAGTGAAAAGTCAGGTGAATTTGTGGAATATGGTCAACGATTGAAGAGATATTTTACCTCTGCTGATACAAGCTCTGATATGATGCTGGATCTCACCAATCCAACATATCCAATGTAGAAGTTGAAGGAATCAAGTCGAGCCATCGACGTAAAATAAAGGCGCTTTTCGGGAGGCAACCTGATAAATAAATTCATGTTTAGTTTTAATTTTGAATTAGGATTTTTCCATAATTTTGTTTTTACCTTTTAGATGATTTTACACCAAATAAAATTGCATCACGTGATGCTATTTTGAGGTCTGAATGGTCTTTATGTTTGAGCTTTTCAGATGGAGGAAACATGCTGATTGAAATGCAACCACATCCGGTGGTCCAAACGGCATGAAATTTCCCCTCCATCTCAGATTTAGAGTTTTCTTGGGATGAGCAATTTTCTAAGTTTGGGTGGAGGGTGGGTGGTACATATCTTACTTACCACCTTCACCCATCTAAATCAGACTTAAAATTTCATCGTCGCATTTTTGACCTAAATTTTTAAAAATTTCAAATAAAATTTTCGAATTTTAAAGTGAAGTTTTGACATTTTTTATATCTCTATGCATTTTGAATCATTATACCCGCCTTATTTGGAGCAGATCTTCAAAAGGACCTTCTTCTGAAAACTAGCCATTTGATTGAAATCATCTTGTGAAGCTTATGAATCCTAACATCATGATTTTTATGCTAAAAGGGCAAGTGTCTATCAAACTAATAGTGATTAAACACATAATGCTTCCTAACTAACTAGTGGAACAACAAAATGGAATCCCCACCAGATCCTCATCAAGTCATTATTATAGCAGAGTATGATAAAGAGAACAACCCGGTGCACATAATGGTAAATCAAGAGGCATCCTGATCTGAACTCTTTTCTACACTTCTTCCATCATCTTCGTACCCCTCCATCCATAAAAAAGAAACAAAATAACCAAAATAGTGCCAAACCCTAAGTTTGGGGTGGCACGCCACTTCCCTCTATATCCGCTTCTTCCATACCCCTCACAAATAAATAGGAGTGTACCACCAAGAAAAGATTCCAAAACACACACAAAAAGAAATGCAATCTCGAGTTGAATAGAGGAGACATTCACATAAAAAATATGCAATAAATGAAATTGTAAATAAAATAATAAAATATCGAGTCGAATAGAGGAGAGATTTATTTCTTCGTTCCATACCTCCCTTCACTCCCCTTTCTACCTAATTGCATAATAACTGTCTCCATCACCCTGAAATACACCAGCATCAAATCTGATGCACACTTGTTGTTCTGTGGGTATCTCTGGACTCTTACGAACCTCTTTGACATGCTTGTTGTTGGAAAAAGTGAGGAGGAAGTGAAGTTGGAAAGAAAACTCAGGAATGAAGATATGGTAAAATGTGTTCAGTGATCTCAGGAAGTTGAGATGCATAGTCATACTAAGCAAAAAGGAAATAATTGTGATGTGAAAAGGAGGCAATCACATGACCAGAAAGTATTCATTTGGTGACAGTTTCAGATTTTGTGTTACTCGAGGATGAGAAACATTCAAGTTCAGGGTATTTTGATGAATGCATATTCATCACGATCTTCAGTCACCTTCTCGTGCTCTTTTTAATTCAATACATCCAATTTCAATTACTAAATATCAAAATGTACAAAATTTCCTAATTGGTTCAATTATTAATGTTCTTAACTAAGTTTATGTCAATTTTATGCATGTCTTAATGAGGTTGAATAAATCAGCTGGGACCCACCTTTAACTGCCCTTGATCTACCCTTACTCGCCCATGCGGTCTTGACCATATGGTCTCACCCATATGGTCTCACCCATACGGTCTCACCCATACGGTCTCAAGATCGTATGGACATACTCACCTTGAGACCATTTGGAGAGTACCGGTCTGCGAGACCATTTTGAGAGTACCACTCTGCAACACCATTTGGAGAGTATTGGTCGTCAAGACCATTTAGATCATGATTAGTCTTACAGACTGATAGAACGACGCCCAATCCAAGACCGCTTGGGCTCATCAGCGAGACCGATGGAGCGGGCGGACCGTTTGAACTCTAGGTCGACACAAAGACCATATGGAGGCAGCGATGAAGACCGTTTAGGCTTTGCCGATGAAGACCGTTTGAGTTGGCTTGCATGAAGGCCAAATGAAGCAAGCATATCAACATGCAAGAGCAAGAGAGATCGCAAACCGATTGAAGGAAAGGCAACACAGACCGTTTGGGCGTCAGTATGTGAGACCGTTAGGATGGCTATTGGTCTACAAAACTGATAGAGCAGATCATTTGGGAAGAAAAGTAGCAAACCGATCAGGAAGCAAAGACCGTTTGGCACTGATATATCCCAAACCTATTAGAGCCAACAATACCTACAAGACTGATTGGATTGGAATCGATTTCCCAAACCGTTTGATAAAGGCACTTCTAAGACCGTTTGATAAAGGATACTGAAGACCATTTAGTCTAATATAACTAAACTATTTGGAGCAGATAATATTAAGACCGTTTGGTCAATTATAACCAAACCATTTAGACTCACACCAAAAGAATGAGGGCCAGACCTGTGCCTATAAATAGGACCAACATGGTCCTCATTTAGGCATCATTTTCAGAACGCCGACAGGATACATGTACACTGGTCCGATCCTATCACTGTCACTTCACCTGCCATTCCTGCTGCAACTCAAGGAGATTGAGAAGAGAAGGAGGAGTGAGAAAGATTACCCAGTCTGTCTTGGCATCCCTCATTCTTTGTCCAGATATACTCCGACACGTTGTAGGAGACTGCATCATCTTCACCGAGCTGCGACCACCTTATATATCATGCTCGTGGTGGGATTCTCTCTCTCTCTCTTCTTCTTTTTGTTTCTCACACCATGAGCGAGTAGCTCCTTTTCACTGGGGTGCGGGGACTAACCCCGCTGCCCATGCAAGCATGTTCTCTTGTTAAACTTTCCATGGAAATGTGTATAACTTTCCATTTCGTTGCTAATCCTTCATGCTTGTAGTTTGATCACCTTCTTGCTTTTATCTTGTTCTTCCCTATGTTGTGAGTTCTTCTATATGTAGGGTAGGATGTCGTTTAATGAGGTTGACTCCCAAACTAGAAATAGAATGAGATTCCTTGAGGTCGTAAGTGTATGATCTGTGAGGGGAAGAGCCATCTAGCCCACAGTGACACTTCTGTGTGCCTAGCGCCTGTATAGGGGGCCCACAACCTTAGTTGGATTTTGTATCTTCTTTGTTAATCGTCGATGTTTTCTTGTAGATTAATCATCTTCTTATTTGTCAATTAGTGCGGTGGACTCCTTGATGAGAACTTATGATAGGATTCCTTGAGGTCGTAAGTGCGTGATCCATGAAGGGACGAGCCATCTAGCCTACAGTGACGCTTATATGTGCCTAACGCTTGTATAGGGGGCCCACAACCTTAGTTGGATTTCTATATCTTCGGAGCCATAAGTGTGTAATCCAGATGATGACGAGACATATGATGCCTAAGGTGATGCTTATGCGAATCTAACACCCGTATGGGGGGTTTTGCAGCAGCTCTATTTGGATAGTTATGTCTTGCCTGGATGTTTGATTTTTGGATATGTTTACATGTGTATTGGTGGTGAAACCCGGGACCATCCCAACGATTCCATATCATTTCATCTAGATCCAACTTTAAATATGCTCTTTACTTTCTTGGAATTAGTTTAATTAACCTCAAATCAACTAATCGTTCTAAATATTAGTCTTACTTGAGCTAGATCTGACTAACGCTGATTCTTAAAAATGTTGTCTCTTGGGATTTGATCCTTAACTATACTGCAATAAGACTCGTCTGCTTGCGGGTGGTATTATTGCACAAGGTTTTGGTAAAAGCTCAGGGATTTCAACCCCGAGTGAATTTGTTAGTGTGATATTTTCCATGTCAGTTCTACCTTATGAACACTTAGAAAGTACAACAACAATTTTGCTAAGATGTAGTCCCTTGTATCTTAGTACTTCATACGTCATAAATGTATGAAAAAGAACAAGTGATTTTATAAGATAACATAAAATAAAGTATTTTTAAGCTACAATGATATATAATTGTTGTGGATCACAATTGTTACAATGACCAGACATTGCTGCTTTTTTGAGGACCAAGTAAAAAAATGGCTACAATTTGTTAGAATATTATGGATAATTCTTCAATTTCATGATTTTTGATGGAAATTCAAACCTATTAATATATCAATCAACCATATAGTATATACATCACATAGTTTATTGTCATGCCTGTTTTTTTATTATATATATGCGGCTTATTGTCATGCCCAATTTTTATTATATATATGTATTTAAAAAGCATAAAGCATAACTTATATTCTATATGGTTCCACTATGAAAGATAAGTATGTTGATATATTGAATAATTCTTGTGGATATTTTTGTAAATAGAGTACCTATTCCCATTTACATGTATGGAACTAAAAAGTAATAACATAATGATCCTTGAAATACTCAAACATTCAAATGAATATCTCAACTAATCAATAAAAAAAATGACTTGGATTGCCTTTTATAGTTACATGAGATTTTCTTTGAAGCTATAGTGTTATGATTTATTTTATGGTCAACAACAAAATAGTTTCCTGAGAATGCATACTATCAATACCAAAGGTCCATATGGAATGAAGTATGTAATATAACGGAAACATAATGGACCCTTACCCAAACATTGTTTTTGAAAATATTGTAGCTGATAGTATAATATTCCTTCAAAATTGTTGATAGACACAAGGAACATGTGCCAAATCACCACTGACTTTTTGGTTGATTTATACATATAATGTATGAATTGTAACTAGATAATAATGGGCCATTCCCATGGATTTCATAAACAGATTAGTAAAATTTCATATACACATTCAGTTTGTATATTATAAATTTGTTGACAAAATTTGGAAAAATGTAGTTGCTAACTTTTTTGCAAACTTCAATATTGCAACCATGTCATTTACATGCAAGGAATTTTTTCATTGGATGAATGAACTTATACCATTTGGGCTTGTGTTCATTAAGTCTTTTTTACAATTTTTTATGAGGTTGATTGATAGATATGTATAGTTGGTGAGGGTTTTGTTCTACTTCTTTACGTGGGTGTCTGTTCTCATGTATTTTTATGGGAAGGTGGTGGGTATAGCTAATGCATGAAGGTTACATTGGATATCCATAAAAATGATTGAACACACAAGTTTACCATGGAAAATACATCCATAGTTTCTATTCAAGACCATATTTGAATTACATTCATGTATATTTTCTTCACGTATAATTTCCATAGAAGACAAACATTTAAAATTGATTACAACCATATATAATGAAATAAATAATATAACATAAAAGTATAAGGACACACCCAAGATTGTGATTTTCCTATTTTTATATGTAACAAGATAAGATTTTTTAGATACAAGCTATATGATGTCTCGACGTGGAGTGCTCTCCCATAGTAGCGGCGCTGCAGCCAATGATAAGAACTTGAGAAAATTTGCACTGTCTCATGAGAAGATAGACATGATAACTCATTTGTGGAATGAGCTTTTCAACAAGAAAAACTTGGGAGACACTACATTGGATAAAATGGAAATCAAAGTTATAGATAAAACTCTAATCTTTCCACAGAAAGAGGTGACCAAGAATATGGAGAAATGGAACTCTTTCCTAGCTGGTTACATCTTGGGATTCAAATCACCCATTCCTACTCTACAGAGGTATTTGTCTCATATTTGGATTCTACAGTGGAAAATCAAAGTCATGAGACATGGTTAGGGCTTATTTTCAATACACTTATCTGGTGTCTCATATATAGAGAATAATCTTTATGGTGACACTTATAATGTAAAAGGGAAGCCAATGATATTGATGAAATGGAGACCAGACCAATCCTTTACAAGAATCAGACTAACTGATGTTTCAATGTGGATTGAAGTTTACGATCTACCTCTGGATCTCTGGGAGAAGATAATGTTCATGAGAATCAGTTCTTTTTTGGGTATCCCACTGCGTATTGATAGATTACACATGATTTCCTAAGATTTGAGTTTGTAAGATTACATACTATAATGTCTGTTGATCTAAATTCCATGAGTACCTTGATGTATCTAGTGAAAATGGCACACCAAACCGTATTTGGTATGCATGTGAATAAAGGTCTAAGTCCTATTCCAGATGTAACCATTTCAGGCATGATAATTAAAAAATCATAGATTCTACTAAACAAAATAAAGTTGTAAAAAGGAAATCACTGATAATGTTGTCGTTGATCACATCGACTCAGATAAAGCAAGGTGTTCGACACTAGTACTAAGAATATGGTGAATGTTGATTTCATTGAGTCTGCCAAAACTTCTAATGAATTCAATGATACTTCAAAGGTTGATGATTAAAAAAAGGAAGAATTCCATGTGACTAATGATAGTTTTGATATGGAAAATGATACAACAAGTGACACTACTACTAGTCTTCATCTATAGTATATATAATCACACCTCCAAATTCTATTAATGCTAATAGAGATCCTAAATCTTCACAAAGTTCTGACAAGTTTCTGAATCAAGGAAGACGAAGGTTAGAAGTTCTAGTAATAACTCCCTTACCTCATCCACCCTATTATCATATTCAAAATTTGGAGTTTGGAGTTGATATTGAAGACCTACAAGATACCAACAAAGCACTGGTGACTCATAACTCCAATGGATGGACTCGACTTCAATGTGGTCTCCTAGAATGTTAGGGGCCTCAATATCAAAGCTCCTAAAGTCTAGGTTGAAATAAATTGAATAAAACCAGGTCTAATTATCTTTACTGAAACAAAAGCAAGAGAAAGGAAAATAAAAAATATGTTGGATAGATTGTTTCTTTGGGTATTTCTAGATTTCTAATCATACATCTCATGTCCTAGGGAGGGTTGTTGTTTTATGGAAGATCATAAAATATGATTTCCTCATATTAGGAGAGTCTGACCAACATGTTCATGCTGAGGTCAATTTTGATAAAAAAAATGTTCTTTGTTTCTTATATTTATGGGCACAACTTTGAATATGATAGAACAAACCTTTGGCTAACTCTTGACCATATACATTTGTCTATCATAAAACCCTAGATTATAATGGGCGACTTTGACGTTGTGAGAAAGGATAATGAGAAGATTAGGAAGGATCTTCCCTCTAGGAAATCAATGTAATATCTAAATAATATTATTCTTAATTTTTGTCTCTTCTATCTCTAATTAAATGGGTTTGTATTTTCTTGGGATAATCATCAACAAGGAGATAGGTTTGTTATTACTCACATTGAAAAATATTATGAACCAATGACTTAAAGTTTGACTATTATAACTTCAATGAGCTTTTTTATATAACATTATAAGTGAAACTAGATCATGAGTTTACAGTAGGGAAAAAAAAGAAAATTGAATACTCCTTTTAGATTCTTTTACACTTAGACTAGCAAGGAAATATTATGTGACATTGTTAAGAAAGTATGGGGAATATCATGTGAAGATTTTCCAATGTTCACTGTCTATTATAAGATGAGAGATCTAAGAGGTGTTCTATCTATATGGAATAAAGATATAGTCGAAAACTTCTATGAGAAGGCTTGTGATCTTGAGAGAGTAGCCTCATTTGCTCAAATTGATTTAGACAAAGATCACACTAATATTGTTTTCCAGAATCAAGCTATAATGTGCATAAATGAAGCTCATCACAACTCAATTCCTAAAGAGTCTATTCTGAAGAAAACGTCCAGAGTGATGTGGCTCAAATTAGGTGATTCAAACTCTAGATTCTTCTACTCCTCTATTAAAGTTAGAAGATAGATAAATCACATTAGGTCTATTGACATCTATGGTATTTCTTGCACCAATCAAGAGGAAATCAGGAATTGTATTCTAAATTTCTATATATGCATCTTTAATAATAGTCATAAACCTAATATTACTTTGTCAGAGTCTATTGATTTTCCTAAACTTAATTATGTGCGTTGTTTATCTATTGACATATTTTTTACGAACACTGAAATTGAGGAGGTCTTCGCGCATCTTAATGCTAAAAAGTGCCTATGTCTTGATGTATTTAGTGGAAAGTTCTTCAAAACCTGTTGGGGGATTCGTTTAACATGATGTTATTGCTATGGTACTTCATTTTTTCAGAACTGGAAGACTTCTCAAATAGGCTAATCACATTTTCATCACTTTATTTCATAAATCTAATAATGTCCTTGACTTGAAGAATTGGTGACCCATTAGCCTATACATTGTCATGCTTAAACACCAAAATTATGTGCAACATGATTCAAGACATTCTTCCTTCTATCATTGGCAATAATAAATGTGCCACTCATTCCAGAGAGAAGTAATAGAGATGCGATCCTTTTGTCCAGTGAATTGATTCATGATTCTAATAGTATGGGGAGTAAACCTAAGCTTTGTCTTAAAATTGATATCTCAAAAGATTATCATTCAATTTCCTAGGATTCTTTGTTCTGTAATGTTAAGCACATGAATTCCCCTAGATGTTTGAGCATCTGGCTCAAAGACATTTTTAATACTTCCTCATATGCAATCCTTTTTAGTGGTACACAGATTAATTCTTTTAAACCCAGTAATGATGTGAGGTAGAGTGATGCCTTGACACCATACCTTTTTGTTATAATTATGCAAATGTGCACTCAATTGATCAACTCTACTACTATGGAGGGTGAGTTCAAACCTCTCATAGCTTCATATGATATGGATATTTCTCATCTTATCTTTGCAGACGACCTCATGGTCTTGATGGAGGGTGACAGAATAGTGCTTAGTGTTTGAGAGAGATTCTAAGAAACTTTTATGAACTTACTAGTTTGAAAATTTATTTAGAGAAGAGTTCTATTATTTTTAGTAATGGTACTGTCAAGATCAAGATTTCCAATATTCTTGACATCAATGAAGGAAAGCTTCTTTAGAAGTATTTGGGTATTCTACTTTTCATTGGAAATCTCTCTAAATCTCATTATAACCCTCTTATTGACAAAATAAAGAGTACAATTGAGGGTTGGAAAGCTAAGCAATTATCTATGGTTGGGAGGATTGAATTAGTTCAGTCAACTTTATCAACTATGCATTTTTAATGGTATTCTTCTTTCTCTCTTCCTTATTCCGTTATTAATGATAAAAGAAGATATGCACAAACTTTATATGGGGTAAAATGGATGATACACTTATATCTATCCGGTCAGGAGGGAGAAAATTACTAGACCAAAATTTGAAGGTGGTCTAGGTATGAGAAGGATTAGAGATATGAATTTGGCAGCCATCATGTATCACAGTTGAAACATAGCTAGCAAGAAAGATAGTTTGTGGATTAAGTGGTTACAAAAAAAGTATTTCACCAATAACCCCTTCTGGTAGATGAGTGAAAACAATAATTTTTTTGGCATCTTAACAGAATTATAAATGAGAGAGACAGTTTAAAGCCTTATATTAGCTATAGTGTTATCAATGGAAACTTTAACTCTGTATGAAAGGATACTTGGACACCGTGATCATTTCTTTTGGTTAATTTTCTTGGTAGATATAGAACCATCAAACCATGTTTTGGAACTTATAGTAATATAATTTCCTTCATAAAGTATGGTCATTGGGTTTTGGATAACACTAGTCTTCATAAAGAATTTAATGATCTTATCTCTTGATTACCCAACACAAGTGAGCCTTATCATTATTTATGGGGAAATAGCATGTTAAAACCAAAGATTTATTGAGCGAGATCAGAAGAAAAAGTCCATCCATTCCTTATTTTGAATGGATTTGGAAATCCAAAGTTCTAAGAAGATCTCAGATACATGCTTTGAAAATTGGACATATCTGACTTCCTACTTATTATTTTATGAGAAGGCTAGGAATTTATACCCCCTTGTTCTATTTTCTATGTTAGAATAGTGAGGAAAGTATAACACACTATATGTTCAACTACAATTTTGTAAGATTTATTAGGAACATGGATTTTGATCACATTCCATCTATACCTGACCATTTGGATGATCTTACTCATTTTCAAGATAAAAGTGATTTAGTAGTCACTTACGTAGTCTTTGCATATTACATTGGACATAGAAAGAAAGAAACACTAGAGTTCACAGTGATTAAGAACTTCCTCATCATAAGATTTGGGAGTTTATCTTTAGTGACTTTAGAATGTTGAATTCTTAGAATGGTCATCATTCTTGCCTGATCCTTTTGAGTTTTTATAGTGTGGATTTTCTCAGTTGAATTTATCTGAAGATTCATGTATGTAGTTGTGATGTATCCTACTGGATGAGATGTATTCTTGGGTTCTATTTTCATGGTCTTCCTTGATTTTTCTTGAAGCTTTTATCTCAGTTGTCTTGTTTCCCAATTCATGCTTTTGCTCCTATTGAGATGGAAACTTCTCAGACTACATTTATGAAGTTTGTGTGGTCTTCTTCTAAATTAGAGGTGCTGCTCTACTATTTGATATCATCTTTAGTGACTTTTGACTTTTAAAATTCTTAGAATGATGTGATGTATCCTATTGACAGAGTTGGATTCTTAGGTTATGATGGTCTTCTTCTGAATCTGAGATGTTGCTTTGCCTTCTCATTTCTCGAGGTTATGACATGCATCCTCTATTTAATGAGATTATCATGCTGGCTTTAGTTTATATGCTTACTAACCTGAGTGGTCCTCTTTTGTTTGTATCTTCTTTTGGGAGTTTGAGTTCTTGTTCTTTTTCTTTTACTCCTTTTAGACTGGTCTATTTTTCTTAAAATCTGTCTTGTATAGTTTTCTCTTTGACTTTGGTGAGATATTGATCCTCTAAGTGTACAGATAGACATTGCACAAAAAATAAAAAAGCAGTATGAGATCTTGGTTTACCAAAGAAAGATAAGATGTTTTAATGAAACAAGAAATAATAGGCTAACACTTTCTCAAATTGTTCAAGAAAATACATGTTTCACATCATCATTGTTTGAATTGCATTGATTTAGATATATTATATAATCATTCTAACTAGAGAATAATGGGATTCATTGAGGATTTTGGAACTAGATTACTTAGAAAAAATACACATACACTCAACATATAATTTTGTCAATGAATGTTTATTTGAAGATCATGTAAATTTATAGGTTACTAATACAAATATTATAATGATGTCATTTACATGTAAATATTTTGTCTTTAGATCAATGAAGTTCAATAGTCTAAATATGGGTCTGCCTTCACAAAGGTTTTATTGCAATTTTTTTAGTGGAAAACTTATAATTATATATATATGTTAAAGGACTAGTTTTGTTCCAACATGGAAGTTTAGTTATTTGGATATGAAAAGGGCTTCATGAAATTTTTACACAGAACAAGAGATTTGTAATAGTTTTTTTTCTAGCATCGTAGTTTTTAAAAATCATTTGGGCATGAGAGTGCTTTATAAAATTATTGCATGCTCATAACTTTGATAGAAAACTTCTTATTGTAATCTCTTTGAATGGAAAAATGATAACTATGCATAGATGTCAAAGGATTTTTTCTATTATGTTCCAACATGGAGGGTTTCTTTTAATTATTTGGGTATGAAAGGTCTTCACAAAATTACACATGGATTGGAAATTATGTATATACGACAAGGAATTTGTTCCATTTTTTATTCTAGGATTGGAGTTTTTACTGTATCATTAGGGCATTAGAAAGCTTTCTAAATTTATTGCATGCTCATAATGTTGATATTTGAAAATTGTTGCAAGTCTAGATTCAAACCTACACCTCTTAATGATAGGGAGACACTCTGACCCACTAAAATAGCATGATTACAATGTTAGATTACCAAAATCACTATATATGTAACATTTCACCGTCATATATAGCTATGCATAATTAATCTTGGACTTGGATCCTAATATTGGGGGGAGGTGTGGCTTCTGCTACCCCAATTCCTCCACCACTGCATATATATAAATATAAATATAAATATAAATCTATATACATATATACACACTTACAATGTGTGTGTACACACATATATATCCATATATATATGTATATGTATATATATACATACAAATATTTGTATATATAACTATACATATGTATATATATGCATACATATATACATACATATAAACCATGTATACATGTATATATACATGTGTATACACACATATATATACATCCCAATTTATATACAAATACACACATAGACACAAACATACATAGATATTATATGTAGACACACACATTATATATATATATACATATATATACATATACATATATATACATATATATATACATATATATATATATATATATATATATATATATATATATATATATATATATATATATATATATATATATATATATATATATATATATATATATATATATATATATGGGCCCATCTTTATTGCCCGCGCGGGTAGCTACCTGCCCACCCTTCTGACCACTTTTTTCAAAAAAAAAAATTATTTATTGTAGAGGACTATTTTGTCTAGCTCTCCAAAAAATTTTAGCCAAAAATAATATCATTTGCCCCTCCAAAATAAAAAAACCCGTCCTTATATATATCTGCTGTATATTTTGTACAGAGTTACTTTTTTGGCCAGCAGAGTTACTTTTTTGACATCATAGTTACTTTTTTTACAACAGAGTTA
This sequence comes from Alisma plantago-aquatica, assembly GCA_963693085.1. NCBI lineage: Eukaryota > Viridiplantae > Streptophyta > Magnoliopsida > Alismatales > Alismataceae > Alisma > Alisma plantago-aquatica. The sequence goes on from OY856412.1 coordinate 1,463,595,404, forward strand.
CTTTCTTATCCAGGAGAGTTACTTTTTTGGCTGCCGGGTAGCAAAAATCTAGGCTACCCGCGTGGGCAATGAATGAATGCCCTATATATATATATATATATATATATATATATATATATAGGGCCCATCTTTATTGCCCGTGCAGGTAGCTACCCTCCCACCCTTCCAATCATTTTTTTTCAATTTTTTTTCGCAATTGTAGAGGACTATTTTGTTAAGCTCTCCAAAAAATTTTAGCCAAAAATAATATCATTTGCCCCTCCAAAGTCAAAAAACCCGTCCTTATATAAATCTGCTGTATATTTTGTACAGAGTTACTTTTTTGGCCAGCAGAGTTACTTTTTTGACACCATAGTTACTTTTTTGACACCATAGTTACTTTTTTTATAGCAGAGTTACTTTTTTAGCCAGGATAGTTACTTTTTGGGCTGTCGGGTAGCCAAAATCCAGGCTACCCGCACGGACAATGAATGAATGGCCATATATATATATATATCAACAAATTGATTATAGGAATAACTCCGCCACCCATGAGTGTTTTAAACTCTAGGTTGAATGACTTGGTTGATAAATAATAGAAATATGGTTATTGTTTCTTGATCTTGATAATACATCATCAAAGTTGAGATTTTCATAGTATATCGTCGATGTCTACACTTCTCCTTCAATCTTCTATGTCTCCTAGGTCATCTTGTACCCCACAAGATCTAGCCTCCTACTCTCTTCTCCCCCCTCCTCACTCTCCATTGAGCATACTTTATTGCATTGTCATCTTATTGTTGGGTTCTATGTAATTTAATTGCATCACCATGACATTGGAAAAGATGAGGGAATCATATACCACCTATCCAACATCTTGGAGTTCCCCTTATTCTTCTTTTAGGTCCAAACAATTATTCTAAGGGAATTGTTGACACTACTAGTACTGCTAGTCAGCATTGCAATGACTGTTTACCACTATGACTGTTTCTAGGCAAGCAGTACTTAAGCCACCTCCTAGACTATAGAGAGGGGATTCCACGCCTCAAGGATGGATATCTTAGGGGTGTTATACCCTCATCAACCTTGTCTACCCCCCAAGCCAAGATATGCAATACTATAGCAGTAAGATTTGTTTCCCAACTTCAATATTTCTACTACTTTCACCTTGCCACCACTCATTACAAGTTCATTAGCCCAAGTATAACAAACATGGATCCTACAAATCCCACATAAGATGCCTCTCAGGTCCCTCTACAACCTCAGAACTAGGTTGCATTATTTTTATGTTACAATTTCTGCCATGCTCTATGAAAAACACACTATGGTGTGAAATGAAGAAAGCTTTGAGATCATGAAATTCGAAGTTTGAGTTATATTGCATGATGATGATATAAAACTTGGTGTGAAATACAAGATATATGTGATCAATTTTGATATATTATATGACATCATGTGATGCATGCATACATATCTTGTGCCTACAACATATCATGGTCTACAATGTGAGATCATTAACAAATTACAACTACCCCCTCTAATATTACAACTATCACATGATGCTATACGAAGTACCTTATGATGACATCGCCAAACTAGAGCATCCAGTAGAACCCTAGTCAGACACCAATCATCATTGTTATTGTAAACAACATCAATGCAGATACTGAGACATTTCTCCAAACCAGCAATCCTAAGGATGACAATTATAGTGATGTACCATAGTCTTGGGTCATAATCCTTACAACACATCAATTGGATATTCTAGATTTATGGTCCTAAAGACTACACTAATGATCAATTTTGGTAACATGGACTCATCTTTGATTGCCCACTAAACTTGATCAAAGTTTGTCTTGTGAAGATGGGGAAATTGATGTAGGAGAAAAGTTCATGTGAGAGCCTAATTAGGTTTACCTATTCATTATCAGGACCAACATTTTAAGTTTCATGTTTCTACAGTATATTTAATTCATTATTTGTTTTGGTTTTTAAGTTAGACACTTGGATGCATTTTTTGTATCATGGTTCTTATTCCTTCATGTTTCTTGATCATTTTCTTTTAGTGCTTCTACCCAGATTCCAACCTTAGGTATTTTCCCAAGAATTCAGATCCTGACTATTGAATTCTATTATTTCAAGTAATAATTTCCCACTAGAACATAGGAGGAAGAGTAAGAAAAAAAAACAAAGATGTATGTTGTCACCTAAATAGCAAATGGTTGCCTCTTAGACTCTGAATTCATCCTAAGGGAAGAAGACCCTAAAATATACACTGTAATGTGAATTTTACAATCCAATCTCCTTATAGCGATTTAAAGTCCTATGGGAAGAAGTACCTCAAGACAATGTTGAGTAGGTAATAAAGCTTGAGTTAGTTGATAAGAAATTCTACTCCATGTAATATGTTTTCATGTACCATGCAGGGCAAGGACATGGATATTTTTGGTATTAATGTGTGAAACCTTCATGAATATAGGAAATTTGATAAGATTCAACAATAGTAAAATGCCAAGCTCAAACCATTGCATTGAAAAATGTGTTTACAAGTAAATGGATCCTCTCCACTAAGCTCTTCAAATCTAGGGTATCAACCTTAATCTCCACTATCTTTGAGACAAAAAATTCTAGTAGGACATTATGAAGGACCATCTTTTGTGCAAAAGAGTGAAAAATAATTTTGCCATAGTGTCAGTATGCAAGGCTACGTGTGATAAGGAACCTTCTGAACAATAATTAAGCAAAGTAGGTTATTGCATGGTTCCTCTTGACCATTGTTGACTTTTTAATTATTTGATTTAAAAATTTAAGTAATATGAATTCCAATATACTCATATGATACATGACTATTCATTGAACCCTAGGTGATTCACATGACTCATTCTCATTCTTTTCTTTTTTAGGTTATTTCCTTACCATTTTTGCTTATTTTTTTTTTGCTTGTTAGAGAGGTGGCTAGCAATTTTGATTCCAAATATGAAAGTTATTTAAATCTATGTTATAAATCATTTACAAATACCAATGATGTAGCATGTAAATTGGGTTATTAATCTTCAAAATTGTGTATATTATATTGAGATAACCTATAAAAGTTTGAAGACAAGTTAGGATATACAAAGTTAACAATCTAAGAAACCCTTTAATGCTACATGATAGGGAATCAAATTGGCTTGAATTAGAAATCCATGAAAAGAAAACCTTAATCAATGATAGTTTACTAAAACAAGATCTTAAGTGATTTATTTTGGTCCATTATAGAAGGAAAAAGCAAATCAAATACCTATCATTTGGAAAGCACAAAGGGGAACAAAACATACAAATGATGTAGTGTACTTAAGCATAGGGTGATGGGTTCAGTGGGATGCTTTTGAAAGGAGGACATTGGAGAAAAAATATGTAGATGTTTAGTTTTCATAATACAATATTACTAAATTATTGATAGACACTATGCATCATCTTGTTTATCCCCTTCCCGCTTGATCTCTTTTGATGACATTCTTTTTGTCTCAAATGAGATTGTAAATATGTATAAGGAGGTCCTTTCCCAAAATCCTTTCCCTTTTCACACCCTCTTTGAGCCTAGATCTAGTAGCCAAGAGGTCATATATCAAGTAGAAAAGTTGGTTAACGTTCACCATCTTTCAGCCTTGGGTGTTGAATGTGCGTTCTACAACAATTTCATAACTAGCACAAAAGCAGTTCACAAATTCTACGCTAACCTGCATTGGAATAATGACACCCTCGTACCCCCACCTAATACTCAAGTAGTCCTCACATCAATGATAGCCGGGAAGAAATTCCAAGTCTCATAGGATACCCTAAACATCTTCTTTTCAGGTATTGATGAGACTGACACCTGGCGTAAGGATTACCCTGAGTATTTTGACCTGGTTGAGCTTGAGGCTTTCTACAAGCAATATGATCTTACTCTCCCTGATATTCATAGCTTCTTGAAGAAGCCTCAATTCCCTTATAAGAAGGATTCCACCCTTCCCTCCTCTGCGTTGGATCTCAAGAGACGCATCCTTGCTCTAGTTATTAACTGCAATATCCATCCAAAGAAAAATCAAATGGAAATTGTAGAAAACATTGTGGTGATCATGTATTGTCTCTTAGAGAATGTCAGAGTCAAGTGGTCAAGATACATGCTCAACCATATGACCTGCTTTGAATCAGGAAATAACACCCGTGGTACCCACCCTCCCTACCCTGCCCTAATTTGTGGTCTACTCCAATTTTCCACTGGCAAATATCTTTTTCGTGAATTCCATTACAAACCTACCCGGAAAGGAGTTTGCATCAGTGAGACCACTCTTCATAAGTCTATGCATATCCTCTCCTCCACCACACCTGGTGCCTCTACCTCTACCTGAGCATCTCCACCACCTCAACCTACCCGACTTGCCCGTGCCTCATTCCATGTCTCACATGAAACCCTTATGGGCTACATGATGCATCAACAGACATACAACCTTTTGGTTTAGGGGCACCTGCATCAGGACCAATGTTCCATCATGTCCAACACGAACATGTCCTGTGCACATCCCTACCCATCCTACCAGCCCTACCCAGGAGGTGATTATGCATCCTATGCATATAATCACTTTTACCCAACCCCTCCACCTACTCCTTCTACTGCTACACCCTCTGTTGCTAGTAGATCTACCCCTGGTGTGTTGTCTCTTCCTGTTAGCCCCTTGGCCACTCTGCTTTCCAACCTCGGTAGTTCTTCTCCTTCCTTACCACAGGCCAATGAGCTCCATGATCTTGGTATGTCTTAGGATGAGCAGAATGCTCGTTGGAACAGTCATGGTTTCGGTCCCTCTACTAATGAATAGATGCCAGACCAGGATGATGAGGAAACTGTTGATGCTGACGAGGTTGTTGGTGCTGATGAGGATGATGGTGTTGCATCTGATGATGATGTCTTTGATGGCTTTTTTGGTGATTCCGGTGATGTTGTTGCACCTTTATATGGAGATGATGACTACGAGCCTGATGTTGTGGATGATGTAGATATAGATGACCTAGATATCTAGTTTCTCTTAGTTTTTAGTCTAGTTGTTGATCATATATATCTTTCTAGGCTATTTTGTATTAGCAACATCTAGGCACATGTTCTGAGTTGTACTATTTTATCATCTTAGTTTTCATCGTCTTGGCTTGTATTTGTTTTATGAGAACTTGCTTTCTGGGTTGTAATCTTATTTTTGTGCATACTTACTCTTTTATTTTCTATATATTATGAGTTTGTGCCATGTTTTACCATATTTTTATTATGCCTTAGACTAATTGTTTCTTTCATCTATGTTTGGTGTATGATGTGAGGCTGTTGTTATGAATGTCTGCTTGGTTGTGCTTGGAGAAGACTTGTTTTTATGCTCTTCTAACCCCCCTCCTTTTTGATAATGCCAAAAGGGGGAGAGAAATTCAATATCTTGAATCTCAACCATATTTTTTATTGCCTATGTGGTCCTTTTCTTGTTCTTTATATGCTTTATCATGTGACTTGCTAAAGGACCATATAGTATATGTATATCATGTTGCTTTGTGTATATAAACTAACTATGTAGGTTAGAGAAAGCATAGATTGAGAGGGAGCAATTCACATTGTTCAAATCTTGAATCCCCTTAAAATTCACAAGGCCATGGTATAACGTCAATATACTTTTCAATATGATTGAGGAATGGTTTGTCATTGTCAAAAAGGGGGAGAATGTTGAGTTGAGAATTATACATTGCCCATATTTTGATAACGACTTAACCATTCCATTCCTATGAATCTAATATGTTTGTTCAAGATTGATTTTAGGCTTTAGGTACATGAAAAGGATCGAATTACACAAGCCCTAGCTTGTTCAAGTTCAAGTCAAAAGCAATGCAAGTGCACATTTTGGGAAATCACTCCAAAAAAACTTAGAAGAATTTTGTAATCACTTGTACGGATGATATGACTTGTAACTAAGATGAGAAAAATATAAGGGGCACTAAATACCAGGGTTTAATCACTCAAAAGTCAACTTAGAAAATTTGTCACAGGCTATTCATCGATCGAGTTGGAAATCCGACCTATCCTATGATGGATTTTCTTAAGATGATCCATCGGTCGAGTTGTACACTCACAAAACTCGACCGACCGACTCATTGAGAAAATATAATTTTAGCTCATCGGTAGAGTTTACTAGAACAAACTCGACTGATAGTTTGAATTTAGTCGATCGGTCGAGTTACCTTTATTGAAACTCGATCGAATGTTCTATACAGAAAATGTAGAAAAAGTGATTGTAACCGTTGGTGAGTTTTTTTTTTGTGAAAATAGATTTGTTGCATTGTGTAAAATGGCTATATTTTGACCCTAAGTGATCCCACACTCAAGGGAACACCCCATCTATAAATAGGACCCCTTGGGGTTCATTCCAAGTTTGCTCATTCATGCTATTCTAAGTCCTTTCTATAGTTGAGTGTGTTGCAACTCCTTGATCCCCTTTCTCTCTCTAGTTTACACTTCATTTTGTGATTATGAGTGAGACAAGCATGTTGTAAGAGACCTAATTCCTTGTGCATGTAAAGCTCTCGTCTACTTCATCTTCCCTACCCCCTTTCCTTCATGAAGAAAAGGTGAAGCAAGCTACTCCGAGTGAAGGTGGAGCTGCTACTGGTCTTCTTCAAGTTCAAAGAAGAAGTGAAGAGCTTCTCTAGGAGAAGGAGAAGGTAAAGGTTGAAGATCCAAGAAGATTAGAAAAGTCCTTGAAGGCGGAAGACTTGTGCTAGAGTGGGTAAGACCTTGGAGAAGGCTGAAGACTCTTGGCAAAGTGGGTAAGTCCTTGGTAAGGTGGAGTACTCTTGGAGCTTGGATGGGTAATTCCTTTGGTGGTCTTGTGTTGTAACTCTTATTGGTGATAATATAGAGAAAAGAACTTCCAGAGTCCTAGAGGTTGATCTCTCTAGGTAGTGGACTGACTCTCTCCTAGTTTGGAGAGTGGAACCACTCTACATGACCTTGTCAAGTGCTTGGTATCAATTCCTCTCATCCTTGCTATGCTTGTTAGTTAGGACTTCAAATTGCACTTAAGCTATTGGTTTGAATTTGATATACTTTGAAGGTCTAATCTATCTTGTGAGAAATTTTGTAGCTCTATTCACCCCCCTAGAGCCCTAGATCCAACAATATTTGCCGCAAGAAACCAAAAATATTTCCTTACTCTGCCCCTCTCCTCTTTCATCCACATTGTAAGATTTTGTTTTCTTGAAATTCCTTACACATACCCAAGCATAACAAATGTTCACTCATCTCATGATTAGATGGCTAAACACACAAAACGAGACGTCTTCTACCCCCTGCCTTGATGTCAAAAAAACACTTACACTCAATGTCACACATATTTAAAGATTTAGAAACCAAGAACATACCCCATATTGTTTTTTTGCCACCTCTAATTGCATCTATCACAATAGAGACATTGTTGCCAACCCAGTTTACATCTCTGGCTACCTTAACCTTTCTTTCACCAGCAACACCTTCTTCCATCAAACTAAATATTCAATAACTAACCTAAACATTATACCTTCTTTTGCTAAGATATTACACCATCCTTTTTGGTCTTAGTATGAATCCGATCAACAGACCTGCAACCACAATTTTTAGAAGTCCACTATAGTGATGCTCCAACTCTAAAATGTTGATTCTTAGGTCCTATGGACCTCAGTGACTCTATTCTAGACCTTGGTTGATGCTCTCAGACCTTATTTTATAGGATTTTGAGATCAAGTTTTCCTCCCATGTTTTCTTCATTTTCTAGTCTGTTTCCAAGAATAGAGAGGTCCTTTCACTATGAGGCAACTATCACACTAAATTTCTGTTCACCTTGCAATGTATGATTATGTTTCAATACCCATTGTATTTCCAAGTTTTCATGTTTTGTGGTTTCTCCAACTGATTGATTTGGAAACATCACGAAGCCCAGGCTCGAGTGTGCCCTTAGGCTAGAATTTGAGGTATGTGCCTTGGGCACAATACGAGGATCCCATTGGTGACCTTAGTTTTCCAAACCCCACTCTCTATCTCAATTTGGATTTAATATCATGATACCAAGTGATTCTCTTCACATTAAAGCGATATACAAGAATCAAGGGGGAAATAAATTGGTTTTACATGTTGTAGTAATAAGAAAAATGTGTCATAGGGGTACTTTGAGTATTTTTACATGCTTTTATTTGCTGGCACACGAGTATTTTTATGACTAAATGACATTTGTACCCTTGCATGTTTGGCTAAATTGTAACCAAACATGTCGAGACCTCTCTTTTGATCAACATAAATGCCAACCATTTGAAAGAACCCCTAAACCTAACACCTAGATTTAAGGAACAAAATACCAAATTCTCGATAAATACATTTAATAATGTATACAAAAACATAGATAAATTTCCCCTTTTTCTCATAAAACATCATAACAAATGTCACATCAATAACAACTTATTAAATCACCACAACCCATATTCAACTCCATGGAAACCAGAATCAAGATTTATTGTTGGTATGTGATTCTATTTACATCAACTACAAGTGTATGAAAGAACAAACTCCATCTATAAACAATCTTGGTTAAGAGAGGGTATAGGGACATTCTAGTATAGATTACTCTATTTACATCTTCTATGTCACGACCTCTCTGATGGATAATATTATTCCCAAAAATAATTGAAACAACCTCATGAGACTCATATTGAGCCCTAGTGAGAGGATGCCTCCCACTCAAGCTGAGTACATGCATCAACATCAGATAAGTGTAATGAACTTAAAAGAAACTTGTAGATAATGAAAAGTCTAGTAGATAGTTCTATCAATTACTCAAATCTAGTTTGTGGTAATTATCTAGTCAATCGAATAACATGACAACTTAAAGCAAATTCCAACCTTAAAATATCATTTAGAGCACGCATATAAAATTTTTGAGTAGATGCTACTTAATTTAGAATGGAAATCCTTTAGTTTGAGTAACAAGTCAAGATATAAACATTTATAATCAATACATAACACTAACATTATCTTTGTGACACTCCACCAGCTGGACCAGAAACACATCTTGTAGTCCTGAAGATGAAATACACATAAGACATGCCTACCCAAGAAGACCATTCAAATGAAAACTAAATTAAAATCATATTCATGGTGGATACTAAATCCATGCATCAATATCACATCAACAATTAATATTAGATTCCAAATCAGACAAATAATAATATGGAAACATATTATCTTTATCAAAGAATGATTACCTCCACAACTAGAAACATTATTAATAACATCGGGTCTATTATCTAGCATGTTAAGGCATGCAACAAACACTCAACTAATATTCTACATAGCTTGTCATCTTTTATTTATTTGCCCTAAAACTACTTTGCTTATATCTCACTTAGTGGAAGTCACCACACATGATTCTTGTGTCAATGAGTCACCATTTCTATCTTAGAGTTTAGACATCTACCCTGATATATTAACAATAGTCTCTAGTCCACCACATGGTTTCCTAAAGACGATCATGTGCTCATCTCAGGTACATGAGATAAAAACCAACAAAACAATATATCACATACCATCATATTTATCTAATGTTCATGTTTCACATATTTCATTTCATCATGGTCTATTCCTCATAGACATAGACTTTTACATCAAATGATTTCGAACCAGAGTCACACCAAATATCTCACTCCTAAATACTAGTGGTCTAACCTTTAAGGTCTCAATCTAGACTTTGGAAATCATTCTCATAATTCTCTTATTCTACAACGAGTTATGTTTCATTTTTTCAATATGGACCTCGGGGGAACTCATGGAATGCAGGACAACAAACTAGACATGTTACCATTCAACTTGTTATTAACCCTTTTACTCATCTTAAAGAAAATCCAAATCATCATTTATCATATATGTATACTCTCGTGCAACTAGGATGAAATAAATCATATTAGGGTTAACGAGAAAGACAAGTAATGTGTCAAGAATTAAAACAATATGTGATTTACAACATTCATGTTTCTTCCCATTTCCAAATCATTTCATATGATTTGTCATCAGTGGGCTATTAGCTCAAAACATCATCTTGTCATCCAAAATTTACCCTAAACATGGTTTTTCTAAAATATAATCAATGCATGCTAATTCAATCTTAGCATATTTCTTGTTCATTCATTCTATATCATAGTTATCATTAGATATTCACAAAGACATCATAACCTACAAAAATATACAGATATAGACCATTCTTGTAATACAAGTGTTCTATAGATAATAACAATCCAAACATGTATTCTTATGAATCAACTCACAACTTTGAGCTTCCTCTTGTTGTTAAATTAGACTATAATTATGTACTTTCTCTAATACCTCTTCCAAGACTATTATCCATTATTATCACTTATCTTACCACATTAGGGTTATGGTTAAGTTCTTAGATCCAATTATTACCTTTCTTCATCTTTCCTTCATTTCATAATCACTAGTCATAACTTCTTTGATCATGTTCACTACTATTCTTGAAATTAAAACATTCTAAATTTGCAAAATGCATAAAGTTTCTCTCTCATTGAAATCTTTGATTATCTGATTTTAATGTATTTCATTCCGTTTAGGTCAACCCACATGTAATAAAAATAAATATACTATATATTTCATCATACATATTTCATAAATTTCATACTTAACTTGTCATCTCCATTCAGTTTAGTCTTTTCCATTTCCTTTCTTGTAATTAGATGAGTGTGCCATGTCATTGACTTACAATGGCATTCTCATGATAAATAATGATAAGTCAGTTCCTTATAGATTAAGATAATGGATTAGATTACATCTTCTTATGCCATAATCTCTAATCATGTTTCCCAATTCATTGTTATTTGGTTTGTAAAAAGGACCCACATTCATGTGAGGGTTTACTATTATTCCATAAATTATAGTAAAATAGATACATTATACTTTGATCATATTAGAACAAATCATCATCTTCAATTGAAGTATTCATATCTACACTTCAACATTTCATCACATTCACAAGATTATATACAAGTTCTAGCTTTGTCACTTATACTCGTCTTAATATTAAATTTCTAGGGGTTTCAACAAGTCATCTTAGTTTTATGCTTCATAAGAATCACATTATTCATTAATATCATCAAGGTGTACATAGGTTCATTGAGTCTATTCAAGAGACACAGAAACTCTGGATTCCATACCACACAATCAACCATTCATTTACAAGCATACAATGATTCATCGACTCATTTGAGTCCATCCCTAAACATTAACCCTAGACATGGATTTACTCCATATCAAATACTCATACACGAATGATCCTCATGTATATAACATATTCGATTCAAGTAAGGATTCGAAAATTTAGTTGATCAATTCATTATTATTGAGTTCAAATATGATTACATGCATATCAATGACATTTCCAAGCGTAACGCACATTGCATGAGTTTTAATAAAAATTGGTATAAATTGAGATAATTCTCTATCTAAAAGACTTTCCATATATCTTGACTCAATAGATTAGGAAATAAGAAAATATAGAATAATGAGAAAGGATCTAAATTAGTAGAATTTATTTCCCCAAAACATCCCAATTGATTATATAATTGCATAAAAATACTAGCAATGATATTGATTATTTTAACCGAATATAATAAATCTTTCAACATGATTGCAGAGCTTAATAGTGAGAGAAACACTCACCTAAGGTGAGAAGCACCTTAAAAACGTAGGTCATACTCTGAATTTCTAGAAATTTGTTAAGTTTCTAACTGTCGAGTCCATTTCTTACTCCTCTCAACTTGGAAACCTTAGAAAAATAGAATAGGAGAGAAAAAAGAAAGAAAATATGGTGATTTGATATCATTTTAATCAAATCATAGGAGGGACGAAATCTTGATATGCGTAAGAAGAATCACCAAGAAAATCTATTTAATGTTTAACAACTTACTTGATTTCATCAACTCTAGGAAGATAAAACCCTAGATCACCATCTTCACCACTTTCTCCTTCCAAACCCTAACTCTCCCCCTATCTCTCTAGCATTTCATTTATCTGGAATTAATCATCAAATGTGGGAGCTAGCAGTGTGTTAGGTTACTCATATAGAGCAACTAATGTGTTTGGTCAATTGCAAATTTATCATATTTTACCTTTCTTTTATTTCAATAGAATTTTTTGTCGTAGAAAAGTTACTAGAAATCACTTACTAAGTACGTCAAAACTCCTTCAAAAATTATGGAAAATTAGCATGTTGTTTGGCACAACATTTGAGGTATCTAGTAAAAAAATTAGATAATTTAGAGTTACCAATAAATAAATAAAATTAAATACTAGATTGCTATATTTCAAGCAGAATGCATGGTTAGAGAGTTTGTCCTGGGGAAATTTAGCCGACTAATTGGTCAAACAAAAATCCATTTTTTTTTATATTTTGCAAGAAAACTTGCATTTAAGTTTTTAAAACTATACCTAAATTTAAAATAAATCAGGGTTGTATAAATATAACTTACTACACCAATTTATTTATCAAATTATGTATTCATATTCTATGAAGACTCTAATTTTGACTGACTAGGGTTTACTCTCATCAAATCCTAATTATTCAAACTAAAATTATATTTATAGTTTCTCATTAGGTTTATAACATCATAAATATACTACCTTCACATATCAAGGTTAAGAAATGATCAATCTACTAAGCATGCAATCATCCAAGTAAACCCTAATTAGATGGCTAATTTGTTAACATGTCATTACAAAGCATGCCTTCATTTTCTACAAACTATTCTTTTTATTTAAATCAGTCACACTTCATTTTTATTTGATGCCACATGTATATTATTCCAATTCTGACTTGACAGAATTTATAAATCCATATTAATACATATGACCTCATTATATTATGGGAAATATAGTTTGGAAAGGTTTTCAGACAAGAAATTGTGTTACCATGTTAACCCTAATTTCCATATACCAACCCAATTCATAAATGATAAGATTAAGGATTATGACCTACGAATCATGTAAGTAATCCTTATTATAAGTATATGTGGTTGAATCAAGGAAATAAAGTATGAACTAGGTGTATATACTGCGGCATGGACCTAGAGTTTGATCTTGGAAATATTAGGAGTAATAATAGATATGTGCAATTTACCTATTATATTTGCGATTCAAACGACTATAACTTTAAATTCCTACGGTGAGGAATTTTCTTGAATATTACTTCTTCTTGATAACTAAATTTAGACCTCATGTTTCTTGAATTGTAATCATCCAAATTCTTCTAAACCAATTATTCTTTAATTATAGGTCTATGACCCCTCATGTCATGCCACTTGAATATTTGAATGAGATTAATGACTAGACAAAAAATCATGTTTCTCTATTAATCATATAAATATTTATACTAAGTTATCTATCGTGGATTCATATACATAATCATAGATTTAAAAATCTAATTTCCACTTGGGGTATGCTTTTCTACCCAAACCTTTGGCCAATGATCATGTGGTGTCTTGGTCCTACAATAACTATCTTTAGTCTACTTTATATGTGCATGTGAAATTGTATCTTTATTGTGATATTGTGAATGACTTCTATGGAAGGACTCTTATTGTCAATAATTTCTTTCATACAATAATACACCTCTAATTTTTTATAAACTTTTGTTGAACTTACTTAATATGAGAACATCTTTTCTATAGTTAAACTCCTTGCAATGACTAGTTTTTGTTTATGAGCATACACAATATTTTACTACCACACACACTCTTCTTGTTTCTTCCCTTTAGAGAGTTATTCCCAAACTACCCTGACTTAGCTGATGATGACTTAGGAGGATCTTGTACTAAGAAAAAGTACTTGTGGATATCTTCGGATGGACATGTTTCCCTTTGTATTGGTCCTTTGTAATGATCATGTGTACCTTTATATTTTTGTAATTCTGTCGTTGAGGTGAGGAACTATCTAATGAGAATAATAATGAAATAGTTAGTTTTTCAGCTTCTAAATAATGTCTTTGCTTGATTTATTATATCTAGTAATGAAGTTACAATTCTGTAGATATTAGCGTGTTTGGATTGGATGTATTTATCCCTCAATTAAGTAAAGAGTGGATCCCCTCTTGGGTTGCGCTCTTTACAAACTTTGTTGATATATTATGTTTCAAACATTCTTAGTTCATGTTCATGGTTTTGATATTACTATTTCTAATACTACTTGTTGATCAATTGTTACATCATGTTATTGTTGGTATGTATGCCCTGAGATCCAATCATATGATGATTGTAGTGGCATATCTTGTAAAATATTTGATTAATAATAAAGGCAATATTCCAACTTATTTTGTTTTGTTCAGTTATGAGATTATGATGTGACATAATAAATCTCTAAAGGATGATGTTACTCAATGATGTATGTCTTCAGGTTGAGTACTTGAACAATGAGATCATATAGATGTTAAGAGTATATACATTGTTGATATGTCCCTAGTCAGATGTTATTGTGGAAGGTTGATAGACAACAATAACACTTAAGACTAGAGTGTGTGTCAGTTGGTGACAAAATCCCACTAGTCATGGTATGTACTATCAAACCCAATACATAGATACTTGTTAGAGAATAGTGTATCAGACAGACCCACCTTGAGAGTGATACATGGAAACCATGAATGGTACTCAAAATCATCTCTCAAAGTGATGGTGGTGATTGTAGTTCTTAGACCTAAAACTATTGCACTTATCACATGTGTTTGATGTACTTTGACATCATGCACAGTGACCTTGAATAAGGGTTGCATAAAGGTGATGCTCATGTGCATTTTACACATGGGAATGACTGTGAGTGATGTAGATGGGATTTGTATTTCCTACAAGAGTATGATATTATGGACACTTGATAAGAGAGATTGAGAAATAGTTGGACATGCTCATGTAAGACAATATGTGATATTGAGCTTACATATATCTCAGACAGTTTTCTTTAGTTTAAGGAACACAGATTGAACATTGTAGAGGATAATGACTCCATTCCTCAAGTTCAATCTAGATATTAGAGCCAAAGAAACTGTATGGTCACTCTAACATTGATCATAGATTGTAGGTTGAAATTTTTCTTTAACTTTACAAATTATTTGGGTAGTAATGATGTCTTGCTAGATGCCACTCATTGCTTGTGATGTCATAAATCAGTTATGGACATTCATTTCCAATATAACTTGGGACACATAGGATCACACACATAGGATACACCTAGAATAGGAGATTATTCATGAATGTGGTTTAAACATGATTATTAAAGTGTTAGGTATTCAATTTAAATAAGATTGTCAATTAGGACTCTAAAATGACTGGTTCACTAAGTGAACCGATCGAATGTATAAATTGACTAGTTCAGGTTGTGAACTGACCTTTTGGTTTATAAATGTGATTGGATCAAGGATTGATATTGACATCTTGTTGTACATTAATCAAATATTAAAGGTCATTACAATTGTGATCGGGAAAGATAGTAATAGGACCGATTCAAGAGTTGAACCAATCATCTCACATGTGAACCAACTTGTTCAACACTTGCAAGTTCTAGAACATTCATGAAATTTCGTCTCTTCAACTCCCGCTCAAATTAGAAGTCTTGACCTGACCCTCCTATAAATAGAGGGGTAGCGGAGGCCTTCCAGAGACACAACAATAAGCTTTTAAAAATTTTGTATTCTCACATTTGGGGTAACGTGAGAACCCGAACAAATCCTACCCATCAAAGGGAGGGATATCAAGGGAAAGACAATTGGGAGAGTAAGTTGGCACTAATACACTGATTAGAAAGGACAACTCCTTCTTGTCATTCATTTGTAATGATAAAAGTTCTCGGTGACCCACGTGGACTACTACAAAGGCAAGGAGGTTGTTGCCACTGTTTAGGAGGACACAAACAACCGTTGTCCATGGTGATCAACTAGAAAGATGTTGTCATCCAGGTGCAACTTGAAGAAAGTTGCACACTACTGCAATGGATTGTTGTTGGACTTGCTCCAGGACCATGTATAAACATTTGAACCCTCTTTCCCATTATATACTTATTGATGTGATCTACTATTTAAGGGGAATATGGCAAGTAAAATTTTTGTTTCCATTGCCTTATTTGATGCCATATTTCCCAACAGTGGTATTAGATCCACATTAATTTAGTGTGCTTTGGGATTTAATTGATATGATCAAATTACCGATTTCTCATTTATTTATTGCATATGTTGTGAATACTTAAAATGATTAATGTGCATATCTGATTGAATACCACATATGATCCCAACTAATATATATATATATATATATATATATATATATATATATATATATATATATATATGGGCCCATCTTTATTGCCTGCATGGGTAGCTACCCGCCCACCCTTCCGATCACTTTTTTTCCAAAAAAATTTTCGAAATTGTAGAAGACTATTTTGTCTAGCTCTCAAAAAAATTTGAGCCAAAAATAATATCATTTGCCCCTCCAAAATCAAAAAACCCGTCCTTATATATATCTGCTGTATATTTTGTACAGAGTTACTTTTTTTGCCAGCAGAGTTACTTTTTTGACACCATAGTTACTTTTTTTATAGTAGAGTTACTTTCTTAGCTAGGAGAGTTACTAATTTTGGCTGCAGGGTAGCGAAAATCCATGCTACCCGCACGGGCAATGAATGAACACCCTATATATATATATATATATATATATATAATATGATATGATATATATATATGTAATTTACATGTGTCACCCTAAAATCAGTTTTGATGGTGGTGTTTGGCATGGTTATGGCCAATAACCCCCTTTTAATCTTTGTGTGTGGTTGGATGGTTGTTATTCTTATTTTATCTCAGTTTTCATACCAAGCCTATATCTTCTCTTCTATATGTAAAAGCATTAATTCTTTCCTTCCTGTGATCCCCTTGAATGTAACTTGAGGTTTTCTTATTAACATGTAATACATTAAGTAGGATTAGAACAGTTTTAATTCCTATTATGGCAAAGAAGACACACAACACCAGATGAACTGCCTCTTTCAGTTGGTAAACTGATCTTCTAGAGGACTAAGGAGGCCGAATGATAGGAGTAGAAATGATCGGTTGGTGGCCCAACCAAGCAACTGGAGGTGTCCAAAAGTTGCTTGGACCAGAGACCAATTGATCATTCTAAGAAATCAACCGACTGACCAAGAGGTGAATTGACCGATTCAAAAGTTGAATCGATCAACCCAAATTGGTTTGAGCATAGATCTTTATGAACAATAGGTTTCTATATGTGATGTGGACCTTAGGTGGTAGTAATTCCTTGTGGCTCTAATGTATTATAATAGACATGTCCATAACCATAGCTAGTGTTTATAATTGCATTTTTTGTTTATGGATATAGCATGTATATGATAAGTACTATAAGTATGTGGTGATTGGATATGTATATATCTTTGATAACCTCCCATTTTGTGATGTTATCTTATTGATTTTTCTCAGTTTTCCACTCTCTCTCTCTTAGATAAATTAGATAAAATCTTTAACTTTCCACTTTATTGCAAATATACTATTAAAATAAATTTTTCTTTTATTTCTTACAGAAAATCACAAAAAAATTACACGGTCACAAGACCGAATGGACACCAAACGGTCCCAAGACCATATGAAGCCAAATGGTCCCAAGACCGGATGAAGCCAAATGGTACCAAGACCGAATGGAGATCAACCGGTCACAATACCGCATAAAGTTGCACGGTCCCAAGACCGAATATAGGCAAACGGTTTCCAAATCGGGAGATTCCAAATGGTTTCGAAACTGAGAGATTTCAAATAGACTTAGAACCCAAACGATTTTAATGACCATTTGGGCCCAAAACCGCCCAAACCGTTTGGACTTCACTCAAAGCCTATAAATAAGACCCATAGGGTCCTCACAAGGCATCAAGTTTTCAAACATCCAAAGGATGCCTCTGTTGTTCCAGAGTTGTTCCATCCTTCGTCCACCACCCCGAGGTTGTCGGTCTGAGATCCATAATCCATCCACAAGCTACTTTCTCTCTCATCACCAAAGAAGGTGGGAAGAGGAAGATTCATCATCAAGCAACCTATGAGGCATGAAGATCGTTTCTTTCTCTCTCTAAGGGGTTGACCTTCCTCCCTCCTTAGTGGAGATGAAGTTCTCTCTCTCTCTATTCTTGCATCCTTATTTGTCCTTGCCATGAGCAAGTAGTCTTATACACTAGGGTGCGGGGAGTAGCCCCGCTACCCATGTTTTCATTTCATGCAATGTAATCAATAAGTTTGCAATAGAGATATACTTTCTTTCCAGTTCAACATCAATCATTTAATGAATGTTTGTTACTTGATCACCAACTTGTGTTACCTATTATATTTTAGTATGAATTGTCTACATTTGTACTATTAGATTTGAATCTCGATTGAATGTTGGTTCTTGATGCATGTAGTCACCATGAATTTGTTTCGATATCTAGGAGTATCTTTCAAGAAGTGGAGTAAACTCACTTTCTTGGCGTACTTTCATACTATGAAATAGAATCAATTGACGTATGAAAGTACAACCTTGATAAGTCGAGCAACACACTTTGCAAAGGGAATGTTGCAAAGCAAGTGACCATTCATTTGGGGATGGTTGGAATTGCAACATTCCCACACTTCTCGTAGTTAGTTCTCTGAAAAGAAACTAAATCTACAAAGATACTAACTACTTAGACTCTTATTGCAGGTTATGTTTTTATGTTGCATGTTTTGATTCGTGTGTAGTGGTAGTGAAAGTCGATCACATCCTAGTGGTTTCTTAACATTGTTTACAACCTTAAATTTACTTCCTTGCTTTTGCTTTACCTGCATTTAGTTTAACCAACCAAACCATCTCTTTGATCTAAATACCAACTGTTGAGGAGTTAAGTGAAATTCTAATGTTTTCTATCTTGTTGATCTCAACAAGACCGTTGTCATGTGGATTAGACCCTTAACTATACTACGATAAGACTTCCATGTATCTTAGCATACGTGGGTGGAGTTTTTAATCTAGTATAAGCAAGGCTAAACCTAAAGACTTATTATCTTTAGGATTTTTAGTGGTGCACACAATTCCACACAAGTGGAAGCTCCATCAAAAATTGGTGTTGTTACCGGAGACAATGGAATGTTTTAATTTCATTTATCATCTTGCTAGTTGGTTTGGGTTTTACACTTTTTCTTTAAACATTACTCCATATTTTCTTGATTTTATCACATCTCCCGCATCATCTGAAAAGTGTGTTTCTTCCTCTACTCAGGTAGAAGATGTGTATGCAACCGTCACATAATCTCGGATTCTCCCCTGATCCAGAGTATGAATCTGAGGTATAGAGAAGTTTCCACCGCTGCATCAGACTTAACTGCCAAAGAGCTAGTTAAATGGCTAAAGATCAATGTCAATCTGCACTAGTAATGGATAGGGTCAACGCCACCATAGCCGCTCAGAGAGCACAACTCATTGCTGACACTCATGCCCAGATCCAAGCAGAAATCTGAGCTGAAGAACAGGCCCACATATGATCTGAAAACGAAGAAGCTAATGAAGCTGCCCAGTTAGAGCTAAGAAACAATAAACTACGAGACTATGTCATCCCCAAGAACTAGAGCACAATCATCCAGTCCGGCCACCAATCATCAACATACCTAATTTTGAAATCCAGACACAATGGATTCAAATCATACAGGGTATCTCATTCTCCGATGGTTCTGGAGATGACTGCATGGATCATTTGAAGAGATTCAAGGCATTTTGCCGACTTGTCTCACAAGCTGGAGTTTCCTTTGATGCAATAATGCTACATCTTTTTCACTTCACTCTATCTAGAAGGGATTTGAGTTGGTACAACTCACTTGATAGGGAGCCAATTATCACCACATGGTCTCCCTTGGAAGAAAAGTTTCTAGAAAAGTTTTTCCCTCCTTCATTAACCTATAAAATTAGGGGGAAGATCAACCACTTCGCCCAACTTCTTGGAGAAACACTCGTAGAAGCATGGGAAATATTCAAGGAGCTTCTAAGGAAGTGCCCTCATCACGATATCTCCCAAAATCAATTAATAGAGACGTTCTATAGGGGGTGAGTGATGGTATCAAGCAATTTCTAGATTCCTCATCTGGAGGAAATTTTATGAGGAAGAACTACGAGGATGCTTGGAATATCATTACACTTGGAGCTGAGAACCAATCCAATTGGGGACGATCATCCACGAAGGGAGTCCTCTAAGTTTATAAGGCTGAGGAATCAATGGAAATGAAAGCTATTGCTGAAGCTTTAAAGACTATAGATCACAAATAGTAGGCACTTTAAACCTCATTCGGAGAATATGATAAGAAGAAAACCCCCAAGTCCAACAAGTTAAAGCTTCCACAGGGACTTGTGAAGCCTGTCACACATTTGATCACCCTACACTGTCATGTGGTTTACTTTATAATGTGATGATGGATTTGCAACCACCACAACAGCAGTATGAGCCAATCATCGAACACCCTAAAGATCAGATGCCAGAATAAGTAAATTCCATTCATTCCATACCAGGACAAGCTTACTATAATCCAAATCAACCAAGAAACCACCCTGGGTTTCAATATGGGAATCCCGCGGGGAATGCTAACCCGCAACATCAAACACAAGGTGGATCTTCCAATAGATTGCCACCTGGATTTCAAAGTAACTATAAACAAAATCAAGGGAATCTTAGAAATAATTTCCCAAGATCCAATTACCCAAGAAATCCCTCTGCCTACTATCAATATACCCATCCTCCTCTACACCCACAATTACATCCTCAGTTGTAGTAATCGCAACAACCTCAGTTAACACCACCTCCGCAGCAACCACCCCAAGGGAAGCAACAACTCACTCAGTTCCAACAAAAAAATGCTCCTTCCCAGCCAACAGACGAGATGACTATGATTAGGTAGATGTTACAGTCACAACAAACCATGCTTGCCAATCAGCAAGCGCAACAGAAGGCTGTGGAAGCCCAACTAGCACAAATTACTGCCCAGCTGAAACCACCAGCAGGTACTTTTGCTGGTCAGTTGGAGTTAAACCCAAGACAAGATCAAAATAGACCAGAGCAATTGAATGTCATCACTACAAGATCTGGTCATGTCTTTCATGAAGCTACAAGAATCGCTCATGATGATGATGATACACATGTTTTTACTCCAAACGCAAGCCTGAATCTAGGAATTGAGAAAGCTGCATAGAATGCAAAAGGTAAAGAAAAGGAACAAGCTACCAAAGAGCCAAAAGTTCTGCAATATAAACCTATAAACCTAGGATACCATATCCAGGAAGATTGAGAGAGACTAAAATGGACACTAGATTCCAAAAATTCAAGGAGGCGATGAAGAAACTTTATATCAATATCCCACTCCTCGATGCCCTCTCTGAAGTACCAGCTTGGGCTAAATATCTGAAAACCTTGCTATCAAGGAAATATATTACTGACGAGCAAGAGACAGTCAAACTAGCTCATACCACCTACAACATCATTCTTAATAAAATTCCAAAGAAAAAGAAGGACCCTGGTTCCTTCAGTATTCAATGTTGTATTGGAAATGCTTCGAGCAAAAAGGGATTAGCTGACTTAGGGGTTAGCATATCTATTATGCCCTACTCCATGTGTAAAATATTGGGTTTTACTGACTTGCTACCCATAATGATGACAATTCAGTTAGCTGATTCCACTATCACTGCACCCCTAGGAATTATTGAAGACATTCTAGTCAGGATAGGAAAGGATTCTTATGTCCCATGTGATTTTGTCATTATGGATATCAAGGAGGATCTAAGATACCCAATATTATTCAGCAGACCCTTCCTTTCCACATCCAGGGCACTCATTGATGTCAAAGCTAGCACGATCATTCTGAGACTGGGAAAAGAGGCAATTTAGTTATGGGTCCTCAACAGCATGAAAGGCCCCAACATTTAAGAGGAAGTTTTTCTCTTAGATGCAATACGTCAAATGTCCCAATTGGAAATATATGAACCATCTGATGATTTAGAGAATGTCTTAATAAATCCAAAAGTTGAATTCTCAACCAACGAATTAGTTCAACAATGCCTGCAACACTTAGAGAAAGCTGAAGAAGCACCAATAACCACTTTTAAGGAGCTCAAATTTGTCACTATTTTAGAAACAACAGAAGCACCTAAGGCTCCCGAGATGAAAACCCTACCAAAGGGACTTAAGCAAATCTTCCTGGATGAAGAAAAATTATGTCCATTAATCATCAGTTCCACTCTGATGAAAGACCAGGAAGAAAGGCTTCTCGTTGAGTTAAAGAAACATAAGAAAGGCATTGGGTACAAAATAACTGACCTGACAGGTATAAACCCAACCCTATGCATGCATAGACTGCCCATAGTAGAATAATTCAAACCTTCAAGAGAACACTAGAGAAAGTTGAACCCCAATCTTAAAGAGGTGGTTCGCCTCGAGGTCCTCAAACTTATTAAAGCCGGTATTATCTACCTAATTTCAGATTCCCAATGGGTTAGCCCTGTCCAAGTGGTCCCCAAAAAGGGAGGAACCACTGTCGTGCTAAATGATAAAAATGAGCTAGTGCCCACAAGGACTATCATGAGGTGGAGAATGTGTATCGACTATAGGAAACTAAACAAAGCAACTATAAAAGATCACTACTCTCTACCTTTTCTTGACGAAGTCCTCGAACGCCTAGCCCATCAAAAGTTCTTTTGTTACCTCGATGGTTACTTTGGGTTCTATCAAATCCCTATACACCCGAAAGACCAAGAAAAAACAACTTTTACTTGTCCCTTTAGAACCTACGCTTTCAGAAGAATGCCCTTCGGGTTGTGCAACGCACCCGCTACCTTCCAAAGGTGCATGCCTGCTACTTTTGAAGGATTAATTGAGTCCATAATGGAAGTATTCATGGACACATTTTCAGTCTACGGAGATTCTTTTGACAACTGTCTACTCAACCTTGGACAAGTCTTACAAAGATGCGAGGAAACGAACCTTATCCTAAATTGGGAAAAATGCCACTTTATGGTAACTGAAGGTGTCGTCCTTGGACATAGAGTGAGTGAAAGAGGAATTGAGGTAGAAAAGGCAAAAATTGATTTCATCTCAAAACTGCCGCCGCCAAAGGACGTAAAAGGAGTACGAGAATTCTTGGGTCATGCTAGGTTTTATCGAAGATTCATTAAAGATTTCTTGAAAGTAGCAAAACCCATGACCCACTTATTGACCAAGGACACCGATTTCAATTTTGACCAAGAATGCTTACAAAGCTTCACAATCTTAAAGAACACTCTAGTCTTTGCGCCCATTCTGAGTGCACCTGACTGGTCACAACCATTTGAAATAATGTGTGACGCTAGCGACTATGCTATAGGAGAGGTGTTAGGGAAAAGAATTGACAAAAAGCCTTATGTAATATACTATGCATCCAAGACACTTGATTAAGCGCAAAAGAACTACACCACTACAGAGAAGGAATTCTTAGTTGTCATCTATGCATTTGAGAAATTCCGCTCCTACCTGATCGGATCAAAGGTCATAGTCTACACTGACCACTCCGCCATACGATATCTAATTCAAAAGCAACATGTGAAACCCAGATTTATCTGTTGGGTGTTGATGCTTTAAGAATTTGATTTGGAAATCAAAGAGAAAAGCGGAATGGAAAATTTCATCACTGATCATCTCATCCGCAGTGAAGTCGAGGATGATGATAAAGTACCTATCTGAGACTCTGTCCCCGATGACCAACTTATGAAAATTATGACTGGATTCCCCTAGTATGCTGACATAGTGAACTATCTTGCTACAAGAATCATCCACCCTTCTGCCTCTCACCATGACAAAAAGAAATTTCTCCATGATGTTAAGCAATACTATTGGGACGAACCTTATCTCTTTCGTCTATGTGTATACAGACTTTTTCGGCGCTGCATATCAGAAGAGGAAATTACTCCTATCTTAGAACATTGTCATTTCGGCCCCACTGGGGGACACATGAGTTTGAAAAAGATCGCCCTGAAAGTTCTACAATCGGGTTTCTTTTGGCCAACAATAGCAAGAGATTCCCATGATTTTGTAAGATCATGCAATAAATGTCAACTTTCTGGCAGTATAACCAAAAGGATTAAAATGTCTCTCACTATGTGGTAAGAAATCAAACTTTTCGATGTTTGGGGAATATACTACATGGGTCCCTTACCCTCTTCATATGGATTTTCTTACATACTGGTCACTGTGGATTATGTCTCAAAATGGGTATAAGTTGTACCTACCGTTTCCAGCAATTCAAAACCAATCATTAAGATGTTTAAAGATATCATTTCCCCCAGATTCGGAGTCCCCCAAACTGTCATATCTGACGGAGGGACCCATTTTCTGGAACGAAGCTTCGAAGCCCTCCTAAAGAAATATGGAGTCAACCATAAAGTTGCCACACCTTACCATCCACAAACTAGTGGTCAGGTCAAAGTTTTGAATAGACAACTGAAGGCAATCTTAGAGAAAATCGTCAATAGACATCGTACCGACTGGTCGATCAAGCTTCCCGATGCCCTTTGGGCTTACCGCACAACTTATAAAATACCGATTGGAACAACCCCGTTCGGTCTGGTATATGGGAAATCATGTCATCTTCCAGTCGAACTGGAACATACGGCTTGGTGGGCCATTAAACAACTAAATTTTGATTTTAAAAGCACCGGTGAAAACAGACAACTCCAGTTACAAGAACTAGAGGAGCTCAGAATGACTGCATACCAAAGTACCATGATCTATAAAGAACAAATCAAGATGTGGCACTATGGTCATCTCAAAAGAAAAGACATCGCTATTGGAGAAAAAGTCCTTCTTTTCAACTCTAGACTCAAAATGTTCCCCGGGAAACTTCGTACAAAGTGGCCCGGGCCTTTTACCATCAAGCACATATATCCGACTGGAGCCATCATAATTTTTGACAACAATGAATAAGAGAGGACAGTCAATGGCAATAGAGTGAAGAAATACTATACTCCAGCTGACAAAATTCCGAGACAAACTATTGAGATCCAAGAACCCACAACATCATCATAACAAAATCAAAACTTCATCGAGCCAGCGACGTAAAACCAAGTCGCTACTTGAGAGGCAACCCAAGATCTGAGTATCATTTTTTTTATTGTTTGCTTCTTCGTTTAATTTAGGATTATCATATTTAATCTGAAAATACAAAAAATCACATAAACAACCAAAACAAACATAACAATATAAAAATAAAAAACCTAAACCATCTTGAACGGTTTTGAAACCGTTTTGAGCCAAACGGTTCTGAAACCGTTTGGAGCCAAACGGTCCTGAAACCGTTTGACTTTAGGAATTTGTAATGTCACCTCCAAATCTTATAAATATAACCCGACCCCCTCCCCTTTTTCTTTCTTTAGAATATTGAACTCTCTAAACTCTCACGTGAGCACTGTTTCATTTCCACCGATTCTTGCTCCCGCACAACTCGCTATGCCAGTTCGTTCAGCCACCATCACCGGCGTCACCTTAGCTTCCATGTGTCTTCATGACTTCCACACCATTGTTATCGTCATTCGTCGCCTCACTGTCGTCATCGTCACCCGCAACAGAAAGGTAGACCAACGCTGCCGCCATCATCGACACTTCCGTCATCACGCCACACTTCGTATTTACCATCATCAATGCGGTTCTCTTTTCTGTCGACGCACGCGTCACCGCCTTCGTTCACCTTTTCCAGCAATCCTGACATTTCACCTTCCAAACGGTCCTCAAACCGTTTGGACGCGGGACCATTTGGACCCAAACAGTCTCCAAACCGCTTGGTGCCAAACGGTCCTCAAATTGTTTGGACGCGGGACCGTTTGGACCCAAACGGTCTCCAAATTTCTTGGTACCAAACGGTCCTCAAACTGTTTGGACGTAGGACCGTTTGGACCCAAACGGTCTCTAAACCGCTTGGTGCCAAACGGTCCTCAAACCGTTTGGACGTGGGACTATTTGGACCTAAATGGTCTCCAAACCGCTTGGTGCCAAACGGTCCTCAAACCGTTTAGACGCGGGACCGTTTGGACCCAAACGGTCTCCAAACCGCTTGGTGCCAAACGGTCTCCAAACCGTTTGGACCCAAACGGTCTTCAAAACCTCTTTGACCCAAACGGTCTACAAACTGTTTGGACCCAAATGGTCTCCAAACTGATTTGACCCAAACGGTCCTCAAAATTGTTTGGACCCAGAAAAACCTAAAAATATTAACACCTACATAATGCAACATTCTTCCTTTTAATAAACTTTCTATCTATACAAATTCAAAATTTTTCTAACACATGATTTTTTCTGATTACTTTCCAGAAATGGCCTCACCAGCAAAACAAGCCACTGGAACCGCCGACGCTCCGTTCTGGACAACATAGCAACTGATGGAGGACAAAGCCAAGCTCCAAAAAATCGTAGGCATATATGACAAGACTGGAACGGTCCCACCTAAGGTCAACCTGCTCAAGGTCATGCATGAAAGTTTATCTGAGGAACCTGAGCAAGAAGTAGAAGAAATATCTTCCAGTGACAAAGGCTCAGATTACGAGCCAACCCCCGAGGAGGAATCCGCAACTATAAGTCCAAAGGGAAAAGGAAGGCCCAGCAAGCTGCCAAAGAACAACCTACAAAGAAACGGGCAACGAAGCAGGTCCACCCCGCCACTTCTAGGGAACAAACCCTGGCAGAATACATCCCATCAACTGCTACCACTACCCCCACTACCACTCCCGCTACCACCAACACTCATGTCTTCCCCGCCATCACCACTATAGCACCACCACCAGAAAACCTATTCATCCACATCCTCCCATCCATCGACAAAATTGTGAAGCAACAAAGTACGTTTGCTCAAGCATACTAATCAAGATGGGGATATACGATAGAATCCTCACCCTACTCGATAATGCAAATCTCTCAAGATTGTGTTTTGTCCCCGAGATCTCATACGTCGAGCCCACAACAGAATACTTTACACATCTCAACAAAGAATTTGTGGACATTATGGATAGAGCAAGGGACGGAGGTGACCGCAGGCTGGTCACCAAACTTTTTGGCAACAAAGTTGTCATAACAAAATATTTATTGAATGAAATATTCATAGACAACCAGGAGCATCTCAAAAAGGCCAAAGTTGTTAGCACAGAGAGCTCCCAATTCAACAGAAACAACTTCTGGAAATCCCTAACATGGACCCCAAATTATGAGGCAAAGACCTATAAGGCCTCCAATATTCATTATGGGTTAGTGTGCACGCTTCACAAAATTCTCATTGGTGCGCTCTTCCCCAGAATAGAGGGCGGGAATTTTATCACCTCTGATCTTTTTATTCTCTGGTCCGTTCAACATGGGATGTCGGTCAACATTGGACGACACATGATACAAAAGTTTTCAGCATACGTCCTAGGAAAAGAAATATGCATGGGCGGACACATAACTTCCATTCTTAAATATCTCAAGATGGAAAGATTACTCCCTAGGTGCACACAGATCAAGGGAGACATCCTTACCAATGAGAAAACCTTGAAGAACTCTTACATTATCAAAGAAAAGGAAGCAAAATTGCACTACATTTTTTGCCCTACAATAAAATCTTCCAGAACTCTGCTACCGCTTCCGGAGCTTGCGGATCATGACAAAGAAAAGCTACTCTTTACTGAAGAAGAGCTTACCAAAATCCTAGATTTGATCAAAGTACAAGAGAAGATAACCAAAGCGGGCCAGACAGAACTTAGTATCACTACCCCGGCAGCTAGGGTAACAAAAATACCGATAAAACGACCATCTAAGGCATGTTTACAATCACAACAGCTGTCAGGGATGCCAACATCAAAGCTAAATCCTGAGACAGAACGCCCTCATCCTGAGGAACATATCAATAACTCATCATTAGACTCATTCATCATGAGCCTAAATGATGAGCTTGCCACCACCACCACTCCTACCACACTACCATCCACTACTATCCCACCATCTACCACCCTCCCACCTTTCTCCACAACAATCCCAACAACAATTCCTTTCCCCACATCCACACCTCCACCCACATCTTCCACCTCAACCTTCTTCTCTTTGGGCATCCCATTCTCCACTCCAACACCCGCCTTCACCTCCTCCGGTCCCATCTCCACCCTTTTCCCCTCAACATTCTCAGTCCCACCATTCTCACCGGGAATGTCACCATTTTTTCATCTGCCACCACCCTGACACCGCTGGTGACTCCATCTACAATCACCGCATAGTTTGCAGGACCATCAATAGTGTCTCTTTCGCAAGGCACTACCACCCTTCCACCCCGACCCCAGCCACCCCACCCTTCCACATCCGGGGTCCCTTTTACAAACGTCGGTGAGGAATTCAGACATCAATTTGACGCTATCTGAAACCTCCTCACCAACCCTTCTAATATATTACAATCTATTTTTTCTTGTGTGCAGGGTCTAACTACACAGGTCACCAAGATTGACGAGCAAAAGTGTGCCTTTCCAGGCATCATCTCAAGCATCCACCAACAGCAGAAAGCAGCGGCCATGAAAGTCGAACACATTGACGACC
Source organism: Alisma plantago-aquatica (assembly GCA_963693085.1). Taxonomy (NCBI): domain Eukaryota; kingdom Viridiplantae; phylum Streptophyta; class Magnoliopsida; order Alismatales; family Alismataceae; genus Alisma; species Alisma plantago-aquatica. The sequence goes on from OY856412.1 coordinate 1,463,624,064, forward strand.
GCCTGCAACAACTACCACAATTGGTGCTTGGGATGAAAAGCCAGCAAGGCGATCTGGCCAAGCAAGTCAACAGGATTTCTGTGCAAAATCAACCATTGCCAGACACCATGCACGAGCTTAAGCAGCAACAAACTGCTTTAAGCACGTGCTTGGATGACATCAACACCACCCTCACACAACTCAATAACTGCCAAGAGGAGTCATCCAACAATGAAATTAACCAATTAAGAGCTCAAGTGACAGACCTCTGTGCACGACTCCTCTTCGTCGAGGCTCGTTATTCATATCTCAAATAAACCCACGACGCATTGCTTGAAACACATGATCATGTGCAAGTGGCTTTCGACGAACTACAAGCACTCCACCGGCAGTGCAAGAAGCCTCCACCAAAGAAGACCACAGATAAGGAAGCAAACGAAGAAGATGATGAAGAAGAAGATGAAGATGAGGATTCTGACTCCTCGGCTGACTCCAACAATAGCACCTCCTCAGACAATAAATCTGATGACCCGGACAATGTTGGGGAGGGCCCCAGCTGAGGAGCTGCACCAAAACAATAGAAAGATCACCAAGAAGGTGATGAAGATCCCAAATTCCCTACTCACAATGACACCATTAACATGTCATATGGGGATCAATTTCTTGACTATTCTGCAATGGGATCTCTCGGGGAAACTGCCAAAGAAGAAGCTTTTGTTGAGTTCCAACAATGTTTATTTAGAACCAACACGAGTCAACCACAACCAGACCTTCCACAACACTCCACCCCAGATCAATCTTCACCCCTTCCCCCAGAATAGGAAGAATTAGAAAGAGTCAGTTTATATACAGGTGAAGATCTCGATTCTGCTTCTGATTCAGATAAAGACAAAGATCTGCAGTGCTACATAGATGATTTGGAGCAACCTTCTTCCCACTCTCCTCAAGAGCTTCCCCCGCCGCCACCTCTACCTCACAAGATGCACGATTTAGACATGGTGGTCATATCTACCCTAGATGATCAAGATATCTTTATCCTAAACACTATCATAGATGATTCCAAAGAAGGGGGAGATGTTATCTACCATAATACAAAGACCCAGCGCAAGTTGACATGTGAAAATTTCCGCACCATCCTTCGACCACAGTTAGCGGTGAAGATGGCAATCTTCCGTGTCCTCCTTGTCAATTTTATAGAAATCTACAGAAGCTCTAAACGGCAGAAACCTGTACTTGACGCTTCACCTGCTCTGGCCATGAGTCTATTATATAAAAATTTACAAAACAAATCTATTGAGTGGTTGCAGAGGGGGATTGCCAGAAAGGAACGCTATATTACCGTGCCCTTTCAAGTTTCTGGCCACTGACTACTAATGATTGTGAACATTGCAGCTCGATACGCCAAGGTGCACAATTTTTGTGCCAGTGAACTAAAGGCCGATATAATTAATTTTGGTAGTATTGAAACTGGGGAGGCCAGATGCATCCCTTTCCGGCTTCTGAAATTGATTTGGGTCGTAAGCCCATCTCTCCACCAGGGTTGGAGTCAACCCTAGTTCAAGATAATAAACCCACAAGTCCAAACACAAGAAGGCTCTGGGGATTGCGCTTTCTACACCATACACCACATCCAAACGCTCAATTAACAAATCTCTTTCACTGAGTTGGCCACAGAGGATTTTCATTCTCTATGAGGACGTTACGCCATGGAGCTAATATGTGACAGAAGGTTCTTCATGGACCCAACTATGGCACCTAATGACATCCCTCACTACCTCTACTCGGCCATCCAACGTCCTCAAAAACAACCATTTCGGAAAACTATAAAGGAGTTGGAGAAACAACAACCCGCCAAGGTCCCCGAGAAGAAACTCTATGACCCTTACTCTTTTGATCTGGTAGATGATAAAGGGGACATCGAATTGCTAACCGGGGCCACCATCAACAGACCATCTTCACAAAAGGTGCCCCTATATACCATTGAACTGACGTTCCCTAATTTTGACCTTACAGCCTGCAAGACTCTCTCCGATAGTGAAATCTGGCTCCTCATGTCGAGGCTATATGCCGAGAGAGATGATATTGTTTTTCTAGCCGAAGATATTCTGGTTATGGAAGATACGCTCCGTGAAACTATTCAATTCAAAGGGTCTCTATCCGTGAGTCTGATGACCACCTATCAATATCTACTCGGACAGAATCACCCTACAGTTTATATGGTGTCAGCATATATGAAGGATGATCTCCTAAAGATAAAGAACTTCAGAACCACGGAGGCTCTCATCTCTTACCTCCAACACATGACTTCAAATTTCATTATGCTTCCTTTCCTACACTCAGAGCATAGGATGCTACTCACAACAAACCTTCACGACGGAACAACTATCATCTACAACAGTTCTAATAGCCAGTTTGATGCAAACCAGAGATAGTATGCTCTGACAACTAACACACACATGGAGGAGGTGGCAAAAGAGTGTGCTGACAAACTCCACGATCTCTTAAGCAAGCACACAAGGGCATACGATAAAGAACACTTTCATCGCCCAGCCTGTTGATTTTTTCTAACATTTTCTATCTTGTTGATCTCAACAAGACCGTTGTCATGTGGATTCGACCCTTAACTATACTACGATAAGAATTCTACGTATCTTAGCATACGTGGGTGGAGTTTTTAATCTAGTATAAGTAAGGCTAAACCTAAAGACTTATTATCTTTAGGATTTTTAGTGGTGCACGCAATTCCACATGAGTGGAAGCTCCATCAATCTTCATATAAATATAAACTCCCTCAATCAAACATACTAAGTCTTAGATGTTTTTCATAAGTAATACACATGAAAAGCTTGATCAACTATGAGTGGGCACTCCAAGCATGGTGTGTTGTCCATCTCGTTAAAGTGTGATGGTAGTTATGTGGGACTGCCAAGCAGGGTACATTACTAACATGTTTCATTTCAAGACAGAATTAAATAGGCGATATTAATGAGATTAAGTACCTAGAAGCATGCATATGACATGTCAAACAGTTGTGCATACCTTATATCCAAGAATTCTATAAGATGTAATTGCTAAAAGTTTCCTACCTTAATGATTAATTATGGACGTTGGTGTTAGCTAGGTAATAATTCAATTGTTCTCAGTAATGACTCACTAGAAGGTTGTATGATGTGATCTTTTATATTTGATATGTGTGGGATATCAATTTGAATAAAATAATAAAAGTGATAATTAATTAAAGGCCTAATTAAACATCATCAAATTTTGTTTTCATCAAATCAAATCAAAAGTGTTTTAACAAATTGCAAGATTTTCTTATGGAATTAAATGGCAACCAATAAAAAATCATCATTGCAATTAGTATTAAGAAGTATAAACATAATGGGATAAACTTCCATGACTAGTTTTGGACTTTGAAAAGGGTTCTAAATGATGAGCATAAGCTCTATGTTCTAGATACACCAGTGCTAGAAGAACCCACTCCTAATGCGCCTAGGGATGAGTTGGATGCTTAGTGGAAGCATAGTAACGATGCCTTAGACATTAAGCACCTTATGCTATGGTGAATGAACTATGAGTTGCATGAGAAATGTGAATACATGGAGATTCTTGATATGGTAAAACATCTTAGGAATATGAACCATAGTCATGAAAAGCAAGAAAGATACAATGCCTCAAAAGTGTTATTTGAGTGCAAGATGAAAGGAGATGTAGTAGAGACCCATCTGCTCAATATGATTGGACATGTAGAACATATAGAAGAAGTGGGATTCCTTTTGAGATAAGAGTTGGCCATGTATTTGATTCTACAATCATTTCCTGAATCAAATAGCCATTTTATCGAGTGTTATTACTTGAGTAACATGGTCAGATTGTTGTCAAAGTTGCTTGGCATGCTGATAAATGTTGAAGCACGAATGAAGAAGGACAAATATGTGATGGTGATAAGTGGAATAGAGTTTGAGGATGAAAGAAAAGCCAAGAAAAGTTTGGCCAAACTGAAGTCCAAGTTTTCAACACTCAAGATAAGGAGAAATAAAAGTGCAAGAGGAATATGTCCTTTGTACTTGTAGGGATTTAAGAAAATGAAGTTGGGGATAGAGATCTCCACTACAGATATATATGTTATTGAGATAAATTAGTCTAATTCATCTTGAGAACTAGATACCGGATGTGGATCTCGCATATGCTTGAATATGCGGGATTTGAAAAGAAGTAAGCCTTTACGAAAGGGTGAGGTTGAACTGCACATTGCAAATGGAGTAAGATTTGTTGCCGCTATAGTTGGAACCTTTAATTTATCTCTACCCACGGGGCTTGTAATAGAGTTAATGAACTGCTAATTTGTACCTTCTATAAATAGAAACATTATTTTTGTATCTTGTATGGACAAGGATTGATATGAATTTCATATAAAGAATGGTCAATGTTCTATTTCAAAATATGAGATCTTTTATGGTAGTGCCCCAATATCTTATGATGTTTATTTTCTAGATCGTAAGACAAATGTTTATAACAAAAATACCAAAATACTAAAACTTTATAACTCAAACAAAACATATCTTTGGCATTGTCGTCTAGGGCACATAATGAGAATCACATATCTAGACTCCAATAAAGATGGTTATATAGACTCTTTTGATTTCAAATCAAAAGAGACATGTGAGTCTTGTTTTTTGGGCTAGATGACAAAGACTACCTTCACTGGTAAGACTAAGAGGGCTAGCGATCTATTTGGACTCATACATACTGATGTATGTGGTCCTTTTAGAACAAATACTAGAGGTGGTTATCAGTTCATTACCTTTACTGATGACTTTAGTATGTATGGTTATGTTTACTTGATGAAACTAAGTCAGAAACACTTGAAAAGTTTAAGGATTTCATGAATGAAGTACATAACCAACTTGATAAAAGTATTAAGGCACTTTGTTCTGATCGAGGTGGAGAGTACTTAAGCCAAGCATTTGAGGATGTTCTATGAGCTCGTGGTATCATATCACAATAGACTCCACCTGGAACACCATAGCACAATGGTGTATTAGAAAGAAGGAATCACACATTGCTAGATATGTGTGGTCAATGATGAGTTTTTTATCTTCCAACTTCTTCTGAGGATATGCTCTAGAAAGTACTGCATTTACACTAAACCTTGTACCATTTAAATCGGTTCTAAAGATACCATATTAGGTATGGTATGGGTAGCGTCCCAACATGTCTTTTATGAATCTTTGGGGTTGTGAAGCTTATGTGAGAAAGAAATTTCCTGGAAAGCTTGGACCTAAATCAATTAAATGTTATTTAGATGGATATCCTAGGGAAACCAAAGGATACTACTTTTATACTCCATCTAACAACAAAGTGGTTGTTTCTAGGAATGTTGTATTCCTAGAAAAGGGATTAATTTCCAAAGGAATCAATGGGAGGAAAGTAGAACTCGAATATGTTTGAGATCAACAAGAAAACATTTAACCTATAGAGGTACTAGAGGAACATAGAGAGTCACAACTTTTGTGGAAACTCAAATTCCTCATGTGACATAGGAACCTCACAGATCTAGTAGGACACACCTTGAGATAGATAGATTTTGTTATTTGGTGACTCAAGAAGGTAATGTATTGGTCATTAATTATGAGCCAACTACCTACCTAGAAATTGTTATAGGTCCAAAGTTTAAGAATTGTCTTGAGGTCGTAAGATCTAGGATGGAAACTATATACACCAACAAGGTATGAACCTTAGTGGATCTACCTGAAGGGGTCAAATCGATAGGGTGCAACTAGGTCTTCAAGAAGAAGACTGACATGGATGGTAATGTACAAACTTACAAAGGTAGATTGGTAGCAAAGGATTTTAGACAATTTTAAGGTGTTGACTATGATGAAACCTTTTCTCCAGTTGTCATGGTTGAGTCTATCATGATTGTGATTTCCACTACAGCTTATTATAACTATGATATTTGGAAAATGGATGTTAAAATCACATTCCTTAATGGGAATCTTCTTGAGGATGTGTACATGACACAACCTGAGGGATTTATAAATCTAAATGATGCATATAAAGTTTGTAAGCTATAAAGATAAATCTATGGATTGAAATAAGCATCTTGGAGCTAGAATCTTTGATTTGATGAAATGGTCAAAGAGTTTGGCTTTAGTCAAAATGAAGATGAATTGTGTGTTTACAAGAAGGTTAGTGGTAGCATGATTGTATTCCTTATATTATATGTGGATGACATACTATTGATGGGCAATGACATCCCTACTTTACAGAGGTAAAGATCTAGCTAGGAAATACAACCTCTATGAAGAACTTAAGTGAAACAGCCTATATCTTATGAATCAAGATCTATAGAGATAGATCTAGAATGCTTCTTTACATTGATGAAGTGTTGAAGATGTTCAACATGGAGAACTCAAAGAGAGGAAACTTACCCATGTCTCATGGTGCCATCATCTCTAGAGCTCAATGTCCCAGTTCTTATGAAGAAAGGGAGTGCATGGGTATTATTCCATATGCATCTGTAATTGGATATATCATGTACATCATGTTATGCACTAGTTCAAATGTCTTGTATACATTGAGCATGATCAGAAGATATTAGTCAGATCCTAGTGAGTCATTGGACTATTGTGAAGAACATCCTTAAGTACTTGATAATAACTAAGGATATGTTCCTTGTCTATAGTGGTGAGGAAGAGTTGGTGGTAAAGGGTTACATCGATGTAAGCTTTTAAATTAACAAATACGACTACAGATTGTAGCCTGGATTTGTGCTTTACCTAAACAACATATTTGTTAGCTAGAAGAGTTCCAAGAAAGAGACAGTTGTACATTCTACAATAGAGGTTGAGTATATTTTTGCATCCAATGTAGCAAAGGAGGTTGTTTGGATCAAGAAGGTCATCTCATAACTTAGGGTGGTTCCAAGCATCAACGATGCAATTGAGATATATTGTGCCAATAATGGATATATTGTACAAGATAAGGAACCCAGATCACATCAGCATTCCAAGCATATAAAAAGGTTGTTCCATCTCATACGATAAATTGTACAGTGAGCAGATGTGAAAATTTGCATAGTACCAACCGAGAGCAATGTGGTTGACCCCTTGACAAAAGCACTTTCACAGTAGAAGCATGAAGGTCATGCTAGATCACTTGGGATTGAGTTCATGGGTGATTAGTTCTAAGTGCAAGTTAGATTTTGTTGGTATGTATTAATATGATCAAACTTCACATTAAAGGCAAGTATATGTATCAATGTAATATAGGCCTAAGAGGATCGGATGTTGAACTCAGGTACACGTTATCCAAAAACTACTACTAACTATGATGTGATCATCTAGGTCGATGAAAACTTTGATTGAAGGTTTAATTAACTAAGATGCATAAAGGAAATCTAAGATTACTGGTTGTTTGATATCAAATGAAGTGAATTCCTTAGGATTATGGTTTCGCCTCAGTTAACATTGTAATTAACATCCTAACATTAATAATTATCTCTCCTAACCCTGGACAAAGAGACATGTAGCAAGAATTATCCTCTCTCATAGTGATGTTACTCTATGACATGTCTTCAAGTTGAGGACATAAAAAATAAGATCATGTGTGATAAGAGTTTGTACATTCTTGTAATGTCCCTAGTCAGATATTATTGTGGTATCAAAATAGACGATAGTGATACATAAGACTAGAATGTGTTTTGACTGATGATAGAATATCATTAATTATGATATATGATATCAAGTCAAACACATAGGTACTTGTTAGAGAATAGTGTATCGGCCAGACCCACCTTAAGAGTAATACATGGAACCATTGAGTGGTAGTCAGAACCGACTCTCTAAGTGATAGTGGTGATTTTGGTTCTTAGACCTAAAGTCTCTATACTCAATACTTGTCATTCATTGAACTTTGAAATAGTCCAATATGACCTTGAATATGGGTTGCCATAAAGGTGGTGATCAGATATGTTGTGACACATGGGGATTGATTGTGAACGATTTAGATGGGACTTGTCCCTCCTACCAAAGATGATATCATGGTCACTTTATAAGTGAGAGTGAGAAATGCATGACCATGCTCATTTGAGTCAATATATGATATTGAGCATAAGTGTACCTCAACAGTTTTCTCTAGTTCAAGCACATGGATTGCGTATTAAGAGGATGATGATTCCATACCTCACATTCAATCTGAATATCAATGATGAAGGAACTATATGATCACAGTAACACTGACCATGCATTTAGGTTGAATTTGTTCTTCAACTTTCCAAATACTTGGTAGCAATGATGTGTGGCTAGATGCCTCTCATTGTCTATGATGTCATAATCTAGTTATGGACATTTGTTACCAACATAATTTTGGGACCTATAGGTTTACACTCATAGGATGCACCAGGAGTAGGATTTTACTCATGAATAAGATTTTGGGACCTATAGGGTCACACTCATAGGATGCACCAGGAATAGGATTTTACTCATGAATAAGATTTGACTTGATTACTAAAGTGTGAATGGCTACCCCCTATATATAAGGGGATTGGTTAGGGTTTCCACAAACTCGGGGACATAAGGATACTTAGGTAGCAATGATGTGTTTCTAGTTATTTCTCATTATTTATAATGTCATAATCTAGTTATGGACATTCATTGTCAATGTAGTTTGGGGCTTATAGGGTCACATGCATAGGATTCATCTAGAATAAGAGTTTAATCAATAGTAAGGTTTGACTTTATTACTAAAGTGTTCAGGTAATCAACTTAAACAAAATTGGCTATCAGTCGACTGATTGGAGGTTCCAATCAACTGACTGGGAATGCCACTTAATTGATTGGATATCCTAGTCGAGCAACTGGATGGTCAATATAACTAGATCAAGGATTCATGTTGACGTCTTGTCATGCATTAATTATCCCATTGAAAGCCAATATGTTTGTGAATAGGAAATATAGCCAATCGACTGACTCGAGTGTCCATTCCATTGACTAAATTGTCTAGTCGATCGAATAAATTGTCGAGTCGATCGCCTGGTGATTCAAAGTAGCCAAAAAGTTGTGAAAATTGTCTCCTCGTGTTCCTAGGTTTGTGTAAACTCTAACCCATCCACTTCTATATAAATGGGGGTTGGTCAAAGCTCTCAGGACAAGTCTCCTAATCTCAAAATTGTGGTAACATGAGAGATAGAGGCATCTTACCCGTATAAGGGAGAGATAGCTAAAGTAGAGAAAGTCGACGTTAGTATGTTGACAACATGAAGGACAACTCCTTCCCATTAGTTCTAGAAGAATGATAGGAGTTCCTAGTGATCTATGTGGACTACACAGAGGTGTCGTTGCCATCATTCTAGGAGAACATCATCGACCTCTGTCTATGTTGCTACACTAGGAGGTTGTCGACGGTGACCGTTTCTATGGAGCTTGAAGAAGAAGCACGCCTCTGTAAGGATTGTCAATAGACTTGCTCTAAGACCAAGTATATTATTCGCAATACTCCTTCCCAACTCATAGTTGTTGATGCAATCTGCTTGTTATGGGGAATAAAGGGAAGAAAATATTTGTTTCCACTGACATCTCTCTTGCCATATTTCCATACAAATAGTACTATGTAACTACAATATATGTGTACTATAATCATACCACATTCTGCTACGATCACAAACTATAACATGTAACATACTATTATCTTGTTAGTTAATACCCAAAACTTTTTCAATGATTAGTTAATTACTAAATATTTATCATTATTTACAAGTTTAACTAAGTCAACAACATACTATTATAGTATATTATAAGTCTATGAAACTATATAATAAGTATTAGTGTTTACATATTTTCTAATTACCTCTCGTAATATAGTGATATCATTTATATTTCTTGGTGGCTATCTTCGTCCTATTGGATGCCATGGAGGTGAAAAAGAGAGGAAGGAGAGAACAAAAGCTAAAAACATGCCACTAAAAATGTCCACAGACCTAGGTTTGAAAAGGGGGAAGGTCTAGCTAGGTCAGATTAGGGATAGGTTCAGGAAGGTTAGGGCAAGGGTAGAGAGCTTAGGGCATATGGAGGTGGAATCGGTCGACTTTTCTATAGTTCAAAGGGAGAATAGTTGGCCGAACCCAACTTAGGATAGCTCCAGCCCGACCATCAGTCGAGTTCTGTGAACTCAGAAACTCGACCGATAGGCCTTTTAAAAAAGCGCTTAGCCTTCGATCGGTCGAGTTGCCAACTCGACTGATGGTCAATCTGACCTAAACATAAGAAACTCAGTTTCTAGCCATTAGAGTGCTAATTAAATTTATTTTTCAAGTCCATCATGTATTTTGAACATACATAGGCACATGTCACTCATCATTGGGTACTATTTTGCGGTAAAGCATGGGTTTGCAAAAAAACCAAAAAATGAGACAAAAAAGGCAAAATGAACAATGAAAAATAGATTTTTAGCATATTAGAAAGAAAAGATGATCAAAACAGAGACAAGACATATAGGATAGATGAAAACTAGCTAGAAGGCATATCAAATTCATTCAAAGAAGTTATAAGCAATTTTGATCTAATAAAGTTAAATTGCTCTCTAGCTAGAGGTTTAGTGAAAATGTCTACCAACTAATTTTTCATGTCCACATGCGTGATATAGATATCCTTCTTGGCAATGTGATCATAGAGAAAATGATGGTCAACCTCTATATGTTTACCTCTACTATGCAAGATAGGACTGTATGACAAGTTAATTGCACTAGTATTAGCACCATATATAGGAGAAGCATCAAAATGAATGTTAAAGTCTTATAGAATTTGCTTCATCCATAGGACCTGGGCACAACAACTCCCAAATGTAATGTGTTCAGCCTCAGTGGTTGATAATGCCACTATGCTCTATTTTTTATAGAACCAAGACACCAAGCATGGTCCTAGGAGGAAACAAGTGCCACTTGTGCACTTTCTATCAATCAAGCACCCTGCATAATCTGCATCACTATAAGAAGTAAGAGTAAATTCCTTTGACTTGGGATACGATAGCCGTAAAATCCTCTTAATAACTATAAAATGTGATTTCTTAGGATTTGATTGAAAGAGAGCACACAAGCCAACACTAAACATTATATCAGGTCTAGAGGAAGTTCAGTAAAGTAAACTTCCAATCATACCTCTATATATGCTCTCATCTACCTTCTCACCTTCTTCATCTTTGTCAAGTTTGGTAGTATTTGACATGGGTGTGTCCATCGACTTGGTGTTCTCCATCCCAAAGCGCTTGAGTAGTTCACTTGTGTACTCACCTTGGTTGATGAAGTTACCATCTTTTGTTTGCTTAATTTGAAAGCCGAAGAAGAATGTGAGTTCAACCATCATACTCATCTTGAATTCACTCTACATAAGATCACCGAATTCTTTCCAAAGATCAAGGTTAGTTCCGCCAAAAATGATATCATCAACATATATTTGTATGATAAGAAAATTGTTAGAAGTGTGCTTTAGAAATAAGGTAGAATCCACTTTGCCCATGATATACCCATGATTTAACAAAAAGTTTTGTAATTTATCATACCAATCTCTAGGTGCTTGTTTGTGTCCATAGAGAGCTTTTTGCAACAAATAAACATGGTTAGGGAGACTATCATGTTCAATTCCCAGAGGTTGTGCAATATACACTTCCTATTCAATTGTACAATTCAAAAAACACACTTTTAACATCCATTTGATATAGAAGAAAGGTTTTATAACTATCAAAGGCAAGTAACATATGAATGGACTCAAGTCTAGCTACATGTGCATATGTTTCATCAAAATCTATACCTTCCTATTGATTGTAGCCTTGAGTCACTAACCTTGCTTTGTTTCTCACCACTTTTCCGTTTCATCAAGCTTGTTGTAGTAGACCCATTTGGTTCCAATGATCTTTCTATCACTTGGTATTGGCACTAGGGTCCAAACTTTGTTCTTTTTAAATTGCTCCAGCTCTTCTTGCATATCTAGGATCCACTCTTCATCCCCAAGAGCTTCCTTGACATTCTTAGGCTCGGGTTGTGAGATGAAGGTGATGTTGGCTTGTTCTTTGTTGAATGCAGCCCACATCTTCACTCTTTCAAATGAATCACCTAAAATCAGCTCCTTTGGATGATTCTTAGCAAAACGAGGGGTTAGATCCTTCTTCTCATCATCTTTCTCTTCTTCTTGAGTGGCCACCTCTTTTCCCTTTTGAGTGATGTTGAGATCTTTTAGAATAGGAATTACTTCACCTACAAAATCATCATTTAGAACAATATCTTTGGGAATAGAGGTGTTAGTCTCAATAAACTTTACATTTAGGGATTCTTATACTTTAGCAAGATCAACATTAAAAACTTTATAAGACTTGCTAGTAGTGTTATAGCCAAGAAACAAAGCCTTGTAAGATTTTGGATCAAACTTGTTGAGAGAATATTTCATATTTAAAACAAAACAAGGACATCTAAAAACATGGAAATACTCAATATAAGGCTTCCTACCACACCATAGCTCATAGGGGGTTTTCTTTAGTGAAAGATCAGTAAAAACCCGATTTTAGACAAAACATGAGGTGCTAACAGCTTCAACCTAAAATTTCTTTGGAGTATCATACTCTAGAAGCATGATCCTAGCCATCTGTAAAGACATATTCTTCCTCTCTACAACCCCATTTTATTGAGGTGTTCGATGTGAAGGGAAGTTGTGCGCATAACCAGATTCTTGACAAAAAGTTCAAAAAGCTCATTTTTAAATTCTCCCCCATGGTCACTACAGATGGAAATAATGCAGCAAGAATCTTCATTTTCAATTCATTAAAAAAATCTCAAGAAAACATTAAGTGTATCACTTTTAGAAATGAGAAAGAAGGTCCAAGTATATCTAGAGAAATCATCAATAAGAACAAGGCAGTACTTGGAACCACGAAGCAATTGAGTTCTTATTGGTCCAAATAGATTAATGTGAAGAATCTCAAGAGCTCTCTTGGTACTAATGACTCCTTTGGGTTTGAAGGAGGACTTGGTTTTCTTTCCTCAGGTACAAGGTTGGCATTCCTCATCCTTTTCAAAATCTAATTTGGGAAGTCCCTTGACCAATTCCTTTTTGCTCAACTTCCTCAATTGATGCATATTTACATGACAAATCCGATGGTGCCAAACAAAAATATCATTTGAGTTGACTACTAGGCATCTACCAACAATAGTCTTAATAGAGTCAAGGATAATAAAATAAAGATTACCACTTCTAGTTCCCTTATATATAACTTGGTAGGTGAAGTAATCTAGAATCAAACATTTAAAGTAAGTAAATAACACAAGGTAACCATTATCACATAGTTGACTAACACTAATTAAATTGTGATGTAGGCCATCCACAATGAGAACATTCTTGATGCATAAGGATTCACCTACATCACCCTCACCTTTGACTTACCTTTCTTGTTGTCTCCAAAGGTGACCGATCGTCCTTTTTTTTGGTGAAGTTATTGAAATGGCTTATATCACCTGTCATATGCTTAGTGCAGCCACTACCAAAAATCCATTTTCCTTTTTCCTGCAAGAAAGGAGAATGTTAGTTACCAACTCAAAATTTGGGATCCAAAGTTAGCTTGGGGACCCATTTCATCTTTGGGTTGGTCCCCTTAGGCTTGTAAGGATAATAAGTAGAGTAGTGATCATCACATTTGCAATAACAACAAACCATAGGATTCTTAGTGTCAGAAGATTCTCCTATAAAGAAATAGGTTTCCTTGATCTTTTTCTTACCTTTGTCTTTGCTCTTGCCCTTTGATGCTCCCCCTACAAATCCCAAACTACGAGTACCACTTTGTTTGGTAGAATGGTCAAGGATTTTGTTTAGGGAGCTCTTCCCTTTGAGGAATTTCTGTAGGGATGCTTTCAATCTATGGCTATCATCATTTAAAGAAACAATGGTAGAAGATAAACTAGATATGTCATCCCTAGTATGCACAAGATCAGCCTCAAGACATAAGGTTTTAGTTAAATATGAATCTTTTTCAAGAGATATAGAAGCAACATTAACACTAGGAAATAAAGATCTAGAAGATAGATGATTTACTTGACCAAGTAACCTAGCATTTTTAGATTTAAACATTTGGATTTCTTTAAGATATACATCTCTCTCTTCTCTATGAGCATCAATAAGGAGCTTAAATTCAGCATTTTCAATTTTAACTATTTCAAGCTCTTTGAGGTCATTTTGGTTTTCTTCCTTAATATTTTCAATGTTCTTAAGGTAGATACCATTCTAAACTTCAACCCCATTATATTGGAGCTCAAGATCAAGGTATTTCCCTTGAAAATTATCAATACTCTCAAAATTGGGTTTCTCATTCAATTCAAGAATTTCAAGTTTAGCATATAGATCATCAATGATTTTTCCTAACCATTTTCTCTTAGATTTACACTTAGAAAAATATGAATGGTTAGAGATAAGCATGTATTTAACAACTTCCTTAGATAACTCATGAAAACTTACCTCACCAACTTCTTCACTAGTAGAGGCCATGAGTTCAAGGTGGCACTCTCCATCTTCTTCGGAGCTTGAGCTGCTTGAAGATGAAGCTACCCTAGCTGCATGAGATGCATTCTTATGTCTCTTCTCCTTCTTGTCCTTCCTCTTGTATTTTATCTCCTTCTTATACTCCTCTTCCTTCTTTGAGATGCCCTTGTGGTGTGACTTTCTTGACTTGGGACATTCACTCTTGTAGTGTCCCTTTTGTTTACACTTGTAGCATCTAGGAGTAGAGGAGGAGGAGGCTTTCTTTCCCTTAAAGTGTTTTCCCTTGATGTAGTTGTCTTCATGCTCACTTGGGCAATCATCTTCACTATAGGAGGAAGGAGAAGTTTGGCAAGAAATTTGTTGTTGAAGGATAACCACCTCCACTTGTGCTTTGAAAGCACTATCTTTGATCTTCTTGGCTTCCTTCTCTTCTTGTTTGGCTTCTTCTTCTTGCTTGTCAAGCCTTGGCTCATGAGCTTGGAGGTTTCCAATGAGCTCTTTGGTTAGGATGTCACCAAGGATCCTCACCTCTTTAATGGAGGTGACCTTTGACTCCCATCTCTTTGGTAGAGTCCTCAAGATCTTGGAGTTGATTATGCCTCTATCCAAAGTATTACCCAATGCAACCATCCCATTGATGATGACATTGAGTCTTGAGTACATCTCCGCAATCCTTTCTTTCTTGCCCATACTGAAGTTCTCTAGAAGGTTGTTGAATATGTAGATCTTGGCCTCCTTGACTTGGTTTGTGCCTTCATAGGTGATACAAAATTTGTCCCAAATCTCATAGGTGGTGCCCCAAAATGAGATCCAATTGAACTCCATTGGGGTGAGATCTGCATAGAGGATGCTTATGGCTTTGGCATTGAGTTGGGCTTCTTTGAGTGAAGTTTCACTCCATGTTGCAATAGGTCTGGTTGGCTCCTTGTAAGGTGTGACCATCACCTTCCACATGTCAAAGTTCATACCTTGTATGTAGAACTGTATGCAACTCTTCCAATAGAAAAAGTTGGTGCCATCAAAGACTGGAGGACGCATGGAGAAGCCTCCCTCTAGGTTGAGATAAGCAAGTAGGTTGTCGCCCATATTCTCGTATCCTGTGAGATTGTTGGAGAAGATCCTTGGCTTTGATACCACTTGTTGGATCTAGGGCTCTAGAGGGGGGTGGGTGAACAGAGCTACAAAATTTCTCACAAGATAGATTAGACCTTCAAAGTATATCGAATTCAAACCAATATCTTAAGTGAAATTTGAAGTCCTAACTAATAAGCATAGCAATAATGAGAGGAATTGATAGCAAGAATTTGACAAGGTCATAGTGGTTTCACTCTCCAAACTAGGAGAGAGTCACTCCACTACCTAGAGAGGTCAACCTCTAGGACTTTGCAAGTGTTTTTCTCTATATCATCACTAATAAGAGTTACAATACAAGACCACCAAAGGACTTACCCATCCAAGCACCAAGAGTACTCCACCTTACCAAGGACTTACCCACTTTGCCAAGAGTATTCAGCCTTCTCCAAGGTCTTACCCACTCTAGCACAAGTCTTCTGCCTTCAAGGACTTTTCTACTCTTCTTGGATCTTCAGCCTTCTCCTTCTCCTTCTCCTAGAGTAGCTCTTCACTTCTTCTTCAAACTTGAAGAAGACTAGCAACAACTCCACCTTCACTTGGAGTAGCTTGCTTCACCTTTTCTTCTTAGAGGAAAGGGGGTAGCGAAGATGAAGTAGATGTGAGCTTTATATGCACAAGGAATTAGGAATTAGCTCTCTTACAACATGCCTATCTCATTCATAATCTCAAAATGAAGTGTAAACTAGAGAGAGAAAGGAGCTCAAGGAGTTGAAACACACTCAACTATAGCAAGGACTTAGAATAGCATGAATGAGCAAACTTGGATTGAACTCCAAGGGGTCCTATTTATAGCTGGGGGTGTTCCCTTAAGTGTGGAATCACTTACGGTCAAAATATATCCATTTTCCAAAATGCAACAGATCTATTTTCACCCAAAACAACTCACCAACAGTTATAATCATTTTTTCTACATTTTCCATATAATACATTCGGTCGACCTTCAATAAAGGTAACTCGACCGATCAACTAAATGAAAAAGCCAATTTTCAAACTATCGGTCGAGTTTGTTATGGTAAACTCGATCGTTGAGCTAAAATTAGATTTTCTCAGTGAGTCGGTTGGTCGAGTTTTGTGAGTGTACAACTCGATCGATGGGTCATCTTCAAAAAATCTATCATAGGATAAACTCGACCGATGAACGACCTGTGACAAATTTTCTAAGTTGACTTTTGAGTGATTAAACCCTGGTATTTAGTGTCCCTCATATTTTTCTCATCTTAGTTACAAGTCATATCATCAATACAAGTGATTACAAAATTCTTCTAAGGTCTTTTGGAGTGATTTCCCAAAACGCACACTTGCATTGCTTTTGACTTGAACTTGAACAAGCTAGGGCTTGTGTAATTTGATCTTTTTCATGTACCTAAAGCCTGAATCAATCTTGAACAAACACATTAGATTCATAGGAATGGAATGGTTAAGTCATTATCAAAATATTGACAATGTATAACTCTCAAGTCAACAAAGATCACAAGTTGTAGACAACCTAGGACTATTGGATCTAATCTAGGAACAAGTGGGGTAAATTGACCATTGGATAAACATATAATCGTGGAAAGGAAAAAGGAAGGGGGAGGGTGAAAATTATTAACACATGCCTATATGAAATTAATGTAACTCGTTGATAATATAAATTACACTAATGGTATCTAACTTTTCCTTTACTAATTTAATTGGTGAGCAAATGTTATTCAGATGATATGAAATCTGATAGATAGACTATATGATATGGTGATTCTGATTTTAATATTTTCTCATTCCTTTAAATACATTTTGTATAATATTTCGATATTGTATGTAGGTAATTAATTACGGACTTATTCCATATAATTAATCAGTTGTTCTATGAAAATTCACATTTTCCAATTTATTGCATATTTTTATCATGTGAAAATTGTAGAGTGTCAAACTGTGGTTAAAACTCATTGATTGGTGTATTTGTACATCAAAACCTACTAATGAGTTTATCTAAAACTTCATATAAGAAGCTATAGTTACATGATTTTATTTCTATTTGATTTATATTAATATATCCTAAACTAGGGAAAAAGGTATCTAAAATTATTTATACGAGAAAGTTATACAAATAAAGGAGGGAACCAACAATATAAACAACAACAGTGGTACATGTATGGTACACAAGTAAGACCAATCAAATATGACATAGGAATGTGGATGTGCATCTATAGGAAAATGGAGGAATAAAAATCAAAGCCAATCATATTTGTAGAATCACACTAATTTGGGTGGGGGTATTCTATTTCATGAGACACAATATATTTCTTTTAGCGCGGAACCTTTAATAGAAACAATGGTAAATACAACACTATCCACATGTTTAAATTTTTTGGTATCAATTTTTTACAATGAAGGTGTTAATTTTGTCAAAGGCTGCAAAAAGATAAGATATATTATCTTTGACTTTATACAATTGCCTTAGAAAACCATCATTGCATGTTGTAGCATCAAAATTCCTTTAACTATCCTACAATATCCGACAACCATGCCAATTTTTCTAGTCGTGTAGACTCCTATAAAGATTCCAATTTTAGTAGTATGTTTACTTCACTATTTCATCACAATGTCTTTTTTAGGAGTCAATTTAAATTTGACTCCCTTGAAAATTATGTCACTTTTTTCAATGCAAAAATTGACCGTTCTACATTTTTCATTCAAGCTCCAAATCCTCCTTGAACTTATTATTATTATTATTAAATATTTTTCTTGTCCCCTCTTTGGATACACTACTTTGTTATTATATTTAAACACCCATGAACTTACACCTCTAGTCTTAATAATAAAATTCAAATCACCAATCTATGTTGTATATTGACTTATTATTCATGAATCACTTCACAAGCCACATATATATTTTTTGGATCCATTTATCTTGAAAGGAATTCATCAATCATGAAAAAGGTATGATCGTTATTTTTAAATATAGCCACATTTAAATCTTTATATTGAAATGAGATCATGTTCATCTCATAAACAATTGTAAGTTATAATATTGACCTATACAAATTTCTATTATCATATCCAAAAGCACCGCACAATCTCCTCAAACAATATTGGTACTTCAATTGTGTCTATTCAAGCTGTCTCAAAGGGTGATATTCTCATCAACTCATCTTAGTTATCCCAAGATTGTTTCTTTGTATATTCAACAAGGCCACAAGGGGAGTAAGTAACTATTAAAATTGTTGAAGGCTCCTCATGAACAAAATTCACTACTACAGTTATGTTTTCCATTTGTATATTCTTAGCAACATAATCCTTAAATATCTTATCAGTGATTATACTAACACAATTTATATGTTCATCATTTTTATCGATACAATTTAGAGATTATTTAACAAATATCTGCAATCTCTAAAAAAAATCACTTTTCTACTCGATTTCCTATAAGAAATCTGCATTGACATTTCTTCTAAAAAATCAAATCCATTGCATATGCAGACTTCTTGACCAAATATATAACACTCCATAAGCCTACTCCAAGCTTTATGTATTCAACCAGCTGACTTCCCAACTCTCTCGATGTAGTTTCTTCAACCCTTGCTAGTTTTTAACATGCCCAGATTCTAATCCACATGACTTGCTTTTTTACCCACATGAGTCCTTATTTTTCCTTTGAAATTTTGGGTGGGGTGTTTTAAAATCCTTTTTTTTTGCAACTACGGGATAACTTTTATTGATCATGCTCCCTAATGTAGGCGAGAATAAGAGAAATGTCTACAGTGGTTGTATTCAACCAAGGACGAGTAACATCTAGAAAAGAAATAGAATGCGATAATTCAACGACTTTTTTAGCAAGGGTGTCCACAATCCCATTATGCTCTCTTGGTAGAAAGCATACTTGTGTCCCAGGTTGGTTTGCAAGGATCCTTCTAAGGTGAAGAAGGTATGGTTGATACTTTGTCAGAGCAGGTCCATCTTGCTTGATGAAAGAGATTGCTTGTAGTGAGTCAGATAGAATGAGCTTGTTGCTTAGCGCTTTATCCCTACCAATCATGACAACATTGGTAAGTGCTTGAAGTTCAGCCTCAAGAGGACAGGTGGTCATCATTGGAGCTACCCAGCCTTGGCAGGTTGCTCCACTGTTATCAATCATGTGAATGCCAATACCAGTTCATTTGTTGTTGGCGTGGAAAGAGGCATCAACAAAAATAACGAGGTCAGGTTTAGTAATCTGGCTGAGAGGGCACCAAAAAGCCGAGGGGATGCATGTAGTGTCATGGAGAGGGAGAGTTGCAATGGTAGCCACTCTCTCTTTTATGAATCTGGCAATTGTTATAGGATCTTTAGGAACACCTTGGTTTAGACAATCCATTCGGCATGACCATATATGACAACATGAAATCGTTGTAGTGAGGAAGGTGAACGATCCATCAGGTGGTCCATGAATAATGAAGGAAATCCAGTCTTTCTCAGAAAGGAGGAAGTGAATTTGAATGATACCAAGGGCATGCCAAGAGGCTCTGCTATAAGGACAATCTCTTAGCGCATGCAGGATCATGTCGGTGTCATTGTTACAGATTGAGAATTGGGTATCGATATTAATATGGTGACAAAGTTTCTCTTCATTCGTGAGCAGTGCCCGATGAAGGAGAAGCCATAGGAAGTTATTTACCCTTGTAGGTAATGAGCAATTACAAATTGATGACCAGTTTCTAGGTGTATCCACCTCTCTACCCTGTCTGGACTAGGCATATGTTGACTTTGAAGTGCAAAATGTCGGAGTCTTCGAGCGACCAACTCCAGAGGTCCTCTTCGGCAATGTTATCAGGGGAGGGATTGCATTGATAACAGGTCATACCTCCTCAGGAATATAATGATGAATGAAGTCCCAATCCCAGGATTATGGGGAAGAAGACATGGAAGCAACTTTCAGATCGATCAAGTCAGCTAGAGGCTGAAAGTTTGGGGCAAGATCTTTGACAGACTTCCCCATAAGCCATTTTTCATGCCATACATTGGTGGTGTTTCCATTGTTGATGATGCGATGACTCAATAATTGCAAGGAGGGAAGGTGTTTCCGGATGAAACTCATAGCTGAGGAGTTGGGTTTATTCTTGAAAATGCCTGATCACTTGTATTTGTCAGACATGACACACACCCAAAGCTTGGAGGGGTGATTCATGAAAGTCCAAACATTCTTAAGCATCAAAGCCTGGTTTTAATCTCAAGAATCCTTGACACCTAGACCTCCGTTATTCTTACTTGAAGTGACTTTCTTCTAGGAGACCAACAAAAGTTTTTGATGATCCCAATTACCACTCCAGATAAAACACATAGTGTGATGATTGATCTCATCACACAATGTTGGTGAGAGCTTAACTGTCTGCATTGTGTAGGAGGGAAGGGCCTGTAGGGTAGAACGGGAAAGTATGATACGGCCTGATAAATACAAATGTCTCATGGTCTAGCTATTCATGCGATCTCTAATTGAGTTTAACAAGTAAGCATGAGTTTCTTTATTAACCCAATGGTGTAGGATAGGAACACCAAGATACCTACCCAAATAATCAGTTCACTGAAAGCCGAGCTGTCTACTGATAGAACGCTTCTCGGGTATTGGTGTGTTGGTGCTAAAGAAGCACCGAGATTTTTCCAAAGAAATTATCTGGCCAGATGCTGCTACAAACTTTTGTATTAACTGTTTCATTGTCCTAGCCTGTGTTGGTGAGGCTTCACCCATGAGGAGGATGTCATCGGTGAAGAACATGTGACTTAAAGAAGTACCACCTTGGGTAAGAACCAAGGGCTTCCATGCCCCTTCTGCAATAGATAGGGAAATTGCTTGACTGATTCGTTCCATATAGAGGACAAAGATGTATGGATTGATGGGGTCACCTTGCCTAACCCCCTGAGTAGGTTTGAAAGGCGTAAGGGGAACACTTTCTCAAAGAATGGAAGAGGAACCTTGAGTGATGATCTACATGATGATGCTACAGATTCTCAGAGGCAGACCTATGCGGTTAAGTGTATCACTGATGAAGTCCCAATGCATTCAATCAAATGCCTTTAAGAGATCTAGGTTGACACACATCATGTGTTTCTTGGTGGACTTAAACCTCATGTAGTGTATGACTTCTTGGACTATAAGAACATTGTCACTGATATGATGACCATGGATGAATCTAGAGTGGGTCGGTGAAATCCAAGAGTTAAGGAACAGTTTGATGCGTTCAACTAGAATTTTGGAATTAGTTTGAAGCATCCATTAGTCAGTGAGATAGGCCTCAGATCGCTGCAGCATTGTGGTACCTTGACCTTTGGTATAAGTACCATATGAGCGTCTGCCAGGGAAGAGTCAATACTCTTTGAGATGAAGACTATTTTGATGGTACTTGCCACTGAATATTTGATAGTATTCTAGTTAGACTGCAAGAATTCGTTATACACGCCATCTGGGCCCGACGCTTTCAAGGGTGACATCTTGAAGAGAGTGGCACATATTTCCTCTAACTTCGACAATGACTCCAAACAGAGATAGTCGGAGGTAGGAATTGGTGGGAAGACTCTAGGGTAGGCAATGATGTCTGCCACTGTCAGTGCAAAAGTGGCCGTGAGAAGGGACTTGAAATATTGAGAAACCAGGCGTTGGACTCCATCAGGTGATGAGATCCAACTTCTAGACAGATCCTTCAACTGAGTAATTTTGTTGAAATGTCGGCGAGCCTTGACATAAGACTGGAAGAAATGAGTATTATTATCCCCGTACCGAAGCCAGTCAATATGCGCCTTTTGTTTCCAATCGACCTCCTCACGCATAAGGAGGGTGTTATATTATTCCTAGAGTACAATGGAGGTATCAGGTAAGAATTGAGGTTGGGAAAGGGAATTTACCTAACATCGCTCAATACGATTCAACAAATCCCGTTTCTCCTTGTGGTGTTGCTTCAAACATTTATCCTCCCATCGTAGAGTTATTTTACTGAAGGAGGCGAGGGCATCTTGGAAATCTGCAGATGAATCCCATTGAGGAAGAGGCTTGACTAGAAGATGGGCACAAGGTGCCAACTGGCTTTTGTTTTAAAAACCTTAGTTGAAGAGTGTTATTTGCTCACAAGGTTTGTCAGAATAGGGTGATGGTCAGATTTGACTCGAGGAAGAACCATGACAGTAGCATCAGGGAAGAGGTCTAGTCAATGCTCGTTGGCTACAACCCTATCCAACTTATCCTATAGATCACCTTTCTGAAAAGTGAATATATGGCCGCTCGCTTTCATCTCTAGAAAATAACATTTGAAGAGGCATTTGTTGAAATGAGTGCTAGAATTATTGTCAAAGTATTTGCCCCTAGACTTCTCATAGACATCCAACATAGTGTTGAAGTCCCCCATGACAGTCCAAGATGAAGAAATAGAGGAAGAGAATTCTTCCAGTCTGCTCCAAAGATGAAGACACTTAATTGGATTTGGACTGCGTAGACAACAATTAGGAACTATGTTTTATTCACCCGACAATGAATAAATTGGCGATGGTTTATGATGATCTAAATGTGGAATTTGTTGTTGTCCCACAATAACCAAATGCAACCAGAGAAGCCAAGGGCTTCAACCTGATGAGAGGAAGGGAAACCAATTTTTTATGATTTTCTCAACTAATGGACCACTGCATCTGGGCTCCAGAATAGCAAGAATCTGGAGGTTGTGTGATCGTTTAAGATCCTTCATGATAGGCAATTTGCCTTTGGAACTTGCACCTTAGACATTCCAGCAACAAAGCTTCATTAAATGTTCGATGGTGGTTGACTGGAGTGGGGGATTTAATTGATGGAAGCTCACAGTCTAGTCGACTGCTCGTCACCTTCTTTAGAAATGTACATCATTGCAGCAACATTGTCAGGGGGCTCCAGCTCCTTGAAGAAGGGGGACCGTGAAACACTGCTAGAGTTCTCCTGAGCATCAGGTTTATCGGTAGAATTAGGACGTCCCTTTTTCCTAACTCTGTCAGGACTGGTGACAGTTTGATGGATTATCCTTCGATTCTACAACATTACACCCCTAGGGCCACCTATATGGAAACGAGAGCGAATGCACAAGTGCTCCTTGTTTGGTGGAATGTCAGCCCCAAACTGGAAGTTTTGGCTCAAAGTATTTGCACGTTCTCTACCAACACTCATTTCATCATCGTGGAGGATGACAACAGTGTTGGATGTCATGCCATCTCCGGAATCTTTGTTCGTATCAGGTTTACTCTGGTTAGACGCCTCTTTGCCCTTGGCCTTATTCAACTACCATTTTTTCTTCTTACTAACAACAATTTCCCAATTCTCCTCGTCCTCAGATACAGGACTAGCGTCGGACTTGGCCTCACCCAACTTGCCCTGTTGGTTACCCATGGGGTTGTCTGTAGATTTGCCTTTTTCCTTATTCGCCATCTTGCGCCTATCTGGCTTTTGGGTGTGAATGTCCATGGTGTACGTGAGACTGGGCATAGGGATCGGGATGGAGGAGGTGGCAAGGTATGTCACAGGGGTGATGATGTGTTTACAATCAGCGTCTGCATGACCTAGACGTCCACACTTCATGCACACCAACAGTAGGTTTTCATATTGGAGACGATAGTGATCATTATTGATGAAGACGACTGGGAGTAGGGGTTTTTGTGTTTATACCTCTACGGAAACTCAAGAAAATTTCCCTCAGTTGCCTAATGCAGTGTTTGAGTCAACCCTAATCGTCTTCCCCACTAGATCTCCAATCATGGAGAATAACTAGTTCTGATAGAGAAAGATTGGGAGATCCGAGATACGCAGCCAAACAATGAGTTTGTGCGGGATGGGATCCGATGGTCTGAAGGAAGGAGACCACAATTGCATTGAGAGATAATTGCCAAAGACCATCCAGGGGCCGCCAGTCAAGGCTGTTAGGTAGTATCCTTGATTAATGAATTGGACTATATAGTAACCTTGGTCTAGATCTATCACACGGAAGTGCTCCTTGGGCGACCACATGGTTTTGATCTTGTTAACCAGGGCTTGAAACCCTAAGTTAATGTCGATCACTTTGACCATGAAGGCGTGTTGAAATAGAACCAGAAGTGGTTGGATGGTGTCGTGCTTAACTGAGATTGGAGGAAGATGGCTATTCATGTCGACCGAGATGTCATATGCCTTCAGCAGATCGGAGGAGATATATGTTAATGAACTGTAGAGTTTTTCCTTGTAGGAGGAATCTGCCACCTTCACGTTTCCTTCAGTCATCTCCATGGGTACATTAGAAACCTCTACAGATTCCTGGCTTGTAGTTGCACTGGATTCTGGTGGCCTGTTGTGGTGTGGATGGCCCCTGCCGCCACGACCTCCGTCGCGGCCACCACCACGGCCAAACCCTACCAAAGCCATTTGTATTAAAATCCTTTTTAATTTGTGATAATTTAGGTTCACATGTCGGTTGTTGCTTAGAATTCTTTGCCACAATTTTTTATGAGGTTCCATATCAAATATAGTGACAACATTTTAATAATAAGAAAATAATTGTGTATGACCCTGTTCTTTTAATTAGACCTTAAACTTGCTACATTTACAAGGAATGAAATTCTTGAATAATATGGATGATAACAAGTTAGTGAAACTGATATTGCAAAGAG
Source organism: Alisma plantago-aquatica (assembly GCA_963693085.1). Lineage (NCBI taxonomy): Eukaryota > Viridiplantae > Streptophyta > Magnoliopsida > Alismatales > Alismataceae > Alisma > Alisma plantago-aquatica. The sequence goes on from OY856412.1 coordinate 1,463,649,293, forward strand.
CAAAACCTAGTCTAAGACATTACTAGAGATTCCAAGGCTAATGCCCTACAGAAAACTACAATTTTACTCTATTAGCTTTTCATGACAAAGAAAAGACTTAAAAAATAATATTCTAAATGAAAGTGATAGCTAAAAGGTTTTAATCTATAAAATGTAGCAAAATTAAAAATTACAATGGTAGTATAAAAAGGAACTTTTTATAAAATACAAATAACAACAATATGAAGTTGGCAAAGAATAGCTCAAGTGGTGTGACTCGAATTCTCTCTGTGAAGGGCCCCAGGTTTTCCCTTTATAAAAGTCCCCTTAGAAGTGAATTTGTCTCGTCACGTCGGCCGAACTACAATATTATTCAATTGGGTCCCAGATCTGTGGGTGGTATGCCCCCCCCCAGGAATGGGTCACGAAGTGGTTAACTCTAGGAAGGATTCTTAGTCATAAAAAAACTAATAATGAAATCTTTTACATAATATAAATAGGTATGAAAATAGATTTTAAAAGCAATTAAAAAAAATAAACAAGAAGAAAACAAAACATATCATTATTAGTAGTCACAATAAATACTAATACTGGTAGGGAGAAGTAGTCAAGGAAAAAGCTTATTTTAAGGGAGGAAATTAGACGAGTCATCTCCAAAAGAGGATGAGACATGTAAGACTAAATATTGTCCTCACCCCAACTTGTACCCAAACGTGGACATATATCTCACTTGGATTTTTAATAGAAAAGGTTAATTTCAATATATTTTGGTTGAAAACTCATTTATATTGGACCACCTCATCTTATAGAAGTTTTGATCCATATTTGGATTAGAAGCCAAAATAGTTGTTTACTTTTTTTAACCTATTATATCACATCCAATTCATAGATTTACATAATTGGGGCCAATATACTAGTTCAAAAATGTAACTATGTATTAGGTTTTTTGTACCAACCTAATTTATATTATGCCTTTCATTCATGATCTTCTTGCCAAACAATAGAAAAAATGAAAGGCTAGAAATTACATTTCTACCACTCATCGGATAAATAAAAGTCTACTAATTATATCTCACCATTGGGTTGTAAGGATGACTGACAAACAATTACTATAGACATCATGCCTAACCAATTGCTCCTTGTTCTCTATGCAACATCTAGGTGCTGATTTTCTCAAAAAAATATCTCAACGTGAAATTGAACTTGTATTATCTACATATAAGTAAAGGATCTTATGTTAATAGGGCCAACTTTGCTTGTGATAGGTGTCAACCCAATATTTACTCTTGTTCCCCTATAGTGTAGCTAGGCACTAATTTTTTTTTGTAGTGCAACACAAAATTGAACTTGGGTTGTTAGGTATGGTAAAGGATGATCTATTAATTAGACTATATTATCTTTTAATAGAAAACACATATATAGAATTATTTATTTATCTAATCTTAAACATGGTATATTTAGTTTGGGAGAGGGGGTTTGAGCCAGGAAACCCTCTAGATCTTCCCTTAGAAAGGAGGATTTGTTTAGCATCTCCCTTCTAGGAGGGGGGGGGGTAAGTCTCACACATTTAGACTAGAATTCTTCTTTTCTTTAGATTTGGCCTCTAATGACTCAATATGATTTATTCTAGATATGAAAATGATGTGATGTCCTAGAGTTTTTTTCCCTATGATTGGATGCTCCAATGTATATACATAATATGCAACTGTGAAGTGTTTCAAATTAATATCTTGTGGCAGAGGGAATATGTTGTTTATTTTAGGTGGCATGTCTTTAGTGTTTTCTTCCTTCTCTCTAAGGATGTAAACATGCATGGTATGGTGCATGGGAGTATGAGCTTACTCATAACTATACCTATTAAGTCAGTGGGGTTGATTATGATATATATATCCACTTTCTCCAACATCATATCCACTCCACACCCATACTCGTGAAATCATAGGTACATGAGATGGCTATATGGGTATGTTATCCTCCTAAATGGTAGAAAATTAATTTTTATAACGTTGAAATTTGAATCAAGGTTTGTCATTGTACATTGCAAGAAAATAACAACGCACCACCCTTGTGGTTGTGTTAGGAAATACAACATATCATATACATCATTATAGATGTGACAACATAAACATATATAGAACAAATTATACTGAGCGACTAGGTTCCACTAAGCGATATAAAATAATAGGTAATACTTATTTTAGTATAACAACATATTCATTTAAAAATACAAACATTTACACACACACATAGGCACACACAAGCACACACTCTCTCCCTTCCCCCCTGCTCTCTCACACACACACGTACACTCAGACACATATATACATATACATATATACATACATACATATATACATATATATATACATATATATATATGTGTCTATATATATATATATATATATATATATATATATATATATATATATATCAGAATCAGATAAGTATATTCCGATGTCCCCCCTAAAAATATAGGGGGTCTAGTTTACATGTAGGCCCAACACCATACACCCAGAGCAAAGCTACAACTCACACATCTACGTTTAACACATTTACATATTTTTACAGCAATGCTAATGGCATTTGTGGACTTTCCTTAATGTCTTTCAGCATTCCTCTCTTCCTAGATATGGTAGCATAGGCCGATAAGCAAGAGAGTCTTCTTCTTGTTGCCTCCGCATATAGAAAGAAGTCTTTTTAGATCAGTAGAAAGTTGAATTTGTAATCTGAATTCACTGTATAAATACTCCCATATTTCCTTAGTGAAGATGCATTCTCCCAAAAGGTGGTTGTGGATTTCTTCTCCATCCCCGCATAGTCAGCAAATAGTAGAGATATCATAGTTCCAACCCTTTATTCTATCCAGAGTAGCAAGAACGTTGTGCAGAAATTTATAGACACACGTGCTCCATTTGGGCACATACCTGCCGCCACAAATTTGGTCTCCCATAAGGTCCTTTGTGCCCTTTTCCCAGGTCACCTCCCATGTACGTGTCTTTTTGTCTTTGAGTTGTCATCCCCCAGAATCATTTGCAACAAACAAGTGTTTGATTTGTGGCCATGTTTCTCTCATGATGTTGATGGTTCTTGAATATCCTTCTCTTATTTTTGGTATAAACTCCAGCCCTCTAGGATATCTGTCTCTCATCCACTTCCCCCATGTAGATGTTCCTTTTTGAAAAGTGACAAGCCTTCTCATTGTTCCCCATCTAGCAATGTCTGTGGGTGTCTTTAAATTCAGCCCACCTTCATTTGTAGGAAAGGTCAATCTGGAATACTTCATAGGATGGTGTTCACTTCCCCACAGAAAATTAGCCATCTTCATTTCAATTCTATCTAGAACATATTTGGGAATTTCACCTTGTTGTACCCAAAAGATAAGAAGTCCTTCTATGACTACTTTTATCATTGTCTTGCGTCCTGCCATGGATGTCTTTTGTGTTGGCCACCTATTTATCATTTCCTCCACTTTATCAATGTACGCAGTGAAGTTTTTGACGTGTAGGTTGCCACCGGAAAGAGGAAATCCCAGATATTTTTTTGGGAATTCATCTCTCTCTACTCCCATACACTATGTGAGCCTATCCTCCATCTGGTAGCATTTCTTAGACAAGAAGATATGGTTTTTGCTTGCATTAATACATAGCCCCATTTGCATCCCATACTTTCCCAAAAGGCCACTAAGATTTTCCAGATATTATTGCTTGGCTTCAACAAACACCAAAACATCATCTACAAAAATGAAATGTGTCATTACCTTCATTCCATGGACTGTGTAAGGCTTTATTTCCTTCCGATCTTTAGCTTGTTGCATCTTCCTTGTGAAGTACTCCATGACGATCACAAAAAGAAGAGGGGACAAGGGGTCACCTTGGCGCAGTCCATTGCTACCTCTGAAGAGAAGCTAGTTGTCCCAACACACTGCTTCATCCAGCCAATCCATTGATCATTAAATCCCATCTGTTGCATGATCCACCATAGTTTCTCCCATATCACACTATCATAAGCTTTGGAAATGTCAAGTTTTAGGCAAGCCTTCCTACTTCCTCTCATAACATTATAGTCTAGGAGAAATTCACCATCCAGAAGAGCACAATCACTAATACTTCTACCTGTCACAAATGCTCCTTGATTTATAGAAATCAGATAAGGGAGGATCAACTTCAACCGGGCAGCCAAGATTTTTGCAATAATCTTATATTGTACTGAACAACAAGCAATAGGATGAATATCTGCAAGAGAGGATGTGACTTTCTTCTTCGGAATAAGAATAAGGAATGAGTGATTAACCTGTCTCACCATGTTTCCTCCTTCCATAAACCAATTCACATAAGCAAGAAAATCATCTTTGATAATTTCCCACGTCTTCTTATAAAAGAAAGCATTGAAACCATCAGACCCAGGTGACTTATTGCTGCCAATACTCCAAAAAGCTTCCTTCACATCATGTTCATTAGTTCTTCTTGTGAGAATGTTATTATGAATGCTTGTGAGTCTGTATTTCCAATCAACTGCCTCCTCCTCGTCAATGTCATTAGGAAAGTTTTTGTTATACAATGACATGTATAAGTTTATAGCTTGTTCTTCAAGATCCTCCTACTTATTAAACACCCCCCCTTCAGCATTAATGAGTTCAGAGATAATATTGCCTGCCTCTCTTCTCCTCACAGCAGTGTGGTAGAGCTTTGTATTTCAGTCCCCATCTTCCATCCATTTTTCCTTACTTCTTTTCCAGTAGAATTTTTACTCTGCCTTTTTCAGATCTTCAAGCATCATCTTTAACTCCCTATCTTTCTCTATCATATTAGGATTCAGTGGATCAACTAGTAGTCTTTCTCTGACCTCTTTGCACTCCCTTTTTGTCTCCTTCAAGAGATTTGGAATGTTTACCTCCTCAGTTGCCCACTTTTTAAGAGCCATCTTGGTGTACATCAACTTCTTGGTAAACACGTACCTAGGATTGCCAGTCACCTGAGTATTCCAGCTTTGCTTTATGGCATCATCAAAACCTTTCCATTCTGCCCAGTAATTTAGAAATCGGAAAGGCCTCCTTTTCCTCTTTTTCTCCATGATCTGAACTGAAATAGGTGCATGATCACTAATATCTGACCCGCCGACCTTTACCTGCACATTAGGAAGAATTTTCAGCCACTCGTCATTCACCAAGGCTCTATCAAGTTTGGTTGCTATCCTGTACTCTGGAGATATTTCATTATTCCATGTGAACAGGTCGCCACCCACCATAGGTAATTCATATAATCCTGCCTTATCTATGTCCTGATTAAAAGCATCCACTTTAGCTATAGTAGAAAGTCTCTTTCCCCTTTTTTCTGCCTATTGCCGTACTATGTTGAAATCACCAATAACCAGCCATGGACTCATCACCTATTTGGAAAGAGTGACCAAATCTCTCCATAATTCAATGCTTGATCTGCCATCATTATGACCATAGATAGTCGTCATCCATATCTACAGTCCACCATTATTCCTACATTCAACCGTGACATGTTGATCCGACATTTGTATCACTGACACCTGCCAAGCATTGGGCTTCTACGCCACATAGACTCTAGCAACATTACCACACTCCATGTTAGACACGTGGTGCCAACCTTGTGAGAAGAGATATTTGATGCTATTACTGCATTGAGCCTTTATTTTTATTTCCACCAAAGCAACTAACGAGTGGCCACTAGCATCAATCCACTCACAAGCCTCCTTCTTATTCCTGTCACACCCACCCTTTATATTCCATAGCATCATGGACATATCAAGGGTTTTTTGTGGACCTTGTTCACTTGCTTGGCTCCTTCTTGTTGTCCTTATTTTTGCCCCTTTATCTTTCACAGTCTCCCCTTCTTCTTTATCTGAGTCAACGAGTGCCCCAAAACAGTTCATAGTGTCGAGGATCAACCCCACTCCTTGGGATTTTGGGATACATGTTCGTCGTGACCCAAACTTATTTGATTCAGGTGTAAACCCACCTTTAGTTTCTCCAGACTGATTCTTCGTTGTTGTGTCAGGTGCCTTTCCCCTATCAGCAGTCGGGTTGGGAGCGACCGGTCCTCCATCATCATCCTTTGTTGTCTGTTCTTCATGTTGTGTGCTTGGGGCCGCATCAGAAACATTAGTTTTGCTTTCCTTGCTCATAGACGCCCTCTCCTCAACCTACAGTTGAGGTTTAACCCGCCATATCTTCTTCTTCTCCTCCGTCTGAGGCTCCTTCCTACACTGCCCATCACCATGGTTGAAGGCACAACAACTCAAGCACCTTGGGGAAATGAAGTCGTAGCTAATGTGCACTGGGATTGGCTCTTTGCCTCCAACGTTCATCCAATCTGACTCATGCTCCTTTCCATTAGCCTGCAGCTCAACGATCACCCTAGCATTGTTGTTCTCAAGGGAGCGGCTATCAATATGCAGGACTCTCCCCACACCAAACGCAATGGTGCCAGTGGCCTTCCTCATCCAAGATCTCCCGATCGAGTGGAGAGTTATCCATGGTGGAACCAAAGAGAACAAGTCCATCTTCCTCTCATCACCATACATATAATCCTTCATGATGACTAGTTGCACATCAAAGAACCTAGGGCCAAGGTCCAAGGTCGAAGGTAGTTTTCTTACCAGCCACCGTCACGAAGTGCACTAGGAATATGCCTTCTTCCTTCGAGATCAGTTCAAATGACCCCTTGGGTCTCCAAGTCCACCAAATCCATGCCAGTAGATGGGGGTAGAAAGGCCTCTTGCCTAGGGTGTATAGGAGCACTGTGTGCTCCCACACATTCTTCATCTGGTCGAATTCCTCCGCCTCAAGATCAACATGAACCGCTCCATCAACAACCCTTGGTTTGGCGAACTCCAGGTCCTCCTCGGCCATCGGTGATGGTTTCTTCAAGACCTGAGCCCACACCTTCTTTGCTTCTCGCCTAGTGGTAGTGGTGTTGCCATCGCCCATGGCCTTCTCCACACCAGTCCCCATTGGTGCCTGCTATTCGTCTTTCCTATCCGCATGGTCGTTAGGTTTTGCTACGGTCGGTGCCTCGCTGCCTCCCGATTTCTCAGTGGTTTGGGTGGTTGTGGTCAGTGGTGGTGTGCATGGAGATGGTGGAGGGTTTGTGTGGGGGTGGACTCTGGCAGCCGGAGTGGCTGGTGGCGTGGGCGCCATAGCCCCAGGGATCTCCGACAATCGCCCTAGCAATTTCCCAGAGCACTACCCTAGGAGACGCGCCGCTTTTATTTTGTATGTATATATGTATATATTTATATATATAAATGCCATTCTTTCACTATCCATGTGGGTAACTAAGGTTAGTTACCCGTGCATCTATATTGTAATAGAAATACATATATTTGTAATGAGACAACCAACATTGTAACGAGATGACCAAAAATATAATAGAAAGACTCATTTTATAATACCACATAAATAACTATCATAAATATTGATCATCACACACACACACACATACACACACACACACACACACACACACACACACATATATATATATATCATTCGTTCACTACCTGTGTATCTATTTTGTAATAGAAAGACATATATTTGTAATGAGACAACTGACATTGTAATGAGATGATAAAAAATATAATAGAAAGCCTCTTTTTATAATATTACGTAAAATGGTTGTCATAAATGTCATTACACATAGATACTCACTCACACACACACACACACATATATATATATGTGTGTGTGTGTGTGTGTGTGTGTGTGTGTGTGTGTTTGGGTGTGAGTGTGTGTGTTTGTGTGTTGTGTGTGTATGTATATATGTATATGTATGTATGTATGGGATAAAGCGAGATATTCTCTCCCCCTCTCCCATGCTTGTGGCGGAGGCCGAACACCTGGGAGGGTGGTAAATCAAGGCGGCAACTAGGATTTGAACTTGGGTCCCTTTGTTAGGAGACACGGTTCTTGACTACTTGAGCCACTCCTTGCCGGCATATATGTATGTATGTATTGAAATCAGGTAAATATATTCTGACTTCCATCTTATAGAGGGTCAAGAGTTACATATAGCCCAACACCATACATAAAAAAGAATAAAAACTCACACTCCTACCTAATGTGCAACTTGTGTTTGACACATGTACATATTTTTACAATAATTGTAGTTGGATTTGTGGCTGAGCCTCTATGTCTCCATGCATTCATTTCCTCCCATATGTGGTAGCATAGAGAAGCAAACTAGTTCCTCTTTCTGTCACTTTTTTCACAGCTATACAAAATTATTCGTGGCTCTTCCTTCAACTGCATGTTCAAGCTAAATTTTCCACATATAATCTCCCATACTTCCCACATATTAATCTTTGTATCTTTGAGTTTCCATCCTCCTGCCTCATGTGGATCAAACAAATGTCTAACCTATTGCCACATTTCCATAATAACATTAATGGTGTGTGAATATCCTTCTCTTGTCTTCAGTATGAAGTCCAGTCCTCTAGGATATCTTTCATTCATCCATTTTCCCCAATTAGACGTGCCCTCTTGATATATAATAATTATTTTCATTGTTCCCCACTTTTCTATGTCTCTTGGTGCTTTTAAGTCCAACCCCCCTTCATCTTTTGGGAGTGCCAAGCGTGCATATTTCATTGGATGGTTCGTACTAGCCCAAAGGAAGTTTGCCATCTTCGTTTAAATTCTATCCCACACTGCCCCATGAATATCTCCATGTTGTACCCAGAAGATCAAAAGTCCCTCAACCACCTCCTTCGAAAGTGTGGCTCTTTTGGCCATGGATGTTTTCTGCATTGGCCATTTGTTGGTCATTTGCTCCAATTTGTTCATGCAATCAGCAAATTCTTTGACATGTAGGTTGCCTCCCGCCAAAGCAAATCCCAGATATTTAGTAGGAAACTTCCCCAACTCTACTACCATGGCTTCCTTCAGTTGATCTTCTATTAGGTAACAATTCTTGGATAGAAAAAGATGAGTCTTGTGAGCATTAACACACATCCCCGTCTATTCTCGGAACCTCCTAAGCAGGTCCTGGAAATTCCCTAGAGTATTTTGCTTGGCTTCCACAAAGACATGAATGTCATCTGTAAAGATTAGGTGTGTCATCACTTTAGTGACATGCACTGTATAAGGTCTAATTACCTTACTTCTTTATGCTTCTTGCATCTTCCTGTTAAAGTACTCCATGACAATCACAAAGAGCAAAGGAGAGAGTGGACCCCCTCCTGATGCAATCCATTGCCTCCTTTGAACATACCTACAGAAGTGCCATTAACCAATATAGAGAAGCTAGTGGTCCTCACACACTGTTTAATCCAATCAATCAACTACTAGTTGAACCCCATCTACTTCATGATCCATCATACTTTATCCCATCTCACGCCATCATAAGATTTAGACACATCAAGCTTTAAGCATGCCTTCCTACTCCCTCCCATAACATTGTAGTCTTATAAGAACTCACCTACCAGTAAATCACAATCACTAATGCTCCTTCCTATCACAAACACCCCCTGGTTCACAGAAATAATATAGGGAAGTACTATCTTTAATCTACCAGCCATGATATTTGCAACGTTTTTATATTGAACCAAACAACATGCAATTGGTCTAAAATCAGCAAGGGAAGTAGCCACTTTCTTCTTGGGAATGAGCACAAGGAAAGCATGATTAACCTGTTTGACCATATTTCCTCCTACTAAGAACCATCTCACAAACTCCATCATGTCCTCCTTTATGATATCTCATGATTTCTTATAGAAAAAAAATCAAAACCATCCAAACCTGCTGACTTGTTGCTGCCAATACTCTAGAGTGCATCTTTAACTTCCTGCTCATTTGTTTCCCTTGTGAGTATATTGTTATGGGTACTTGCCAGTTTAAAACTCCACTCAAATATCCTCCTCTTCCAGCTCATCATCAAACTCCTTATTGTATAGAGAAGAACAAAATTTAATAGCCTGTTCTACCAAATCCTGCTTGTTGACAACATTCCCATCACTATCAATAAGCTCTGAGATGATGTTGCCAAACTCTTTCCTCTTAATAGATAAATGATATAGTTTAGTATTTCTATCATCATCTTCCATCCATGTCTCTCTACTCCTCTAGTTCTAACTTTTCCTCAACCTTCTTTAAGTCTTCAAACATCATTTTCAGATCACTATCTTTCTTTATCAACTCTTCATTTAGTGGATCATGTAGCAGCAATCTTCTGACCTCCTTACATTCTTCTTTAGTTTCCTTCAGCATATTGGGAATGTTCACCTTCTCCTTGGCCCAACTTTTAAGTGCACACTTGGTATTAGCCAGTTTATTTGCAAAACACATACATTGGATTCTCCTTCATTTTGATGTTCCAGTTTCTCTAATGACACCATTGGTCACTCAACTCGGATCCGCCGGCTTTAACTTGCACATTATAGAATATCTACATCCACTTATCATTTACTAGAGCTCTATCAAGCTTGCTTGTAATTCTATCCTCTAGCTTCCTCTCATTGTTCCAAGTGAACAAGTCCCCACCAACCATGGACAATTAAAAAAGTCCAACCTGATAAATGGTATAATTGAAAGCATTAATCAGTGCATTCACTACTGGTCTCCATCGATCTTCTCATCTTGTAGTTGGACATTATTGAAGTCACCAATCACTGACCATAGATAAGATACATGTCTAGATAAATTTATGAGTTCCTGCCATTAACTTTGTCTCCTATTTACATCACTATGAGCGTAGACAGTTGTCAACCACATATGTAATCCACCTGCATTCCTACACTCCATTGTAATATTTTGATCTGACATCTATATCATAGTAACCCACCATGCATTTGGTTTCCATACAACACAAACTTTAGCCAACTTCAAAATGCTCTAGATTAGACACATGCTCCCATCCTTGAGGAAATAAGTATCTTATGTAGTTATTATTTTGCTTCCTTATTGTTCCCCACCAAAACTACCAAGGAATGCCCACTAGCATCGATGCACTCCTGGATCTCCTTCTTTTTATACCTGTAACACCCACCTTTAATATTCCATAGGAGCATGGACATATCAAAAGTTCTTGTTTGCCCTGGTAAGCCTGCCCGACTCCTTTATCTGATCCTTCTTTTTCACCTCCCTTTCCTTCTATTCTTTTTTTTTCTCCATCCTCCTTGTCAGAGTCAAAAATAGCTTCAAAGTTGTTTGTTGTATCTAAGATGGTGCTCACCCCCACATTCTTAGGAATACCATATTTCTTAGGTCCCGTAAGGCCCCTAAACCTGCTTAATGAGTTGAATAAGCTTAATTATCATAATTTAATTCTTATTATTCTAATATAACCTTTTGATATGCTTTGAAATCATAATACAATCATGCGTTTCAAATTTGGTCAAATTTGGATATTGTTTGAGCAAGTTATGCAATTTTATGCACATTTTGGACTTTTCTGCAATTTACCCAATTCAGAGGTTTTCTTTGCAATTTATCACTTGAATTATGTTCCTTGGATATTATCTCATAATTCTTTATCTTTTTTAGCCATGGGGTACCTATTTAATCCTTGGTTTGAAGGTGTTTTCTCCAAGGGTATTTTAGGGTTTACCCCTTCATGGATGAGCTACCTTTAGTAGCTATCAACTAATGAATTATTTGTTTTGCTTGGAAATTCAAGAAATGAGGGATAATCATGTCTATATGGACGGTTGGGGAGCTGCTTGTGTGTGTTATTGTCTAATCTTAATGGTTTAAGGCCATGGACACTTGGAAAGATACTAGAACTTCAACTTTTTCTTTTTCTTTATCTTAAAGTTTCATATACTTATCTCCAAGCACCAAAACGAGCCATTTTCTCTCCACCAATTCCCTCCTTCTCCCAACCTCATTCTCCCTCTGTTCTTCTGTGAATTTTCCTATCCAAGAAAGAAGAAAGTGGGGACCTTCTTGGAAAAAGGATCTAGGGTTGCAATTGACTTCCTTTTAGGGCTTAAAAAGCTTCCTTCTAATGATCTTGGCCTAAAAGAGTAAGAATCACCTTCTTTCCTCTGTTTGAAATTTTTTTCTTTGTTATCCATTTTCCTACCTTTCTCCAGGTTGGAACCATGGTGTTCCATGGTAGAAATTGCTCTAAAGCTCTAAAACCCTACCTTTTTTTCTCCTTATGCTTAGGGTTTGCTCATTTGATGAAGAAAGGTGCTAGATGGAAGAGTTCACAACTTATGATTGGATTTTCTACCCTACCTACTCAAGTTTTGTTTCACGTGGGGTTTCATCTTCTCATTAGAGGCAAGTTTTATAACTCGATCCACTTTTATTTCTTACCATGAGCTTTCTAGCTCATTTTCTTGCTTGAAAATGATGATCTATGCACCAAAAAGCTATGCTTGACTTGGATTTCGATTTTTATAATGTTGCATGTTTTTATTTCAATTATATATGAACCTATGATCATGTGTATTCTATTCCGAAGGTATAATATGACTTGAATTAAGTTAGTTTGACAACCTCTGGTACTAAGAACCTATCAACCAATGGTCAATTTGAGGGTTTTAAGTTGATTTCTTCTATAAACCCATGACCCGGTGATGGTACCATTGCAACAACCCTATGGTGTTGTCTTCATGACAACTGATGGCCAAGATCAAAGGTGTCAGATGATGGTGACAACCTATGGTCATCCCCTTAGGTCATGTTTTGGATCAATTAGCAGTTTACTGATCAACCATTAAGTACCCTACTGATGTTATCAATCAATGATGAAATTAGCTTAATATTTGATGCTAATTAAAGAATATAGTGTTGATCTAACAACCTATGGTGACTTAATGGTAACTAATAATGATGGATCAGGTCTCTGCAACCCATGGTGAGTTAAGCATTATAGTTGTAGCATCAATTAAGCCTTAGACCAATGGTTTCTTGGGTCACTTGATACAATGGTCTTACCTTTTAAACATCCAATGGTTCTGGATGACATTGTGGTATGGTGATATGGGTTGAATGATGATGGAACAAATGGAGGGTTACCCTTAATAAGGTAGTCTTACCTATTCACTCATATGAATAGAAGGGATGATAACCATGATGTGTTGATATGTAACCCTAATGAGGTATAACTTGTTATATCTAGCTTTAATATAACTAAATGATGGTAATTAGGTATGAATAGTCCTTGAATGATTAATACAATCATGGAGTACTCTCTTATTGTTGTTGAAATCCTAGTATTCTATAACCTTATGGTTACACCTTGATTTATGTGTGGGTTCATTCTTAAGAATAATATGGAATGTGATGGTGATGGTTCACCTTATGCATCCATGATCCAATGGGGATGTCGTGAGTTAGGGTTTGGGTATAAGTGTTGATTAGTAACATTGATATAATTTATCATGTTGAACCTAACTCTAATGAAAATAGATAAATATGAATATTCATGTTTAAAATTCGTATATGATGGAATGATGGTGGAAAAACCTCCTTAATATGATCATAACCTTAATGCGTTAATTGGTGATTATCATAGCCACATGGTTGATACTTTCTTATGCTAAACATGTGCATTATGAATATGATGAGTGTTAATCATATCTAGATTCCTTGCATGTTGATGTAATAAAGGAATGCTCTTAATGTTAATATAACCCTTCTATGATTGTTTATGAATATCTCCTAGCTCATTAATGAAATATTGTGCTGATTTGGTGTATTATATGTAAGTGATGTTGTTGAGCCTTGTTATACTGCATGAAAAGATAATGATGATCTTGCAGGGAATAGTATGATGGTCTTAATGACCTTTGGGCATGGTTGAGCCCTGAATGAGGTGTAATCCTCTTGTATTGATAAGGGTTGATACCCTGTGATATTGTGAAAAGGATTTATATCCTATAATAGTATGATGGTCTTAATGACCTTTGGGCATGGTTGAGCCCTGAATGAGGTGTAATCCTCTTCTGTTGATAAGGGTTGATACCCTATGATATTGTGAAAAGGATATATATCTTGTGATTGTATGATGACTAGTGTGGTCTCATGAATGGCAAGTGAATAATACCATGTGATAATGGGATGAAAAATTATGTTTCTCACATTTTATATGTTTTAAAAGTTGTGATATTTATATGCTTTCTAGAAGTGAATTAGGGTTTGTATGTCCACTTGTTTGATGCGGCCTCAATTCACCCAATTGGCATAACTAATCAACTACAACTCTAATCATGTAGTGTCCTATGCCGTAGAGCCATCTTCAGTGTCAGAACTTGTTGGATGGTGAAACGAGTATTCCTAAGGGAAACTCAGAGCGCAAATTGTTGAGTATGTGGGGGTGGCAGGTTTAGGATATATCCTTGTCATCCACAATGCAGATTGTAGAGGTTGGGTATGGTCATGCCTCATACATCTGATGTGATTGAGAACGTTTATGGTTGTGTCTCAGTGATTATAACATGATGTGATTAGAGGAAAATTGTGGTTATACCTCAGTGATGGGGTTTGTATACCCTAGTTTATAGTGTCATGACATGTGCCAAGGGTGGACTAGTGGTTAGAAGCTTGACTGTTTGTCACTGTGGTGTCAGCTTTGACTGATATGTTACTACCTTTTTACTCGTACTGACCGAGGGGAAGAGATCATAGGATATCGACACTCCTAGATCTTGTACGAAACCGAATAAACCTTTGCAGGGGTCAGTTGGACTTTGAATGGTACGATTCAAATTCCCAGGGCGTAATAAAAGATGTCATACAACCATGTATCATATTTGTTTAGGGTTATACACAACGTTTCACATTAGATGATAACCCTTGTTTGTTATCTTTACATAAAGATGATGCTTAGTGCAATTAAGAGATAGTAGATATACTTAGGTTGTGGATATGCTTAAGATTGTAGATGCGTACATACAATACCTATGCTTGTGTTGATAACTATACTACTACTGATTATAATCATGATACTAGCTATCTCATGTTGTTAGTTATGTTTAGAGATGCATATACTGCTAATCATCACTACTACAAAACCTACCTTTAGTGTCTGTTATTTAAGGCCTTTAGTGTCGGTTTCTAAGCGAAACCTATGTGGGTGACGCTAAAAGCCCAGCCATTACGCGTCGGTTCCAAAACCGATGCCAAAAACCTTCGCGCGCCACCAAAAACGCGCCATCAAGGAACTATATGCGTCGGTTATTTGATACCAAATCGACGCCATATATCTTCGCGCCACAGAAAGGGCTCCATCTTGGGCACTATCAGTGACGGTTATTATGTAAGAAACTGACGCCATATACCTTCGCTCCACAGAAAGAGTTCCATCTTGGGCACTATCAGTGTCGGTTATTATATAAGAAACCGACGTCCTATCACTCCCAGCACGACCAGCTAACACGGCCGTGCTGGCTAGTACGGCCGTGGTGTTAAGGAAATAGATGACAGTTACGAGTAAGAAACTGACATTGTAACTACGTGTTGTCTGATCAGGTGCCACGACCGTGCTGTCCAGCACGGCCGTGGTGTTAATGAAATAGATGTCAGTTACAAGCAGAAAACTGATACTATAACTTTGTGTGTCAGTTTTATACAAATAACCGACGCCTATTATTTTTTTTTCTGTCAGTCTGCAGACCTGTTGTGGCTGGTCGCAGGATGAGAAACCTGCAGATGAACTGTAGGTTTTACGACATCCATTGATATCAGCCAACAACAGGCCACAAAACTGCAAAATTAACAACAAAAATATATATTCACACATGCATTTAGCAATGCAACCTGCAGTTTCATTTTATTTTCACACATTTAGAAACATTCATGTAGCTAGCAATCTGTAGTTCCATTCATTCACATTCACACATGTAGAAACATTCATATAGCAACCATCACTTTCATTCATTTTCACTCAAGCACATGTAGAAACATCCAGACATGTAGAAACATTCACACATATATTATAATTCAGAAATTCATTTACAAAATATCATTCTTTAGTCATTATTCGCTATCAGGATCCTAATTATATTTTAAAACCCCCACTATTTGTATGGATGTTGCCCATTCTTCTCTTACTTCATTTAATTCTCCCATCGTATAGGGAGCATGTACATCTGGTAAGTCCTTTCCTGTAATGGGGTCAGTTTTAAACACTTGTAAAGAGAATGATGCATATATAATTAATGAGCTATAAATAAGATTGATATATTTCGATCATATTATCTAATGAGACTATATAATACATGAGCAATACACTCGATATCCAGTGCGGCATGTTTGATAATCATGTGCATATATCACATGACATAGAATCCACATGCGCATCCATT
This sequence comes from Alisma plantago-aquatica, assembly GCA_963693085.1. NCBI lineage: Eukaryota > Viridiplantae > Streptophyta > Magnoliopsida > Alismatales > Alismataceae > Alisma > Alisma plantago-aquatica. The sequence goes on from OY856412.1 coordinate 1,463,665,553, forward strand.
GTCTTGTGTAGTACACTATAAATTCAAACATACAAAATATTAAAAAATACAACTAATTAAGCATTGTTCACATAAATAATATATACATATATTGCAGTCGGGAACTTACTTTCACGTTCTTCCAAATTATTGGCTGGTTTTTTTTCGTGGGGACCTTTCCTCCAGCCTTTTTGAACTCATCAAAACCCCTACATGTTAATGTAACACAGAACATTGCAATTAAATAGTAATGTAATAACATATGTTAACGGATATGAAAATGAAATGTTTCTCATCGGAATAATGACATTTTCATTATGTGTCCAAATCTTGTATTCAATTTACTCCCCTTAGGATCTAGATAATAGACAGTGAACGTCTCGGGGACAATAACCAGTAACTCCCAATGCCTACTACTAGAGGTAAAAAAGTTAAAAATTAATAACTCAAAATCCACAATAAAAATGTAATTTTCTTAAGTCCAAATTATAATAAGCAAAGTAAACTTACTCTACATTGAATGGAGCCATTATCACCGTCTTCTTATTTACAGCAAAATTTGTAAAAACCCTCACAACAGTATTGTTGAACTGACGTAGGGTCTTTAGCTACTAGACTAATCAAAGTTGGAATAAAAAACCCTACATGTTCGAATCCAAAATATGCACATATCTTGTCTAAGTAGCTGCAAAATATGTATTAATTACACATGCATTAATAAATAAGAAACCAGATCACCAGATCATACACAAGGTATATGGATGTATAAAGAAGATATCACCTTATCCATAGCTCTATCACAGATGTATTTAGCCAATCATTTCCAAACAACTCCAAAATATCTTGTATAAATAGTTTGGTTTCGTATGACCGACCTGTAGAATCTGAATCGGAAGAAACAGTTATAGGGCAGTTTATATCATGTTCACCTAACCATATTGACATACCCCTACAATTAGGACCTAACGGGACAGGTAGGTCTTGTGGAACCCAACTAGGTAATGTAGGAGGTGGAAATGGAGGCCTAGATGTTGTGGGTGTCTCCTTTTTAACCTGTATATATATATAATTTCAGATCAACTGACATCATATACACACACTAACAATTTAACATAATGTAAATTTATCATACAGTTTCAGTAAAGAGGACATCCTCTTTTCACCACAATATCACTCCGCCTTCTACCTCACCAAGCGTTTCACAATCTGGGTGGGCATATGGCAATGGAAGGTCCGCCCATCCTTGCAATATATGTAACTGGCTCACACGAAGCCAACCAGCTGGTAATGGAAACCCGTGAAACTATTCCCCGGGTAGGTATGGGTAAGTCGACGCCTCTGCAACGACATATTCATTACTTTTTAGATGACATCGCTTCAACCCCTACACATTTTTGTGTAAAGAATGTTATATACATATATACACATCATCTTTTTTTCAAACGACTACAATTTCATATATACATATCATCTTGAATTAAAAAACTAGTTACTATGTCATAAAAATACTTACAGTGGATGTGTTAGGTGGTGGTTCTACAGGATTACTCCCAACCTCTGCAGTAGGAGTAGGAGTAGAGCCTGCAATAGGTATTGTCTGGTAAGTGGCAGTCTGAGATGCCTGCCACTTTTTCATTGCTTCTTCGAGTTTTTCTTCGAGTTTCCTATCAAATAGCTTATCTACCTATACATGGATAAAAGAAACGTCAAATTCTAATTATTGAATTCTCTTTTACAGTAACATTATAAAGAAATAATATGTTACCTCTTCTTGTGAAAGTCCCGCTTTCGGGACATGTTTGCGCTGGGATGGCCCAAAAAAAGCTTTGATGCCCAACCAGCGCATGCATCCCTAACACGTCCAGGATGCTCTGGGTTACCCAGAGCAACTGTCAATTCATCCCTTGTTCCCTCAGGGATGAACTTGCCTTGTTTCCTCACCTCGTGCAGCTCCCACTAATCGCCAAAACAAAAGTTTGTAATAAAGTAAACAACACAAATAATCAATATTCGAATGATTGTTGTAAGAGTTGTATTTTACCATTTTTGCAGCCACCTCAGTAGTTGTAGCCTTCTTTATTTCTCCCTTCTTATTTTTCCACCCAGCTATCCAGACATCATGGCGAGGAAGAGGTGTGCTACCTATGGTAGAGGACTCCTGAGTAGCAGCAGACTGAGCAGTAGCCTCAGACTGTAGTCTTTGGCAAATGCCTGCATACCCCTTTGGACCCATTGTGTGGTCATGCACATTCAGTGCACACCTTGATCATTGTGCCTCATTGAGGGCCTAGTTAGTATGCACATTAATGATTTGGTTAGTAACACTAAATGTTAATCTTGAATAGGTGAATACAACATATATTAATTAATGAGATTGAGACTGACACCTAATACCTTGAATTCATCAGTTTGTCTTGAAGCGACAAACGCGTCCCATTCTTCTTTGTCCAGGAAGTTCCACTGTTCAGTGGATGTCTTATTCCTCTTGTCAGCTTCTTTTATGTATTCTCAGGTGAGATTTGTCCTATAGTTCCTTAGGACTCTCCCATAGTGTTGCATCACACATTTACGATGCAACTTTTCATCCAATTCAAATATACTCTGCAAAATAGAATTGCTATTAACTAGTATCCAAAAATTTAGTAATCTACAAAATAGAATTACAAATTAATAATAACTCACGCATAAATCCCTCCATATTTAGTCTTTCTTCTCCTTAGAAACGTTATGCCAAGAATCTAAGCGACAACCGCAATGGCTATGAGTAACAAACCCAATATTTGAAACAAATGAATTATGATTCACACCATATGCATTTCCTGCATTATCAAAACCCACAACAAGTTTGGGTCCATTGCCCTTTTGCACAATTAACTTCTTCATCATAGTGATGCCCCTTCTCTTATCAACTTTTTGGTGTTGTTGATCAAGTGCCTCAAGTTCTTCAGATGGTACTTGTGCATCATCAACCTAAAATTTGAAAAAATAAACACATTTACAAGATATAACTATAAATGGACATATAGATATAAATATATGATATATTTTTAAAACTTACATTGTGAGGCGGCGCATTGATGTCCTCACCCTCACGGTATTCATCAGCACGATCATCAGGAGAATGGTCAGCCATCTGCAAATTCACATTCAAATTGTAAAGTTCACATTGTAAAGTAATTGAAATTGTAAAGCTCACATTGTAAAGTTCACATTCACATTGTAAAGTAATTCACATTATAAATTAAGCTCACATTTTAAGTGATGGTTTGATACTCAGTTTTGAACAAAATATTAAATTTTCAGTATTTTTGTATAGTTAAAGTAATTCAAATTGTAAAGTTCACATATTCAGAAAAATAAAAATGTATAAAACAAAACATACCTCTAATATTGCGATTTTTATCAATAACAATCCTTCATTGTGATCTCCGCGCACATACAAGTTATCATTAGCTTCAATATTTTTTGGTGTTGGCAACCCAACTGAGAATGGACTGGAGTCATCATACTTATCATAGTATTGTTCTTCATCTATAGGATCTTCAATGAACTGTCTTTTACCATGAAGAACAACTGACCATTTATCATTTGCAGGATCATCGATATAAAATACTTATTTCACCTGTGATGCCAATATGAATGGTTCAGCCTTCTCGCCAATCTTTTCAAAGTTCACTAAAGTGAAACCCAATTCATCCAATATAACTCCTTTGGTGTTATCAACCCAATTACATTTGAAGAGCGGAATTCTGAAATCTATGTAGTCAAATTCCCATATGTCTTCAATGACACCGTAATATGACATTTTAGCTTCATGTGGACTCTTATCCTTTGCACTTGCAAAAAACATAGTCAATGCTTGAAGGGTGACCCCACTGTTTTGGATGACACTCTTATCATCTTGGCGCTTTGTGTAATATGTGAATCCATTAATGTCATACCCTTCATAAGACATAACAGTCAACTTTGGTTTAAAGGCGAGGCATTTGATAGTTTCAGTAATATCATCTGGTGTTTGAGATAGTTGATGTAAGACTTTATCTTCAAACCACTTAATTAAAGTCTTGTTATGCTCTCTAGCAAGCCACATTGTATTGGCTCGATGATATTGTCTTTTGATGAAATTGGTATGTTCCTCGATATAAACGTTCACTTCGTCCATGTTGTGTAAAATATACAAATGACCATGTTCCAACTGCTCACGACTGATTACTTTCACACGTGATCCCAAAATTCCTATGCCAAATAGCTCGTCAATATTCTTGTCATTATCAGGAGTGTCATTACCACTGAGAAAGTCATTGCAGAAATCCATAACCTCTCTCACCACATAACCTTCAATAATACTCCCTTCAGGTCGATAATGGTTTCGAACATCACCTTTAAAAATGCTCATGTATCGTTCAAAGGGATACATCCAATGCAAGAAAACCGGTCCCAAGATTTTCACTTCCCTAGTCAAGTGGACAACAAGATGTACCATGATATCAAAGAACAAAGGAGGGAAATACATCTCAAGTTGACATAGGGTAACAACCACTTCTCTTTGCAAATTATCGAGAGTCTCAGGGTCAATAACTTTGCTGCAGAGACTGTTGAAAAAGAAACAAAGTCTGGTGATTGCAAACCTTACATGCTTCGACAATATAGATCATATTGCCACAGGCAATATTTGTTGCATTAGAGTGTGACAATCATGAGATTTAAGACCTATCAACTTCAGATCTTTCATTGATACCAATCTATGGATGTTGGATGAGTAACCATGTGGCACCTTAACATTTACCAAGCATTCACAAAAAGCTTTCTTCTCCTTTCTAGATAACATGTAACAAGCGGGAGGTAAGTATGTTCTTTTATTATCCATTTCACGTAATTCTGTTAATTTTGTCCTTATTCCCATTTCACGTAGGTCCAGTCTAGATTTTATCCCATCTTTAGTCTTACCTGGTATATTTAATAAAGTACCAATGATGCTATCACAAACATTTTTCTCAACGTGCATTACATCAATACAATGTCTGACTGTCAAAGAACTCCAATAAGGAAGATCCCAAAATATTGACTTCTTCTTGAATGAAGAATTGTCACTCCGTGTAGTACATTGTGATCTCTTACCAAATTCATTGACAAAGTCTCTTTCATAAACAACCTCCCCAGATATAGGTTTAGGTGCACTCCGTTCCTCATTCAATCCATTGAATGTTTTGCGCTTCCTACAACACGGATGGAATTTTGGAAGAAACCTTCGATGACCGAGATATACATTCTTACCGCCATGTTTTAGTCTTGTTGAATCAGTGTTCTCTTCACATATAGGACACACTTTATCTCCTTTGACACTATATCCAGACAAATTCCCATATACTGGAAAGTCATTAATAGTGCAAAACAACATAGCATGCAAACGAAATGTCTCTCTTTATGAAGCATCATATGTCATCACACCTTCATCCCAGAGTTTCTTTAAGTCATCAATCAGAGGTTCAAGATAAACATCGATGTCATTTCCAGGTTGTTTAGGGCCCGATATCAACAACGACAGCATTACGTACTTATTTTTCATACACAACCAGGGAGGAAGATTGTATATAACAAGCATGACTGGCCAAGTGCTATGTTGGCTGCTCAATGTCTTGTACGGATTCATCCCATCTGTACAAAGCCCAAGTCTTAGATTCCTGACTTCTTCACCAAATTCAGGGTACAATAGATCAACCTTCTTCCACTGTGGGGAATCAGACGCATGTCGTAGGATCCCATCATTATTTTTCTTAACATCTGCATGCCACCTCAAATTCTTTGCATCTATCGGATTGGCAAACAAGCGTTGAAACTGTGATATTATAGGTAGATACCACATCACCTTGGAAGGAGAACCAGTTTTGGACTCCCCCGAAGTCATCAATTTATACCGTGACACACCACATTTTAGACAATCTTTCAAATCCACATAGTCCTTTTGAAATAATACACAATCATTCGGGCATGCGTGTATCTTCTTGGCATCCATTCCCATTGGGCACAACAATTTCTTTACCTGGTATTTTGAGATTGGCAGCTCGTTTCCTTCAGGAAGCATTTCTTTCAACAAAGACAGCAATGACGTGAAGCTTTTGTCGCTCCATCTATTGTTAGCTTTCAACTTATACAATCAAAACACAGTGCTAAGCTTCGTAAACTTAGTACAACTTGTGTATAACGACATCTCATCATCATGCACAATGTTTCTAAAAATGGGAGGTGGATCAGTGTGCTCCACCCCACAAATATCCAGCATCACATCAATGATGTCTAATGGAACTGGTTCATTCACATCTACGTCATCGTAGGCAATTTCTTCTTCCACACAAGAACTGCTATCGACATCCACTGGTTTCGGGTTTGAAATCTCTCCATGCCAGTGCCATTCTTTATAGCCTTGTATAATCCCGTTGCACATGACATGAGTTTTGATTTCGTCACCAGTGTTGACTTTCAAGTTGTTACCGCAATGCCTACATGGAAAGTAGAACCTATCTCCAGGTTGTTTCCTATATTCCTCGGTAAATCTAATAAACTGGTCAAGACCAGAAATAAACTCTGGGGTGCAGCGATTGTGAATGGACATCCATGATCTATCCATTCTATGATCAAAGAGAAAACAAGTATATATTAGGACAAGATTAGGGTCTAGGGTTAACAAATACATGTGATGTCATTATTATATATAATAAATGTGTACCACATATCCATTCTTGAACACCTAATCTCACTAGTAAGTGTATAATGTGTATTGGGTTTTCAAGAAAATTTCGGCAACATTTCCCCGCTGTTATCCAAGTACATATGTACTTAGAGAACAAACGGGGAAATGCTGCCAAAATTTTCTTGAAAACCCAATACACATTATAAACTTACATCCTAAGCGAGATTAGGTGTTCAAGAACAGTCCCAAACCGGGGACTATCCAAGATTTACTCCTAATGAGTAAATCTTGGATGGGTTTCTAGGCCAACAAATAATGTGTTGTCATTCTTATACCTAAAATCCTAGTTCTTCAAGTTATGGTGATTATTGATGTCTTTAAAAGCATGATTGGAAATTTAGGGAAAGTTCATCATTTACATTCCAAGCATGTCACATGTGTGCATTACAGTTCATCATTAAGCAAGAAGGGTGATTAGGATTCTCACCAAGAATGGGTTTTGATTTTCTATACAATTTTATAAAAAAATGCACATGTATGCATATATATACTATACTTTTTGGAACCTTTATACATATCTGAACACCCTAAATAACCATACTAAACACCAAAATACTTTATAACACAACTATAAAACAATGATTATAGCTAAACTATTAAACAATAGACTTGTCATACATAAAACACCCTATACAACTATAAAACAAAAAAGTATTAAGATATGCATGATACAATAACTATTTTGCATCACATTACAACAGACTTATCATTGATACCTTACTAACTTATTGCTACATTTACATATCATCACTTGATCAAAAATTACAACAGTACATTTAACCAAAGTATGCATTCTAAAATCTATGTCATGATTAGTTACATGTAATTTACTTGGATATACATCAGTACCCGATTACTATGTCTTACATACAAAGTATGCATATTAAATTAACTAAGGCTTATCATAGAACATGTATTGTATATAAGTTCAATATATTACAGTCAATAAGTAAATAACTTTAAAAAAAATGTCCAGCAACAGCCTGGGCGTGCATTGGCACCGCCCAAGCAGCCGCCTAGGCGGAGGAAGGAGGACGAAGAAGGCAGTACCTGGCCTGGAGTACGAAGGGCAGGGAGCGGCGTGCCGGCAGAGCACGGAGAAGCGGTGGCAGAGCACGGAGCACCGGCGGGTGCAAGCATGGAGCAGCGGCGGCAGAGCACAGAGCAGCGACGGCGGAGCACATACTAACGACCGGCGGGGGCGGCGGTGACGAGGAGAGCACCGTAGCTGCTTCTATCGGCGGCAGTGATGAGGCGGCAACACCGAGCGGCGACGAGCAAGAAATCGTCGGACCTAACTAAAATCGGGAATGAAACAGAGAAAGGGGAAGACTCGCTCGCGCTGGTGCTATTAAGTCGACAATAAGCGTCGGTTATTCAAAACCAACCGACAACTAAAACAACAGTGTCGGTTCTCACTAAAAACCGACACCAATACTAGATTATAGTCGTCGGTTTATAACTAAAAGACAACCGACACCAATTCAAAACCTTTAGTCGTCGGTTATTTATTTACTAACCGACGCCATATGTTAAATTTTGGAGGTAATTTTTTCGCTGGAAATTTTGGAGGTAATTTTTTCACTGGAAATTTTGGTTTTGGCTGTTAATTTTAGGTGTCGATTTTTTATTAAGTAACGAACACTTAATAAAAGTGGTGCCCGTGTCTGTTCGCCCTTCATAGATTGTATGTCGGTTTATGTTATCAACTGACACTGTAGAGTTTAGGTGTCGGTTTATGCATAAAATCGACACCTTGAAAAGTGACTTTATAAGCCATTTCTGTAGTTGTGCATGCTTATCCAGATAGTTGTTCTTCTATTGTTAGATTTTCTTATGATATTGATATGTTCAACCAATTAGACATGCTCATGTTGTTAGCTATGCTATGTTACTAGAATTTCTCATGATGCTAGATATGCATATGCTACTGAATTGCTTATATTGTCAACAAGATAAAGGATAATAGTCTGGCTAATGATGATAGTTATTATCTGCTCCTTAATGTAGTTTGTTAATCATCAGTACTACTGAGCTTATTTGTTATATCTGATTAAACTGCTTAACTGTTTAATTACTTAAAAATGTTGTAATCAATAAACGTTACTGGACGTTATATCTCTTGTTGGGACATGGGTCTCACCCTTGTGGTTCACACATCTTTTTAGATAATTGACAGTGATGGCAACAAAATTGTGGAAGTAAAGAGGAGCTATAGTAATGAATCTTTGAGAAAGTTGATGAGATGTCTAGTGTGTCCTAGAGTCATCCCTGTACTCTCAGGTCCGAGTAGGAAAAGTTTGTATATGGTGTTTCAAATGAATCATAATTTTATTAGCATGTTAATGCTTGTTTGTGTGGCATATACAAATATTGTTATCTTGTGTATATATGTTGAGGTGATAGGATAATTTGTATCAAATTCTTGTCTTAGTATGGATAAAAGAAATATGTTGGGATCTTATGCAAATTTTTCTGAGTAGGTGCTGGCGTTGAAATTAGTTTTATTACCCATCTATTTGGGTATGTAATTAATTAGTGATTGATTGTGTTTTATGTTATGAGTAATCTCATTTAGTGTAACAGGTTCTCATAGGTCCTTTCTTCTTAGAAGTAGAGATGAATTCTCCTTCTTCCCTTGTAGTTCCTCCTAGGTTATTCAGACCCATATTTGGCATGCCACTGTCATCCATAGAATCAAGGCCAACCTCAGCGTCATGAGCTGCTTACCTATCTACCTCCGTGTGTGCCTCTACATGTGTCCCTACTGTTCCACCAGAAGGCCCAATGTCTGGCACAATACTAGGGCCTTTCTCCTTCCAGACTTGCGTAGGCACTTGTGTCTTCTTCTTTGCCTTGTTGTCTGTCTTCTCTTTTCTGCCTGTCTCTCATTGTTGGTTGCTATGATCGAAAACACAACAACGACTGCACTTCACTGGAGGCCCATCATAGGAGATATCCACCGGGAGTAGATCACGACCTTAGATATTCAATCAAACTCTCTCTGGTACTTCAGTCTCCACTTTCAATTCTACATGGACTCGTGCCTCATCCGTCTCCAATGAGTGATTGTCAATGTGCAACACCTTCCCCACACCAACAACAATAGTCCCTTCCACCTGTCGGGTCCAGGCGTGACCAATTGACTTCAAGGTGATCCATTTGGGGATTGTGGCAAAGAGATCACGTCAAACTTCATTTCCATGTTGGTAATCCTTCATCACCACAAGATGTGTGTCAAACCAGTGAGGTCCTAGGTTGAGGACCTCTCTCTTGTCTTTGATGTTGTTGAATTAGATTAGAAAGATATTGGTCTCCCTCAAAAACACCTCAAACAAGCCCTTTGGTCTCCATGTACTCCGTATCCACACTTGGAAGTGTGGGTAGTAGGGTCTCTTGCCCAGGGCATAGGCCATGATGGTGAACTCCCATATGTTGCACATTCGATCAAACTCCTCCACATCTAGGTCAACATGAACTTGTCCATCACAACATCTCAACTCTGGGAAACACTCCATGGTGTCACGCTGGGCAGGCTGCTTCAGTATCTGACACCAGTCCTTCTTGGTGTTGAGTCCATCCCTACCCATCGACGATGATGTGTCAACGCTACTGGGAGACGACCCATTGCTTCCCGATGCTCCTCTATTAGCATTGTGTACATCCTTTCCCATCATCGATGTTGCGTTGAATCTATAGGGAGATGCCCCGTTGCTGCTCGACACTACTCCTCCATCATTTCCCATCAGCAACGCTGCGTCAACTCTGCAGGTAGACCCCCTATTGTTGCCCGATGCCCCACTCGTAAATGACGTTGCGTCGACTCTGCATGTAGACGCCCTGTTTCTTCCCGACGCCCACATGTCGATGACGTTGCATTGACTCTACAGGTATATGCCCCGTTGTTGCCCCACACCCCACCTGTTGACGACGTTGCATCTACGCAGTAGGGAAACTGCCCATTCTGCCTGACTCTCCCCCACTAGGGCTAGGTCTTCTAGCATCACCGGTTGCTTGTCCAACCTTATGTGCTTTCGGTGGTGTAGGGATGTTGGGTGGGGTTTGTTGGGTTTTATGGGAGGCATAGAAGGCAGCGGAAAAAAATTTCTCCTCCCAAACCCAGAACAAGGAAACGTGTCAACGTCTATACAATAGGAAATGATGGTTTGTGGAATCATACCTTGTCCCGAGGCTTGCTCGGCGATAATACCTCACGGCTTGCGTGGTCTTCACCTCCAGTCTTGGATTGTGTATGTGTAGCTCCTGGCCGCACCGAGACTGACGACTCCTGGTTTCATCACGACTGTCGGGATTGACAGCTGTCCTCCAAGCGGCAGAAATCTCCCGCCTCTAAAGTAGTCCACACAGACCACCTGGAACTCCAATCTCCTTGTCCCACAAGGAATTAGAAGGAGTCACACCCTCCTATCGGCGTACAAGTCACCAACACAATCTCCTGCCACCAGTCACTTTCTACAATTGTCTTTCCCTTATTGTGCCTCCCTTACCGGGTAGCAGTTCCTCGGGCTCTCTTGGTTACCAAAACCAGAGAGAACGACAACTTTACAGAGAAACTGGTTGCACTGAGTTGTTGTTTGAGAAGCCCCCAATACCCCTATATATAGGAGGCTCATGGGATAGGGTTCTCTATCCCTGGAAATGTGGGACTAAAGTAGGAGTAAAAGGTTTCAAGATTTTCCACAAAAACAACCAACTGCGCAACCTGAACCGATCATTTCATTTCTGAAATTGTTGGTTGGGGACCTGATCCGGTCAGTTGACACCTCAACCGATCGGTTGGGACCCATGAAATGGTCAGTTCATTTCTGAACCGGTCGGTTCGTGGTCCTGGTCAGTTCCTGATTGCCTTTTCCTCTTTTGTTTCGAATTGGTACCAAATACCAATCTTTGTTCCAATCAAATTGGGCAAGTGAAATGAAAAGAAATTTCTCACCAACCTAACTTTCCCAACTTGCTCGGTTGGACCAGTTGAACCGATTGTTTCAACACTTGAACCGATCATTTCACCTTGTCCATGAGTTTATCGACTCACCTCCTGAGCCAATCAGTTCACCAAGCTCAGTCGATCAGTTCATCACATGAGCCGATCAGTTGGGAGTGCAGATTGTGTGAAATCACTCAATTGTAGTTTCAATCAATCTGATACTCCAATCAATGTGTCCAACACCTTGAACATTATGACATTGAGCTATCAATAAATTGAGTGTTTAATTGAACTACTAAACTCCTTTAGTAATCAATCTAAACATTTTTTGTGGACAAAACTCCTCTTCCAGGTTAAATCCTATATGTGTGACCCTGTAGGTCCATTTCACGTTGGTAGTGAAAGTCCATAACACTTATGACTTCACAAGCAAAGAGCGGTGCCTAGTCACACATCAGTGCACCCAAGTGAAATAGAAAGTTGGAGGACAACTTTCAATCCTACAATCCGTGAATGGTGTTACAGTGAATGTATAATTCCTTTATCACTGATATCCCGAATGAACTCGAGGCATGGAACAGTCATCCTGTCAATGTTCATTCACTTTCTTGATTTTAGAGTAGATTGGAAGAGAGATGTATGACATCAATATCACATATTGATTCACACATGTGTGCACGCCTTTCTCAATCCTACTCATCAAGTGGCCATGGATATCATACTCCCTCAGGAGGGACAAATCCCATATCTATCACTCACCCCTCAAAAGCCCCATGTGTCAAATCCACCCAATCATCACCTTTGTAACAGCCCATGTTTAAGGACTGTGTTTGATGATGTCAAAGTGTGCCCAATGACATGTGTTGAGTGTAGTGATTTCAGGTCAAAGAATCACACTCACCACCATCACTTTGAGTACTGACTGTGACTACCATGTCATGGTTCCATGTGTCAAACTCACAGTGGGTCTGTCTGGTACACTTGTTCTCTAACAAGTACCTATGTGTTTGGTTTGATATCTATATATCATGACTAATGAGATTTTGTCATCAACCAACACCACAATCTAGTCTTGTGTGTCATTGCTATCTATCTACCTTCCACAATGACATCCTACTAGGGACATAACAAGAATGTACAAACTCTTAGCGTCTGTATGATCTCATCGTTCAGGTCCTCAACCTGAAAGCAAACATCATTGAGTACTGTCATTCTATAGACATTCAATCTATTCTATCACTATCTCATATGACTGAACCAAAAAGAATTGGAAGCTTGCCTTTGATGTTTATCAAATCAATCTTAATGTATCCCACCAATCATCCCATGATTGGCTCTCAGGGAATACATACCAACAGACGCCCACTTCTACTGTGAGCCAATCACCCTTGAATCATATTCATAGTGATCTTCAAACATGTCCCACATGTTTCTCTGCTCTAGTGCGATCATAGTGAGTAATGGCAACACCTTACTAAAGTCTGTATAAATTGCATGTCTCACATCTCTTCGATGTACGTCACACGTATGAGATGGAGTTGCCATAAAATGCGATCCAGTATTCCTTTGCTAACCTTTAGCCACATTGCATGATCAAGGATTCCATACTTGTCATCAACGAACGAAATATCTATAAGTTCATCTCATGAACTTCTAGATCCATACAGTACCCACTGTTGTTCTCCAACACATAGATACTCGACATTTCTTTTTAAATGGTTTTATTAGAACACTACCAATTATCAACAAACTTTCACTTTTATAAATCCTATATATATTTTGCGATTAATTTTTCTGTCCTTTCGAAAGTTAGCATCAATGTAACTCTTTACATTGAACTCTTCCTTATCTCCATAGAACTAGTACTTCTCAAGTACTTATCAAGTTCTCATGGTATTCCAGTAACCCTTACTAGAAGTAGACAGACATCCACTCGTCATGTCCCACATACGAGTTATCAGGATGAGCACATCATATTGCCATGTCCTACATACAAGATGATGAATGCATTTTGTTCTTGCCATATCGATACATGCAAGATAATGGGATGATTACATACATGATAGATCCATATCTATTCTTAGTGTTCCCATTCTTCATAAGAATTGGACACTTGGCCTTGGGATACTAACTCCATGTAACATGGACAAGTCTTCTCCCACTGAATCTGTGCATACTGAACCCTTCAGTACAGATTGCCAATGTATGCTTTCTCTTTTCAGGTCAAGAGGTTTTTGAGAACTATCTTTATAGATCTCTATTCCTATCACATAGGAAACATCTCTATCTTCCTTAAAGATAATTTCCACTTTTGAATTTCCATTCTAGAACATTTCCATTTCACATCAATATGTGGAATGTGAATATGCTCCCACTAAATCATAGATCCCTTCTTTATCTTTGACATATCAGTCAAACCCTTTGACTATATCATCAAAGTAAAGATCCAATTTTGAGTTTCTTGTACTTAATCAATCACATTGATTAGTCCATTTTAACTTATAGACTTCATTTTCATTAGTGGATTCATAAACCTTATAGGTTGTGTCACATACACATCCTTGTTTTATTCCTCATAGGAATGCGGTTTTAGTATCCATATGCCAAATGTCTTAGTCATTAAGTTGAAATCAACAAGTATCATCCTTCTCAAAATGTTATCCATGTGTCTTAACACTTAATATTCATTTGCACTTATGGATTTCATCCAATGGGTGCTACCATCAAGGTCATACCTTATGGTTCACATGGATGTCATTTAGGATGTAATGGTCATAAACCATAACTCAAAACTCGGTTCCTCATATTCATCTAGATAGTTGACTCATCACATGAAAAACTCATCACATAGATAAACGAGGTGTATCCGTCAAGGATATAAGAACTTACAACTCCTTGTGATTCTTAATGTCCTTTATTAGTGTGGGGTATTCTTTTATTAAGAAGAATTCAGTTATTTGATAATCATTCTCTAACTCCTTAGAGTATGGTTCCTTCTTGATTTAGACATCACCATGCCTTAATCATGAGTTCACTATGATACACTATCATAATCACTCATAAGGATCTCAAACATTTGGTCCAAGTATTTCATTCATTGATTTCATCAAGAATTAACACTTTACCAAATTTGCACTTCATCTATGATAATCTTGAACACTTCAAGATATTCATATTGGTATTTCTCTAAACACCATTTGAAGTATTAGCATTTATTCCAATAGGTATGTAAATACATCACATGTATCATACCTAATAGGATAATCATTCTCCCACTACCTTTAGTGAAGATTGATTAATCATGTCCAAGATATTCATGTCTCTTACTGGTTCTCTAACCAAAAGAGTCTAGATTTATCCATCACATGGAAACTAGAAATGAATTTCTCATGATTGATGCTAATTTTATTGTTTGAGTTATCTATAACTTTTAGGTATCATTTTATCGTATGCATATCAAATACCACAAGATAAACAAGGAATTGCCACAAAGATCATATCTTTAGAAATTGAAACATCTCGTTATTGATTGCCATCATTGTCATACAATATGCAAAAATAAAGTGTTTCTATCTATTAGCAAATATGAAATAGCAGTTTATAACTGTATTACATGCCTTTTAGGCTAAAAATAAACTAAAGTACTCCTATCTATGGAGGCAACACTTGCCCCATTTATTGAGTGCTTTACACTTTACATCTTGGTATCATATACCTCAAAAGTGTTACAAGTTTACTTTCATGACACCTTTAAGTAGAGACATCAATCTCCTCCTTCTTCTTTTCTTCTTCCAGATAGAGAAGACAATTCCTTTTCCAATGTCTTGGATTTTGACAATGGTGGCAATTGCCTTTCTTGGTCACGCCTCCCTTGGCCTTGAGAGCTGAAGATGACTTGGGCTCCTGGCTAGCATCAGAACCTTTCTTAGCTTTGCCCTTGCCCTTACGCTTGGACTTTCCTTTCTTTCTCATGATCACCATCACAAACTTAGGCTTGTCCTTCTTCATCTATGTCTCGGCTGTCCTCAACATGCCTAACAACTCTGATAGTGGCCTATCAAAGTTGTTCATGTTGTAGTTCATCACAAACTGACTGTAGGATTTTGGCAACGATTGCAGTATCACGTCAGTAGCCAACTCTTGGCTCAATGGAAATCCCAGTCTTGTCAGGTTCTCCACATACCCAATCATCTTGAGTGTGTGAGGACCAACTGGATCTCCTTCTGTCATGACGCACTTGAACAGTGCCCTTGAGACATCGTATCTCTCTTGCAATGCTTGATCTTCATACATGTTCCTGAGATGTTGAATCATCTCAATGACACCCATGTTTTCATGTTGTCTCTGCAACTCATGGTTCATAGAGCACAACATCAAGCACTTTGCATCAATGGCATCATCAGAATACTTCTTCTAAGCATCCCTTTCTACCTTTGGTGCATTAGGAGCAGGTTCCTCTGGAATTAGAGTATCCAGGACATAGAGATTTCACTCTTGAGTGAGAACAATTCTCAATGTCCTATACCAGTCGTGGAAGTTTGTCCCATTAAGCTTGTCCTTTTCAAAGACCGATCGCAAAGAAAAGTGATTGTTGTTTGTTGTCATTTGTACTACAAAAGGAAATATGCAATTTTAGTCCAAAAACTCATTTTTGACTTATTTGATTGATTCGAAAAGTTGACAATCTAATTAGGCCTTTAATTAATTATCACTCCAACTATTTTAGTTCAAATTGATAGCCCTCACCATCAATTCAGAAGATTTCAGCGTACAACCTTCTAGTGGGCAAGATTCTGAAATCCTCTAAGTCATGGACCAGCTAGGGCTGTCACCCACAACTTAGATCTCTCAGGTAGGAAACTCTTGCCAATTGCATCATATGCAACTCTTGATAAGATGTCATATGCAACTCCTTGCCATGATCACCTCCATGCCTCAAGGTACTAGATACCATATAGATCACCTTGTTAAGTCCGACCCAAAGCAAACACGATGAATATGCACCCTGCTAGGGCAGACCCACATATCCATCCTTCACGCTTCCACGAGATAGACGGTGCACCACGCTAGGGTGTGCCCACACTTGGTCGATCAAGCTTTTCACGTGTATCACATTTGGAAGGCATCTAAAACTTAATATTTAATGAGGGATTTGGTTTTTATATACATATACATATCCAATCACCACAATACATAGTACATATTATATACATGATCTATCCCACAGAAAACATGTGAAATGATAAACGCGATGATTATGGCCATTCTAATGTGATTCCTCGAGCCAAGAGGAATCACAGTCATCTAGCCTACATCACATGCAGCTTGTACAAGTTGAACTCTGTGCTTTGCCTTTCTGGGTTTGATCAAATCATCACATGACTGATCGGCTCGCCATCAGGCCGGTCGGCTGGGTGCCACCAGTCGATCGGTTGGCTCCTCCAACCGATAGGTTCACCTGGTCTTCGTGCATCTCATCATGTCTGCCACCCACTCATCTCGCTCCTCGATCTGGTCATCAACTGATCGGCTCACTCCTTGAACCGATCGTCTCAAACGTCAACCGATCGGTTCACACCTTGAACCGATCGTCTCAGCTATCGTCAGGATGTCCTCCGTTCTTTGACATAATAAGAAATAAAATCTATCTTATTTTATATTGTAGAAAAAGAATCCTCATGTTACATTCGAGGGGAGCAAAGGTAGGAAAGAAATCTCGAATTATTTCAAGTTACACCAGGAATAGGAGAAAGGGAATCAATGCGCAGACCGAGATGCAAGCAACCACATACAACCATACACAAATAGTGTTTATTGGCAATAACCACGCTATACATCCACCACAAAAATCGTTTATGGGCGACGCGTATCGAGGGCATTCATAATACATATCATATATGTAAATTATGATTTGTGGATTTAGGATTGGACATGCATAAACCCAATTTTATTTGCATCGTACACAATAAATAAAGGCGACAAACCAAAATCGATCATATCGATAATCCTAAAGTATAAAGCAGTTGACGTGGCTCTGATACCACTGTTGGGTTTTATGGGAGGCAGAGAAGGTAGCGGAAACAAAAATTTTCTACTCCCAAACCCAGAACAAGGAAACACGTCAACGTCTATATAATAGGAAAGGATGGTTTGTGGAATCATACCTTGTCCCGAGGCTTGCTCGGAGACATACCTCGCGGCTTGCACGGTCTTCACCTCCGGTCTTGGACGATATCTATGCAGCTCCTGGTCGCATCGGGACTGACGACTCCTAGTCTCATCGAGACTTTCAGGATTGACAATTGTCCTCTAAGTGGTAGAAATCTCCCGCCTCTGAAGTAGTCCACACAGACCACCTGGAACTCCAATCTCCTTGTCCCACAAGGAATTGGAAGGATTCGCACCCTCCTGTCGGCGTACTAGTCACCAACACACTCTCCTGCCACCAGTCGCTTTCTATAGTTGTCTTTCCCTTACTGTGCCTCCCTTATCGTGTAGCACTTGCTCGGGCTCTCTCAGTTACCAAAACCAGAGAGAACGACAACTTTACATAGAAACTGGTTGCACTGAGTTGTTGTTTGAGAAGCCCCCAATACCCCTATATATAGGAGGGTCATGGGATAGAGTTCTCTATCCCGGGCAAAGTGGGACTAAAGAAGGAGTAAAAGGGTTCGAGATTTTCTACAAAAACAACCAACCGCGCAACCTAAACCGATCATTTCATTTCTGAAACGGTCGGTTGGGGACCTGAGCTGGTCGGTTGACACCTCAACCGATCGTTTGGGACCCATGAAATGGTTGGTTCACCTCTGAACCGGTCGGTTTGTGGTCCTGGTCAGTTCCCGATTGACTTTTCCTCTTTTGTTTCGAATTGGTACCAAATACCAATCCTTGTTCCAATCAAATTGGGCAAGTGAAACGAAAAGAATTTTCTCACCAACCTGACTTTCCCAACTTGCTCGGTTGGACTAGTTGAACCGATCATTTCAAAACTTGAACCGATCGTTTCACCCTGTCCATGAGCCGATCGACTCACCTCCTGAGCCGATCGGTTCACCAAGCTCAACCGATCAGTTGGGAGTGCAGATTGTGCGGAATCAGTCAATTGTAATTTCAATCAATCTGATACTCCAATCAATGTGTCCAACACCTTGAACATTATGACATTGAGCTATCAGTTAATTGAGTGTTTAATTGAACTACTAAACTCCTTTAGTAATCAATCTAAACATTGTTTGTGGACAAAACTCCTCTTCCAGGTTAAATCCTATGTGTGTGACCCTACAGGTCCATTTCACGTTAGCAGTGAAAGTCCATAAAACTTATGACTTCACAAGCAAAGAGTGGTGCCTAGTCACACATCAGTGCTACTCAAGTGAAATAGAAAGTTGGAGAACAACTTTCAATACTACAATCCGTGAATGGTGTTACAGTGAATGTATAATTCCTTTTTCACTGATATCCCGAATGAACTCGAGGCATGGAACAGTCATCCTGTCAACGTTCATTCACTTTCTTGATTTCAGAGTAGATTGGAAGAGATATGTATGACATCAATATCACATATTGATTCACACATGCGTGCACGCCTTTCTCAATCCTACTCATCAAGTGGCCATGGATATCATACTCCCTCAGGAGGGACAAATCCCATATCTATCACTCACCCCTCAAAAGCCCCATGTGTCAAAGCCACCCAATCATCACCTTTATAACAACCCATGTTTCAGGACTGCATTTGATGATGTCAAAGTGTGCCCAACGACATGTGTTGAGTGTAGTGATTTCAGGTCAAAGAATCACACTCACCACCATCACTGTGAGTACTGACTGTGACTACCATGTCATGGTTCCATGTGTCAAACTCACGTTGGGTCTGTCCGATACATTTGTTCTCTAACAAGTACCTATGTGTTTGGTTTGATATCTCTATATCATGACTAATGAGATTTTGTCATCAACCAACACCACAATCTAGTCTTGTGTGTCATTGTTGTCTATCTAACTTCCACAATGACATCCGACTAGGAACATAACAAGAATGTACAAACTCTTAGCATCCATACGATCTCATCATTCAGGTCCTCAACCTGAAAGCATACATCATTGAGTACTGTCATTCTTTAGACATTCAATCTGTTCTATCACTATCTCATATGACTGAACCAGAAAGAATTGGAAGCTTGCCTTTGATGTTTATCAAATCAATCTTAATGTATCCCACCAATAATCCCATAATTGGCTCTCAAGACATACATACCAACAGGGTTGTGTTGATGTTGCGTTGGTGGACGACGACGCCCAGAGTGGCCGTCGTCGTGGGCACCATGCCCGATGCCCTAATCACCCGAACGATCGCCCGGACGAAGTGTTAGGGGTGACACTGTGTTTGTTTATATATGGGATTAAGAGAGAAATATTCCCCCCCTCTCCCACGCCTGTGGCGGAGGCCGAACACCTAGGAGGGTGGTAAATTAAGGCGACAACTGGATTCGAACCCTGGTCCCTTTGTTAGGGGACACCGTGCTTGACCACTTGAGCCACTCCTTGTCGGCATGTTTATATATATATATATATATATATATATATATATCTATATATATGTATATACATATCTATATATGTATACACACATATACATATATACATACATACACACATATATATATGTGTGTGTGTGTGTGTGTGTGTGTGTTCACTTGTAATATGTGTGCACATATTGTACAATTGCATTATGTAAGTATATACATTTATACTGTATTTATGTGCATATATGTGTGTAACTTTGTGTGCATTTGTTATGTTCTCATCTATATGAATATGCTTATATAATTGTATGTATTTTTGTACTTGTGTATTGGCGTTCGTATTTAGACTATTATGTGCATGCGCGTTGGCATTTCAAATAGTATGTATATACGTAATCTATGTGTGCATTTGTATGTGTATGACTAGACATTTATAAGTTTATCATATTATTTGTTTTAAATAGATAAGTTGTAATGTATATATGAGTATACAGATACACATAACATACTGATCATGTAGCGATTATCTGAATACATAATAAGTGGGTATGTGGGTATGAAAAACTATCTAGTAACGGGTATGATGGGTATGGGATAACGAGTATATGAGTATACTCATATCCATTTATAACCCTACTCACGGTGATACTTTCAAAATAAGGGATCCAGTAGAGAAGTAGCTAACTTAGGTGAAAAAAACAATGACATGGGAAGGAGCGAACTGTGATAGTGGCAGCACCAACCAAACATGTAGTAGACACGTTGGAAATATCATGGAAATCAAGTTACTGAGGTTTGGAGTCAAAATCTAAAACATGAGGCTCCAACTCCTCATGGGGTTAATCAGTTAATGTGCAAGGGGTGAAAAAGGGGCATACAATTATGATTACTTTCATACACCGCTGAATGTACTAAATCATTTTTTAAGTAAATGCATTATACCCACATAAAATGAGTTAAACTCGTGTGGATGAACTTAGACTCTGTAGATGTAGATGAATATGATCATCATTTTGTCTAGGAAAGTTGGGCTGGAGAAACATTTTCGTTACAAAAAGGTTCCGGGTCTGACGTCTTTCGGGGATCCGACCCGCAACAGCGAGAAAGAACGGATAAGGCGCCGCTACTCGTATTAGACCAGCTCTTCCCAAATTCCCTCCCACTTCACTCCCCATCCACCACATCTCACCTGCAGCGATGTTCGTCTCCGCCCCTCTCCTCCGCCTCCCCGCCTCCTCCGCTCCTTCTCCCTTCCTTCATGGCGCCGCTTCCACAACTCTTTCCTTCCCCAAGCTCCCCTCCCACACTGCCCCATCTACCCCAGCGCCCCCACCTTCTCTCACAATCCACGCCCTGAAGAAGCTCCAGGGCCGAGTGGTGTGCGCGACCAACGACAAGACGGTGGCAGTGGAGGTAACTCGCCTAGCGCCGCACCCAAAGTACAAGCGCCGCGTCCGGATTAAGAAGAAGTACCAGGCCCACGACCCGAGCAACCAGTTCAAGGTGGGTGACTTCGTACAGCTCGATGGTACCCGACCTATCAGTAAGACCAAGACCTTCCTCGCCATTCCCATCGCTTCCAAGAACGTGCCTCGTGCCTCGGGCGGTAGCGGCGAACCGTCGGAGGGACTGGGGATACCGCTGCAGTCGGAGCAGGAGCAGCCGAGCGCGTGATGGAAGTAGGAGCAGAAGACGGTCGAGTAAAGGTGCTACTCGGTTAAATGCCTTTTGTTGAGATTATTGTAATGCTTACTTTTTTGGTTTCCCGCATTTTGTAAACTGTCAAACGGTATGAACGTTCTTCAATTAGAAAAAAATGTCCTGCATTCTAGTTGTATAATACACTAAATTCATATGCATTACTGGTCTACTCTGCGTGTTACTCTTCACTCTTCAGTTAACTCTTCCAAAACTTTCCACTGCTCAGGTGTAATTGGTCCGCAAAGTACGATTTTGCAGAATATTTATACATGGCAGAATCACACATCGCAGCAACACTACATCGAACAATTCTCGCCTTTCTTTGTTGGATAATGGACTATATCAATTTGACTGATTGTTTGGATGGAGATATATCTTTTTAAAGTGAGATTTCAATACTATTTCAATTTGAACACTGTCAAATCTGAGCGTAGCTGGCTGTACATTGTTTTCTACAAGAAACAAAGACATTCAGTCCATGCTTGTACTTCGAGTTTGTTTTACACCAAGCCAAACAAATGAAGTTGACATGATATGTAAATCCAATGTTATCTTCAGCTTCAGCACTACCGAACAGACCCTCAATGAAATTAATTGATTCTTGGATGCTTTGCGGTTGCCTTGGTTGGTGGTAGAATACATGTTAAGTGTGATTTAGAAAGCAAACAGTTGAAAAACCAGGGAAAACAAGTTATGCTTACTCTGGACACAGTTGAGTTTCCATTATTTTCTACCTAAAACAAAGAAAAGATGCAGTCACTTTCACACCTAAATGTTTGATTACATCATTAGTACGGATGAAGTTGAAACAAGGTAACTGATGTTGTATGTTCAAATTTAACCCAATCAAACAGGTCTTAAGATTCACATAAGCTAACTACATGCCATAGAATTGGTTCCAAATACTTATCTTAGAGCCAGTTTAGTTGGGACAAAATTGAAAAGATAACATTGGTTTTACTTCGTCATTTGAACTGTATCTTTTATGCCCTGTTTGGGTGTTGGTAAAGTGTTAGTGTGGTGCGATTTACAAAGCAAATAATTTGGAAAACATGAAAAGAAAATTACATGCTTACATTTTTTTTTGTACATTAAATAAACAGAGGATGCAGTTTGTCTGTTTTCTCACTGTGTTTTTAGATTTAACTCTGAACCAAGAGAATGGAGTTCAAGTGGCTATATACATCTGACAGTGTCTTTTCCAAGTTCGGGCACGGCCAAACCGACCTTTAAATGAGCTTACCCATAATGTTCTATTGAGTTACTAGAGTATTTTGCACCGACCATCTTAGCTGGTTTTATATGGTTTGAGAGGTTTGTTGCTGAAATCTGCCGTCAGATTGGGTATTTTTGTTGGGAATGGGGGAGGAAAGGCCGGGCGAAGAAAGAAGACTTGTTTGAGCTCTTAATATTATGTTACTGTTGAGTTGTACAACATATATTACAATGAGGATTCTCTGATTTTCCATTGAAGTTGGTATATTTTCAGTTAAAATTTCGTCAGCAGTTAGTTACAGCAGAAAGTCATTTGTCCCGCGGTAAATGATCAAGTTAAATCTAGAAAACAGATGAGTCCGTGAAGATTTATTGTTACATAAACTGAATGGGTTCTTTGCCCACATGGTTTGGATTATATAACTAGAACATAAAATTGTGTATCTTTTTGACCGTTTTATCTACCTCATATTGGTTTGGTGTAAGTCATGAGTTCCGTGGAACTCATTTTCTGGGAACTCTAGTTCAGTTTCTGGAACTTAAGTTCCATTGACTTCAGTGTGATTGGTTTGTTGTAAGTGTAAATATGAAAATCATTAAAAATGTTGTTAATTTTTGTTGTATAATATAAATAAATGAGGTTGCAATGACATAAAAAAATCATATTCGTAAAAGTATAACATTCTTAAATCATAATAACCACAACAAATGATTATGATGTAGATTTTACTCCTCCAAAATATTTTATTGTGGTACAATTAAAATCTTAATAAAAATATTATGATAAAAATCACATCACAATATTTTTATTTCACTTGTGTATACAAAGTATTGTAATGATATTCACATTTCATGTGTTCATAAATATAAGTTTTAGTTCATCATTGTTTAGCGCAATGTAAAATATTAATTTTTATATTATTTATGTAGGACACTTTTACTATATTATTCATAAATATTCGTACGTTACACTAATTATCATATTTTTTAAACATGAAGAATAAAAATATATTACGTAAATCGCATTGTTTTCACATGGTGCAGTATTTTTTTCTCATGATGTTTATATTTTTTTATTTTGTAGATCGTACTCATTATGGTGGTTATAATGTAAAATATTTTTCATAGTGCGATTATAGTGTATGATATTTTGTCTTATGTTGTGATTTTAGCAATGAACTATATCCACACCGCTAATATTTCTAGTCATAAATATGTTATGTGTCATTTATTACGAATGAAGAATATAATTATATAAGAAATGTTGTTAGTTGTCCCGGAACTCGTTTTCCGCTCTTTTTAAGAGGGAACTCAAGAATTGTATTTTTTATATAAGTTTGTAACTCACCGGAAATTACGGAATTCAAGTTTTAACACTTACTTTAAATCAATCATGAAAAATTGCTCAAGGAACTCCAGTTCATAAGTTTTCCGGACGAGTTACGACAAACCAATTGGAACCTTAATTGACAACAATGATTTAAGATGTTTTCCAATTTTCTTGTGTTATCTGACTTTTGCTATATGATAAATGGAGCATACTGATTTTTGCCGCTTTTGTGATATCGATCATGCGAGGCATGCCTATATGTATATTAACAATGCCGCTTAATTTTCTGATTGAATAAAGAACAATTAATGAGTATATTATGCGCACCTGTTTGGTTCACGGACTTTAGCCTGTACTCCGGTATTCTACAAGGCAGTGTAACCCTGGAAAGGAGGAGTATCACAATTGATGACAATGTATTTGTAGCACTCTTTTTTTTTTTTGATAAAAGGTCTATTATAAATTCAACAATTACAGAAAAGCAGGCTAGCACATCTATGGGATCATGTTTGGTACAAATAGAAGCTACGAATATGATGAGATAAAAATTGTGATGATTTTTTTTCCGGGGGAGGCACCCTTTAAACAAGCCTCTAAATGATGATAATCATGAGCTAAGCAAATAAACAAACTTCTGCTGAGCTAGTCATTGCGCTTGATCAGAAGTCCGATTCTTCCTCCAAAATCTCCTCCAGGGTGTAGAAGATGTCTCCTGCTGATGTGTTGTTTTTTGGGTTTACTTCTGCTGGAGTCATCCTAGATGATGTCGACGCCTGTCCTGCATGCATGTTGTATAGAAAGATCTGATGTTATCTTTGAGAAAATGATATGTAATTAGTTTTTGGAGTTATTGAATTTTCTGAGATTTCTTTCCAACTAAATATGTCATAAAATGGTGATAATGATGTCTTCTGGGCAGAAATGTGCTACTTCGTGAAGATGTTTTATATTGAAAGGTATAGCGATAAAATTTTGATTATCAGATCTACTATCCAGAAAGTTTTTGATGATACGTTTTGAGACAGGACAGTTCTTGAAAATATGTTATGTTGTTTCTGAATCGGCTAGGCAGAGATAACATCTGGAAGGCCCAACAAATCATCTCTTTGTAATGTTTTGATCGGTGAGAAGCTCAAAAAATATTTTGTGCTTCTGAGACCATTTGTTTTTCCATATGAGAGAGTAGTTAGGGATGATGCTTTTGTAGGTGAGAAAAGTGTAGGCTGTCTTGGGGTGCATACCGCCCCCATCTCCAGGAGATCTTATTTTTTGTGTTGAATTCCAACTCATGGATGATGTTGTTTATTTCCGAATTCAAGGTTTGTGAGAAGAAGCTGCTTGAGAGCATTTGTTTTTTTGCTGGTGAGGAGACTGAGGGCTTTGGCCGTTGTAATATAAAATAATGTTTTTGAGATAGACCATTACATATGCATTTTTTTGATGGTATTTTGATGGAACCAAGGGTCTTTCCAAAAATTGATGTTGCAGTGTGTGTGTGGAGCGGTATGAATGATATTTCTAATTAGGGGGATGTGTCTGTTAATATATTTCCAGAGAGGAGAAGCAATGCGTTTTGTGATTTTTTGCCATGGTGGAATTTTCTTGTAATATTTATGTTGGATTAGGTTACTCCAAATCTTTTTTTTTTGCCTGGGTGTTGATGATTTTGATCACTAGAAAAAGAGCATGAGTTTTAAGGTCGATGATGCCCCATCCTCCAAAGCCCGTGGGAGCTGAGATGATGTTCTAGTTAACAAGGTGGAAATGTTTTCCTTTAGCATGAGAAGGATTTTGATTATTCCAAAGAAACCTCCTCTTGATTTTTTCAATGATATTTTTTTTTATTTTGGTAGGTAAGAGAATGCATCTGAGGTAGTGTGTAGTGATGGGGGTGATTACACTATTTAGGAGAGTTAGGCGGCCAACAAGGTTGAGGAAGTTATTTATCAATGAGTTTAGTTTTGTGTTGATCTTGTCTATGATGGGAACCCATATCGAATGAGTGATGTTTAGAGGAGTAATGGGTAAGCCAAGATAGTTGATCGGGAATTCTTTATGCTTGTATTTGAGGAGAGTTTTGTATCTATTGATGATTTGATGATCAATGTATACACCAAAGATAGAAGACTTTTGGAGGTTAAGTTTTAGTCCCGAGATGTATGAGAAGATTCCAATGATTCTAATGGTATTTATGATGGTGTCGTCCTTTGGTGAAACCAGGATGATTGTATCATCCACAAACTATATGATGTTCTCCTTACATTCAGAGGGGGAAGTGATAAGCCCTTGGGCAGAGCCAAGTTTGAATATCTTTGTGAGGATCGATGTCACAATTATAAATAGATAAGGGAAAAGAGGGTCACCTTGTCTGAGCCCATTTGTATTTTTAAAGTATCCAAAAGGTGACCATTGATGATTGTGGAAAAGTGATTTGTGGAAATGCAAACATGTATCCAGTCTATCCAAAATTCTGGGAAACCAAAGCCAACCAGTGTTTTAATGAGACAATTGCAGTTGATGTAGTCAAAGGCTTTTTCAAAATCAAGTTTAACAACAATCAAAGGGGTTTTATTTATATGGCATAAATGAATCGTCTCATTTATCATCAGGTAGGCATTTTGGATATTTCTATCTTTAAGAAAGACATTCTGGTTAAGAGGTATGATGTTGTTGATGCAGAGTTTCAATCTATTTGCCAAGGTTTTAACAATGATTTTGTATGATGTATTGATGAGGCTGATGAGACGGAACTGCGATATATGCTCAGGATGATCAGTTTTTTTTATAAGAGCAATGCAAGTTTTTTTTAGATGTTTGAGGATGTTGTGAGAATTGTTGTCTTTATGGATTTCTTGAAGCAAAGCCAAGAAATCTTTCTTGTAATGGCTCCAGTTAGCAAGGTAGAATTCCACATTAAGCCCATCCAACCCAGGAGATTTGTTTTTTCCGAGTGACTTGATAGAAAAATCAAGTTCTTCAGAACAAAAAGGTTTGATTAAGTTTGATGGAGATTCAATCTTAACCGGGAATAGAATCTGCCAGTTTATGGAGTTAAGGATGGATAGTGGTGGGTGTTAAATATCTTCCTAAAGTGTTCTATAATGTGAGAAATGATCATGTGTTTGTTTGTGGTGATGACCCCTTGAGTGTTTAAAAAAACAATGATATTTCTCCTATGGTTATTGTTGCAAACTTTATGAAAGAATTTTGTATTTTTGTCACCTTCCTTAGCCCAAGTGACTTTAGCTCTTCGTCTCCACTTGATGTCCAGGCAATTTTTAATATGGTCAATCTTCGACTTGATAGTAAGAACAAGAGTTGGATCGATAGAGGGGTCTCTATCAACAAAAAGATATTGTTGTTCAAGATCTTTTAGAGAGTTTGCTATATAAGTTTTGGGGTTGTCTGAGTTTCCAGTCTAAGATCTTGTGTTTCATGATTTTGGTATTTCTCTGAATGTGGAAACCCATATTTCTAATTCTGTGATCTGCCAAGATCCAGTTGTTTTCACAGAGTTTAACAAATTGGGGGTATGTGAGCCAGAAGTTTTCAAATCAAAAGGATTTTTTCCCCCAAACTTCTCTATGGGTGTCAATGATTAAGGGAAAGTTGTCTGAGATAGGACGATGGGCAATATGGACAGAAGCTAGAGGGAAGTGTTCTTCCCACAAGGAGAAACATATGAAGTGATCCAATCTGGCTCTAGTATTATTCCTAGTCCACGTAAAGCCAACATTAGATGGAGGAAGGTCAATCATTTTGTGTTTAGAAAGGAAATTTATAAGGGTTTTGTCAGCTAGAGTAAGGGTTGTTGATGTTGAGGATAAGTTCTGCCTGTCAGTGACTCTTGTAATGAGGTTGAAGTCCCCTCCAAGGAGCCATGGTTTTTGATAGTTGGATTGCATGATTTCAGAGAGTTCCGTTAGAAAAAACGATTTGTTGTGTCCAGGCTCACCATATATACCAGTAAAAGTCCAGCTGAAGTGGTCAGATGAGTTTGTGCGAGAGATAGAGATGGAGAATGTGTTGAGATCCCAGTGAGAGAGAGTGAAAGTGTTCTTGTTATATCCCACAATGAGTCCTCCTTTGAAACCATCTGGTGGAATTTGAAACCATTCAGAAATCTTATTTCCTCCTATAGTTTTTAAAGCAAAAGGAGAAAGTGTGGTTTTGGTTTCTTGAATGGTAATAATATCTATATTGTTTTTGTAGATGTGGTTTCTGATCTCTTTCCTTCTACGTGTGTTGGCCGCACCACAGACATTCCAGGATGTTATTCTCATTAGTTCAGAAGAGAGGACAACCAAATAAAGATGAATCAGAAAGAAAGGTTGTTAAGTGATTTTCAATAAGTTGGTCTTCAAGTTTGTCTCTCCTAATGGCCTTTGGTTTGTCCACTGCATACATTTTTCTATGTCATTAAATGCAGTGTTTGCTATGTTTTCCTCTTCAAATTATATTCCTATTTTGTTAGCAAAATTGGTGAAACTATGTATATCAGGCCATGACGCTAAGTCTTCAATATTGGCAATATCATGATCTTCTATGGAAACAGATGATGATAAGCTAGAATTCGAAATATTTTCAGAGTAGGAAGAAGAGAAACAAGTATGAGGGATTTTACTTCTTTTCAAATCCTACACATCAAGTATGTTAGATCTCTATTTGGTATCACATTTCAAAATGAAGAAGTAATCAAATTTATATCCTAACATTTGTACTTGAAGTGAAGGCCTCAGTGCCTTCCTTCTTCTTCTTTAGTTCCTCTAACCAGAGTGGACAATTCCTTTTCCAATGTCTAGGCCGGTGGCAATGGTGGAAATCACCTCTTACTTTATCCATACCTCCCTTTAATTAGGCTTCTGGATAGATTTAGAACTCTCCTTATCTTTTCCTTTGCCTTTAGACTTCCCCTTTGTCTTTCTAATCATCATCAAAGACTTGGTCTTGTCTTTCTTCATTTGTGTCTTAGTTGCTCTCAACATGCCCAACAACTCTGTCAACAGTTTGTCAAAGTCGTTCATGTTGTACTTCATGACAAACTAACTATATGATTCTAGAAGAGACCATATAATCACGTCAATGGCCAACTCTTATCCCAAGGGGAATCCCAGTCTAGCATGGTCATATAAATACCCAATGAGGTTGAGTACATGAGGACCTAGTAGGTCTCCTTCTGCCATGTTACATTTAAATAGTTCCTTGGAAACATCATATCTCTCTTGTCTTGCCTGATCTTCGAACATGTTCTTGAGATGCGTTACCATATCAATCATATCAATGTTCTCATGTTGCCTATGCAACTCATAGTTCATGGAGCATAGCATCAGGCACTTGACATCCACTATGTATTTAGTATGCTTCTTATAAGCATCCTTGTCAGCCCTTAGTGCATTTTTATGTAGTTCCTCTGGTTTGGCATCTCCAGGTTATAGAGCATGAGCTCCTATTTGAGAATGATTCTCAACGTCCTGAACCAATCGTGGAAGATGTTCCTAGTAAGTTTGTCCTCCTCAAGGACCGATCATATAAAAAAGTTATTGTTGTTCATTACCATTTGATTCTACAAAAGATTTGCAATTTTGTCAAAACTCATTTTTGATTTGATTTGATTTGATTAAGTTGAGCAATAATAATTAGATCTTTAATTAATAATAATTCTCATTATTTTGATCAAATTGACAACCCTCAAGTATCAATTCGTAAAATTGTAGCAAATCAATTTTCTAATGAGCAAGATCAAAGATAATTCAATTATGGCCCGACCAACACTACAAAACATAGTTTGTCATCAAGGTAGGCAACTTTTGCCAATTGCATCATATGGCATTCTTTATAGATAATATGTGCAACTCCTTGTCATAATTATCTTCATGCTTCTAGGCCCACACGCTCTGAGAATCACCAGTTAAGCCTGACCAAATAGCCAATACAATAATAATGCATCATGTGGAGGTAGGACTGGCATTATTACCATCACACTTCCACAAGGTAGACGACACACCATGTCGAGGCGTAACCTATGCTTAGTCAAACAAGTTTTTCATGTGTATTGTTATTGTATCCAATCACAACATATATAGGATGTATTGTATAAATGCTATATCTCACTACATAAGCATGCAATATAAAACAAAAAGTGATGGTTATGTCCATGTCTACTTATAATTCCTTGGAGACACAAGGAACTACTACCACCTGGGTCAATCATCACATATATGAACCTATTGTTGGTGTAGATCTTGTGCTTGCCAATCTTGGCAGATTGGTTCGACCCTTGAATCGATCGTCTCTCCTCTTGGCTGGTCAGTTGGTTATTAAGGAAGGTCATCTATCCTCCAGTTCCACTGATGTTTGGACTCCTACCAAATAGTTGGTTGGGTCCACTAGGAGGTCGTCTGGCCTCATCATTCTGTCCTCCATGGTCCTCTAGACGTTTGGCTCGTTTCACTAATAGGTCGTCTCATATGGCGATGATGATCTTCTTTGTTGTTCCAAGAAAAGAAACTATCCTATTGCTATTAAACTATTACGTGGTAAAGAGAAACTTCAAGTTACATTCTGGGGAGCAAAGGTAGGAAAGAATTAACTTTACATTGGGAAGAGGGAGGAAGAGGATCGATACGCAGACTGAGATAAATAGGAATAAAACCAAACCATCCAACTACACACAAATATAGGGTATTGGCTGAAACTACACTACACATATGCCATCAAAACTACTTTTAGGTCCGAGGCCTCCTTGTCGCAGTAGTTCAACTGTTGACAGGCCACTAGGAATGAACTTATTGAAAAGAGAATAAGATTGCTCAACAAAATCATTATTTATATCAAGCTCTTTTGGTTTTAAAATTTTTAAGATTTAAGCCTCAGATCTCTTTAGTTTTGACAACTTTGTATCTTCAGCTATAAAAAAAATTGAATACAACGCTTAACTCACTATCAAGTGTCAATAAAATAATAAATACCCTTCAGACCATAAATAAAAGACATTCAATGGAAAATAAAAATAATTTCATCATCGATAAAGAAAAGCTAAGAGAAGAATTTTTATCTGATAAAAACCAGTTCAAGACAAAACAATTTTATGAAAACTTTGATAAAAAGGAAAGAGATTACATTAGAGAAAAATGGTACTCACAAATGCAATACCATAGAAAAAATATACATTTCTTTGAATGGTATAAAAATTATTATATCAAAGAACTTAAAGAAAAAATCTATAGACTTGTTCCACCGTGGTATGAGCCTAGTAAGTCTGACAGGAAATCCCAGACCATTGCACCATGAAAACCTATCAGTCCAAAATATAAAAAATAAGAGTAATCTACAATTAAAAGAAGAAAGTTCTCATTCTTCCAATAAACACATGATTGATAAAGTAAATAATCCATCTAAAACTACAAGTAAAGAAAGCGAAGAGTACTTTGTAAAGGTATTAAGCACAGAACAATACTTCATTCTTGAAACTATTAATAATGTTAAAAATGATCAAGACAAATTAAAATTATTTTCAAAATATATGAAAATGAATAAAAAGGAAATCAACTCTAAAGGTAGTCCAAACCAAAATATTTCATATGATACTAAAAAGGCAACTGAAAAACAACCAACTCTAAAAGACTTCAAAAGAGAACAAAAAATTATTAAAAAGGAAATAAAAGATTTAAAAGAAACTAAAAAGACATATGAAAATTTAGAAAGTCAAAATAAATCCAAAAATAAGTCCCTAAATAGCATCCAACAATATATAAAAAGGAAATGGAAGGGGGATGTTATAATTAAAATTAACCCAGATTTCACTATTAAGAAACTAGCTTTATTTGATTCTGGAGCAAACATAAACTGTATTAGAGAAGGTCTAATACCAACTAAATATTTTGAAAAAACCACACACAATGTCAATTCATGCACCAATGATAAATTACAAATCAATTATAAAATCCCTAATGTCCATGTTTGTATAAAACATACATGTATTAAAACTACTTTCATGCTAGCCAAAAATATAACCGAGGACATAATAATAGGGACACCATTCCTAAATAAAATACTACCTATTATAGTAGATACAAAAGGAGTACATGCTAATATAAATGGAAAAATGATTACCTTTAAGTTTAAAAATGAACCCAAAGTATCGTTTATACAACAAATAAACACTTCAATCAAATATAAAGAAAACTTCATTAACGAACTTAACACAGAAATAGAAACTGAAAGAATTCATAATAAAATCAATAGTAGTAATTTTCAGAAACTAATAATAGAATTTCAAGAAAAGGTTGAAAAAGAAATTTGTTCTACACTACCCTCTGCATTCTGGCATAGAAAGAAACATGAAGTTACTTTACCATACATTAACAACTTTGATGAAACTAATATTCCAACAAAAGCCAGACCCATCCAAATGAATCAAAGACTTTTAGAAATATGTAAAAATGAAATAAAAGAACTCGAGACAAAGAAATTAATTAGACCTAGCTCCTCTCCATGGAGTTGCGCTGCTTTCTATGTAGAAAATGCATCTGAAATAGAAAGAGGGGCTCCTAGGCTTGTAATTAATTACAAACCTCTAAACAAAGTACTCCAATGGATCAGATATCCAATTCCTAATAAGCATGACTTAATAAAAAGAATACATGGTGCTAATATCTTCTCAAAATTTGATATGAAATCTGGATTCTGGCAAATACAAATAAGTGAAGAAGATAGATATAAAACTGCCTTCACAGTACCTTTTGGTCACTATGAATGGAATGTTATGCCTTTTGGGCTGAAAAATGCTCCATCAGAATTCGAAAAAATAATGAATGAGATATTTAATCCATATACTTCTTTTAGTATAGTCTATATTGATGATGTACTTATTTTCTCTAAAGATTGTGACCAACATTGGAAACACCTAAACACATTCCTTCAAATAGTAAAACATAATGGACTAGTAGTCTCTGCTAAAAAGATGAAATTATTTCAAACAAGTATTCAATTTCTGGGTTACAAAATAGAAAAGGGAACGATATCACCTATAGTAAGAGCCATAGACTTTGCTAACAAATTCCCAAATGAAATCCTAGAGAAAAAACAACTCCAAAGATTTTTAGGATGCTTAAACTACATATCTGATTTCTATGAAAATCTGGCACTAGATAGAAAACTCCTTACAGATAGATTAAAAAAGATTCCACCAAGTTGGACCATAGATCACACCAAGGCCATTCAAAGAATCAAATTAATGGTTCAACGATTACCATGTTTAAATATTGTTGACCCAGAAGGCTATAATATAGTAGAAACAGACACATCAGATATAGGATACGGAGGAATTCTTAAGCAAAAAATTGATAATAAAGAACATTTGGTTCGATACACCTCAGGAGTATGGAATGAAACCAGAAAAAATTATTCAAATATAAAAAAAGAAATATTAGCCATAGTTCTCTCAATTACAAAATTTCAAGGTGATCTTTTAAATAATAAATTTTTATTAAGAGTAGATTGTAAATCAGCAAAATTTGTTTTAGAAAAGGATGTTAAAAATCTTGCCTCAAAACAAATATTTGCTAGATGGCAAGCAATATTAGCTATATTTGATTTTGATATAGAATTCATAAAAGGAGAAAATAATTTTTTACCTGATTTCTTATCGAGAGAATTTTTGCAGGGAAATTGTCTTCAAAAAGACTAGCATAATGACATCAATTCTGGCTACTAAACAAAGTCCTCCTACAATGACACAGACGAGGAAGGAGAAAGAAAATATACAAAATATCGAAGTTGATTCGTCAACTAAAACATCCTCTGAATTTATTCTGAAATCATCTGAAGAGGTACTTATTCTTGAGAATGAGGATCTCTCAAAAGAAATTGAATATAT
This sequence comes from Alisma plantago-aquatica, assembly GCA_963693085.1. Lineage (NCBI taxonomy): Eukaryota > Viridiplantae > Streptophyta > Magnoliopsida > Alismatales > Alismataceae > Alisma > Alisma plantago-aquatica. The sequence continues at coordinate 1,463,699,876 of OY856412.1, forward strand.
AATAAACAAATATTTTCCTGAAGGATACAATCATATTCCCACCCTACCTGGGAAAAACCAACTATACTATGAAAAAATCCTTTTAGAAACAGGAAGTGTAAAAGTTTTTCATAATTATAGAGATAAATCCACAAAAAGAAACCTACAGTTCTCTCAACTAAAAATTCAAAAAATAATCATGTTATCTGAATGGAATAAAGAAGGAAACCCTAATATTCCAAGAAGATTCAAAACGTTCTGTCAACCCCAATATTACAATTATTGGGATTATCAAAATGCGTGGGAAAAAGTTTTATATGTTCAGAACACACAAATGAGTCATACATGGTCAGTGAAATGGTCTTTACAAACCAAATTACCGAATTGGTTTTTCTATAAATTCTGGCAAAATTTTGGGGCAATAAGAGAAATACTCCCCACAATATTAAAGAAAAATATTATGGGAAATGATCTTATTGAAGAAGACTTAAACATGATGAAATATATATCATCTCATGGAATACCATGGATTATACAATGGAAGTGGGAAAAAGAAACAATCGAATTACCACCAATTCTAGAAAGACAGATATATATCAAATGGTGGGACAAATTCAATATTGATCCCATTTTAAAGGGAAAATTAATTCCAATACCAATTTCTGGATCCCAACACCAAGAAACTAAAACAAATAGAATGTTTTCATTTAGTCAACTAAAGCAAGAGTTGACAAGAAAAATTCAAATTGAAAATCCAAACATTGTGGATAATCAACTACAATTGATGGTTTTTGAAGAAATGACAAAAGTTATGGATGAAAATAGTCTAAAGGACTCAAATAAACCTGAAATTGAAGAAGATGGAAAAAAGGAAGAAAGTGAAAAATAGTTACCGGACAGTAAAAAAGTTTGGGTAAAAAAGTAATGGATAAAAGTCAAAAGTAAATAAAAAAGCAACGGTCTGGTAAAAGGTAAAGGTGAATAAAAACAATGATGTGGTAAAGTAAAAGCAAAATATTTTAAACATTTTGCTTAAGATTCCATCTATAAAAAATGAAGTCACTCAAACATGGAAGTGACATCCCCATAAAAAACAAATGGAGAAGAAGACAAGAATATTTTATTGTATGAAATGCATCAAACACTTGTCTAGGGCACAAGGATGAATAAACAAGTGGCAAATACATCAAACCTAGCCACTACAATACTTGTCAAAGACACAAATGAAGGAGAGCAAGTGGCAAAACAAAGAATTTCGTCCACTCCATCCAAGGTGCCTATAAAAGGCAAAGAAGTTGAAGAAGAAGGGCAAGAGTTGTAAGAGGCACAACACTCTTCCACACAAAGAGCTCCCCTTGCTTATTGAGCTTAGTTTTTGTAGTAGGAAGTGCCTTAGCTCGAAATTCTCCTCCCTAGAGAATTTCTAAGTCTTGTAGTCCTTCCTCCACCTCACTCATATTGTAATTTCGTCTATATAGTCATGTGTTCTTAGTTTCCATATAGTTTCCGAGTGTAAACCCTCCAGTTCCCAATAAAATTTCCATCTGTGTTTTGTTAAGTTCAAATTGTGTGTGCATGTTCTTGGCTCTTTGAATCATAATCAAAGATCCGTTCTTTACTTAAAAGAAAGATCAAGGAGATTCCCAAAGCTCCAGTGACGTTCCCGACGGTCATTCGGTGAGATCAACAACGTAGTCAGCGCCAACTGTAAGTTCCCTGACGTTATTTAATTAATTTTATGCAAGCATTCCCCCATATTCATAAACAAATTAAATATCTATTATCCTTTAATCACAAACCCTAATCTACATTGAATCACCTTAATCACAAACCCTAATCCACCTCTAATCACCCACTTCTATCAATTATCCAAACGCAAATCAGCCCTTCCTACTCCACCAATCATTCTGAAACTCCACCAATACTCCAACACCGCATTCCACCAAATCTCTACCGACCAACCACCAAAATCCTAGCTTCCACCCTAAATGGTATCAGAGCCAAGTTAGGGGCGGTTGGGATATACTTGCGTCTCTTTCTCTTTCTCTGAAGGGGTGAGAGTTTGGGGTTTTCCTTCTTGGGCTTCTAGGGTCCGAGGCCTCCTTGTCATAGTGGTAGCCCGTTGCACCCGCTTTAGCCGTGGTAGGCGTTTAGGGTTTTGTAGGGCTAGGTTTAGCTATTGACAGGCCACCTATTATCTCCAAGGAATAAACATCCCAACTCTTCTATATTACATTTCATCCCTAAAGACCAATGGAAAGAATGCTCTCCAGAATTTCTACCAATTCCCATACAAACCCTTCCATAGTTCGAACAATGTCAATAAAACATTGTGAACAAATTAATTTTGAAAATATAGAACAATCCATTCAAAATTGGGAAATGCCTAAAGTTCCCATAAAAGACATCTACTCTAAAGGTAGTTTTCGATTGATGTCCAACTATTACATCAAAACTATTGAAAAAACTATATCAGTTACATCTTCACAAGAATGCATACAACTTCTATCTAAAAGAGATATAAACATGATAAAAAATAACTCCAGATACAACTTCATTCATTTAGGATTAGTCCAAGTATCCGCCAAATCTTTAACAAGAAAAGGTATAAATTGTTCTGTACTCTTGTGCCTTAGAGACTGTAGGCATCTAAAATTTTCAGATTCCCTTCTTGGACTCGTTGAATCCACTTTAGACGATGGACCTGTTTACTTTAATGCATTTCCTAATTTCTCAGTTTCCCTTACCGACCCAGGCCTTTTGAAGGTCTTAACCTTGAATGTGCAAACATCAGGATTTGACATGGATCCAAATTCTGAAAATATTGTACTATGTTATAGAGTTTGCTTCAAGGCCATGAACACAATAACTCCTCAATCTTTGATTTGCCCAGAAAAGGGGCTTACAACTCTTTTTCTAACCAATATAAAAAACAAAGCCATTATTCCTAAGGCCTTGCGATGGGAGGAAGTTAAGCTTCCAGAAAATTGGACCATGCCACAAGCAAATGCACCTGTACCTAGAGAAAATACCAGAATACAAAATATTATCGAGCACATTAATGGGGATGTAGAAATAAGTTTCTGTCCTTCGGAAAAAAGAAATTCTACTTCATCTCAGTCTAGGGAAAACACCTTAGAAGTTGGTTCTTCTTCATATTTACATACAGATCACAATAAACCTGAAACATCCAACACTATGAATAGAAGACCTACAGGAATATCCTACCCAGTATATGAACACAGTGAATATGAACCCTCTGAATCTGATTTCAAAGTCGTGTGTCTACTCGAAGATAACTATAACAACTTTGAAATTAATAAAGAATTATTAAAGAAAGACTTTTTATCTGATAATAATAAACCAAAAGTAAAATGGTTTTTTACACATTTTGATAAATATGAAAGGTCGGCTATAAGAGATCTATGGTATTCTCAAATGAAACAGTTAAATGAAAATATATATTTCTTTGATTGGTATGAATCTCATTATCTTAATACACTTAAAGAAATGTTACCTAATCTCCCAAGTGAGGATCGCACTATGGTAATAGAAAAACTATCCTTAACATGGAAACATGCTTCAAAAGATGAAGAAGTTGAATCTATTCATCCACCCTTTCAAGCTATAAAATTTGGAGAAAATGACATCAAGGCCAGTCCATTAAAACTAATAGAATATAGTCAAGAACCAGCTAAAACACACCATATAGCACATATAATTGAACAAAATAACTATACAAATATAAATCTTCAAACCATTAGCAAACAAACTGAAAGGATAGAGACAATGCTTATTGATATTAGCAAAGTACCAATATATCAAAAGAAAGTAGAAACAAAAAATTTGCCACTTATTGTTCCTCAAACTATAAATGGAAATATTATATTAGGAAAAAAGGCACCCATTAAGTTTGATAAACAACTCGATGAATTAACACATGAAATCACAAGACGGCTAGACCAATTAAATCTTCAAAAACCAACCGTTAATACAATATATGGAGATTCATCATATTCAGATGAAGAAGATATACCTAAGAATCTACAACTAAATAAAGTCAGCTTTGGTAAAAGTGCTCGATTTTCAAAAACAAAAAATTATTACTCTAGACCAACACCGGTTGACCTACAATTTGAAGAAACTCCTGATCTTACTTTATGTCAATTTGATGGCCAATCTCTTATAGAATGGAACTTAGATGGATTTTCAGAATACCAAATATTACAAATTTGCCATCAAATGCTGATATATGCCAATGCTTGTCGAGCTCACGGTAGTCTTGAAACTACAATTTCCCAAATGATAACTTCATCATTTACGGGTCAGTTAAGAGGATGGTGGATTAATTATCTTAGTGAAACACACAGACAAGAAATACTTCAAGCTACAAAAAGAAATGAGCATGGTGCTCAAATTAAGTTAGAAAATGGTCAACCCCAATCAGACGCAGTATATACTCTAATAGTAAACATAATTCAACATTTTATAGGCCATAATGGCACTATATTAGAAAAACTTAGGGAACAACTAATGAACTTAAGATGTAAGAGTCTGAGTGATTTTCGTTGGTATAAAGATGTTTTTCTTTCTAAAGTTTTCCAATTCACAGATTGTAATTCTGTTGTTTGGAAAGAAAAGTTTTTATCCGGATTACCTATTTTATTTGCTGAAAAGGTAAGAGAACATATTAGACAAGCATATAATAATGTTGTCCCTCTAGAACATATATCCTATGGAGAAATAATACAAATAATAAACCAAACAGGACTATCTCTTTGTAATGACTATAAATTAAAAAATCAATTAAAAAGACAACAAACAATAGATAAAAAGGAACTAGGAGAATTTTGTTATCAATTTGGATGGGACATGGATTTACCAAAAGAAAAGAAACGGCACAAAACCTATAAAAGGTTTAGTGAAGATAGTAACATATCAAAGAAGAATTATACAAAAAGAAAACAGATAAAAAAAGTAGATAATAAGAAAAACATAACATGTTACAATTGTAATGAAAAGGGGCACTATGCAAACAAATGTTTTAAATGAGATTTTAAGAAAAAAGTTAACGAACTATTACTAGAATAAAAAAGTATTACGCCAGAAGAACTTGATACTTTTGTTAGTAAATTAAATCTAAATGAATCCTCGGGATCAGAAGATGAAGAAGGATGTCATTGTAATTACTATAGCAATGAAATATCATCAGATGAAATTCATGTTTTAACTAGTGAACAACAATTTATACTTGAAACCATAGATTCCATCCAAGATAAACAAGAAAGAAGCTCTAAACTTGCAAAATATCTCAATATGATTATAGACAAAAAATCAGACAATAAGATAGAATCAAAAGTAAATGAGTTCTACTCATTTGATCATGTAATGAAAAGAATTGAACATGAAAAGACTAATGATAAACAAATTTCTACAGAAGATTTGAGAAAAGAACAAAACAAAATCAGAATAGAAATCATTGAACTAAAAGATAAGGTTGAAAATCTTCAAAAATATATATATGAAAGGTATAATGATGATGATGAAGATGAACATATATTTAATACAATGCTTGGAGAATGCTCAAATAAAAACCAAGTCGATGAAACAAGGGAAGATAACGAAGATTCCTTTGTTAATAATCTTCAAGAATTTGTTAAGAGAAAATGGAAAGGGGAAGTGACTATAAAAATTAATGACTTCACCCTAGAAGGGATAGCTTTGTTTGATTCCGGAGATGATGTAAATTGTATAAGAGAAAACCTTATACCAACAAAATATTATGAAACAACTAATCATCATGTTAATTTTGCTACAAAAGATAAACTCAAAGTAAAACATAAAATTTCTGAAGCACATATGCATCGACAATAATAATATTAAAACATCTTTTATCCTTCCTCAAAATATAACCGAGGATATTATCATTGGGACACCCTTTCTTAATAAAATTCTCCCTATATTAGTTAGTGAAAAAGGGGTCCATACTCGAGTTAACAATAACTTTGTAACCTTTGAGTTTAGAAAGAAACCTGAACTTATGTTCTTAAAGAAAATAAAAGCTGCATTAGATTATAAAGATAATTTTATTCATGCACTTACTATTTCATAAGAGACACATCAAAAGGATATTCTAAATATTTATTATATTTTATATGACTTCTTCACAGAAACCTCAAAATATGTCGGCATCAACATATAAAGCATGTATCCTAGAGGTATGTTCAGAATCAAGTATTTCTACTAAGGAAGGTAATGATGAAATGGAAGTAGATTTTCCAGCAAAAAACATAACAAAATTCATATTCAAAACATCAATACATACAATAACTTTAGAAAATGAATATTTATCCAAAGAAACAAAAACTTTACTGCGAAATTACCTTCCGGATAAATATAATTTTGTTCCGACAATGTTTGGAAAGAATCACTATTATTACGAGAAAATTCTCATAGAAACTGGTAGTGTAAAAATATTTCATAATTTTAGAGACAAATCAGCAAATAAGATGATATCCTTTTCTCAATTAAAAATCCAAAAAATTATCACCATTTCAGAATGGAACAATGATGGAAATCCTAATATTTCAAGAAGATTCAAAGACAAACATTAACCCCAGTACTACAATTACTGGGACTATCAAGATGCCTGGAAAAATATCTTATGTATTCAAAATAGTCAAATGACTCATTCATGGTTCATAAAATGGTCTTATAGGACTAACTTACCCAATTGGTTCTTCTACATTTTTTGGAAAAACTATGGAGCTACTCGGGATATATTCCCACAAAAGCTTAATAATTATATTCCATTATTTGAAAATATAGATCAAGAAGATCTTAATATACTAAGATGTTGTTGTGCATACGGAATCCCATGGATTATGCAATGGAAATGGGAAAAAGAAACTAATGCCTTTTTACCCTACCTAGGAAGGCAAGTATTGATTAAATGGTGGGACAAATTCAACATAGACCCTATTTTAAAGGGAAAGTTAATATCTACCCCAGTTTCTGATTATCTTATTCATCAAGAAACTAAACGGGGGCCTCCATATAAGAAAATAAAGTTATTAGGAAAGTCTCTTATGAGAGACCCTAACATGGACAATTCTCAATTAATTATATTTGATGAAATCCTAAATCCAGAAAATATTCCAATCCTGGACATTACTCAAAGAGAAAGCTACTTTGAAAATGGAGATTATTGTTACGGGTTACTCGATTCAAAAAATATGTAAAAATACCTTGTTGAAAGGTGACAACAGGAGAAAAGACAAGATAGCTCTTCCCTATACATAAAGACAAAAGACAGTTGTCAAGACTCAAAAAAAAAGGAACAAGTGGCATATGAAAAGGAAGATGAAGGATATTTGTCAAAGACAAAAGAGTACGTGGCAGACACAACAAATATCACCACAAAAATACTTGTCAAAGATACGAATTGAAGCAAACAAGTGGCAAGAGAAGCACATTCATCCACACCATCGGAAAGCTCTATATAAGGCAACAGGAAGAGTGGTAAGAGGCACAACACTCTTCCACACAAAGAGCTCCCCTTGCTTATTGAGCTTAGTTTTTGTAGTAGGAAGTGGCTTAGCTCGAAATTCTCCTCCCTAGAGAATTTCTAAGTCTTGTAATCCTTCCTCCACCTCACTCATATTGTAATTTCGTCTATATAGTCATGTGTTCTTAGTTTCCATATATTTTCCGAGTGTAAACCCTCCAGTTCCCAATAAAATTTCCATCTGTGTTTTGTTAAGTTCAAATTGTGTGTGCATGTTCTTGGCTCTTTGAATCATAATCAAAGATCCGTTCTTTGATTAAAAGCAAGATCAAGGAGATTCCCAAAGCTCCAGTGACGTTCCCGACGGTCATTCGGTGAGATCAACAACGTAGTCAGCGCCAACTGTAAGTTCCCTGACGTTATTTAATTAATTTTATGCAAGCATTCCCCCATATTCATAAACAAATTAAATATCTATTATCCTTTAATCACAAACCCTAATCCACATTGAATCACCTTAATCACAAACCCTAATCCACCTCTAATCACCCACTTCTATCAATTATCCAAACGCAAATCAGCCCTTCCTACTCCACCAATCATTCTGAAACTCCACCAATACTCCAACACTGCATTCCACCAAATCTCTACCGACTAACCACCAAAATCCTAGCTTCCACCCTAACTGACGTTCCCGACGGTCATTCGGTGAGATCAACAACGTAGTCAGCGCCAACTGTAAGTTCCCTGACGTTATTTAATTAATTTTATGCAAGCATTCCCCCATATTCATAAACAAATTAAAATCTCGCCTCAAAACAAATATTTGCTAGATGGCAAGCAATATTAGCTATATTTGATTTTGATATAGAATTCATAAAAGGAGAAAATAATTTTTTACCTGATTTCTTATCGAGAGAATTTTTGTAGGGAAATTGTCTTCAAAAAGACTAGCATAATGACATCAATTCTGGCTACTAAACAAAGTCCTCCTGCAATGACACAAACGAGGAAGGAGAAAGAAATGACACAGACGAGGAAGGAGAAAGAAAATATACAAAATATCGAAGTTGAATTGGTTTTTCTATAAATTCTGGCAAAATTTTGGGGCAATAAGAGAAATACTCCCCACAATATTAAAGAAAAATATTATGGGAAATGATCTTATTGAAGAAGACTTAAACATGATGAAATATATATCATCTCATGGAATACCATGGATTATACAATGGAAGTGGGAAAAAGAAACAATCGAATTACCACCAATTCTGGAAAGACAGATATATATCAAATGGTGGGACAAATTCAATATTGATCCCATTTTAAAGGGAAAATTAATTCCAATACTAGTTTCTGGATCCCAACACCAAGAAACTAAAACAAATAGAATGTTTTCATTTAGTCAACTAAAGTAAGAGTTGACAAGAAAAATTCAAATTGAAAATCCAAACATTGCGGATAATCAACTACACTTGATGGTTTTTGAAGAAATGACAAAAGTTATGGATGAAAATAGTCTAAAGGACTCAAATAAACCTGAAATTGAAGAAGATGGAAAAAAGGAAGAAAGTGAAAAAATAGTTACCGGACAGTAAAAAAGTTTGGGTAAAAAAGTAATGGATAAAAGTCAAAAGTAAATAAAAAAGCAACGGTCTGGTAAAAGGTAAAGGTGAATAAAAACAATGATGTGGTAAAGTAAAAGCAAAATATTTTAAACATTTTTCTTAAGATTCCATCTATAAAAAACGAAGTCACTCAAACATGGAAGTGACATCCCCATAAAAAACAAATGGAGAAGAAGACAAGAATATTTTATTGTATGAAATGCATCAAACACTTGTCTAGGGCACAAGGATGAATAAACAAGTGGCAAATACATCAAACCTAGCCACTACAACACTTGTCAAAGACAAAAATGAAGGAGAGCAAGTGGCAAAACAAAGAATTTCGTCCACTCCATCCAAGGTGCCTATAAAAGGCAAAGAAGTTGAAGAAGAAGGGCAAGAGTTGTAAGAGGCACAACACTCTTCCACACAAAGAGCTCCCCTTGCTTATTGAGCTTAGTTTTTGTAGTAGGAAGTGCCTTAGCTCGAAATTCTCCTCCCTAGAGAATTTCTAAGTCTTGTAATCCTTCCTCCACCTCACTCATATTGTAATTTCGTCTATATAGTCATGTGTTCTTAGTTTCCATATAGTTTCCGAGTGTAAACCCTCCAGTTCCCAATAAAATTTCCATCTGTGTTTTGTTAAGTTCAAATTGTGTGTGCATGTTCTTGGCTCTTTGAATCATAATCAAAGATCCGTTCTTTGATTAAAAGCAAGATCAAGGAGATTCCCAAAGCTCCAGTGACGTTCCCGACGGTCATTCGGTGAGATCAACAACGTAGTCATCGCCAACTGTAAGTTCCCTGACGTTATTTAATTAATTTTATGCAAGCATTCCCCCATATTCATAAACAAATTAAATATCTATTATCCTTTAATCACAAACCCTAATCCACATTGAATCACCTTAATCACAAACCCTAATCCACCTCTAATCACCCACTTCTATCAATTATCCAAACGCAAATCAGCCCTTCCTACTCCACCAATCATTCTGAAACTCCACCAATACTCCAACACCGCATTCCACCAAATCTCTACCGACCAACCACCAAAATCCTAGCTTCCACCCTAATACTTTTTGATTCTAGTAATAGTTCGTTAACTTTTTTCTTAAAATCTCGTTTAAAACATTTGTTTGCATAGTGCCCATTTTCATTACAATTGTAACATGTTATGTTTTTCTTATTATCTGCTTTTCTTATCTGTTTTCTTTTTGTATAATTCTTCTTTGATTTGTTACTATCTTCACTAAACCTTTTATAGGTTTTGTGCCGTTTCTTTTCTTTTGGTAAATCCATGTCCCATCCAAATTGATAACAAAATTCTCCTAGTTCCTTTTTATCTATTGTTTGTTGTCTTTTTAATTGAAATTTTAATTTATAGTCATTACAAAGAGATAGTCCTGTTTGGTTTATTCTTTGTATTATCCTTTAATCACAAACCCTAATCCACATTGAATCACCTTAATCACAAACCATATATATATATATATATATATATATATATAGTATTTGATCGGATACACATATAAGACAATTTAAATATTCAATTATATGCAATAAATAAATGATTAAACCAATAATCTGATCATATTGATTATCCTAAATCATAGTAAATTGAGGTGGTTGTGATACCACTGGTGGGAAATACGGGCACAGAGTATTGTAGCAGAAACAAAATTTTATCTATCTATATTTCCATGCCATCAAGATCGCGTCAATACTATGAAATATGAAGGATGGTTTAACGAGTTATAACTATTCCTAGATAAAGTCCTGAGACAACTGATAAATGTATATTTATCCCCTTTATTTTATATTTTTGATATTTGTTTAGGACTATTTTGTTATTTATTCTCTTAGTTTCATAATTAATTGTGTTATTTTAGATTTTTCTCTTTAATTGGAGTTTTAATTCTATTTTCTTGGGTTTTGTAGGAAAATTACACAATTTGCACCAGTCCTGAAATTCATATATACCTCCACCAAAAGTGCATAACTCTTGCATTCGAACTCCAAATTAAGTGAACAAGTATTCATTGGAAAAGGAATTTAATTTCCTAAAATAAAATACTATTATTTAGACCACTTTTGTGCTTTTAATGGGAGAGAAATACATTCAAAATTTCTGCTGCGAGAATCTACATTAAAGGGAGTTACATGGTCAAGATAATTAAAGACAACAAACTTTCGATTTGACCAGATCAAGAACATTTAAAAAATGGTCTCCCTCTCTTTTTTCACCCTCTTTTGAGGGAAGCCTACCCGCTTTCCCTCCTATAAAAGGAGAGACTCTTCACTTGTAAAAAGATTCCATTCTGCATTCTATTTCATCCAATTTTTAGTTGTAAACCACATCTTGTATAATATTGGATCTCATTGTAGTTTGCAATTCTTATGGTCTTGTTATGTCTCAGTAAATCTCTCTGGGGAATGGAAGTAGCCCCTTAGCCCGGTTCTATTCAATATAATCAATTATATTCCTCCATCAAACAAATGCCTTCTCTCTGTTTCTTTGTGGTTATTTGGATGATCTGATATATTCTTATGGAGTGATATGACCGGGGATCTCTGAAAAGAATGAAATAATAGTCCCTCAATTGTAATTATCATCTTTTCATCTATTTAATATTATTCTTGTTATAATCTTTGGTGACGCGACCACCTGAGCCTTGGGTTTGAACGCCGGTTTAAATTCACATGCTTTTTTATATGACCGTGGATAATGACATGTTGGACGGTTGGGCAATGATCCGTGAACGCCGGGACCAACAGGTTCACGGGAAGTCTGACCCTTGTGAGTTTGTCCGTAAGGACATGTAAACACAAGGTCCTGATTTGATCCTTGGAGTTTAGAATTTGATTAGTTGAATAGGAACGTAGTTTTGGTGGTGATATTTTGGACCCCAGATCTTTATTTTTTGATTAGTTAAACTTTATTTCAGCACTTCTATTTTTTGTTCTTAGTTTTAAACAACCTTCTCATCAAAATTTATTCTTGTTCTTGCGATTGGATTTGGATTTCGACTTTTCTCTTCCACTGTCCCTTGGATCGATACCTATCTATACTAAGTTGACTTGTTGTACACAACAAGTTGACAACCGGGTTAGAAGGTTAAACTCTAGGACTTTTCCTAGTGATTGTTGTGTGTACAACGACGTGCATCAATTTGGCGCCATTGCCGGGGATGACACCGTTGTTTTTCAGATCTTGTTGCATGTATATATTGTATAATCCTTGTTCATATTCTCTAACTTTCATAACTTTAGTCTTTTTTTTTATAATTTCTTTTAGATTTTTGTAATGTCTTTTTGCCTTCCGAGCACAATTCCGGAAGTGTATCTCCTCTTTCTACTGAGTTTCTATTCTAGCAATACTACTTTCTAGTTATTTTTTTTGTAATTTTATTTTATTTTATAAATTTTTTAGATTTATAATTTTTAGTTCTCTTTGTAATTTTTGACTAACATTTTATCTCACAATCTTTCTTCTCTCATTCATTGATTGACATATCATTCAAGAACTTTTCTTTTCAAATGGAGTGGGCATCCCAATGTCCCCCACAATGTTATTATTGTGGTCTCTACTACCGTGCAAATATTGCATGTCCAACTCTACCCCATGTTTATAATAGCACCCCTTTTAATTGCGAGCCCTTTCATCCTGGTGGGTACAATGTGAATCCACATTTTTCTGAGAACCATTATGGGGAACCTTGTATCCATATTCTAATGGGGGATATGATCAACAAAATTTTGTGGGGTGTAACCAACAAAACCTTAGGGGTTATGAGCATGTTTATGAAACCCAATGTAATCTTCAACAAGAAGAGAGACTTAGGGCCCTAGAGAAGATAGCTGTAGAAGGAGAAACAAAACTAAAAGCCAGCCAAGCCTTCTTAACCGCCCTAGTAGAAGCCCAAACCAAAAATATAGATTATTCAAATATGTTTCCTCATGATTTGGTGGCACCTTATAATATTGAATCTTCCTACCAAGATGGACACAATGGAAATTACAATCCACCATCTTCTGGAGATTATTATGAGGAGCAATGCCACCCAAAACAATATGAGGAGTACTATGGCCAAGGAAACTATGGGGAGTGTGGCGAGGATGACCAAAATTTTGGGGTGTATAAATCCTATGGTGAAATGCAAATTAATATTGAACTAGAAGAGATACTTAAGACCCTAGAAAAGATGGCAGTAGAAGGACAAGCAAAACTTGAATCCAGTCAAGCCATGTTATCTACATTACTAGAGGATCAATCACAAACTCCCCTATAGATCTTGAGCAACCTAATATGGTTCTTCCTGATGACGATGATGATGATCCTTATTTTGTGTCATATATGTCAGATGCTGAAGAAATAGAACAAACCATGGAGCCATATTTTGTTTGTGATGAGGACGTTGGTATCCCTATCTTTCCTTTAGAGACTCTATTACTTGAATATGAAATGTCAAAGCAGGAGAGTCATTCTGAAGAACCAACAACTCCTCCCATCCTCAACGTAAATCTGAATGATACCATAGACCAATACCCTTCTTTTGAGTCTATTTTGGATAATGAGCATCTAATCCCCTTTATGATTCTTCCCAAGCCGTCACAACCAATTTCCATCCCACACATGGCTGATCTAGAAAGGGAGATACCACCGTTGGAAGAAGCCCACACACCCCCTTTTGTTGTTTGCAAGGAAGACATCATCATCCCTCCTAAATACTTGGGGAACCCTTGTACAAAAGTATTAGAGACATATGTTATATCAACAATGAAACTTACCAAACTCAATGTTGATGGCATTAATTTTAAGGACAAACAAAACAGTTTTGTAAATGATTTTAAATTTTTTGTATTAGCATCAATTCTCCCATATGCAGGTCATCATGATGGTGGAAAACCTGAATCAGATCCTCCACCTAACTCAGTTCATCATACTCTACTGGCATTACTAGTCGGGTACCCACCAACCTCCCCCAATCCACATCCATCATCAATACTTCCCTTGCTATCGAAGGAAGATCTATGGATATTATTGGAGGGAATGTGAGGTGAAAGAAAATATGAGAACCTTACTGAGCTTCTACAATTACCCTATCATATGGTACATTATAAATCTCCTCATATAAAGGTCCCAACCCTCATACACATCCCCTTTAGTTGGACGTTTTTTGAGCTACCTGGGCCACCTGGAAATCCTCGCTCTTCTCTTCCCTCCATCTCGGGTTTCGTTTTTGCTCAGGATGAGCAAAAATCTAAGTATGGGGTGGAGGTGAGTGGTATGTTTCTATTCCACCCCTTATTTTTTTATTCTTGCATTATTTCTACTTTTTTTGCATGGCCATTATCTAGTCGGCCATGTTTTTATTTATTTTGTAGAAAAATGGCCTTTATCTAGTCGGCCAATATGAATAGATGTTTATCATTATACCCCTTTGAGTTTAGTAAATTTTTTGTAAAAAATTGTTACAAATTGCCATGTCTGAAACCACCATGTCACCTAGGATCCCAAAATAGCATCACTCCTTAGAAAAGTTGGCAAGCCGTATGGAATCAATCAAAATCAAACACAAATTTTCTCAATTTTTAAACATTGATTAACTTGATAGAAATCTTGTATAATGTGATTGACATGAATGTTCTTTCTGATGTAATGACACTTTCAAAAAAGAAGGAGAAAAGAAATATGTGAAGTTATAGGCACAAGGACACCTTTTGTTTTCCCCTTATTTTCTCTCTAAAAAAAGAGAAGCAAAGAATCACCACCAGACAAAAATCAAGTCCGGGGTGGCATGCTTCCCATAAAAAAATTCCATACCCCACAAAGGGGTGTACCATCAAAAGATGCCAAAAAGTGCACATGAAAAAAAATTTGTGACCAATGTAGCCACAACTCCACAAATCTAAATCCCAAGTCCAATAGAGGAGGGATAAAAAAAATCATTACTTCCTTCTTTGTTTTCACACCCCCTAATTTCATCTTGTTCTTGTGCAACAACTCACAAAAAAATATATATTTATAAAAATGAGATTGTCAAAGCAAAAGTAAGATGAAGCATGTTTTTCTATAAAATCTTGATTTAGAACCAAGATATGATATTTGTTTTTAATAAGGAATATAAAATTTTGTGTTTTGTGATTTTAGGAGATTGGGTTGTTTGGCCAAATTTGGAGGTAAGGAATAAAGTGATGTTACAAGGGTGAGGATAGACATGTTGTTAGTATAAATTGGAATAATTTGTAATTTTGTTTGTTTGAGGACAAACAAAGATACAAACAAAGATTCAAGTCCGGGGTTTTTGATAAATGTATATTTATCCCCTTTATTTTATATTTTTAATATTTGTTTAGGATTATTTTGTTATTTATTCTCTTAGTTTCATAATTAATTACGTTATTTTAGATTTTTCTCTTTAATTGGAGTTTTAATTCTATTTTCTTGGGGTTTCTAGGAAAATTACACAATTTGCAGCAGTCCTGAAATTCATATATACCCTCCACCAAAAGTGACATAACTCTTACATTCGAACTCCAAATAAAGTGTACAAGTATTCATTAGAAAGGGAATTTAATTTACTAAAATAAAATCCTACTATTTGGACCGCTTTTGTGCTTTTAACAGGAGATAAATATGTTCGAAATCTCTTATGTGAGAATCTACATTAAAGGGAGTTACATGGTCAAGATAATTAAAGACAACAAACTTTCGATTTGACCAGATCCAGAAAATTCAAAAATTGATCTCCCTCTCTTTTTCCCCCTCTTTTGAGGGAAGCCTACCCCCTCTCCCTCCTATAAAAGGAGTGACTCTTCACTTGTAAAAAGATTCCATTATGTATTCTATTTCATCCAATTTTTAGTTGTAGACCACATCTTGTATAATGTTAGATATCATTTTAGTTTGTGATTCTTCTGGTCTTGTTATGTCTGAGTAAATCTCTCTGGGGAATGGAAGTAGCCCCTTAGCCCAGTTATATTCAATATAATCAATTATATTCCTCCATCAAATAAATGTCTTCTCTTTGTTTCTTTGTGGTTATTTGGATGATCTGATATATTCTTATGAAGTGATATGACCGTGGATCTCTGTAAAAATGAAATAATAGTCTCTTAATTGTGATTATCATCTTTTCATCTATTTAATATTATTCTTTTTATAATCCTTGGTGACGCGACCACCTGAGCTTTGGGTTTGAACGCCGGTTTGAATTCACATACTTTTTGATATGACCATAGATAATGGCATGTTGGACGGTTGGGCAATGATCCGTGAACGCCGGGACCAACGGGTTCACGGAAAGTTTGACCCTTGTGAGTTTGTCCGTAAGGATATGTAAACACAATGTCCTGATTTGATCCTTGGAGTTTATAATTTGATTAGTTGAATAGGAACGTGGTTTTGATGGTGATCTTCCGGACCCTATATCTTTATTTTTTGATTAGTTAAACTTTATTTCAGCACTTTTATTTTTTTGTTCTTATTTTTAAACAACCTTCTCATCAGAATTTATTCTTGTTCTTGTGATTGGATTTGGATTTCAACTTTTCTCTTCCGCCATCCCTTGGATCGATACCTATCTATACTAAGTTGACTTGTTGTTCACAATAAGTTGACAATCGGGTTAGAAGGTTAAACTCTAGGACTTTTCCTAGTGATTGTTGCGCGTACAATGACGTGCATCAACAACAATTTGCTTCACTGCAAGTCTCAACTAGTTTCTCTAGATAGTGGTTTTGCAGCTCCTGGCCTTCACCATGAACAACAAACATGACGACTTCTACAACGAGGCTTGTGATCTAGCCGCAGATTGCAGGCTAATTTTTCTCTCCTTGAAGAAGCCAAAGGACTCGTGCCTCTAGAGTAATCCACACGAACCAACTAGAAGTCATGCCATTCAACTAAGACAGATAGGAAGGAGTTGTCCCTCCTATTGGCGTACTAGTCACCAACTTGCCCTCCCATAAAAACTATCCCCAGTTGTTATCTCCCATCGCTATCCCTCCCTAGTTGGGTAGGATTTCCTTGGGTTCTCTCAGTTACCACAACCAGAGAGGACAACAATGGTTAGATCAATTGATTCTCAGTTGTGTTGTTGTTGTGTTTTGGGAAGCCCCCATTACCCCTCTATTTATAGGTGGGGTTAGGGCCAGGGTTCCCAATATGTACATGATTGTGCGAAAGTAGAAGGGACCAGAAGATCTTGAAATTTCACAACCTGTAAATACTAAAATAGTTGTTTGGTGACTCAGATGATCATTTGGTCACACGAAACAGTCGTCTCATACTGCCAATGGCCATTTGGAAGTTTCCCAGTCGCATATGAATTTGGAAATTTAGATTCCCATTAATATTACATATTAATTTCTTGCACCACAAGCACTATGCAATCGAACAAGTTTGAGTGACATCTAGAACCTTCATTCATCCCCAACTGAGCTGTCTTACCCATGCAAGATGCCCGTCTCACTCACCCAGATGGCCGTCAAGTAAGCCAAGTTGAGTTGATCAGTTCAACAGATTGAACCAGTCGGTTCACCCCTAAATTTGGCCAGAACATAGCCAATTCAAACTCTGATTATCCTGGCGACCTAAATAGCCATCTCAACACTTGAGATGCTCATCTGGCTTGTCCAAATGACCGTCTCAACACTTGAGATGGTCGTTTGGCAGTACAGTCAGGAAATTTGTTGTGTAAATGAATACCTAAACACTTTAGTAATCATTTCAATCATCATTCAAGATTAAACTCCTCTTCTATATGAGTTCTATGTGTGTGACCATTAAGATCTCATGTCATGTTGGTAGTGAATGTCCATAAATAACTTATGACATCACAAGAAGAGAGTGGTGCCTTGTCACACATCAGTGCTATCCAAGTGAATAGAAAGTTGGAGAACAACTTTAACCTACAATATTTGTATGGTGTTGTAGTAATTGTATCATTAATTTGTATCTGATATCTAGGATGAACTCAAGGAATGGAATCGTTATCCTCTCAATGTTCAATCCATGTTCTTTGAACCTAGATCAGATTGTCTGAGATAATGTGACCTCAATATCATATATTGATTCACATGTGCATGTACATGCATTTCTCAGTCTCGCTTATCAAGTGGCTAAGATATAAATCTCTAGTAGGAGGAACAAATCACATATCTATCACTCACAATCAGTTCCCATGTGTTAAAGTCCCCCAATCATCATCTTTATAACAATCCATGTTTTAGGATTTCATTTGATGATGTCAAAGCGTACCAAACGACATATGATGAGTGCAGTAATTTTAGGTCTAAGAATCCCAATCACCACCTTCACTATGAAAGATTACTATGACCCCCAAAGATGGTTTCCATGTGCCACTTCTTAAGGTGGGTCTGTCTGGTACATTATTCTCTAACATGTATAGTGTGCTTGGTTTAATATTGCCATATCATAACTAATGATATTTTGTCATCAACCAACCCACACTCTAGTCTTATGTGTTAATGGTATCTATCTACCTTCCATGATAACAACTAACTAGGGACATAATGAGAATATGTATATGTACTCTTAACATATGTATGATCTCATTTCCCCAAGTCTTAAACATGAAGACATACGTCATTGAGTAATGTTATTATCTAGAAATTCATCATATTTCCTCATTATCTCACAACTGAGTGAAACAAAATGAATTGGTAGCTTGCATTTATGAGTATTAATCAAATCCTTTATGCTATATTCCATGTAAATCATCAAATGATTGACTCCATTGGCATACCTTACCAATAAGATCACCCCCTTCTGTTGGATCGGAGGGCTCTAGAGGGGGGTGAATAGAGTTTCAGAATTTGTACAAAAATAGTTAGACGTTCAATTTACTTCAACTAGGCATAATTGAAATAGTTAATTTGATGGAAATCTAAACATACATAGGATGAGAGAAACTGAAGCAACCAATTGAACAAGCTATTTTTAAGTGATTCCACTCTCCAAACTAGTACCTAGAGAGGCCAAACTCTAGGATTTCTTAAGATTGTCTACTCCTTATATTCACTTATAAGAGTTAGAACAAATGACCTTCCTTTTTCGGTAAAGAATACCCAACTTCTCTTTATGGACAAGGGAGCCAACAACCTTACAATCAAGGCCTTACCTACCCAAGATCTAGTCTTCTACCACACCAAAGTCTTACCCACTCTTGCAATCAGCCTGATGCCTTCACCAATGTCCTCCCCTTCTTGCAACGAGTCTTTGGCCTTGAAGGCTTTACCCACTTAGGTCCTTGGATCTTACACCTTGATCTCCTCATTCACTCAGAGAAGCCTTGAGCGCATTCTTCTATAGTTGAAGAATCTTGCTTCTTATCCTTCTCTTTGAGAAGCTTTCACTAATAAAGAACTATGAAGAAAGGGGTTGGGAAAGATGAAGCTTGAGAGCTTTACAAGCATACAAAGGGGTATCTCTCTCACACATGATCTATCTCACTCATAATGATAACTTTAAGTATAATCAAGAGAGAGAAAGGGGCTCCAGTGGACTAAAAGCACTCAACTATGGTAAGGACCTTGAATCACATGAATGAGAAGCCTTGGAATGAACTCCAAGAGGTCCTATTTATAGTTGGGGGTGTCCAATAGAGTGAGGGAACACATATGAACATTTTCTATCCATTTGGAGGGTTGGAATAGATATTTTTTCAAGTTTGCAACTCTCCAACGTTTAGATTCACTTTTTTGTTGTTTACCATACAATGCATTCAATTGAGTTTAAATAAAGATAGCTTGACCGATCACACTATGTGACAAGACCAATTCAAACCATCGGTTGAGCTTGTCCTGGTGGCAACTCGACTGATCCACTTAAATTGGTTTTGGGCAGGGAGATTTTCAGCCGAGTTCTATGGATAGACAATTCAACTGATCGATATGATTCTCAAATCCATTAAGGATCGGTCGAGTTTGTAACTCAACCGATGAAGTACCTATAATGAATTTTCCAAAATGATATTTAAGTGATCAAGCATTCAAATTTAGTGTCCTTGTTATTTTCTCATCTTATTTACAAGTCATATCATCAATACAAATGATTATACAATTAATCTAAGGTGATTTGGAGTGTTTTACCAAATTGTGCATTTGCATTGCTTTTGACTTGAACTAAACAAGCTAGGGCTTGAGAGACTTGGTCCTTTTCATATACCTAATACCTAAAATCAATCTTAAACAAACATATTAGATACATATGAATGGAATGGTTAAGTCATTGTTAAAATATGGACAATGTGTAACTCTTAGGTCGATATTCTCCCCCTTTTTGACAATGACAATCCATTTCTTAACATATTGAAAGGATATGAAATTTAAACCTTTACTTTTGAGAAAGGATGTGAGAGTTAAACATTTTACCTTGTGAATTACAAGGGGATATATGATTGAACAATGTTAATTGCTCCCCCTCAATTCATGCTTACCTTAGCTTGCATGGTTAGTCTTTCCACAAATAACTATAGCACATATGCATACTATATGGTCATCTAGCAAGTCACATGATATGTAGATAATTGACAAGAAAACGATCATATAAGCATTAAAACAATATGGTTGAGGGAACTTCTCCCCCTTTTTCATTGCAAAAAGGCGGGGAGGTAGAAGAGCTAAAAACATGGGTTTTCTCTATAAGCATAAGCAAAGCAATAAGACACATATAGAAGACATCAAACAGAGATGAAGCACAGAGAAACAATCAATCTAATGTTATAATCAAAATATGGGATAATGGTCACACCTTGATTTTGGAACCTAGCAAGTACATCATTAGGTTATTAATGAAATCTATATAGGGTTGATTTATGCTAGAATAAGGTTCCATCAAATTTTCATGATATTTAGAATTAGAGGAAAAGAATGTAGATAGGTGTTTTATGCAATCATGAGTGATTTGAAATATCCTAGAAGTCTGAGAATCTGATATTTAATTGGTAATATGAGATGAAAATCAAAATTGAACTATGAAGGAAATATGATGACGATAGTTAATGGTTTGATCCCTATACCTACTTCAGGTTTTCGTATTAAGTGAGTAAAGTTATGGTGATCAAATGTATCATAAGAAAGCTTCAATTGATGAATTATGTCATCTCAAATGTTAATTTGTTTTTTGTAATCGGGAAAATGATCAAGTTTATGAACCCTTTTTAGGACCAAGGAATGGGCCAAGTTCCCTATGATCCTATTCAAGCCTAATAGGGCCAATTGGGGTTTACATATAGGTCCTTGGGATACAAGATTGATAATTTAGTATTTTATGCTCATGATAAATACTCAAAATATTTTTGGTCTATGGATAATTAGAATATAAGATTGCATGAGGAATTTAATATAATTTTGGTTAATCTAGTGTCCTACATAATTAAGTCAGTAATTATCTTGTTTTTACTTAAAAGACATGTTTGAATTGCCTATCCTGTTAGTTTTGACTTACATCTTACCCATGAAAAGGTAATGTCAATTTATTGAACATACCGAAATTTGGAATTAAAAAGAGGTCATATGTGTACTATATAATTACTTATAGAAGATGTACTTTTATAAAAAAAAAGAGACAGTGCTCCGCATGGACTGGAGAGTCGACACCCTGTAAAATAGGGTCTGAATAGAGAACCTCAAACGGGGGCATCCGTATAACCAAATTCAAGTCTAGAGGCTATTAAAAACTCATAGATCTTGAGCATAGGGTTTCACACACTTGGATCTAGGGTTTGACACGAAATTGAGATAGGGAGAAGAAGATCAACGAAAAAGATGGGAGGCAGTTGCTATGATGGTTATAGTTTAGGGATCCTTGATTTTGGCCACCATGACCATGGAGATGACACCACCCCATCCAACCAAGGATGGAAGGAATCATTTTTTAGACTCTGGATGGGTGCGACGGCCTAGGCGCCATGCTTAGAGCCACGACCACCTACTCAGAATAGAGCTGAGCAATCGTACACAGTGAAAAAGAGAGGGAGTCGCTCCCCAGCTAAATGGGTAGAGAGGGTAACGAATGCCAAGTGAGGATCCACGACCAAAGAAGAGAAGGATCAAGCCCCCCCACTAATCATCATCCTCAAATCTCAAACCAATGGCTAGGATCTATCTATACAAGGTAAATTTCTAAAAATTGTGTCTTGATATTTATAGCTCTATTTGGGACAAATAAGGTATCAATGAAACGGTCTTTGAGATCACTATATCATAAAAATATTTTCAAAAGAGGATTTCAATGTTTGTTATTCATTATATATTTTGTAATCAGATATATATTGTTTTAATGTTTCACACATTAAAAATAGAAATTGGTTTTCAAAATTGATGAATATTTTACCTAAGGTATATTTTGATGTTCATATTATGAATACAAAGTCTGATCTCCTTGATTTAAAGTTTCAACAAGGGTTTTGATAAAAACCCTAATAAAGGTATTTTGGGTATTTTATCAATTGTTCGACCATGGGCTTATATGATATTTTTATACAAAATCCACTGTACAAATTCCTTTCTATTTTCAAAGTTGTGGTGAGGTTTCATGTCTTCATAAGTTGGAAGTTGATTTTCTAGCCTAACAAGATATAATGTGTCGTGTTTTATGGTCATTGATGAGATATTATATTACATATATGTTTAATCGCTATGAAATATAGTTTTTGGGGTATTTATATCTGATACCATCAAATCACAGTAATTAGAGATATACATTTATATTTAAAAGAAAGGGTCATAGATCAATATGTTCACATATTAGTACATTATGTGACTACATGACTTATTTGAATATGACATTTATAGTGATTATATAATGTGATCTTGGATTTATGTTCAATGCTAAGATTTCAATATATTTCAAGATCAAAGTTGGGTTTAGTCTAAAAAAGAACCCTAATTTATTTTAGGAGCCTAGAGTAATGAAAATTTGAGATTAGATATAGAAAAAAGAGGCATATACTTGGAATTATAGGAGTTTGTTGATGTTTAGGGAAAGTTGTTATGAACCAAAGAATCAAGACTATGTTAAGGATCTCTTCAAATATAGTAAGTGGGCCATGTTCATTGAATTTCATTATTGTTATGATTCAACATATCCATATGCAAAGTAACTTAGAGAATAAGTTACTTTAAGACATTGAGTTATTAATGTGCATCTCATACTCAATAATGCCTCTACTAGTTAAATATTGTTCATATGAACTTGTTTTGTGAGATGTTTAGTATTCATTTATTTAGTTCAGTTTATTTCTCAAACCCTTAGACACATTAGTCATATATTTGATGTCCGAATTTAACTAAGTGATCTATTAAATACGAGCTTCAAATGAAGACTTATTTAGACAACAAGAACCTAAATTTCAGATATAATATTTAGAATACCCATTATGAGTAGTCATGGATTAGACCCACATACATAAGAAGAGTGTCAGATCCAACCTCAATTATTTAGCAATCAAGATACATATTCATATTTATATTTAGTGTTCATATTTAGATTTAATTTAGAATTTAAGAATAGAAATTCAAACTTATATTAAGAATTCAGTTTAGTTGAATAAGATTTAAGTTCATATTAGGGTAATTTCAAGGCTGCAGATAAGTAAGGCGAACCTTCTAAAATATTCAGATTATATTCAGATTCATATTTACATTCAGAACTCAGTTATCAACATTCAGTTTTAGTATAATATAAGTTTAGATTCAGAATTTAGTCAACGTTCCATTATCAATATTCAGTTTCAGTTTAGGTTAAGAAGTAAGTAAGTTTAGACTTAAGGTAAATACGTCAGAACCTTCACATAAGACATTATATGACAAGTCCTCATTTAGTTAGTCCGGTGATGATTCAGAGACATCTGTTGCCAATTTAGAGGAGTGTTTACTTAAATTCAGAGGTACTTTGGTACCAGTTTAGGGCGTAGTTATGCTAATTCAAAGACACCTCGGTGTCATTCAGAGGCATGTAGTGCCATTTCAGGGTACTCACTACCAGTTCATGGCATAGATACAACAATTCAGGAGGACTTATTGTATAATGGTGCCCACAAATTAGATAAAAGACACATAAATTCATTATAAGTTTAAAATCCCCATATTTTAGTTCAACTTTCAGTTACATCATGGTTATGTTTTCTTATTATAAATTCAGTGCCACTTACTCTAATCTAGGTTTTCCTTTGTGCATGGATGGGGACGATATGTCTGTAGGTATAGGACTTCAGGAAATAGTCATGAGAAGATGTTGCAACTACAACTTTAGGTGGTTTTCTTGGTGGGGCACAATCTACATGGTCCCAGAGTTGACATGTGATTTGTATAAGGTAGTATCATGGTATTAAATTTCTTTAGTGACATAGTTTCTGTTCTAAGAATTTATGAGAATACATTTTTAAACTAGTCTGTATTGGTTCTTTTCTATTATTATTGTTATGTATATCATTCTTATGGCACTCCTAGTTAAGAAAAAAATGCATCTTCCGCTCATGTTATATATAATATATATATATATATATATATATATATATATATATATATATATATATATATATATATATATATATATATATATATATATATATATATATATATATATTGGGATTACAATAACATACCACAAACTCATAAGATATATTCAACCAAAGAGTTAGGGTACATAAGATTACGATTACAACACTAAAAATGCTCTAACATATTGAGCCATAAACCAATAATAAAATAGCAGATGATAAAATAGTAAGCCTCATATATAGTGCCCAAATGTCTTAATACATAAAAATCTAAAAAGATAGATATGATCAATACCTAAAGACTAAGGAAATAAAAATTTTAATCAACATCTATGCTATCAATATCAACAAGGCCATCATCAACAACATCATCGTTAGCCTCGGGCTTTTAGTCCTTGTCACCATCTGATGGGGCAGTAGAGATAACAACATCACCTACATCTCCAAAGGAACCAGCAAGCCATCATTAGAACCATACTCAGATCCATCATCCTCGGTAGCCTCATCATCATCAGCATCATTCTCATCAGCATCCTGGTCAAGCATTTCCTCATCGACAGGAGGATCAAAAATATGATTGGGCCATCTGACATTCTTCTCATCCCAAGACATGCCAAGAGCATGTAACTTATGTATCTCCAGGAAGGTGATAGAAGATGTCCCAAGACTAGCAAGTAGGGGGAAGTAGGACCAACAGGTAGAGCTGGAGGAGGAAGCACGCCAGGGGCAGGAACAAGTCCACCATCAGCAGCATGTGTGGCAACGGAAGCAGTAGGTAGTGGGGATGGGTTGAAGTGACTGTATGCATAGGAAGCACAGTTACCACCTGGGTATGGTTGGTAGCAAGGGTAAGGATGGATACATGATAGGTACATGGTAGACATGGTCTAGAATAGGTCTTGGTGGAGGAGATCCTGAACTTGAAGGTTGTACACCTGTAGGTGTATCATATAACCCATAAGGGCTTCATTTGACACTAAGAAGGAGGTGTGTTCAGCTCGAGGAGGTGGTGGTGGTGGAGGTAGAGGTAGAGGCTCCAAGTATGATAGAGAATGTAGGTAAAAAGGTCTTCTTGATTGTGGTTTCACTAATGCAGACTCCTTTCGAACTAGATTTCTAATGGAGATCGTGGAAAAGATATTTCTGAGTAGCAAAAAAGAAAATACCATAAATCAAGGTAAGGTAGGGGATGGGTACCATGGGAATTCTTCCCAGATTCAAAGTAGGCCATGTGGTGTATAATATATAATGACCACTTCACTCCAATGTTCTTTAAGAGGCATTACATGATCACATCAATATTTTCTAAAATTTATGTATGTTTTTTCTTGGGGTGGACATTGTAGTTAACAACTAATGTGATCAAATGGTTCTTGAGATCTAGGGAAGAGGATGGCAAGCTTGACTTATTCCTATAGTTTACTTGAGACTTCTTCAAAAACTTTTGAATATCAAGGAGAGTAAGTTCAAAGTGTCTGTAGAAAGTCTCAGAGTCAAGCAGGTCAAAATAGTCTGGGTAGACCTTTCTCCATGTGTTGGTGACCTCAATTCCATTGAAATAGATATTCAAGGAATATTTTGAGATGTAAATTTGGTCTTGACGATCATGGAAGTGAGAATTATGTGGCTATTGGGTGGTGACACAAGTGCGTCATAGTTCCATTGAATATTGGCATAGAATTCATTAACCATCTTGATGCTTGTGATGGAATTTTGAAAGCACTGACGTTCTACACACAATGCGCCTAGGTGATGGGAAGAAAACAACATAGCTACCTCCCTGATAACTGTTTTCATGCTGAGATGAAGCTCAAAAAGATATCTAAATGGAAAAGGGTTCCTCAGAATGAGCTCCTCATACTGATTTGGGGCTTTGAAGGAGACAAAATTAGTGCCTTCATAGGTTAAGAGGTGACGATTAGAGGAGGAAGGGTTAGCTCTAGGAACAGATCTCTTTCTATGGTTGGAGGCCATGGGATCATATTGAGAAGAATAAGAAACTAAGAGAGAGAGAGAGAGAGAGAGATCTTCACCAACAGACCGTCTAACTGCCTAGATGGGTGCGGGAAGAGGCAAGGAAGACTAGGCTAGGCAAGACAGAGGATGTGCAAACCTAGGGTTGAAGGTTAAGGGAGCTGGATGTGGGAAATCGGTCGAATTTTATGTAGTTGAGAGGGAGAAATGTTGGCCACACCCTTTTTAAGTTTGGTCCAACTCGGCCATCGGTCGAATTCTGATATTAGGAAAATTGACCGATCAACATTTTCATATAAACTTTGGCCAAGGGATCAGTCAAGTTGGCAACTCGACAGATAGGTAGCCTATTTAAAAACAAGAAATATTAATTCCTCACCTCTAGGGTGCTAATTAAATTTATTTCTTTAGCCTATTATGCATTTTAGACATATTGAGGCACATTTCACTCATCATAGGGTACTGTTTTGCGATAAAATAGTTGTTTATGAAATATACCCTAAACAAGAAAAACAAGGAAAGAAATAAGACAATTATAGCACTTATCAAGCAAGAGATGATCCATTATAAGCAAGAAACCTATAGGTAAGATAAAAACTAGCTAGAAGGCATGTCAATATCATCAAGAGAAGTTATAAGTAGTTTTGGTCTAAGAAAGGCAAATTTCTCTCTAGCTGAGGTTTAGTGAAAATGTCCACAAGTTGATTCTCCATATCCAGATGTGTGATATAAATATCCTTTTTGGCAGTGTCGTCATCAAGAAAGTGATGAAAAAACTTTATATGTTTAACTCTACTATGCAATATAGGATTTTAAGACAAGTTAATTTCATTAGTATTATCAAAATAGATAGGAGAAGCATCAAAATGAATGTTAAAATCTTGGAGCATTTGCTTCATCCATAGGACTTGGAGATAACAACTACCAATTGTTGAAAGATCCACAGTGCTTTGTTTCTTAGAGAACCAAGAAACTAGGCATGGTCCTAGGAAGAAGCAAATGCCACTTGTGCACTTTTTATCAATCAAGCAACATGCATAGTCAGCATCACTATAAGAAGTAAGAGTAAAGTACCTTGACTTGGGATACCGTAGTCTAAACTTTTGGGGCTAGATACCTCAAAATCCTCTTAACCACTATAAAATGTGATTTCCTAGGACTTGAGTAAAATCGAGCACACAATCCAACACTAAACATTATATCAGGTCTAGAGGCAGTTAAACAAAGTAAAGTTCAAATCATACATTTATAGAGCTTCTCATATACCTTTTCTCCTTCTTCATCTATGTAAATCTTGGTGGTATATGACATGGGGGTGTCCATTGGCTCAATGTTCTCCATCCCAAAGTGCTTAATTAGTTCATTGGTGTACTTGCCATAGTTGATGAAGTTCCCATTCTTTGTTTTCTTGATTTGAAATCCCAAGGAAGAACGTAAGATCCCCATCATGCTCATCTCAAACTCACTCTACATAAGAGAACTAAACTCATTGCAAAGATCAATACCAGTTCCATAAAATATAGTATCATAAACATAAATTTGAATAGTCAAGAAATGGCTAGAAGTGTGTTTTAGAAACAAGGTAGAATCGACTTTGTCCATGATATCGCTGTTGTGTAGAAAAAAGTTCTTTAGTTCCTCATACCAAGCTCGAGTGATTTTTTGAGATCATAGAGAGCTTTTTGTAACAAATAAACATGGTTAGGCAAGTTATCATGTTCAAAGCCCAGAGGTTGAGCAACATGTACTTCCTACTCAATTGTACCATTAAAAAATGCACTTTTAAAATCCATTTGATAAAGCTAGAAAATTCTTGTGACTAGAAAAATCAAGAAACATCCTAACTGACTCAAGTCTAGATACATGTGGATATGTTTCATCAAAATCTATACCTTCTTGTTGATTGTAGCATTGAGCAACTAACCTTGCTTTGTTTCTTACCACTTTTCTACTTTCATCAAGTTTTTTGCGGTAGACCCACTTGGTGCCAATGATCTTTCTATCACTTAGTCTTAGAACAAGAGTCCACACTGGGTTCTTCTCAAACTGCTCCAACTGTTATTGCATAGTGAGAATCCATTCATCATCCTTGAGGGCTTCTTTGACATCTCTAGGCTGAAGCTGAGAGATGAAGGTGCAATCTTCTTATTCTTTGTTGTAGGCAGCCCATGTCTTCACCTTTTCAAAAGGATTGCCTATGATTAGCTCTTTAGGATGATTCTTTGCAAAGAGGAGGTTGGATCCTTCTTTTCTTCTTCTTTTTGTTCTTCATTACCTAACACCTCTTTTCCGTTTTTCACCAATTTTGAGTTCTTTTAAGTTGGGAATGACCTCATCTGTAATATCATCATCAACAACATTCTTAGAAATAGACGGGTTAGTCTCAATAAATCTAACATTGATAAATTCTTCTACTTTACACAATTCAATGTTAAGCATAATAATGCAAATAATTAGCAAAGTCTCAACCTCCATCCTGTTGGAGGGGGAGCCTCTACCATCATTCAACTCCACACAGGGTGTCAGGTAGGGCGATCCTATTAGCCCCTACATGTTTGTCCTTTATATGGAACATCTCAACTAGACAATTTCTAGATTAGTTGCGGAGGGCGATTGGAAGCGAGTGATGCTTTCCTAGGGTGGAACAAAGCTCTCCCATGTGTTCTTCATGGATGACATTCTCCTTCTTGTCGAGGCCTTGATCAGCCAAGCATAGACTCTTAGTTCTATCCTAGAGGCCTTCTCTGCTGCTTCAGGAAAGTTGATCTCCAAACCTAAGTCTAGGTGTTTCTTCAGTAAGAATACACCGCACCCCTTGATCCATTCTGTTAATAGAAGACTGAGTTTTAGCTGGACGCGGGACATTGGGCATTATCTTGGTGTCCCACTCCTTCATCACCACGTCAATAGAGAGAGGCATGGTAACATCCTATCATCTATTCAGAATAGACTGAACAGTTGGACCTTGCAACATCTCTCCCTTGTTGGGAGAGTCATGTCGGCCAAGTCCACCCTCCAGGTGATTCCCACCTACACTATGCAAACAATCAAGTTATAACCTTGACTCTACAATGACATCAACCAGACGGTTCATCATTTCATTTGGTTTGGTGAGGGAACTCTAAAGAAGTCTTCCCTAGTCTCTTAGAAGAAGGTATCCTCATCCAAAGACATATGGGGTCTTGGCATATGTGATGCCCAAGATCATGATGATGCATTGATGATGAAGAATGTATGGACCTACCTCAATGATCCATCCAAAATATGGATTTAGGTGCTGAAGGAGAATTATGTCAAGGGATCACACTTCACCTTAGTTACCTGCTCTTCTACTTGGATCTTCATTAAGAAACACTTTGGAGGGATTACTGGAACCTGCCACAAAGCTATTAAGAATGGGATGCATACCAATGTCTAGCGCGATAAATGGATCTCTGGCCATTTGGTTCTAAACATATTCCCAATGTGGTTCATCCCCGATGAAATCTGATACCTCAAATTAACTCTTTGGCCTCCTATCATGGAGTATGGGACTGGGATTTCATCCACCATTACCTATCTGAATCAACCTGGCTTGCAATTTCATTCATGCTTGCACCAAAGTCTGATTCTGAAGATGACACATGGATATGGACCCTGGAGCAAAACAATGTTTTCTTCTCACGTTCAGTCTATAGGTGGACTCATACATGTAAAGAGGTACACACACCAGGCAATTGGGGTAAGATTTGGAGCTCAAAATTGCCAGAGCGCATCACTCTTCCTATGGCTCTTGCAACATGAGGCTCTAATGACAAACATGGAGAAAGTCCGAAGACATATGGATGTTCCCAACATTTGTTCGGTCTGTCAGAATAGCCAAGATACTATTATTCATTCTCAAAGGGATTGTGCTACTAGTCGTTTGGTTTGGCTGCTCATCATCCCAGGTGACACACATTTCACCTTGTCTGGAAAGGACTGGATCAACTGTTGTATTGGAGATGATGGGTGCAACCACAAGGACCTCAGCTTGTGTGTTGCACCTGTTGGCACCTCCGGACATGTCAGAATAAGAAAATCCATTAACATAAAGCTCAACCAGCAAACACGAAGGCCACTTGCATCCAAGATCACACTGAAACAATTCTTAGAATCCATCAAGTCATACAAAAGCCCCCCTGGCACAACTCCAGTACCTCGTGTGCAACTCACTTAAAGGAGCTTGTACCTCTTCACTGATGTGGCCTTCAAACATGAGTAGCCTCATGCTGCCATTGGAATCCATGTGATTATCTCACAAGGTTTGCATGTCCTGGGAACCTGCCAAATAACTCTGTCAACCTCGCCCCTTAGAGCTGAGATCGATGTTGTCCTCCATGCCTTGTGTCTCTACCATAACAAGGATTAGCATGACTTCTACATCCTGACTGACTCAGCACAAGCTATCAACATCTTGACTAGAACACATCCCCTCCCTAAATACTTTCTGTATGCTATGGAGGAAACAAAGCTTCTCAGAGGACCTCTAAATGGCTCAATCCACCATGTCCCATGGAGCTACAATGGGGCAGCAAATTGTTTAGAAAAACACCCGCATAGTAGTTTAGATTCTATCTCTTTTTCTTCTACTGTACCACCTTGGTTCATTCATAAGAACCAAGTTGACATTTAGCATCTTTAATCCGTTATAGTGCATGGAATGAATAAAATTAGGCCCTAGTTTTTCCAAAAAAAAATGTAAACACTCTATAAGCCTCGCTAGTAGTGCTACATCCAGGAAAGAAATCCTTGTAGGACATTAGATAAAACTTGTTGAGGGAATCCTTAGTGTTCAAAACAAAATAAGGACAACCAAAAACATGAAAGAAATCAATGGAAGGCTTTCTACCACGCCATATCTCATAGTGATTTTTCTTTGAAGAAGGATTAGTAAAAA
This sequence comes from Alisma plantago-aquatica, assembly GCA_963693085.1. NCBI lineage: Eukaryota > Viridiplantae > Streptophyta > Magnoliopsida > Alismatales > Alismataceae > Alisma > Alisma plantago-aquatica. Next base: position 1,463,731,388 of record OY856412.1, read on the forward strand.
TCCAGTTTTGCACAAAACATGAAGTACTAACGACTTCGACCAAAAACTTCTTTGGAGTGTCATACTCTAGAAGCATTGTCCCAACCATTTCATATAGTGACCTATTATTTCTCTCTACAACCTCATTTTTTTAGGCGTTCGAGGTGAAGAAAAGTTATGTGCCTACTAGAATTCCTCACAAAACCGTTCAAACAAATCATTTTCAAACTCTCCCCCATCATCATTGTAGACAGAAACAATCCAGAAAGGAGCTTCATTTTCAACTCATTTGCAAAGTTGAGAAAACAATAAGAGTATCTATTTTTGAAAAAAGAAAGAAGGTCCAAGTATATCTAGAAAAATCATAAAAAATCACAAGAAAATACTTGCTACCTCGAAGTGATGGAGTACGCTTTGGTCCAAATAGATCAATGTGAAGAAGTTCAAGAACTCTTTTGGTGCTAAGGACTCCTTTGGATTTGAAGTAGGACTTGGTTTTCTTTCCTTGGGTACAAGTTTGGAATTCTTCATCCTTTTCAAAATCCAATTTAGGAAGTCCCTTCACCAAATCCTTATTTATCAACTTCTTTATTTGATGTATCTTTACATGACCAAGCCTACAGTTCCATAAATAAATATCATTTGAATTGGTAACAACACATCTACTAATAGTAGGCTTAATAGAGTCAAGAAAAATAATGTAAAGATTGTAATTTCTAATTCCCTTATATATGACATTGTAGGAGAGGGAATCTAGAAGAAAGCATTCTAAAGAAGTAAATAGAACAAGATAACCATCATCACAAAGTTGACTATCACTTATTAAATTGTGATGTAGGCCATAAAAAAGAAGTACATTCTTGATGCATAGTGAATCACCTATATCACCCTCACCTATTACCTTACCCTTGTTGTTGTCCCTAAATATCATAGATCCTCCTTTCTTCTTAATGAATTGATTGAAATGTCTGATTTCACCGGTCATGTGTTTTGAACGACCACTATAAACAATCCATTTGCCTTTAACCTACAAGAAAGGAAGATAATTGGTGCCCAGTTTAAACTTTGGGATTCGGGCTAGCTTGGGGACCCACTTAATCTTTGGGTTTGTCCCTTCTGCCTATAAGGGAAATAAGTAGAATAGTGGTCATCACTCTTACAATGAATACAGACCATGGGGTTCTTTGAGCCAGAAGACACTGCATGGAAGATTGGAGGTCCCTTGCTCTTATTCTTACCTTTTCCTTTTCCTGTGCCATTTGAAGCACCCTCATATCCTAAACCACGTGTACCACTATGTTTGTTGGAGTGATCCAATACTTCAATTAGGGACTTCTTCCCTTTCGGAAGGTTTGCCAAGTGGCTCTCAATTTGTGATTATCATTGGTAACAGTAACAAGAATAGAAGACAAATGAGAAATATTATCATTATCATGTAGGAGGTAGGAATCTAAGCAAAGGACTTTCAAATAAGAATCTCTTTCCAAAGAAATAGAAGAAACTTCATTGCTAGGAAAAACAAGTCTAGAAGATAGATCATTTATTTGAGCAAGCAACCTAGCATTTTTAGTTCTAAGAAGAACAAGATCATCAAGATAAATTCTATTTTCATCCTTAGTAGTATTATAAGCAAGATTAAGATCATTAATTTCAATTTCAAGCAAAGAAATCTTATCTACTAGTTCTTGATTTTATTTCTCAAGACCTAGTCTAATTTATTAGTAGCCATGATTGTAGTGATGGTTTTAAGGTAGACACCATTCTCCACTTCAACTCCATTGTATTGGATCTCAAGATCAAGAAACTACCTGTGCAAGGAATCAATGCTATCAAGATGCAACTTTTAATTTTGATCAAGAATCTCAATTTTTGCATATAAATCATTAATGATCTTACCCAACCTCATATTCTTAGATTTACATTCAGAATAAGAAGAGAGGGTAGCATTAAGCATATCAATAAGAGTATCTTTGGATAACTCATGCAAGCTTACCTCACTTACCTCACCAATGTCTTCACTTATGGAGGACATGAGTGCAAGATGGCATTCTCCTTCATCAGAGCTTGATCTACTAGAGGAGGATTCCTCCTAAGCTGCATGAGCTGCATCTTTGCTTCTTTTCTCATTCTTATCCTTCCTCTTGTACTTTCCTTCCTTCTTGTAGTAATCATTCTTCTTGTGGTTGCTCTTGTGTTTGCTCTTTTTAGACTTTGGGCATTCATTCTTGTAGTGCCCCTTTTTCCCATATTCATAACACCTAGGAGTTGAGGATGAGGAAGACTTTTCCTTGAAGTGTTTTCCCTTGGAGTAGTTTGCTTCATGATAACTAGGGCCATCATCTTCACTTGAGGAGGGATGAGAGGATCGATAAGCAAGTTGTTGTTGGAGAGTCATTGCCTCTACTTGAGCTTTGAAGGCATTGTCTTTCATCTTCTTTGATTCCTTCTCCTCTTTCTTGTCACCTTCTTCTTGCTTGTCAATCCTTGGCTCGTGATATTGAAGGTTTCCAATGAGCTCCTTTGTGGCTAAGTCTCCAAAACTTCTAACTTCTTCAATTGAAGTCACCTTGGGTTCCCATATCTTGGGAAGGTACCTAAGTATCTTGGAGTTGATTGCCCTTCTATCCAAGGTGTGTGCCAAGGTTGCAAGTCCATTAATGATAGTGTTAAGCTTTGAGTACATATCATCCACTCGTTCCTTCTTGACCATCTTGAAGTTTCAAGCAGTCCATTGAGTATGTAGAACTTTGATTCCTTGACTTGCTACATGCCTTCATAAGTGATGCACAACTTGTTCCAAATCTTATAGGCTGTGTCCCAAGATGAGATCCGATTGAACTTGGAGGGAGTGAGGTTAGCATAGATGATGCTTATAACCCTTGCATTGAGCTTCACCTTTTTGACTTTAGCTTCATCCCAAGTAGCTACATCACCGATTGGCTCCTTATATTGAAGAATCACCACTTTCCACATGCCGTAGTTGGTCCCTTGAAGGAAGAACTACATCTGCAATTTCCAATAGAGGAAGTTGGTGTCATCGAAGACCAGGTCTCTCATGGAGAGTCTTCCCTCTAGGTTAGAGACCCAAGTAAGTTGCCCATATTCTCATCTCATGGGAGATGTGTTAGAAAAGACTTTGGTTCTGATACCACTTGTTAGATCGGAGAGCTCTAGAGTGGGGTGAACAAAGCTTCAAAACTTGCACAAAAATAGTTAGACCTTCAATTTACTTGAACTAGGCATAACTACAAATAGTCAATTTGATGGCAATATAAACATGCATAGAAAGGATGAGAGAAAATGAAGAAACCAATTGAACAAGCTATTTTAGAGTTGTTCCACTCTCCAAACTAGGAGGGAGTTAGTCCACTACCTAGAGAGGTTAAGCTCTAGGATTTCTTAAGCCTGTCTACTCCTTATATTCACTTATAAGAGTTACAACAAATGAGGTTCCTTTTTTGAGACAAACATTCCCAACTTCCCTTTAAGGCCAAGGGAGCCAACAACCTTACAATCAAGGTCTAACCTATCCAAGAGCTAGCCTTCTACCTCACCAAAGTCTTACCCAGTCTTGCAATCAGTTGGATGCCTTCACCAAGGTCCTCCCCTTCTTACATCGAGTCTTTGGCCTTGAGGGTTTTACCCACTCAACTCCTTGGATCTTCCTCCTTAATCTCCTCCTTCACTCAGAGAATCCTTCATCACCTTCTTCTACAGCTGAAGAAGCTTGCCTCTTCTCCTTCTCTTAGAGAAGCTTTCACCAATTAAGAACTTTGAAGAAAGGGGTTGGGAAATAAGAAGCTTGATATATTTACAAGAATACAAAGGGGTATCTCTCTTGCACAAGAGCTATCTCACTCATAATAACGAATTGAAGTGTATTCAAGAGAGAGAGAAAGGGGCTCAAGTGGACTAAAAACACTCAACTATGGCAAGGACCTTGAATAGCATGAATGAGGAAACTTAGAATGAACTCTAAGAGGTCCTATTTATAGTTGGGGGTGTCCACTAGAGTGCGGGTATAATTATGAATGGTTTTTGTCCATTTGTAGGGTTGCAACATATATTGTTTCGATTTTTGCAACACTCTAATGGTTAGATTCACTTTTTTGACATTTTTCATACAATGCATTCGGTCGAGATTCAATAAGATAACTTGATCGATCACACTATGTGACAAGACCAATTTAAACCATCAATCGAGTTTGTCTTGTTAGAAACTCGACTGATCTACTTAAATTGATTTTGGGCAAAAAGGTCTTCGATCAAGTTCTGTGGATAGACAACTCGACCAATCGATATCATTCTAAAAATACATCAAGGATCGATCGACTTTGTAACTTGACCGATGAAGTGCATGTAATGAATTTTCCAAAATGACATTTAAGTGATAGTGTCCCTAATTTTTTCTCATCTTAGTTACTTGTCATATCATCAATACAAATGATTACAAAATTAATATAAGGTGATTTGGAGTGTTTTCCCAAATTGTGCATTTGCATTGCTTTTAGGCCTTGAGCAACTTGATCCTTTTCATGTACCTAATGCCTAAAATCACTCTTAAATAAATATATTAAATACATATGAATGGAAATGTTAATTCATTATCAAAATATGGACAATGTGTAACAATTAGGTCAACACCTTCTTGTTCTTCCTCATCTCATGTAGTTGAGATCCAATTAGTCATCAACCTAGATCTATTGTGGCCTTTGTACAAAAATCATCACCAAGTGAAATCCAAGCCATCATAAATTTGATCCACTGGAGGTGTTAGAGATGAATAGACCTTCAAACCTATAGATCATTGTTTATCGGTAATTCACAGGTCAGTTACATTGTCCTCTGTCTACGATTTACATATTTTGATTTTATGGACCATTAATAACAATTACTTAAGTGGTAACCATGAAACCTAAAGCATGGTTATATTTGGTTGGCTATCCAAATTATCGATATATAAATTGTTTTATAATAGGACATAAGTACATTAACATGCTTACAGAGTAAGTAAGAATCTTGGCAATCTTATAGGAATGCATATGAAGTAATAAAATTTTAAACTATAGCCTAAATTATAATTAAAAACTTAACATGGAAATAGAGAGTACATTTGTCTAGATTGATCAAATTTGAATAAATCAATATAAGAGAGAGAATATATATACAGAAGAATAACTTTTGAAATATGTAAGTATGGGTAACTTTATATTCCTACAAATCTACTTATATATCAATGTGTGTTGGAATCACACCCTATATTCTCTAATAAGGGTATTTTGATGGATTAACATCTCATGTAAAACATCCTTGACCGAGTTGACCAAATTGAGATATATGATATGAAGAGAGAAAATGAAGTTCAAGACCTAAATTGAAGGAATGTGTATTACTACCAACACACATATGTAACCTAGATGTACTTCAAATCATATGACTAAAGATGGATATTACAACAAAAGTAAACAAATAATCATGTATACACTTAATAAGAATAATATCCTAACATGGCATTAGGTTATAATAATGTGGATAACAATTATCAATAATAGGAGTATATACACATGTATTCTTTGGCTTGACAAACATTCCTAATATGCTCCTAGGATGAAAACTCGTCCTTGTGGATCAAGTATATAGTCTCAGTTAATCCTTATTTATGAAGACTAGGCATGTGCATCCTCTATTTTATTTTGGGCATTATCTTACATAAACCTAAATTCATTTAATAAGGCATCTGTTGAACTATCTATTCTATATGAAATTCAGTTGTGGACATTCATATTTCCTAATTTAGATTCATAGAAATTTCTAATATTTTTGGATTACTTTGTTATAATGGGTCTTTGGACCCCTCCTGTTATGATTTTCATTTTATGTGAAATTGGCTAAAATGCTAGTCTTGCCACTTTATTTATTCATATCACATGTTTGACTAGAATATATAGAATAGTGGTACTTATGTACAACCATACTAATAAGGGGTTCTCCTATTCTTCTTGGGGTTTGTGTTTCCACCCTTATTTGTTTTAGGCTATGATCCTCTGGTGTTATGGCCATGTATTAGATATATTTAGTCTACATTGGTATGCATGTAAATATTTATTATTTCAAACTAGTTTATGGTTAACTATATGGCAATGCACTTTTATTCTTATGCTTGTATTCTAAATTTTAATATGCCTCATTTCTCTTGTTATAATTCTTTTGAACTTATAAAATTACAAATAGCCCCCTTCTTTTAGGAACATCTCTTTTTGCAACTTTAAACCAATATAATATACAATATGTTTTTTTTATATATGTACGTACTCAGCCTTTCCTCACCAATGCCTTTTTTTCTATATTTTGGGTGATATTCCCTTCCTCCTAGGTGTAGGTACATTAGAAAATAAGGATGTATGTAGTTCATATACAAGGTATTGGACCTAAAGATAGCTTGGAATAGCTGGCTTGCCCTCTATAATAGGTTTAACATGTGAATAGATTTATTAGATGAACACCTTTTTACTTTGATATACCATTATTTATGGTGACAAATAGTTGTAAATGAATCACCACGTAACTTTGTAATAGTTTTTGTTTCCACTACTTTATTATTACATTGCTCTTGTATTATACCATTTGAGTGGATCCCCTCTTTGGTCTCACTATTTACACTCTCTGTCACCTAAAATCTAAGTTACTGACTTAACCACTCTTTAAAATTTTGAAATCATGATGACATGTATATACCCTCCCAACACCCGCATATACTCAACAATATACTACTTTGAGCTCCTTTTTGGATCACTCTTTCACTATCCATCAAATTCTGACATTGTATATGATTAAGGTTATATTTGATTAATTAAGCCAATTAAGATGTTCGTTGCATCACTCAAGTTACATACAAGCTCGTATTTATAAAATAAATCATAGATTATATTTTTAGAAGATATGAAACATATGAAACAGTTCCAAGTTATTCCATCACGACATATTTATCCCTCCATGAACATAAATAGGACTACACCTCGAACTAGGGTATATAACAACCAAATTTTTCATTAAGACTAAAATAGTGACAACTCTTCCTAAGAATCTCCTTATCATATACATTTTGCATAATGTTTACCAAGACACAAAAACATTTTTGCCAAAATTTCAGATTAAACTCCACAGAGGTTGAAAGTTATGCTATTTCTAGAAATTAGACAAATATATGCTTAAACTGCATGGATGAGAAACCTTGACAAATAGGAACTCATATATCTATCATTAAAGTACCATAATAGTAACTACAACCTTAAAATTTGCATAATACGACCACTATACAAAAACATTAAAATAGTGGTCAGATTTCCTTTCATTGAGTACCAAAACGTCATAAAGATGACAAGTTTAAGAGACTTTGTTGTTTTATTACAAATTGTAGTTGTGGTATAATAGAAAATGTACATAGATCCTAAGAGAGACTTAAGAATTCATATTACCATCTTGCACAGGAAATTCAGTACATAAGAGACCATCATTTAGCACATTACCGACTTTTAGAATGAGATTTACATTATGCATGTCATAAATAGGCAAGAAAATGTATTGAAAGTTATATAACTCATCTTAGGGGTGAAGAAAACGAAGTCTAGGATAATAATAAAGAAAATCACCAACAAAGATCAGGGTTTTGTCCTCTGAAGATCCAAAAAGTTTCCTTTTCCCAAGAACATGGTGTATCTAGAGCAAAGAGATAAGGAAAGAGGGTTCCATATGTACAAGTTTTCCAACTTATAATACTATGGATCTCGGCAAAGGTAGATGAGAGGAGGGAAAATAGTAAGAGAAATGATTTATAAGATGGGATCTTAGGCGTAGGGAGCAAAAAACAAGATTGACAACCTTAGCTATGTTCTAAAAGGCTTTCATCCGAAGCATCCATCCACAAACAACTGGCTTTCATCGATCTTGGATGAACCTTCATTGGTCTATAAATGCAGCAGGGATAACTCACCAAATATTGTTAAAAAAGAATGAGATCGGGTATTTATAGGTAGTGTGGTAGTCAAGGGGTCCAAATTCGTGTTTTTCATCAGTCAAAGAGATCAGAAACACGTCTAGAAACCCCATCATTGTATGCCTAGTTGTCGGTCAGAAGAGTCTCGTGAGAATGGAGGAGGGTCGGTCATCGGAGTATATTCCCATCGGTCTGGTTAGTACCCGGATTTTTTTTTCAGTCTATATCCAGGAAAGGCATCGGTCAGGTTGCTTGAATCTCCGTCGGGATCGATTGTATTAACTAGAACCTTCATCGGGCTAGAAGCTAGTTCGTCGGTCAGATGCTCCTACTGTCCGCTGGTTTGCCCGGATCCCGTCAGTCACGTGAAGATAGGACCATCCTAATCAATTCGTTGATGCAAGGCCCGATCCTCGGGCATAAGATGTACGTGTAGCATTGGTTACCAAACTAGCGCTTTGTCCATCACTACAAGATAAAAAGAAAGCATTCTTAGACAGCTCGCTCTTCGGGAATGGGAAAATGGCTTGCTTCACATGGCCTTATGTTTGAGCAATGCACATGCAACAAAAAAAATCCCTGCCTTCGGGCTCACAAGAAGACAAACCCAAGTATTAATTGCTTCTAAAAAAATATTTCATTATCGATTAAATAAAGAAGCAAAACCCATCGGTCTAATGGGTTCACCCAAAATCATCAACCCTAGTAGTACATTGCTCCAAAGCCACTTGTTTAGTATTTATAGGGACAGATACCTCATGCAACAAAGATCAAAAGCATCCAAATTAGTACAATTATACCAGATTATTTGAACATCATGTAACAAAATACGCTAGTGTTAAAATTGCAGTTAGACCCATGAAGATGTGTAAATTGTGTATAAGCCCTCAAGTACATAAAATTGCATAGTTTCAGCAAACAAAGTTTGATTTAGCTCAAATTTTAAACATATATTTTTTCAACTAACATTCAAACATATTCAAAATTGATAATATCAGTGGTAAAACTTAGATAGGCTCATGACAATTTGCGTCGGGTTCAATAGTGGTTGTCTTGGGTTGGTGCTGGCCAGCCTAGGTTAGGCTTCCTGAACCTGATCAGATTGCCGACATCAGGAAATGGCTATCATGGGTTGGTGTTGGCCATCCTAGGTCCGGCTTCCTGAACCCGATTAGATTGCCGACATCAGGAAATGGCTATCATCAGGCCCCATTTCCCATGCACATCTGACATGGCTCAAAAGATATATTATTGCAGGTTTTAACTTCTTCAAAAATTATGGTATAGAAAAGGGTCAAACCCAAGAGACAAGTATTTAACAAATCTATGATGAACCAGTCATTGAGAATAATATATATAAACTAGTTTTTGAGGGTGGTCATAATCTAATGGTTGAAATTAAAGATTGCAATGTGAGGAAAAAATTGAAACAAGAGTTGATAACAATGACTAAAAAAGCTATTAAATTCAAATTTCACCACCATCACTTAAACACTCATACTAATTGTTACAACTCAGTAATCACAATATTCAAGACTAGGACCATGTGAATTTACCTCCTTGCAGAACACAAATTGCACATGGACTGAATTTCCTATGGGCTCAAGGTCTTATTATCCACAAATCACAACCCAATCATTGTGTATAATTTCTTTTGGGATTGCATCCGGAATACTAGACATTTGTACATGGATCTAGTCCTAATTTTCAAGGTTTATATGACCAAGATTATATATAACATGTTGATTGAATGTTCAATTCAACAAGAAAGAAAATAAACAGATGACACAACCCATATTACTAAAATAGTGAGTTTGATAACAAGTAAGACAACGTTCAGGCTATGGGACTACTCCCCATGCCCTAGAGAGAAGGTCTACTCATTCATATCCATAAAAAGTAGAAATACAAGAAGAGAAGTAAGAAGGCATGTCAGTAAAGAGAGAAGAAGAGAGTAGCTAGAGGTCTCTAACTATAGGAATCCCCTTCAACATCAACCAATCTAAAGATATTCGTGAGATGATCTTCTTCCATCTTTTCTCCTCTAGTCTCTTGCTCCAAATTGTAGGCTTGAACTGAGTGATAAAGCCCTTCAAATTTATGTGTTGTCTTCTTTTATTCGAATGGTTTTTATACTCAAGTTGGGATGGAAGTTGTGTAATTTAAGCATGCCTTCTACACTGGTTGGGAAATTATGTAGTTTTATCAACCGATCAACCACTTGGTGGTGCGTGTAATGGACTTTTGGTTAGCTAACCAAAAAGGGGGTCAATTGATAATCTTTCTAAAGTGCTACCTAAAGAGAGTGATTCGGTCGATCCATGGGGTCGATTGGTTGATCGATTGGGTGTCTAAAAATGCTAATCAGTACTGACTTGGTAAGCATGTATTCTGGATGGCCTATCGATGAAGCATATTGGTTGATCAGACTGATTGTTGGGGTTTCGTTCTACATATGGATTGGGCAACCAAGAGGGTTTATGGGCTAATAATTAGTCCCTAAAAATATTTAGAGTCTGCTAACATCGAGAATGGCCTTCTGATCGGCCGATCAGCCAAGGAGGTCTACAAATCCAATTTTTCTTTAGAGACATCCTGGGTGACTAGGCTGATTGGTCAATCAAGATTCCATGTTTCCTGATCCTCTTGACTAATTTGTGATGCATAACTTTGTTTTTCCTTCCGATCCTACTAGACTAGAGACATGAATCAAAAGAATGATTTTCATCGTACTCTTGAGTCAAATTGTGCTTTCCTCTACATAAAAGAGAAATATTATAAAAATTCATATTTTTAAGAACAAAAGATAGACATCAAAATAAAGCAAAGCTACTAGAAAAAGGTAACATAACTGAGAAAAATTGATCTGGAAGATGCAATGAAATCATGATGAATATGCATTCGTGAAAATATCTCAATCTTGAATGTTTCTTGTCCTCAAGGAAAGGGAATCAAACAATTGGCCAAATAACATTACCAACATTTCATCCTCTCATTCATAACATCACTTGATTCCGTACAACCAAATAGGGTCAAGCTACCCCAATTTCCTAAAATCAAGAAATGCAACTTCAAATTCCATATTTTGACTTAAAATTCACAAACATGTTTCCATATCAAAACCTTTGCATCATGGTCATAATGTCATTCATGTTTCAAATAGTTCTACTTTTTTGTATGAGAGTTGCCAAAGAATGGTTGTTCAACTATAGATTAAACTAGTTGGGGTGATTTCTACCCCCAAGTGAAGAAATTGGAGTTGATGGAGGTATGGAAGAAAAAAAAATGTGAATGACTCCTCTAGTTGACTTAAGATTGCTTTATTTTTGTTGTAATTACATTGGTTCCAATATAATTTTTTTCATATTGGCATCTTTTATTAATGGTATGTCCCTATTAAATAGGAGGGGTATGGAAGAGTTGGAGTGGTGAGAGAGAGGGTGCCACCGTAAACTTGGGAGTTTTTTTTTGAACACCTGGCGACAATCTTATTCATCCTAGTCCCTCAGTCCAGGTCCTAGCACATCCATACATGACCTGTGGCTCGATGTAGCTTCCTCCCTCACCAAATCAGTGAGGAAGTTAGGGCACCGACTCCACCTCCTACAATCGACTTCCTGTTACAGACACCACTTAGGAGCAGAATCAGCCACCTTATTACATACTCTCTTCCTATAACTAAAGGTAACTACATCAAATTCCTTACATAACTTACTAATGAAATAGCAGCTTGCTTGATACTTAGATGGAATGGCAATGCTATTAGTTAGCATCTGCACTGCCACTTTGCTATCTGATTCCATTAGAATCTGCCAGAATTACACTCGGCATTCTTGCAGACCCAGCTCGATGGCTCTCAATTCAGCTGCCACGACGTCTAGCGCAGCCCCTTTATCGCATCCTCCTCCTAACCACCTTCCTTCATGATCCCTGATGATGAATCCGGTAGCCATGGCCTTCCTCTTCCGCTTTACTGCTGCGTCGACATTGACCTTCACCTGCTCCCTCGACGGGTTGAGCCAACCAAGCTCATCGCAGGTCCGACCGTTCCCCTTCACACTCTCCTTCACAAATGCCATCTTGCAGAGGGTGACCTCTTGTCTTATGCTGCTAAACATACCATCGACATTCACATTGAGCTCCTGGAATGCTATACCACAACGAAAGCCCCATAACTTCCAAATGGTAATAGCAACCCAAGTACTCCAGTCTGTCTGCTCCTTCCTTCTCCGCAGGTTAGCCCTGAGCCAGTTCTCCATCGTGCTCTCTTGACACAAGCTAAGGCCTGTGGTCTTTTGGACACGTCGCCATACTTCCTGGACCTCCCCGCAGTCGATAAGGGCATGCATTGCCGATTCGGACACCCTATGACATCTTGGGCACAACAAATTATCAGTGAAGCCTCGCCTAACCCGAGTCTCATTAGTCATGAGACTTCCATGCATTGTTAACCACAATGTCATTTTGACTTTTGGGGTACCCTCAGCTGCCATAGCCTCATCCACCTTCCCGGCAATTTCCTGGTGTGCTCCATCTGTAAGGTACTGTATGCTCATTTTACAGTGAATCGTCCACAGTCATCCTTCAGGTAGACAATTTCATCCGCACCTATTGTAGGGTCCGGTGAGGGCATCTCTAGAATTAACCTTGCTGACTCCTTTTCAAACCACTGGTTTATAAACTCCACGTCCCAGCCGCCATTCATATTGACCATGGAGCTGACGGTTAGGTCTAACCGTTCCCCTGGTATTTGAACCTAGTTCTTTAGCTTTGGTTGTAAGCCTGCGACCCAGTTGTCATTCCAAACTGACGTGAGTTCTCCAGATAAAACTGCCTTACCGGTGACCGCTTCCAGCTTTGGTTTGAGCTTGTTTATCATCCTCCACAGCTGTGAGGCTCCTGCAACACCTTGATTGACTCGATGATGGTACTTATCCCTCATAATTGTCTTCCATAGGGCATGGTGTTGCGAGATATAGTCCCAACATGTCTTTTGCAGTAGAGCCTCGTTTTGTAGCTTCGCCATCTTAATATCAAGTCCGCCGTCTTTCTTGTTAGCACAGATTTTATCCCACTCCACTGAAAATGTGCCCTTCTGCCCCGGTGCACCCTTCCAGATGAAGGTCCTCACAACTCTATCAATATTGTCACAGATTGCAATTGGGAGGGTTGTTGATTGCATAGTATAGATGGGAATGGTATTAAGCACGGATTTGGCCAAGGTTACTATCCCGGCGAGCGACAGCGAATTATTAACCCACGATGATATCATGGATTCTATCTTGTTGATGACCTCGAGGTACATGGCTTTAGACGTTCGTTCATGTATAATTGGAACGCCGAGGTTCTTCCCTAGGTCTTCCGTCTGTCGTATGCCTTTAGCCCGCGAGATCGCCCTCCTTGCTTGAGGGGTTGTGTTTTTGGAAAAGAAGATAGTCGACTTCTCTTTTGCTAGGATCTTTCCAGAAGCTTTTTCGAATCTCTTCATAACAACAATCATCGTCTTCGCTTGCTGCACAGTAGCTTCTCCAAATAAAATTAAGTCATCCGCGAAACATAAGTGCAAAATTCCAATCCCATTCCTTGTCACTCGAATCGGCATCCACATGCCATTGCCTTCCTCCCTGGCGATTTCTTGGCTCAGTCTGTCAAGGCACAAAATGAAGATGTAAGGGGACAGCAGATCCCCTTGTCGCACCCCTCGGGTGGCTTTGAAAGGTGCTAAACTCGCTCTGTTCCAGACAATGGAAATCTCCCCTGCCATTATGATATTCATGATGACCTGCCTTAGGTGTTGTGGTATAGCTGTCCTCCTCAAGGTGTCCTGAATAAAATCCCAATCCATCCTATCGTATGCTTTCGAAAGGTCCACCTTTATTGCCATTGCAGTACTTTTGCCCAATCTCGTCTTCATGGAGTGAACTAGCTCCTGAACTAGAATGATATTTTCTGGGATGCATCTTCTGGGCACAAAGATACTTTGTGCTGGCGCAATCCACTCCGGCAGAAAAGGCTTGATTCTTTCCACTATGATTTTTGAAAGAAGCTTCAACCCGACAATGTCGAGAGCGATCGGACGGAGATTGTTGCAGCTTTTCAGCATCTTTGTTTTTGGGATCAAGATTAATGTAGAATTTGCCAATTCAGCTTCTATTGGATCACCTGCAAAACACTTAGATAGCATTAGTGTAACTGAGTCGCCTAAACGATCCCATTTTTTTTGTAAAAATCCGGTGTCTACTCTGTCCGGCCCCGGCACCTTGATAGGATTAATCTTCATCAACACTTCCCTCGCTTCCTCCTTGCTTGGAGTCCGCCCCATCGTCAGCCTCTCTGGCTCCTCCAGCGTGGGAAATCTGCCTCTGTACTCCTCGACTACAGATCTGCCCCCTCTTCTTCTACTCCTCGTGAACAGGTCGGTAAATTACCCCCGGACGACTTCCTGCAACTCTACGCCTTCCACCCAAGCCCCTTCATCGTTCTTGAGCTTAGTTATCAGGTTACGTTGCCTTTTAGCTTTAACCAAGGCTTGGAAGTATTTGGTATTAGCATCCCCCTCCTTCATCCAGTCGCACCTCGCCCTCTGTCTCCACTCCTCCGCCTCAGAGTGGATTAGTTTGTTATATTCTAGCTATAGCTCCCCCAGCCTGTTGTCATGCTCATCGTTTGAGTCGATATTGATGATAGCCTGCAATCTCCCAATCTCCGATAAAAGCCCATGCTTCCTAGCACCAATGTTTCGTCTTTCCTCCTGATCCCAATGTACCGACTTCTCCATCAGGTTTGTGATTGCCTTGTGGAAAGGAAGAGAATTGTTCCAATTCTGCTGTATAAAGTTGGGAAAGAAGGCCTATTATTCCATGTAATGCTTGTCATCGGTCGCCGGACCCTTGTCTGCGTTCTCGCCCTTGTTGTGACTAAGACTGGTGCGTGGTCTGAGTTTACTTGAGGTAAATTGGTCACCGCTGTTTCCAGGTACACTTCAAGCCAAGCTTGGTTAGCTACCGCCCTGTCTAACCTTTCAGAGAGCCATCCCCGTCTGAATGTCATCCTCGGTCCAGACACACCCAAGTCCTCTAGCTCGGCATTACGGAGACCCTCAGCGAACTCCCTGTAGCTACTCAGTATGATCGGTTCTCTGCCAACCTTTTCGTCCGCGCTCATCATTGTGTTGAAGTCCCCTAGTACCACCCATGGTGAGTCCGATGCCAATGCCATGGTATGGAGATGGTCCCATAACAATCTTCTCCCTGATTGCTTTGTACTCGCATAGACGAAGGTCACCCTGGTTTTCTTGTTCACCCGACAATGTACAAATTGCTTGTGGCTCGCTAGAATCTCAACTTACCCCAATCTTCTCCTCCACATCACCCATATGCCGCCTGAGAACCCCTTCGCTTCAACCCGGTAGGACTGTTCAAAACCCAACGCTCGGAAAATCTTGTCCGCCTTGCTGCCACTAGTTCTCATCTCCAGTACCGCAAGCATGTCGATCTTATGCAATTGTGATAGATCTTTGATGGTGTTTTGGGTATCTTTTCCACAGATACCCTGTACGTTCCATGCGGCTAAAATAATTGGGTTATCATGTTTGATGGTCTCGGGTCTTCACTGCCCGGCATACTCGCCCCCTCCGGACCACTCCTTCGAGTTTTTTTTCCTAGGGCCATTCTTTGTTAAATCCTTTGAGTTCATAATCTTTCGATTCCATAGATGTACCCCCATTGACGCACCAAATCGAATATATTTAGTCGGGCTGCTATACAGCTCCGTTGTTTTCCGGCTCAGGACTGCTCCCATCTTGAAGCTCAGGCTTGCGTGATCTCCTTCGTCATCTGCTGGTATGACCACAGTGTCATCCCCTTCGATTGTCACGGCTTTGTGGCTCTGTGTTTTCTCCTTTTGGCTCGTCGTTCCCTCTTTGGCTTGCCAAGATGTCGCCTTCATGGGTCACTGCTCCTCCACCGGGCACTTCTTTTTATTCGCCGCCTTCCATTGCCGCCACTTGTAGCCCGGTTTTGGTCCTGCGGATTCCCCATGGCTCTCTTCTGCATTGGATTCCTCCTGGACCTCAAGACTTCCAAATTTTTTGTGTGTTGGTAGTCCTCCCGCCTTGTTCGATGGCTCCTCTTTCCTTGGTCTCCTTACAAACGCCTTGGCATGTAGATGCTCCATGAATTTCCCCATAGGATTCGACTGGATCTCTTCGCCTTCTTTCTGTTTCCCTGCCTTTACCTGAGCTTCAATGACCCGCTTCTTTTCCATACAGACCTCATCACCATGTCCAATCTTACCACAGAACATGCAGATACTGGTCAAGTTCTCATACTCCACCCTGTATGTTTCTCCTTGGACAATGATCTCCGGGACCAAAGGCCTGCTGGTGTCCAATTTTACAGCTATCTGAGCGAATTTTCCATGCTTCTTCTGGTCCGTGTTGGCATCTACCCTTATCGTGGTGCCGATCGCATCCCCTACCTCTTCCAGGAACCACAAGTGGTACAGATAAATTGGTAGCTGAGGGATGCGAATCCAAACCACCATGTACTTAGGGTTTGCTTCTGATGGGGAGAAGGTTCTGTCCCAAGGTTGGACGCTGAGGTACGACCCCATCACCGGCCACGGACCCCCCGTCAACGCCGTGAGATAATCGTCTTCTCGAGTGAGGTTTCCGTCTCTACTCCTCGTAGTTACATTGCTATTGAAATTCAATGATATGCCGAGTTTCTTTAATATCTCATGTTGCGTCTGCCTTCTGTTCGCCTTCTCCACTGCGAAAAGAGGGTTGTCCGCAAGTACTACCAAGTCTTGTGCTTCTCCGTCTCCGGTAGCCGTAACCTTTGATGCTTCTCCTAGCTTCTCAGGTACCACTGCCACCTTCTCTGCCTCCTTAGACGTGCCGCTATCTGGTGTCACTACACCATCTCCCCCTTCCAAACCTTCCATGCCCACATAGATTGACCCTTCAACATCGTCCGGTATCTTCGGTGGTCTTGTCCCACCGAAGCTTCCTCTTCCTCCCCGGCCTCCGCGGCTGCTGTGCGATCCTCCTCTCATAACCCTAGTGGCGGACGAATGGAGCTCAGTACTTTACCATCATTTCATAAACTTGGGAGTTTGGCACATATGTTTTTGTAAGTTTTTGATTTATTTTTTGTGAATGGAAGTGTAAGAAGGTGTTCGAATAAGTCTAGAAAAGGTTGAGCTTGCACATCTCATTATTTGGAATTTAGAGTATAGGAACAATCTTCAAAAAATGACTCAATTAGTTCATGTAACTTTTAAGGTAATGATAGTTTCATAATAAGTTTATGCTAAACAATAAGATACACACTACAATTTGATTCCTCTTAATCCATACAACTTGCTGTCATTTATAGGGAATTATCTTACTAAAGATCATTGGTGACTGAATAGGTTCTAGCATTGGCCATTCATGAGTCATCATTGTAAAAGGATTTACTCATTCAAGGGGGTACACTAATGATTGATGCATAACAAAAATAGAAACTAAACCTAGGCTGACTAGATAATGACCAACTACATGCAACTTATCATGGAAAATTTGAAATAAAAATATGAAAACAAATGCAATACTAATTCTAGAATGCAAATGACATAAAGGGAAGATAAATTCAGTGAAATAGAGGCATACCTCCCACACTCCAACTTGAAGTTAGGAAGTTGCTCATCCTCAAGCAAACTATAGGTTTAGAATGGAGAGGAAGAGAACTACTGGTAATGACACTAGTTGATATGTTGACTAGACAATGGTGGTTGATATAGAGGTGGAGGGGTGAATTGATTGGGAAGAGAAAATAGGATTCCCAGGATGGTCTGTCTGGCCAACTACGAATCATGGAAGACATCGAGGGCTCCTCAGGTGGCGGTGACTCACTATACTAGATTCCACAATACCTACATGTAGGGGAATGATAAGTCTACCCTACATTGATGTTTTTGTAGTAGGTGCCCACCTGTGTGTAGTTTCCTCTTTTCACATGCCACTTCTTGTGAACCTATTGCATCAAGTACATGTGGCTGAGGAGGTGGCCCTATCCCTGCTGCTCCTTCTCCATGCGGGTTTGGGTTCCCTCAATGTGGTTCAAATGATGTTGAATTCCGGGGGTCATAGGGTCCAAATGACCTTGTGGTGTTCGGAACACTTCACTTTATGAGACATCTCGAAGGTGGTAGGGAAGGGTTAGACTCCTCATCATTCACCTCCATGGAGGTGTTGCATCTGCCATAGGTTAGCTCAGAAAGGTTACCCTCAACATGTGGATGCTCTCTCATGTAATGTTGGATGTGCATACTCAAGTCATCATGGTTGTAAACGAGCTTGATTTCCATGAAGTACACATGTGTGGGCATCACTAGAATGGAAAGTCAATCTCAGAATGGCTAAGGGTAGATTCCATCCTCCTTGGATATCTTCATGTTTGTAGATGACACCAGATACATGAAGTCAACCAAGTGGTATGTCTTCTATGTTGTTATTGGAGTGAATGGTATGTGAGTGCAAACAAGGTAAAAAGAGATGGTGGTGACAATTGAAAGATCTAGAGGGGGGTAATAGAGCTTTTTGGAACTTTAAAGTTAATAAAAAACTTAAAATAAAAAGGAGGGGGAAATAGGGAAGACACTTCGATGTAGAGTGGTTCCAACCTTTGAATAAAAGGTTGTCAGTCCACTACCCAATTGTCTCCAATTGGGATTTTGATAGTGATTAATTTTATTTACCATTAAAGGATGTTACCATAAAATACAATCACCTTCCTTTAAGTATCCTCAACCTCCTTGAAGCATCCTTCCTTGAAGTAACTGCAAGCCCTTAGAGAAGCCTTCTCCTCCTTGAAGTAGCTCCACCACCTTGAGATAGCCTTCACCTTAAAGTAGGTCCAACCTCCTTTGAAGACACCTTTTTGAAGTAATCTCAATAAACCTTGAAGAAGACTTCTCCACTAATAAGTAGCTTCAATCAAGCTCCCTCAAGAACCCTCCACAAATTGGAGTAGCCAAAGAGCACAAGTAGCATAACATGTGAATGGAGATTGGAAGAAAGGAAGTACACCAATAGAGTATTGTTCCTTGATCATATATCAAGCGTTAGACCTCTCAAACAACTTAGGATGGACGTTTCTTAGATGGTGACTAAGAGGCTATGTATATAGGACATGAACTTAGAGCTTGAAGAAGAAGATGGCAAGTGTTGATTAGCTTTGTTGCTCACTAGAATGGATTCTCAAGTGTAATTTATGTGCTTTGGGTTTCCTAAGGCCTCTCCTATTTATAGGGATGGTTTGCAAGTGTTTAGGGACGTTCTAGGGAGTCTCTAGAGTGTTGTTAGTAATTAACTAGCTGTTAGGTAGAAAGTACTTAGTTATTAATGGCTAATTTGTTCGTGCTTGGAAGAACAATCTAGAACCCTGCTTGAACCTTTCTTGGTTAAAAATTTTCTTCGATCGAGCCTAGGTTTAAGGAACATGTGTAGAAACATCTATTTTCAACTCCCAACTACTTGGTCTAACAGTCATAAGCTTTGGACCAAGCACTACTACAGAACCTACATTTAGTGTTGGTTATTTAAGGCCTTTAGTGTCGGTTTCTGAGCGACGCCTATGTGGGCGACACTAAAAGGTCACCCATTACGCGTCGGTTCCAGAACCGACACCCAAACTCTTCGCGCGCGACTGAAAATGCGCCATCAGGGGACTATATGTGTCGGTTATTAGTTAAGAAACCGACACCCATAACCTTCGCGCCACAGAAAGGGCGCCATCTTGGGCGCTATCCGTGTCGGTTATAATTCAAAAACCGACGAAATATGTCTTCGCGCCAAAAGCATATGTGTCGGTGACATATAAATAACCGACACTGTAACGTTATGTGTCGTTTGTTTACAAATACCGACGCCCGTTATTGGCGCCAGCTTGGGCACTATCAGTGTCGGTTTGTAGTAAAAACCCGACACCATATATGTTCGCGCCACAGGAAATAGGCGCCGGTTATTTCTAAAAAACCGACATTACATAATTGTGTGTCGGTTATGTACAAATAACCGACGCCTATTTTTTTTTTTTTTACAAACCTGCAGACCTGCTGTGGCTGGTCGTAGGATGAGAAACCTGCAGTTCAGTTAACTGAACTGCAGGTTTTATGACATCCATTGATATCAGCCAACAACAGGCCACAAACCTGCAAATTTAACAATAAAAATATTCACACATGCATTTAGCAATACAACCTGCAGTTCCATTTTATTTTCACACATTTAGAAACATTCATGTAGCTAGCAATCTGTAGTTGCATTCATTCACATTCACACATGTAGAAACATTGATATAGTAACCTAACTTTCATTCATTTTCACTCAGACACATGTAGAAACATCTAGACATGTAGAAACATTCACACATATTATAATTCAGAAATTCATTTACAAAATCCCCACTATTTGTATGGTTGTTGCCCATTTTTCTCTTACTTCATTTCATTCTCCCATCGTATAGGAAGCATGTACATCTGGTAAGTCCATTCATGTAGTGGGGTCAGCTTTAAACACCTGTAAAGAGATTGATGTATATATAGAATTAATGAGCTATAAATAAGATTGATATATTTCATATTATCTAATGAGACTATATAATACCTGAGCAATACAATCGATGTCTATACAACATGACAGACTAACACATATATAGTACATAACAACAACATCGTCGAATTTACATACAACACTAGCTTAGTACATATATAGTGGGACTTATAAGGTGACGATCCCACCTGGTAAAACAGGTTACCGACAACTACATGTTACGACTGGGAGGTCGTGATTCAGCAACCATATGCATTAG
Source organism: Alisma plantago-aquatica (assembly GCA_963693085.1). Lineage (NCBI taxonomy): Eukaryota > Viridiplantae > Streptophyta > Magnoliopsida > Alismatales > Alismataceae > Alisma > Alisma plantago-aquatica. The sequence continues at coordinate 1,463,752,217 of OY856412.1, forward strand.
CAGGAGGACAAACAGATCACCATATGTTTGTCCTCATATGGTGATCTGTTTGTCTCCTGCTAATGCATATGGTTGCTGAATCACGACCTCCCAGTCGTAACATGTAGTCGGTAACCTGTTTTAGCAGGTGGTATCGTCACCTTAGTCCACTATATATGTACTAAGTTAGTGTTGTATGTAAATTCGGAGCTGCTGTTGTTAAGCACTATATATATATATGTGTTAGTCTGTCATGTTGTTATATGAATCTGAACCACTTGTGTGTGTTGCACTTTATGTATTGTATTTGTATCCTGCTTCTCTTCATTGGGGCTTCTTCCTGCATATTCTGCATAGCTATGTCATGTCCGTCCTGCATAGCCTTCTTCCTATATTTATTTTTCAAAGAGAATACAAACAAAAATTATTAATGTAGAGTTAGTGAAATACTGATCAATGTCTAGAATTGGAATAGATCAAGAACCTACTCTCAGCATCGCGTATGTAATCTCGGGTGAGATTGGTCCAATATTTCTTTAGCACCCTCCCACAATGTTTAGCATTTGTATTAACTAGAATATAATGAAACATCAAATCAGAAAATGATATTGATATTAAAAAAGTAAACATTTATCTTTAATAAAAAAATATAAACATGCACACCTCTAAAATTGTGATCTTTTCTCAATTAACAATCCTTCATTGTGATCTCCGCGCACATATAAGTCATCATTAGCTTCAATATTTTCTAGAGTTGGCAACCCAACTGATAATGGACTGGAGTCATCATATTTATCATAGTACTCTTCTTCATCTATAGGATCTTCAATGAACTGTCTTTTACCATGAAGAACAACCGACCATTTATCATTTGCAGGATCATCGATATAAAATACTTATTTCGCTTGTGATGCCAATATGAATGGTTCAGCCTTCTCGCCAATCTTTTCAAAGTTCACCAAAGTGAAACCCAATTCATCCACTATAACTCCTTTGGTGTTATCAACCCAATTACATTTGAAGAGTGGAATTCTGAAATCTATGTAGTCAAATTCCCATATCTCTTCAATGACACCGTAGTATGACATTTTAGCTTCACGTGGACTCTTATCCTTTGCACTTGCAAAAAACATAGTCGATGCTTGAAGGGTGACCCCACTGTTTTGGACGACACTCTTATCATCTTGGCGCTTTGTGTAATATGTGAATCCATTAATGTCATACCCTTCATAAGATATAACAGTCAACTTTGGTTTAAAGGCGAGGCATTTGATAGTTTCAGTAATATCATCTGGTGTTTCAGATAGTTGATGTAAGACTTTATCTTCAAACCACTTAATAAAAGTCTTGTTATGCTCTCTAGCAAGCCACATTGTAGTGGCTCGAGGATATTTTCTGTTGATGACATTGGTATGTTCCTCGATATAAACGTTCACTTCGTCCATGTTGTGTAAAATATACAAGTGAGCTTGTTCCAACTGCTCACGGCTGATTACTTTCACACGTGATCCCAAAATTCCTTTGCCAATTAGCTCGTCAATATTCTTGTCATTATCAGGAGTGTCATTACCACTGAGAAAGTCATTGCAGAAATCCATAACCTCTCTCGCCACATAACCTTCAATAATACTCCCTTCAGGCCGATAACGGTTTCGAACATCACCTTTAAAAACGCTCATGTATTGTTCAAAGGGATACATCCAATGCAAGAAAACCGGGCCCAAGATTTTCACTTCCCTAGTCAAGTGGACAACAAGATGTACCATGATATCAAAGAACGAAGGAGGAAAATACATCTCAAGCTGACATAGGGTAACAACCACTTCTCTTTGCAAATTATCGAGAGTCTCAGGGTCAATAACTTTGCTGCAGAGACTGTTGAAAAAGAAACAAAGTCTGGTGATTGCAAACCTTACATGCTTCGGCAATATAGATCAAATTGCCACGGGCAATATTTGTTGCATTAGAGTGTGACAATCATGAGATTTAAGTCCTATCAACTTCAGATCTTTCATTGATACCAATCTACGGATGTTGGATGAGTAACCATTTGGCACCTTAACATTTATCAAGCATTCACAAAAAGCTTTCTTCTCTTTTCTAGACAACGTGTAACATGCGGGAGGTAAGTATGTTCTTTTACTACCCATTTCACGTATTTCTGTTAATTCTGACCTTATTCCCATTTCACGTAGGTCCAGTCTGGATTTTATCCCATCTTTAGTCTTACCTGGTATATTTAACAGAGTACCAATGATGCTATCACAGACATTTTTCTCAACGTGCATTACATCGATACAATGTCTGATTGTCAAAGAACTCCAATAAGGAAGATCCCAAAATATTGACTTCTTCTTGAATGAAGAATTGTCACTCCGTGTAGTACATTGTGATCTCTTACCAAATTCATTGACAAAGTCTTTTATTCTGTCATAAACAACCTCCCCTGGTATAGGTTTAGGTGCACTGCGTTCCTCATTCAATCCATTGAATGCTTTGCGCTTCCTACGATACGGATGGAATTTTGGAAGAAACCTTCGATGACCGAGATATACATTCTTACCGCCATGTTTTAGTCTTGTTGAATCAGTGTTCTCTTCACATATAGGACACGCTTTAGCTCCTTTGACACTATATCCAGACAAATTCCCATATGCTGGAAAGTCATTAATAGTGCAAAACAACATAGCATGCAAATGAAATGTCTCTCTTCGTGAAGCATCATAGGTCATCACACCTTCACCCCAGAGTTTCTTTAAGTCATCAATCAGAGGTTCAAGATAAACATCGATGTCATTTCCAGGTTGTTTAGGACCCGATATCAACAACGACAGCATTACGTACTTATTTTTCATACACAGCCATGGAGGAAGATTGTATATAACAAGCATGACTGGCCAAGTGCTATGTTGACTGCTCAATGTCCCGTACGGATTCATCCCGTCTGTACAAAGCCCAAGTCTTAGATTCCTGTCTTCTTCACCAAATTCAGGGTACAGTACATCAATCTTCTTCCACTGTGGGGAATCAGACGCATGTCGTAGAATCCCATCATTATTTTTCTTAACATCTGCATGCCACCTCAAATTCTTCGCATCTATCGGATTGGCAAACAAGCGTTGAAACCGTGATATTATATGTAGATACCACATCACCTTGGCAGGAGAACCAGTTTTGGACTCCCCCGAAGTCGTCAATTTATACCGTGACGCACCACATTTTGGACAATCTTTCAAATCTGTATAGTCCTTTTGAAATAATACACAATCATTAGGGCATGCGTGTATCTTCTTGGCATCCATTCCCATTGGGCACAACAATTTCTTTACCTGGTATGTTGAAATTGGCAGCTCGTTCCCTTCAGGAAGCATTTCTTTCAACAAAGACAGCAATGACGTGAAGCTTTTGTCGCTCCATCTATTGTTAGCTTTCAACTTATACAATCTCAACACAACGTTAAGCTTCGTAAACTTAGTACAACCTGTGTATAACGGCATCTCAGCATCATGCACAATGTTTCTAAAAATGGGAGGTGGATCGGTGTGCTCTACCCCACAACTATCCAGCATCGCATCAACGATGTCTACTGGAACTAGTTCATTCACATCTACGTCATCGTAGGCAATTTCTTCTTCCACACAAGCACTGCTATCGATATCCACTGGTTTCAGATTTGAAATCTCTCCATGCCAGTGCCATTTTGTATAGCCTTGTATAATCCCGTTGCACATGACATGAGTCATGATTTCGTCACCAGTGTTGACTTTCAGGTTGTTACCGCAATGTCTACATGGACAATAGAACCTATCTCCAGGTTGTTTCCTATGTTCCTCGACAAATTTAATGAACTGGTGAAGACCAGAAATAAACTCTGGGATGCAGCGATTATGAATGGACATCCATGATCTATCCATTCTATGATCAAAGAGAAAACAAGTATATATTAGGATAAGATTAGGGTCTAGGGTTAACAAATACATGTTATGTCATTATTATATATAATAAATGTGTACCACCTATCCATTCTTGAACACCTAATCTCACTAGTAAGTGTATAATGTGTATTGGGTTTTCAAGAAAATTTCGGCATCATTTCCCCGCTGTTCTCCAAGTACATATGTACTTAGAGAACAAACGGGGAAATGCTGCCAAAATTTTCTTGAAAACCCAATACACATTATACACTTACATCCTAAGTGAGATTATGTGTTCAAGAACAGTCCCAAACTGGGGACTATCCAAGATTTACTCCTAATGAGTAAATCTTGGACGGGTTTCTAGGCCAACAAATAATGTATTGTCATTCTTATACCTAAAATCCTAGTTCTTCAAGTTAGGGTGATTATTGATGTCTTTTAAAGCATGATTGGCAATTTAGGGAAAAGGTCATCATTTACATTCCAAGCATGTCACATGTGTGCATTACAGTTCATCATTAAGAAAGATATAAGCAAGTATGTCGTACTAAAATAGACTACACAATATAAGAAATTTTTTTTGAGGCAAGACAATATGAGAAAATAGTAGTGTAATCATGTAAATGAGAACACACACTTCAGTTATAAGCATTCATTACAGTTCCATTCATGGGAACACACACTTTAGTTATAACAATAACTAAACAAAGGGGTTGGTGTACCCCTAAACATGCGCATAATTAAAAAAACTATTAATACAGACAAGTCTAGATAGATAGACAACTAAATACTACACCAACATGGTCCTGCATGCATCAGTAACTTCTTTTTGATGATGAAGCTGTGTCATGAAGCTCCTCGCTGTATTTAGCCGAATCTGAACTGACAGGGGCCTCAGATTCAGATTTGTACGAGCTGATATGCGACGCCGTGCGCTCATACCGCAGAAGATGATCGGGGGTCTCGCAGTTGTTGTCGGTTATCCAAACTTTGATGGAATTACCGCCAACTGGACGGAGAAAAAGCCTATTCCAATGGACCAGATACAGCTCTCCAATCCAATCACTCCAACCGGATTTTGATACAAGATTTCCCGCCAAATCATACTCAACCTCGATTACATGTGAATAATTTCCAAAAGTTAGGGTCACTTTACCAGGCATGTAGTGTCGTCCTTTTAGAAAACGCCAATGTTTGGGTATGACCAATTGGTTTAAAGAACGATCATCTAGGATGATGTCCAATTGTTCTTAAATAGGGAACGTTAACATTGACATAGAGGCCCAATTCATAGTCATTGTTATGGGAAGACAGAGACTACACAATATTAGTATTAACAAAGTGTAAGTACATATAACGGTGTTATATATTTTCAGAAAAAATTGTATAACATCAGTTAACCTTTTATTGCTTGTCTAGGTGCTTACTAAAATAGAACCATTATATGGAACTAAAATGGAACCATTATATGGAACTAATCCTACATTATACACATACTTTTCCTGAGTAAAATAATGTGCACTTCATGGAATTATTAAGATCTGAATATATATAAGTTATTTCTACCTACTTTGATGGGATTTTATAACATTCGAGTCTTCCATTTAAGGCATTAGATGCATACATTGCAATACATGTATTCAAATCAGTAGAAGCACAAAATCAGTACCTAAACCTAAACACAAATAAGTAAATAACTTAAAAAAAAATGTCCAGCAGCTGCTTGGGCGTGCCTTGACACCGCCCAAGCAGCCACCGGAGCAGAGGAGAGGGCGGGGGGGCGAGCAGAAGGCAGGGAGGGCGGGCGGGCATACCTGGCGGAAAGGGAGGCGGGGCTAGCTGCTACCGGTGATGCGGAGAAGGAGACCGGCGGGCGGAGAGGCAGCCGACGGGCGGAGAGGAGGCCGGCGGGGGACTGCTTCTCGCGGAGAGGCAGGGAGAACGACGGGGGAGGCGAGGCAGGTAACAGCAAGGAGCCGACGGCGGCGCCGGCGAGCATGAACAGCAAGGAGCACGACGACGGCGGAGAGCACAAACGGCAGGGGCGGCGGCGGCAAGGGTAGAAATCGCCGGAGCTAGGTATATCGGGAACGAAATAGGGGAAATGGGAAGAATCGTTCGGGCAGGGGAGCTATTAAGTTGACAATATGTGTCGGTTATATTAAAAAACCGACAACTAAACCAACAATGTCGGCTGTTTGCTAAAAACCGACAACTATATTGGACTATCGTCGTCGGTTTTAAATAAAAGACAACCGACAACTATACCTGTCTCGCGCTTACACTTTGGTCGTCGGTTATTTATTAACGAACCGACAACATATGTCAAATTTTGGAGCCAATTTTTTCGCTGGAATTTTGGGTTTGGCGGTTGAGTTTATGTGTCGGTTGTTAATTAAATAACCGACACGTAATAAAAGCGGTACCCGTGTCTGGTCGACCTTCATTGGTTGGATGTCGGTTTCTGTTAAAAACCGACACATTAGTGTTTATGTGTCGGTTTTTGTATACAACCGACACCCTGCAACCCGACTTTATAAGCCATTTCTGTAGAAGTGAAGGTTGAGTCGATCGTCTATATTATCGATCGAAATATGTTTTAGAGAACAAATGTGTAAGGTTTTGAATAGTGCTCAGTATGTTCGATCGAGGTGGTTCTCGATCAACAAAGACTTCGACCGAGGATGTCTAGATTGACTAGTTTCTCGACCTAGGGTGTTCCTATTTCAGATTTTTGAACCACCTATTAAATCTGTGTTCTAATGGATGACAATGACTCTACCTCTAGGGGTATCCTAACTAAGGGTTATAAATGGATGTGCAATATCTAACCTTTGATTTACATGATGTCTAAGTACTTTTACATTATATCTTTGTACAAGTATTTACATATGAGTACAATCGTGAAAATATAAACATTTAAGTGCATTGATCTTCAATTTGTATTGATCTTCAACTTTACACTTAGTTGGATCTCGTTATTTCCTTTAAACCTAAAATACTGAAGTATCACGTTAGATCCACAAGTATGAAATGCTTGCCATCATCAAAACAAAGGGTATGTTAATGTCCAATTTAGCCATCAGTCAATCCCATTTATGAAGATGACAATCATTTATAAAATATAATCAAAATAATTTAAATGATATGGGTTTCATACCTGTGATATACCTGAGACGAATAGATTCTCTTGTTCTCATAAAATGTGTGCTAATATAAAGATATATGAAACATTATATACATCTTTTAAGGTGATGAAGCATCAGTTAATGTCAAGCCAAGAGATCATATTTTATTTATTTTTCTCCCCCTTCATTATTTCAAAAAGATAGCCATATTGTCATGTTAAACTTACTCCACCTGAATGGAATACTCCCCCTCAAAGGATACTCGTGTTTAAAAATGAATGTATAAAGATGTCCAATTAAAGACACAATTCAAAATATAAATTTCAAATGATTTTTTTTTCATGAACAAGTGAGCACAAGCTCAATTTCATTGATAATAAAGTCATTACATGGGCCTTACTACTCATGACATAGGATAACAATATCACTTGAAAGAGTTCAAAATTATATCAACTTCAGGATCTTTCCCCATAAAATGGAGTATCACCGTTATACTTGACAAGTGTCTGGCAGTCAAGTGCACCTGTCTTTGTGAGAACATATGCTTTCAGAAATGTTGGTGCCCGATCAAATCCGAAATGAGAAGCTATATCTTGAAGTTGCAATGGTGAGTATTAGGTATGGGTAATTTCATTTGATAGTCGTGGTGGAACTTGACTGTATTAGATGTAAGGGTTGAAAGGATAGATGCTCCTGGGATATTGTGTTGGTATATATGCCCATAGAGCCATCCCAAGAGATTGCATGGAGTTAGATATTAATTAATCAATTAATGTGATTATTTGGTTAATAAATGAATTCTAGAATATTCTAATTAATCAACGATCATTTTAATTAACGCAGTGTTTCTTTTTACCGATGGGTTTAGGAAACCCTACTTCCCTTCATCTCCTATTTAAAGGAGCTTGACGATCGATATCTATATAAGATATTGAGAGAGGCTTTTTAGTTTACGCTCACATACATAAACCCTAGTCGTCACCATCCTTAGGAGAGAAAGGAGAGCACCATGATGCTAGCATACCGCCATAGAGAGACGACTCCTTCCTGCCGGCTTAGGAAGCACAACGTGGAGTTCCAATCCATCTATGTGGATGAAGTAGAGATGTAGACGGTAAGATGCCTACGTTTAGAGGACATCTACGACCATCCGTACGTGCTATGAGCAGCGTACAACACCGCACAAAAGGAAAACCACCGAATCTTCCTGCGATACACTTAACGAACGGGAGATAAGTTCCATCCATGTAGACCATCATCGTTGCACACCATCGTGCAGTGTGACATCATCAGACTTGCTGTGTGATAAGGTATATACCGCAAACACCCTTTCTGAATACGATTTTGTCAATGAGATCCTATTTTGGGTTGCGTGGAATTTTTGTTACTTCCGCCGCGCATGTTTTCTCCACAAAACCCAACATATTGGGCATAAGGATATGTGTCGAGAACATTTGGAGATAAGTCTTGCATACTTTAGTTCAGATAGGTCATAGCATGGTGGTTGTAGTATAGATGTCTCCCAATTTGATAAGTAGCCCCTTTAAAATAGGAAACATCATTGGAAAGGTTTTATATGGAATAGCTAGGAGGATTAGGAGGTGGAGGATTGGCTTCGTTGGATATCTCTCCTTCAGTCCTATCTCTTTTGTGCTCAAAGTCAATTCCCATTCTATCAATAGTGTTTTGGTTAATTCTTTGGGGACGTTTATCACATTTGTAGCCTAAGTCTTCTAAGTTTTTTCAAAGACAATGTTGAATTATTTGGAAAACAAAATCAGCATAAGGTGGGTTTCCGAAAAAATCAATCTTGTTAGAAAGAATAATGTGAATGAAGTTCACAAAAATACTTTCAAGTATGCAACAGATAAGGCACATCCTAAATTGTGGAATTTTAGTTTTATTGGATCTAGGATAAATGTTATGGGTAATAATGAGATTCACTATCCTAGCCTCAGAGGTTAATGGGGTAGCATAATTGGTTCCCCAATGTTCATGTGACGAGGTGTTGGGAACAAAGATAACCTTTTTGATATCACTAAGGCTAATGGTGTCTTCTTCGGTGGAGAATTTTGATATAGGATTGTCAGTGGTTAGGTCTAGAAATTCTCCATATTCATCAACATCCACGTCTAGCATTTTGAGGATGTCATTTTTAGAAAATAGAAGAATAAACCATCAACCATGGAAGTGAAGGAATAGGGGAGGTTGGCATAGAATTCATTTACAGCTTGGGTGGACCAGAAACGAAAGGAGGGGATTGAAAAGTTCAGAGAGGTCCAGAAGAGTGATGAAGTCATTGAGTTCCACCTCATGTCGAGGAAGAGGAGACTTTGAGGTGTTCTTCAAGTAGCATTCTCCAGTAGCATCGTCATATAAGGGGATGTCATTGATGATGCTCAAGGGTGGAGTAAGTGTGTGTGCCTTCCTTGTAAACTTGCTTCTTGCCACAATGAGCTGAAGAGGAAGCCATCTTGATCAAGAAGTGGTGGAAGAAGAAGTAAATAAGGTAGGAAATGAATGTTGTTGGAAGATAGATCCATGAAATACTAGAGAGGTGATGGAGAAGATATCATTTGAATTGTGAAGAAAATGGACAGATTGAGGTGCTATTTATAGAAAAATAGAACATTACTCAGTCAAAAAACTCGTCGAACGAGACCCCAAAGGCTCTCTTCCGACGACTCTTTTAATGGCTAGTCAGTCAAATTTTAAATTTGAAATTTTAGTCGCAACTGTCGAGGACTCGATCGAAAATACTTTTGACTAAGTGACCTATGGGTAATTTTTTTGTCTAAGTGGTATCTAGAAGAATCTCAGCTAAGATTTGCATAGTTGGTCGACGGTCCCATCGAGTGAATCTAAGTCGAGAATTTTATCGACCAAGGACTTTCTTGGTCCAATATCTTATCGGCTGAATATGATGTTGTGAGTATTACTACATAACTGAATTGAGCTTGTTTAAGTACTTGTTCATGATAATAAATTGTTATGGACAAACAAAGGAACAGTTCTACAATTGTATGTACAAAAATCATGTGAATTTCAAATAAGAAAGTCATCAAGAATTTTGAGCACATATATCAAAGAAAATATCTTCTAAAGAAGTAATAAGTAACCTTTTTCAAATATATTGAAACGGATCCAAAGGAAGTGGTTTAGTAAAAATATCATCCAATTACTCCTCTGTAACAACATTATGGAGAGAGATATTATTCTTAGAAGTATGACCTCTCAAGAAATAATGTTTTGTTACAACCCCACCTCCCGATAACCCCCAATTAAGGGAGACCGAGAGGTCAAAGCCACACCCCAAGATGTTTCCTAGTGGAAACAAGTCCCCCCCCCTCTTAAAGGAAACATATTCCTTTAATGAGAAGGAAAACTCTCTCTCCTACTTAGCTATGTTCTTTAGGTATAGGATTTCGGAATTCCTTACACTTATTCTCTTTGTAGCTTGAATTTTAACCCATTGGCACAAAATACTATTTCCTTTCCAAATAAATTACTTTCTTTTTATCCATACCTTCATAATTCATTAATAAGGTATCACATTTTCCTCTGATCTTGCTATTTTGGTGTTTTCTCTTTCTTTCTTCTTTATTTCTCTTTTATTTTCCTCATTGATGTTCCTATTAACATTAGGAATCCTTAGAATACAAAATTTCACTAAGGATTACTCAAATATACCTCTTTTCTCTTGTTTCCCACTTTTTAACATTGTTTTCAATCTTTTTCCTTAATAAGGAAATACATATTTGATCTTTTCTTTTCTTATTGCCTTTTCTTCACAATCTTGGACTCCTTGGCACCCAAGGAACATAATAGGCACGAAATCCATCCTTGGATTATTTTTCCTTCTAAAGGTTTCCACATTCTCTTTTCTCAGATTCTCAATTATTCATTAATTAATTGAAAATCCTCTTTATTGGGCCCAATAGGCAATAAAGCCCACAAAACAAACAATCAATGCTATTGTAAATGAAATCCATTTATTTGAAGTAAATTTTATCGTTCTTTGTTCAAATATCTTTAGTATGAGAAATTTCATTTCTCACCAATTGAACCCAAAAATTGGGGTTGTAACATCCTTCTCCTCTTATAGGAATTTTGTCCTCAAAATTCAAACAAGCAAACAAACAATTTAGGATAAAACTTTTCCATGTCCATCATTGGCCCCTATGTGGCTTTGTCGTACACATGGAATTTTCAAAGAACCTTTATTATGACATATTCTTTTCTCTGAGTTCTTTCATCCTGGTGTCTATAAACTGCACAGGTGACTCAGGCCATTTCATCCTCCCTTGGGGCTCACTAGGTTCATTGTTCAGCACATGGTTGGGTACCTCACATAGTTCTCTAAATCGGACACATGGAACTCATCACTCATTACTTTATCCCAAGGGGTAAGGTCAATCTTAACCTTATCCACCAAACCGTATCAAAAGAACCCATGCATCGGGGACTCAACTCTCTTAGCTATAACTTAGAGGGGTCGGATTATAATATCACATAATCTCCCACTGTGAACTGCATGTCAGTCTACTTTGCATCTTCTCATAACTCTTATCGTCTCTAGGCTCCTTTCAGCCATCGCACAATCAAAGTGACTTCATCTACACACACTCTGGTCCTTTTCTAACCATCACGTGGTCCTTCACCAACATCACCTTACTGAAGTGGTGACCGACACAACCTCTCTTACAGAGCTTCTTATAAATCCTGATATTGGCTATGGTGGTTATCTCCACATCTTTCATAGGACAAAAACTGTCTCTAACTATCACCCCAAATCGAGCACATATGCCCTCATCAGACCCTTTAGTTTGGATCATACTAACCATAGTTAGGGGTGATAAACTCTATTAACATCGAGTTCTTCATGCACCTACTTCCACCTTTTGGAAGGGAACCTTTAGGTCAAACTCAAGAACCTTTAACTCACTTGTAGTTGAACCATCTCTCTCATGGGTAGTTCTACTAGATCTACCCCTTAACAAAACTCTTTCTTTCTCCTGTTATCTAGGTAAGGCGACCTACCATAACCCATATTGCATCTCGAACTTCCTTGGCCCAGGGAAGACCTATCACAACATCCATAGTGTTGAGCTCCCATTCCCTCTCAGGGACTCTTTTGTCCTCTATATCGATACACTGGGTTACTGGGGTTCGTCCTTTACCTCCTGGCTTGCATGGTCATAAACCACATGCAACTTCATCTTAAGCATCCAAAGTGCTATTTCCATTTACCACTGTGTATGATGATCTTAAAATCATGATCTCCTGTATGTCATTATTCTTCAAGATCAATTCCTCAGAAACCCTAAACCACTCTAGTCGGGGTTTCATCATCTTCTTTTCCAAAGAAGTGCACATCCGTTTCTACTACCATCCTTTCATTGCATCAAAAACTAGACCGGCAAACCAAACAACCATTAACTTCCCAATGTATTTTGTTACATGTGAGTGTTATCCAAACACCTCTCCTTTTCGAACTTAGGGTTAGCGGAACAACCTCTTCTAGCTTCTAGTCAAACAAGTCATATGTACTTCACATCCTTAGGTATTGATTACATTGAAGACATACACTTCCATGTATTTCACTTATTGTCTCACCTTAAACTCTCTGTCCATCTTCATTAAGAACACTTCTCTGATTTCATCATCATGGTGATCAAACTCTACCTGGCATAACTTGTAAGTTCTACATAGTTCGTGATAAAAACATCCTCTTAAGGGGACTACCTCATTCCTCTTAGTGTTTGCAAACCATCCATGTATCATTCACTTTACCAGGGTAGGTTATCTTTTCTATCCCCATTCCTTGTGACAACATTCCAACCTACCTCATCTCTTATCCTTAGTGTATGGCATGTGTAATGTCCTATCTCTCACTCCCATAACAAGAGGAAATAAGCATTTGGCTGCAGTCCAAATACAGAGTTCCTCCTGTTCCAAGAGTAGAGATGGTACCTCCCACCTTGCCAGTACACCTTTAAATATAAGTTGAAATGTGTTGTTTAAGATTCTATATTACAATCCTCTTGATATCAAAGTTACTTCCATGGGAAACTGGTCTCGAACCTACTTGGGTTACTACACAATCCTTGGTCATCTCCTTTGGGTCCATAGGGTGCCGGTACTTTTGGGGTCATCCCTCTTCCCTCATGCATCAAATGAGTGCCCTACTCATCTACCCTTTGGGTCCCATGAGTTCACGAAGGTGATCAATCTCCTAACCCATGGCCCTCAGATAATGATACCGGTTACCTCCTGACCCTATGGTCACATGCAACTGGGGAATTAGGCAACTCCTACTCTTATCAGTCTTATCCCTACCTGACCCTAGGATAGACTTAGGATTCTCCATTATAGTACATCCCTACCCAAGTCTCCATCATCTCTCTCTCTCTGCATTCATGGGATGTCTTTCCTCCTTTCATAGGGATCATGGCAACCTGCCTACCTTGGTCAAGCCCCATATCGGTTACCTCTATGGTAACACATTCATATGCAATTAGAGATGGATATCTATGAGTCTACATGTTCATTCTCATACCACATACTTTTCACTTAACTTCTCAAGATCTTGTGAGACCTCTTCAGGTTACCTTAAACCAACAAAACACCCTACCTAAGGGGTCCCTCTCCTAGGATGGGAGGAAAACTATCTCTTGACAACAAGGTCATAAAAGCTCTCTGGTCTAGGTTTTACATCCACACGAGCCTACTTAACCCTAGCAAGCTATTAAGGCACATCAGATCACCTACTGTACTATGCTAGGTCATACTTATCCTCTTTCCTCGATGTTGGATCAAGACCATACTTTCCTTTATCATCAACCAAGTTGTGAGGGGTTCATCAAACACACCTTAAACTCAAGGGGATTCCCTTTTCCTTTATACATGAGGCGTACCATGCTTGAAACTATAGCAACTTAATTCTCGTCATGAGCATTAGGTATACCACTTCCCCTCTTAGGCCTAGGAACCCTAGGTTCACTTGTAAGTGTCCATCTGCATGCCCTATCTATTAACTACGAACCAAGCATGCAAAAAGGCACGACATGCACTTCTTGTCATCCTTCAACTCGAGCAACACTTAGGTTTGGGTCCTCTTTAAGGACAACCAACAAGGTACAAGGCCTCATAACCTGCTACTAAACCTTTCTAGGTCTAAGGAACTCTTCTTCTTTTCTTAGAAGGTAAACACCCATACCGTAGGCACATAGGCACCAGATGCTTCATCATCATCTAAGGAACTATCCTTTACCCTAACATACACGACCCTTCCCAGGTTTGGGTTGCCAAAGGTGCTAGCTAGTCACCCATGGATCATATGGCATCCCAAAGGCATGTCCTTTTAAACACCTGGTCCAACTCATCACTCTCCAACCTTCACTTAGGGTTAGGGTTAGCATCATCCTCCAACTATGTGCCAGGTCTCTACTTGAAATGGAGATCTTTATCTCCAAGACTAACTTATCCTCCTGTCAAGAAGGTCTAGCCTCAGGTCTCTTCTGAGGGCATGACAACTTATGTCATACGACCTAAGCATGTATCTATTCTTTAGTTTGCGCTTAATCTATTAAGCTTATGTCCATGACATCTTATTTACATGCCTTTTATTAATTTGGTGGAGGATTCCTTAAACCTTATTAACCCATACCTCAAGAGGGTGAGGAGAAGAAAGAAAACCCTAATCCTTTAGGTCCTTATCAGAATTTTGTGGTGAGAAGGGATGAATAAGATGAGAAGTCCTAAAGGTATCTTATTGCGATTCATACCCTAAGACTTTGGCCAGGCATTCACACGGATCCGGGAGTCCTCGTATTCCGACTAGCGGTGTGGAGGAAAATATTTCCAGCCCCCGGTCGTGATCCTTTTCTAGACACCTCCGTCTTTCGGATAATCCTCTAATAACTCCCTTGGGTTGTATGGAATTTGTAAAATTTAATAATTATTAATGGTTGAATGAGGAACCTACGCTCTGATACCAAATGTTACGACCCCACCTCCCGATAACCCCCAATTAAGGGAGACCGAGAGGTTGAAGCCGCACCCATGACTTCCAGATCAAAGGTTCAACAATTAACCAAGAATAACTATCAAATTTTAACAGACTATACTCAAAAGCTGTAAGAAAAAAAAATTTGCATACCTTTTTGAAAACTTGGATGTCTAACTTCTATCCACTTAAGGATTCTACTCTAACTAATCCTCCTTGTATTTTACTTCATGTATTTTACAATATGACGATTTACTGTTTGTCCTTTTGGCTTGTACCTAAAACGCTGACAAACAAAACGTCAGTCAGCCAAAGCTGGTATGTGGGGGAAACAATATACATGCAACTATGATAACAATGTAATCATTCAATTAATCATTTACCAACTAAGATAATGTTTTAGATATAACTCCACGATCCAAGAGTACCCTATCCTCTATGTGGTCCCCATTAAACCCTCATGATCCACCTATATGTGAACCAGTTTCTAGGGTTGAGTCACATGGCACTACTCGTAAGTAGACCACTCCTTAACTCGGGGTATGCTAAAGAGTCTCATGGCAATACATGTAGGTAGCCCAATTTCTAACTCATGGTAACCTAAACCTTGCTCTAGGATTACCCCTTTTTTAGCCTTTTCAAAGTAACAGAGGTGGACCCGGATCTAGCCAGTTATATATGCACATTATAGTGATAATCATAGTCTCTTTATAGTTGCATGAAATAAATAAACATCCAAAAGTTTAGTTGCATTCAATGTGATTAAACATTCGGGAATCCATCGGGAAACTAAAGCGGTTATTCATAATCATAACCACATACCTGTATTGCAGATTCAAATATAGAATTAACTAGCACATAGAAATCCCAATCAAGCAACCAATCATGCACAGAATCCTGAAACAAATATACCAATTTCCTTCTATTAATATATTTTACTCAATATCATCAACATCCTTAGGATTTCTATTCCAATTTTAGGGTTTCCTTGGAAATTAGGGTTTTCCTTCATCTTTTACTATTTCAAACCCTAATTTTATACCATTACTCAAACACCCTTATTATCTTATCTATTCTTCAACATTAAGGTTATCTTAACAACATATAATCATATTCTCGGATTTAAAGGCACCATTAACCATCAATTAATTTTATTAATTCTCTTTTACATTAAAGCTACTATTTTATCCTTATAATCCATAACAAGGTCATTATACACATTTATCATTAACTCATAGTAAATTAGGGCCTAACCACATATGAACTCGATTTACCATTAATACTACCTTTTATTCATGCGGAAACCCTAATTACTACTTTTAGGGTTTTTATCCCTGATTAGGAACTTTAAAGCTCAAAATAGATTAAAACCATCATCTAACAACATATTTTCACATTTTTCCAAATTAACTATGATCATATCCTCTTTGCCCCTATATTAGGGTTTTTACATACTTAATCATTATCATATGGGGTAAAAGCCCTAAATCATGCAATTCCTCATCTAGATCAGGTTCGAAACTAACATTATCATTCAACAGGTTATTTATACTTAAATTAACTCATAAAACGTTCTAGATTCAACCTTTAATCACAAATAGGGATATTATCTTAATTTTAATGCACTTTTCATTAACTCATAGTATTGTTGCAATTATGAACGAAATCTATCTTTATTACCATTTATGTTGGATTCCTCTCATTCTCTAGATCAAAATTCATATATTACTTGTCCTAATCAGAGTTATTGATATTTAATTATGAATTTTGCAATAAAACTTTACCTGGACCAATCAGGAGACGCCACGTAGCTCGTTCCCATGCAACTCATGCGATTTGAAAACATAATCAAATTACAACTCTGCCCCCACTTAAGTTTTTCGGTCTTCATACCCGTGGAGGGTATATCCGTCCAACGTCTACTGCACTCCTTTTTCCTCGCGAAAGCCCTAGGCTTCTGCCTGTAGAAGCTTGGGGAGGGCTTCCTTCCTCCACTACTCGGTCCCCTAGGCACCAACGACCCCTCCATCATCTCCGCTGCCTTCCGCCGCACCTGATGGTGCTTTTCCTCCGCAATATGGAGCAGCTAGCCTACGCTGGCCAGCCTACATCCCACGGCCGGCCTGCAGTCATGCTGCAGATATCACGCAGAGATGGCGGGCAGGGAAAAGGTGGCTCTCCACTCCAGAACTTTGGAGATGTGTCATGCCTCCACCGAGCATCTAGATCAGCTGCGAACTGCCAAGGTGGCCCTTAGGTTTCAAACGTAGAGAAACAAGATGAGGAAGAGAGGAAAGACGGGGGTTTTCTCTCCAAATCTCGAGGCAGGGGTTCTACCCCTCTTATAGGGGTGGGTACTCGCACCCCAAGATGTTTCCTAGTGGAAACTAGTCCCCCCTCGTAAAGGAAACATATTCCTTTAATGATAAGGAAAACTCTCTCTCCTACTTAGCTATGTTCTTTAGGTATAGGATTTCGGAATTCCTTACACTTATTCTCTTTGTAGCTTGAATTTTAACCCATTGGCACAAAATACTATTCCCTTTCCAAATAAATTACTTTCTTTTTATCCATACCTTCATAATTCATTAATAAGGTATCACATTTTCCTCTGATTTTTCTATTTTGGTATTTTCTCTTTATTTCTTCTTTATTTCTCTTTTATTTTCCTCATTGATGTTCCTTTTAGCATTAGGAATCCTTAGAATACAAAATTCCACTAAGGATTACTCAAATATACCTCTTTTCTCTTGTTTCCCACTTTTTAACATTGTTTTCAATATTTTTCATTAATAAGGAAATACTTATTTGATCTTTTCTTTTATTATTGCCTTTTATTCACAATCTTGGACTCCTTGGCACCCAAGGAACATAATAGGCACGAAATCCATCCTTGGATTATTTTTCCTTCTAAAGGTTTCCACATTCTCTTTTCTCAGATTCTCAATTATTCATTAATTAATTGAAATTCCTCTTTATTGGGCCCAATAGCCAATAAAGCCCACAAAACAAACAATCAATGCTATTGTAAATGAAATCCATTTATTTGAAGTAAATTATATCATTCTTTGTTCAAATATCTTTAATATGAGAAATTGCATTTCTCACCAATTGAACCCAAAAATTGGGGTTGTAACATGTTTAATCTCAATGTGCTTGACATGACTGTGTAAAATAGGATTATGAGCCAAGTTTATAGCACTAGTATTATCGTAGAAAATTGGGTGAGAAGAGAATGCAAAGTCATAGTGTTTCAAAACTTATTGCATATAAAGAACTTGAGAACAACGTGAGCCCACAGACATGTTTTTAGTTTCTGTGGTAGATAGGGAAACTATATTTTCTCTCTTACTAAACCAAGATACTAAGGCTCTACCTAGTAGAAAACAACTGTTGGATAAATTGGACATTATGATAAATCCCTTTGTTTCGATGATGACAAACATTTCATTCTTAATGTTCTAACGAGCTCCTTGAGTGTGCAGGAACAAGGTGGATGACAAAGCAACCAGGGAAAATCCACGAGCTTACATATTTATTTTCATGCAATGTAATCACTATTGTAAAAACTTGTACAAATATATAATGTACAAGTACTTAGATTGCATGTAAATCAAGCGTTAGATCTTCCCTAGCTAAACACCTCACTTAGACAAGTCATCCCCTTCCAATAGGATCACAATATGCACACTCACACATATACTTAGTGCCTAAATTGATAGATTGAAACAGAGTCAATCTCGGTCGACAAACTCCATCGACCGAGACACTCTCGGTCGATAAACTTCTCGACCGAGATTGACTCAAGTAGCCGTTAGACACAATAAGTTGGCAGTTGGAAATCACTTGATCCAGAGAGCCTGTCGGTCGACAAACCTTCGACCGAGAGGTTTCTCGGTCGACAATTTGTCGACCGAGATGGTCTCTGACAGCAACTGTAGAATAAAGCAACTAGCCGTTACTAATGCACCTAACTTATACCTAACGGCTAGTTAAGCACTTAGAACCCCCTAGAAGTTGTCTAGAACGTCCTTAAGCATCCATAGGCCATTCCTATAAATAGGACAAGCCTTAGGACACCAAAACACCTAAGATATACTTGTGCTATACTTGAGCTTGAAATACTCACTTGCAATCTGTTTTAGAGCAATAGAGCAATTCCTACACTTGCCATTCATTCCTATTGCTCCAATTTCGTGTCCTATAGGCTAGTATCTCCTATCCACTACAATCACATTGCCATACACATTGGTTAGGAGATCTACACGCTTGATATAGGCAAATCAAGCCTTGTGCTTAAAAGGATAAGTTGTAATTTCTATTTTCTTTCTTGTTCCTTTTTATTCTTTGTACTCTCCTTGCTACTCCTAGGGTTGGAGGCTGCGGATTGGAGAGGGTTGACTTCTCAGGTGGAGAAGGGGACTTCAAGCTACTTCAAGAAGGCTATCGCACGGGAAGCTACTTCAGAAGGCTGGTGCAATGGGAGTTGGTGCACCTACTTCAAGGGAAGGCTGCTTCAAGGTTGGGCGATTACTTCTAGGTGAAGGCTGCTTGAAGGGTTTGGGAAAAGAAATTGTATTTTATGTAAAGTCCTTGCGAGGTAATAAAATAAATTTCTTTTCAAATCTCGGTTGGGTAAGCAACCGAGTAGTGGACTGACTTCCTTAGTATTTTCTAAGGTTGGAACCACTCTAAACCCTTGTCTCCTTGTCCAATATTTCAATTGTGGTTGTTTGAGTTAATTAATTGTTAAAATTATTATAAAACTCTATTCACCCCCCTCTAGTAGTTTTCAATTGGTATCAGAGCAGGCTTCAAGGAACCCTAACCAGGTCTTGAAGAATGAAGAGTGGAGGTGTATACAACCACAAGGAAAGGAAAAGCATGGACCAATGTTCAACAAGTTGCAATTGGTGCTTAGGAACAAAGCACTCTACATCTAGATGTCCATGGAGGTCAAAGAAAGAAGATGCAAATAAAGAATGCCTCATTGCTACAATAAGGGAGGAAGAAGAAGAAGAAGAGGTAAGCCTTTTTGATTTACCTAAAGAAGAACTAGTTGCTATTATTGAAGAAACACATAATAAATATGTTGAGTGCAAGAAGAAATTAAAGAAATCAAATAAAGAAAATGATGATCTAAATGTTAAACTTCTTGCTCTTGCATCTGAAAATGAGGATCTCAAAGAGGGAAATAAATATTCTGATCTTAAGTTAAAATCTATGGAAGCCGATTGTAAGCTCCTTTCTGTTGAAAATTCAAACTTGCAGACTCAAGTAAACGATCTTCAAAAACAACCTATATTGTGCACCCATGTAGATTATGACAATATAGTTAAAGAAAGGAATTCTTTATCATCTCATCTAGACCAAGCAAAATTAGATATCAAGAAGAGAATAGATGAGATTGCCAAGTTACAACAACAAGTTCGTAGTTTAAATAACAATGGCATTCTTGATCAAATCCTAGATAATCCCTATCAACAAGTTGGAAGAAGAGGACTAGGTTACAAGCCTAAAGGGAAATCCTATCAACAACCTAGTTGGAGAAGGACACAAGCACTAGAAAGTCAACCCATGTATGTACCTAGAGGAAAATACACATATGTACCAAAGAACAACCTAGAACACAAACATAGAAAGAGACTTGAGGTTGATTCTATATGTTGCCATTATTGCTCACGCCTTGGACATTACTCTTTTTCATGCCCATACAAGAAAAAGAATGTTGAGTTAGTATGGGTTCCAAAAACCCCAAACTAAATGGATAAAATTAAGTTGAGATATGACCAAAGACTCTAAGTTGTATATCTCTATGTCTATCTCAACTTAATAGGACACCAAGTTAATCCAATAAATTAAATCTTAAATTACTTGTTTAGTTTGGATTCACAAAATGTATATGATTAGTTGAGATTTGACCTAAACTAATTCTTGATATCATAATGTCTTATCTCAACACAATCGAGCTCTTATTTGCATAACCTCTTTTGTTTGAAATTGATTATTCTGAACATATTCCAGAAACTTGGTCGGTCGAGAATCTCTCGACCGAGTGAACATTCGGTCGAGAAATTGTCGACCGAGCATGTCACTGTTTTTCAGAATGATGTAAAATTGCTGAATTCTTTTGAAGTTGATCAAAATTGTTGTTTATTTGTGGTTAATAACTGTATAATAAAGAATAAATTATGGAAATCATTCTTGAAAGATTATGTGAAATCAATCACAAATTATGCTTAGTTTAAGAAAATTTCTATTTTATCATTACATGCTTTTATTGTTCTATCATTACATAGGCAAGCAAAAGAGTTTATTAGTGATATATCTCTTAGAAATGCTTGCAAAGAATACAATGTTTTCAATTGATATCTTTAAAATCAATGCTTAACTGCAAATCTACAATTTCTGCCTCTTGGTTGAAATAAAATTTAGCCAAGGGGCGCTATGGTCGTAGTCAAGGGCGACCTAAAATAAGCTTTGACAAAATGCTTATTTGGACATCATTTTATTAAAACTTAATCTTAGTATACTTTTGATAAAGGTCAAAATCAAAATAAAATTTGTGCCCTTAGAAGCTTTAAATTGCTTTAAATTGTAAGATTAAGGGGGAGCCTATAAAATCAAATTTAATTAAGAAGCTTACAAATTCGATCATTTGGAGCTTGTTACGACCTTAGTATTTTTAATCTTGCTTATGAAGAAATCTATGAATAAATCTTGTACTTAAAGGAACTCTCTAAACAAATCAGGGCTTAACATCCCTTGCATTTGGTTAGAGACATCTTCATATATTCTAAGCTTAAAGGACTCTCATTTCATTTTGGGGCTTAACATCCCTTGCAAAATGGATGAGAAATCAATATGTATTATGAGCTTAAGGGAATCTCATATCATTTTCAGGGCTTAACATCCCTTGTAAAATGGGTGAGAAATCAATATACATATGCCATGAACCTAACATGATCTCATATCATTTCAAGGCTTAACATCCTTTGCAAATGATTGAGGAATAAATTGTGGCTAAATTAGACAAAAATGATATAAAATTCATGTTCCTAATAGGATATCTATTTAAGGGGGAGCATAAATATAAAATTAAGGGGGAGAAGAAAAATAACAATATTCTTTTTGGATATCTTTTTGAAATGACAAAGGGGGAGAAAGAATATAAAATCTAAAATATAAATGAGTTTCATCTTGATGGCCAGTACTCACTTGCAATACAAGAATGGCTACAAAAGGTAATTTTCAGGTATGAAACTCACATGCTTTATATTTCCTTATTTCATATTTAGGAAATGTTTGTCATCTTCAAAAAGGGGGAGATTGTTGGATAAATTGGACATTATGATAAATCCCTTTGTTTCGATGATGACAAACATTTCATTCTTAATGTTCTAATGAGCTACTTGAGTGTGCAGGAACAAGGTGGATGACAAAGCAACCAGGGAAAATCCACGAGCTTACATATTTATTTTCATGCAATGTAATCACTATTGTAAAAACTTGTACAGATATATAATGTACAAGTACTTAGATTGCATGTAAATCAAGCGTTAGATCTTCCCTAGCTAAACACCTCACTTAGACAAGTCATCCCCTTCCAATAGGATCACAATATGCACACTCACACATATACTTAGTGCCTAAATTGATAGATTGAAACAGAGTCAATCTCGGTCGACAAACTCCATCGACCGAGACACTCTCGGTCGACAAACTTCTCGACCGAGATTAACTCAAGTAGCCGTTAGACACAATAAGTTGGCAGTTGGAAATCACTTGATCCAGAGAGCCTGTCGGTCGACAAACCTTCGACCGAGAGGTTTCTCGGTCGACAATTTGTCGACCGAGATGGTCTCTGACAGCAACTGCAGAATAAAGCAACTAGCTGTTACTAATGCACCTAACTTATACCTAACGGCTAGTTAAGCATTTAGAACCCCCTAGAAGTTGTCTAGAACGTCCTTAAGAATCCATAGGCCATTCCTATAAATAGGACAAGCCTTAGGACACCAAAACACCTAAGATATACTTGTGCTATACTTGAGCTTGAAATACTCACTTGCAATCTATTTTAGAGCAATAGAGCAATTCCTACACTTGCCATTCATTCCTATTGCTCCAATTTCGTGTCCTATAGGCTAGTATCTCCTATCCACTACAATCACATTGCCATACACATTGGTTAGGAGATCTACACGCTTGATATAGGCAAATCAAGCCTTGTGCTTAAAAGGATAAGTTGTAATTTCTATTTTCTTTCTTGTTCCTTTTTATTCTTTGTACTCTCCTTGCTACTCCTAGGGTTGGAGGCTGCGGATTGGAGAGGGTTGACTTCTCAGGTGGAGAAGGGGACTTCAAGCTACTTCAAGAAGGCTATCGCACGGGAAGCTACTCCAGAAGGCTGGTGCAACGGGAGTTGGTGCACCTACTTCAAGGGAAGGCTGCTTCAAGGTTGGGCGATTACTTCTAGGTGAAGGCTGCTTGAAGGGTTTGGGAAAAGAAATTGTATTTTATGTAAAGTCCTTGCGAGGTAATAAAATAAATTTCTTTTCAAATCCCGGTTGGGTAAGCAACCGGGTAGTGGACTGACTTCCTTAGTATTTTCTAAGGTTGGAACCACTCTAAACCCTTGTCTCCTTGTCCAATATTTCAATTGTGGTTGTTTGAGTTAATTAATTGTTAAAATTATTATAAAACTCTATTCACCCCCCCCCTCTAGTAGTTTTCAACAACCACCATCTGTGCTCTTTTGATTAATCCAACAACCATCATAATTGACATCGGTGTAAACTTTTAAATCCAACGAATGACCTTTAGGATACCACAAACAATAGTTTATAGTCATCATCATCATCATCATCTAAGCCTTAGTCCCAACTATGTTGGGGTTGGCTACATGTATCCTTCGTTTCCATTCAGCTCTATCATGGGCCATATTCTATCTTAAATTCTTTTGATGGCTTGAAAATGGGAACACACTTGGTTTTGATTGAAATATAGTGCAAAGTCCAATGCAAACATGATATATGGTCTAGAAGTAGTCAAGTATAGCAAGCTACCAATCATGGCTCTATATAAGGAATCTTCAATGGGTTCACCATCTTCATCCTTGTCAATTTTAGCATAAGTAACCATAGGTGCAATATCACATTTGCAACTTTTTCATATTAAATCATTTCAAAGGTTCCTTGGTGTATTTCTCCTGGATTAGGAAAATTCCAAGAGGTGTTTGTTTTATTTGAAAACCAAGGAAATTTTTTAATTATCCCATAAGACTCATCTCAAATTCCTTTTACATGATATCACTAAATTGATTACATAAAGAATCATTTGAATCTCCAAATATAATGTCATTAACATATATTTGAACAACAAGAAAATTTGATCCATATGTTTTGAAGAATAATGTGGAATCTGATTTTCCAACAGAGAAGCCATTATCAAATAGATAACTTCTAAGTTTTTTATACCAATTTCAGGGTGCTTGTTTTAGACCTTAAAGAGCTTTCTTAAGTTTATAAACATGGTCAAGTTTGTTAGGAGTTTCAAAACTAGGTGGATGGGAAACATAAAATTCTTCTTCTATGATTCCATTTAAGAAGACACTTTTTGCATCCATTTGAAATAGTTTGATGTCTTTATGGGCAGCTAGAGCTAATAACATTCTAATGGCTTTCAGTCTAGCTACAGGTGCATAAGTTTCATCAAAGCCTATCCCTTCTTATTGATTATATCCTTGAGTAACCAACCTATCTTTGTTTCTATAAAGAGTGGGATTAAACCACCCTCTACTAAACTAATAATGGTAAACAAATTCCAATTTGGATAGGAATAAAAGATAAAATTTTGACTATATTGAATTTAAATAAAGTGTACATAAAAATTTCCCCAATATGGGTGTACATGCTTTATACAAAATGAGGATCTAAGTAGAGGGAAACAAGACTACTCCAATTTTGTCTCCAAGCAACACATCCATCAGCCAAGTCCATGCCCAAGCTATGATCTTCATTCCAAATCCAACACCTTTCTCCGCATCTGGGTGGTTGGGAAGGCACCCAACAAAAAGGGAAGGAAAATAAAAGTATGTGTCACTAAGCTATACTAAAGGTGACAAGGTAAATATAACAAGTAAATTAGGCTAGGGATTCATCAAAAGATGAGACATCAAAAGAATGGGGCCATATATATATAAAAGTATATTTCAATAGATGCTTGCCATAAACAATATATAACAAATGGTTTGCATGTATGATTAATATTGACTATCTTAACTATGTAGGGTTGAGGCACCTACCAGACCTTCAACCAAAAGAGTGAGGGGAGAGTAACACATTCCCAGTCACCTGCACATATTTCATGTGTGGGGGAGAATAACACGTTCCCCAGGGGAGAAATAACACATTCCCCAACTATGGGTGGTTGTACATACAAGTACCACCACACTAGTTAATTATTCTAATAAAATCAACATGCTAGAATAGATGACAAGTAACAGCAATATCAAATAGAACAAAGTAGTGGGGTACCAAGACCTAAGAATAATATTCCAAACTGATCATGAGGCAAGTATAGCAAGAGAATCATGAAGATAGGATATAAGGTGCAAATAAGCCTCATTATGGAAACATAGGTAATGGAAAAAATAATTCCCAACTGAAGTGTATTATGCACATACCTTATTCTTTAGAATCCTAGAACCACTTTTCATAACTTTTACACGAGATCAGTTCTACTTTCCCTAATATGATCATCATATTTATGTATTAGATATATGTATATTCATTAAAGGATTAAAACCTCAAAACCATCGACTTTTCCACAAAAAATTGAATTAGACTCTGAAAACCTCACCACTATCTTAGTTAGGATTTTCTGATCAAAATAACATATAGTTTTGTATATTTTTGAAATACTGACTTTTTAGGCTATTTTCCATATTTTTAAGTAATTTAATTCATCCTTAAAAACAAATATTCAAAAATATCAGAATCAAACCACGAAATTATTTTTTTAAATAGATCTCGTTCTCCGGATTTCAAAATATATCTTACTTATATTTTTCGACCAACGAATCAGGAGATATGAATTTTCTAAGACGGACCAATGATAACTTGCCACGTAGGCACATCATTTGAAAAAAACAAACAAACCAAAAGACCGGAGTGCCCCCGCGTGAGCAAAACAAGAGAAGAGAGAGAGTGTGGGGGTAGAAATGTAAAAAACCACATGTTGTCTTCCCCAACTCAGCCCACACCATGGCTTGGGCGTTTGCGCTATACTCAACCAAATTCAAAGTGCAAGTATGCGATGGAAAGCTTAGAGCAAGACGAACTTGATGGTACCTTTGATTGTGCCGATGATGGAGAGAGAAAGGAGAGAAGAGCGCTGCAAGGTCAGCATCCTCGGTGGCTCGCAGCAGGGTCAAACACCAACGAAACATGAAATTGAAGGCACAGGCGAGATGCTAAGGTGATGGCGGTCCTAGGGGCATAGATATATATAGGTAAGGGACCTCGAGTTAGGGTTGGACTAGGTGGAGGTAGAGGGTGGTGGCGTCCATGTTGGGAATTTCTAAAATATTCACCAAAACACAAAAATTTTAGGATAAAACGGAGCGGAATCCAACGAGGAATCCAACGAACCAAAAAGTTCTCGATTTGGTTGAGAATTGAAGGAGATAAAGTTATTTTAAATTTCGGAAAACAAAACAACTTGTTGCCTATTCGGACCGAAGAAGAAGATAACACGCGGATCCTCCGATCAAGATCCAACGGTCGACAATCAGCGTGAAATCACAGTTGCCATCTTTATTCCTATTCAAAATTGACTTAAAAGGCATACTCATTTAAATGTTTTTCTCTCTCCTTGTTTGGAGGCCCAAACATTATCCAAAAATTACCAAATTTTATATTCCGATTGATTTTGACGTGTACAATCCAAATATTAAGTTATTTTTGCCTTATGAGAATATTTACTATGTTAAATAATTCAAAATATATTTTCTCTTTCATCCTTTATATATGACTCTATGATTATCCAAAAATTATAGAACTTGACCCACAAGTCATATAAAGTATTTTAGACATGAATTTGGTATTATTTTCATTTTTTGAAGTTTTTTATTATTTTAAATAATGAGTTGAAAGTTTTATACACGTTCTCTCTCCTTAATTTATCTTCTCATCAAATATTTTCCAAATTGATTCAAAATTCACCCAAAAGTCTATTTTAACATGTAGAACACGAATTCTGAATTAATATATATTTTGAATACTTTTATTATTTTATTTAATTTATTTAAATTTTATCACTTATTTAGACTTTTAATTTATTAGAGGCATCTATAAACTTCCTAAAAATATAAAACTTGGTATACTAGTAATAACAAACGTTAGGAACACGTTTTCTCATTAATTAATTTTTTCAGCATATATTTAATATTTTTGTTCTTTAAATCATTTTCTCTCTCCTGATTAAAATAAAATATTAAACATTGACCAAATTAAATACAAATTTTCCCAAAGGCTTATTTTTATGTTTAGATTACGAATATGGAGTTATTTTTCTAATTTGAGGACATTAGATATTTTATTTCACCTTATTGGCTTATTTCCCATTATCTTGTAATAAAGGTTTAATATATTTATTTATTATCCAAATTAGATGATACTTGGCCATTAAGCAACTTTTAAGTCAAGAAAACGAAATTGATATATTTATCATCCAAATTATCTTCTTTGGTTTCTATTTAGGATTTTCGGAACAATATATTCCTTATTATCTTCTTTTATCCAAAACATTCCATATTATCCCCAATTATTGCATTTATCATCTCCTTTATTTATATTTCAGGTTTTCTTTCTTTTTCATATCCTAAAAAGAACTAAAAATTTCTAGGATGAATTTATTTATTCTTTTTATCACATAAGTGGATATTTTGCATATTTGACCCATGACTAAGCTTCCACTGAGGTATTTGTGCATAAAACCAAATATTGGAATAAAAGGTGAACAAATGTTAATTAAACCATCATATTGTCAACAAATTAAATAGAAAGGCCAAAGAGGATAGAAATAGAAGGAAAAGATGGAAAAGAGGACCAAAAAGGCAAAAAGTCCAGAATTTAGTATGTTACAATTTCTAACCACTTCCTCGGCTTCATTAAGTTTATTTTAGAAAACCCATTTAGTTCCAATGATAGTTTTATCTTGAGGTCTAGACACTAAGTCCCATACATTGTTTTTAGTGAATTGATTTAGCTCTTCTTGCATAGACATTATCTAGTACACATCTTTTGGAGCCTCATTTATCTTCCTAGGTTCAACGATTGACACAAAGACCATGCTTTCAACATCTCTGAAAGACGGTCGAGTTTTACATTATCAAAAGGATTTCTTATGATTAATTCTTGAGGGTGATCTTTAATTATTATAGTAATAGGTTGTTGTGTTTCATGATTTTGTTGTTTAGTTTTAGAATTTTCGTAATCTTTTATTGACATAGATGGATCCCCAACTTGATGAATAATATCATTTAAGTTTTTATTCTCAATATCAATTTCAACACTTTGTGTTGTTATTTAAAAAAAAACACTTTGTGATGTTATTTCATGAAATGTGATATGAATTGATTCCTTAACTTTTCTAGAAATAGTTTTGTAAATTTTAAATGCCTTACTAGAGGTCGAATAACCCAAGAAGAATCCTTTATGTGATTTAGGATCAAATTTGTCTCTATCATCCTTTGTGTTTAAGATGTAACATGTTGTACCAAAGGTATGAAAGTAGTCAACTCTAGGTTTCTTGTTGAAAATGAGTTCATAAGGAGTTTTCTTAAGATGAGAGTGAATTGACACACAGTTTAATACATAACATGTTATATTTACTACTTCATCCCAAAAGGGTTTAGGTATATTATGTTCTAGTAACATTGTTCTAGCCTTTTCTTGTAAGGACCATTTTTTTTCTTGCTACTATCCCATTTTGTTGTGGGGTATGTGAAGGTAAAAAATTATGAATATACCATTGAGATGTATAAAATTATTCAAAGATGTGATTTTCAAACTCCCCACCATTATCACTTCTAATGGTGCATTTTTTTGTACTTTATTTTCAACCTTAGAGCATAATTGAATGAATATTATAATAGTGTCATCTTTTGTTGAGAGAAATTGAATCTAAGTGTATCTACTATAATCATCAACAATAACAAAGAAATATATTTTACTGCCAACATATTGAGTCCTCATGGGATCAAACAAATCCATGTGAATAAGTTCTAATGATCTAGTAGTACTAAGTAAGGTTTTAGATTTGAAAGAAGCTTTATTTTTCTTGCCTAGAGTACATGGTTCACAATTTTCAGGTTTATCAAAAGAAAGTTTAGGTAAACCATGAATAAGATCATACTTAATCAATTTTTTGATAACATGTGATCTTGCATGACCTAGTTTTCTATGCCATAATTGCAAGGATTCATATTTTGCAAGAAGACATTTTCCAAAAATATCTTTCATAGAGTTAGGTCTAAGTATATATATATATATATCCTATTCTTTTTCCTTCATAAAGAACCTCATTAGTGTTTCATATGAGTAACTTGTAGCAAGATTTGTTAAACAAAACATCATAGATACTATCACATAATTGACTAACACTAATTAAGTTTTGATACAATCCATCTAGAAGTAGCACATTTTTAATTTTAAGATTTCTACCAACATTACCTATCCCAATAATTTTACATTTGGCATTATCTCCAAATGTGATTGTTCCTCTTCTTTTCTTCAAGTGTATGGAAATCCTCCTTGTTTCCAGTCATATGTTTGGAACAACCACTATCAACCACTCAATCCTACAAATAGGTAGATTTTGGTACACATGTTGTGGTCCTTTTGATTAGGAGAATTAATTAAAACATTTCAAGTTTTAGAACATCTTAATATGAAGAGTTCCTTGTAGTTTTAAAGTACCAAAGTTAAATGTAAACACATGTTTTTAATTCCAATAAACAATTCTTGACAAAATTATCCTGGGTCAAAAATTTCTTTGACCGAAAGTGTTCTCGGTCGAAATGTTTGTCGTCCAGGAAGATTTGTCAGTAAATACGAGTTCTGAAAAAACTCCATTTAGTTGATTATTTCTTTGAATGAAAGAGGTCTCGGTCGAGATCTTTGTCAGTCGAGATGAAGTTCTATGTATTTTTAGTAAGTTTATCATTTACAAACAAAACATGTTATTCTTTCCACTTTTGTAATAAAAACATACAAGAGTATACAAATTAAATTTTATTTTAGTTGAGATAATACATTTTGATTTCAAAATGAAGTTTAGGTCAAATCTCAACTAGATATATGATATCTCTAAGTTTGTGGTTTTGGAACCCAAACAAAATCTTTGTCCTTAATTTTTCTTGTAATTGCATGAAAATGAATAATGTCAAAATGTAAACAATAATGACAACAAATGAAATCAATTTCATCTCTCTTCTTAGCATTGTGGTCATGATCTAGATTGTTTTAGGTATATACATGACTTTGGTCTTAGGTACTTGTGTCTTTCTATCTCTAGGTCTTTGATATGATTTATCTTTGGGTACATAACCTAGGCCTCTCTTTCTAATTTGACCAACTGAACTTTCTAGGATTTTATCAAGAATATCATTATTTTTCAAGCTATTAATATGTTTTTGTAACTTAGCAATTTCATCCATTTTTCTTTAAATGTCTAACTTTGCTTAATAAAATCTAGATAACAAGCTATCTCATTCTTTGATAATAACATCATAATCCAAATGGGTACATAGAATAGTTTGAGTTTGAAGATTATATATCTTAGCAAGCAATTCAACCTTTTCTTGAGAAAGAAGATTATAGTTAGTTTCTAGAGAAAACAAACTTGATATTATGATCATTGATAGATGATTACAAAGTATTTTTTTTAGATATAAGACTCTCATTTTCATAAGAAAGCACATACAATTTAGCATTCAAGTCATCATTTGTTTTTGTAAGGTTTTTTAATTTTTTTCTCACAATCAACATATTTATCATGTAGTTCTTAAAGACTAGTCACTAGTTCCTCTTTAAATAACTAAGAACTCTTACCTCACTTGAGTCTTCATTTTCATCTTCCTTAGCCATGAGATATTCAACTTATTCCTCTCCACTTTATCTATCATTGCTTGATTCATCCCAAGCAGCTTTGTAAGTTTTATCTCTCTTATCATTCTACTTGAAGGAAGATTTCTTCCCTTTCTTGGTCTTAAGACATTCATTCTTTACGCCCTTTCTTGCCACATTCAAAGCACCTCAGGGAAGAAGAGGAAGAAGTAATATTTTTTTTTGATTTATACCTTCTATATTTCTTACCATTTACAATGAGTGCATCTTATTCATCATATCCTTCACTTGTTTCATCACTTTCTAGAGTGATGACTTTTGATTGAGACTTGATTATAGTTTTTAAAAAAAATTCATTACTCTTTCATTTTTGAAGTTTAGCCACCAGTCTTTCTTCTTTTTCAAGGGTGACTTCATGTGTCTCTAGATTGCCAATGAGTTGCCCCATCCTCATTGGGGTAAGATTATTGGCTTCTTAAATGTCCATCACCTTCAGCTTGTATTTTGTAGGTAAGGATCTAAGGATCTTGGATACCTTGTCTTCCTCACTTATATACTTACATAATGAACTCAAGATATTAAAAATAGAATAAAATCTTGCATAAATTTAAATAATGGACTCATTAGGTTGCATACAAAATTGTTTAAACTTTTGTTTAAGCTCGTTAATTTTGGTATTTTTAACTTGAGTGGTACCTTCATGTGTAATTGAAAGTTTATATCATATATCATAAGTTGTTTCTCATGAAGGTAACCTATTAAACTCACTAATAGAAATGGACCAATATAATATGCTTACTACTTTTGTATTTAATTGAACTTGCTTTACCATATTGGGATTCCATGTTGCATATTTAGTAGAATGAAGTTCATAAGGTAAAGATACCATCCTCCAAAGCTCTAGGATAATCCCTTAGAAGTAGAATTGCATTATTCTTTTCCAATAGGTGTATTTACTTCCATCAAAGAGTGGTGGCTGAGTCACATGAGTTCCTTCAAGGTTGAGGTTGCTAAGCAAGTTGTCCCCCATTCTTCAAGACCTCTAGGCCTGCTTGAAGACCTGATCTGATACAAATTAAAAGATCTAGACGGGGTGAATAGAGCTTTTTGGAACTTTGAAGTCAATTAAAAACTTAAAACAAAGAAGGGGGAGGAAACAGGGAAGACACTTTAATGTAGATTGGTTCCAACCTTTGAATCAAAGGTTTTCATTTCACTACCGAATTGTCTCCAATTGGGATTTTGAAAGTGATTAATTTTATATACGTATCAAGGATGTTACAATAAAATTCAATCACCTTGTTTGAAGTAGCCTTCACCTAGAAGTAGCCTCAACCTCCTTGAAGCATCCTTCCTTGAAGTAACCTCAAGTCCTTAGATCAGCCTTCTCCTCCTTGAAGTAGCTCTACCACCTTGAGATAGCCTTCACCTAGACGTAGCTCCAACCTCCTTTGAAGCTGCCTTCTTGAAGTAATCTCAAGAAATCTGGAAGCAGCCTTTTCCACTAAGAAGTAGCTTCAATAAAGCTCCCTCAAGCAACCTCCACAACTTGGAGTAGCCAAGGAGTACAAGTAGCATAACCTGTGAATGGAGATTGGAAGAAAGGAAGTACACCAATAGAGGATTGCGCCTTGATCCTATATCAAGCATTAGAGCTCTCAAATCACTTTGGATGGACGTTTCTTGGATGGTTCCTATGAGGCTATGGATATAGGACATGAACTTAGATCTTGAAGAACAAGATGGAAAGTGTTTGTTAGCTTTGTTGCTTAGCTTTATTGCTCACTAAATGGATTCTCAAGTGCATCTTATGTGCTTTAGGTGTCTTAAGGGCTCTACTATTTATAGGGATGGTTTGCAAGTATTTAGGGACGTTCTAGGAGTCTCTAGAGTGTTCTTAGTGCTTAACTAGCCATTAGGTAGAAAGTAATTGGCTAGCAATGGCTAATTTGTTCGTTCTTAGAATAACAATCCAAAACACTGCTTAGTCAAAAAATTTCTTCGACCGAGCATGGGTTTAAGGAAAATGTGTACCAACTTCTATTTCCAACTCCCAACCACTTGGTCTAACAAAGATAATATTTGGACCGAGGTTGAGTCAGTAGACTATATGTTTGACCGAAACACATTTTAGAGCACAAATGTGTAAGGTTTTGAACAATGCTTAGCATGCTCGACCGAGGTGGTTCTCGATCGACAAAGACTTCGAACGAGGGTGTCTCGATTGACTAGTTTCTCGACTGAGGGTGTTCCTATTTCAGATTTTTGAACCACCTATTAAAAGTGTGTTCTAATGGATGATCATGACTCTACCTCTATGGGGATCCTAACTAAGGGTTGTAAGTGGATGTGGAAGATCTAACACTTTATTTACATGATGTCTAAGTACTTGTACATTATATCTTTGTAAAGTATTTACATTTCAGTACAGTCATGAACATATAAATATTTAAGTGCATTGATCTTCAACTTGTATTGATATTCAACTTTCCACTTAATAAGATCTCCTTATTTCCTTTAACCCTGAAATACTCAAGTAGCATGTTAGATCCACAAGTATGAAATGCTTTTCATAATCAAAACAAAGGGTATGTTAATGTCCAATTTAGCCAACAGCAATGCCATGAAAGGTTTTGGAACTGGTATTCTACTACTACTGTTGTGAATTGAATATCTTGTGATTCAATATGCACCATAAAAAGTAGAGGTCTAAAGTGGTGACAACTCTCGGTGCATTGGTATGACCAGAGATGGCATAGTCAAGGATGGAAAGAAGGTAGTGGATCACCAGGCTATGTATGAATGACACATGGGCATCATGTGAGAAGGATGGGCTCCATACGGTGATCTCACCTGAACACTTTTTGGCAATGAAATTCTTTCTGTAGTGGTTGTGATTGTCTTCTCACCTGAACACTTTTTGGCAATGAAATTCTTTCTGTAGTGGTTGTGATTGTCTTCATTGCACTTCTCTCGTCACTCCTTTTTTACTACCAAAATGAGGGTAGTGAGGTTATTATTGTCCATGTCATAGTTGACTTGATTGATGAAGGTGGTGAGGAACTCCAAGGTGAGATACTTGTCGATAGGGAAGATGTGGAAGAAGATGAGGGAGTGTGTGCACAACTTAGAAACATTTCTAGAAGCTCATAGAAGCACTCTGCCTTGAGCGTGGCTGGGAACACCCATAGGGTGAGCTATACCCCAATGGCCTCCATGGCCTCGTGTTGCTTCTTATAATCTAGAGTGTTGGGAGATCTTTAATTTCCTAGGAGTGGGAAATTGGGAGAAAAATGTAGGTGTGTATGTCTCTATCTCATCATCAGGCTAATACAACTGCATCAATGAAGAAGAAGATGTGTTGGTGTAGCAGACAATGGCTCTTCACTAAGTGTCAATGTTGTTGATTAGCTACTCGACTGCATTTGTGTTAGTCTCCATGACCTCCTTATCAATGGGATCATCACCTTCCATGTCACCAGGTGTGTGCAACTCATCTACCTCAATTCTCTCTTACATGTGAATTTCTATGGTGGGCTTAGTGGAGTGTAAAAGGGAGAGAGTGGGACCCATATATATCACCATACCTTTATCCTTATTAGATATGAAGGGGATGAGATTTTGTAATATTTTGTGGCTAGAACCCTCCAATGGTTGTCTTGACCCACCACTTTGAGTGTATGAGATAGTAATGTATGTTAATATACTAGTCGACCGATAAAACAAGTGGATCATGTGATTAGGAAGGGCTTGGTGCAATCTAAGGAAGGATGGCCCTGATTGGTTGATCATAAAAGGATTAGGGAATTATGATGTCACCAGATTGGGCAAACATGAGGTGTACTTGGTTGATCAGAATCACATGAGACAGGATCGTTGCACAAGTTATTCGATCGAGATATGGTTGGTTGGCCAATCATGTGTGGGTGTGTGGTGGCTTCTTAGGTACTAGTTGGGAAATCTACACATTGTAGATTGGTCAATCGATGGAGAAGAGAGGTGTAAGACCCATGTCATAGCTCAGTGCTTGAATTTTCTTACTTTTCTAAATAAGATGTGTGAACCTTAGTCTAATCTCTTGATATTATTTAATAACATGTCATGGTTATGTAAACTTTTGGTCCTGTTTGGTTGATGTTTGATCTATATATGATTCTTTTGGACCAAGTTGCAATTTACCCATGTTGGTGGTTGATCTTGCAATTTGTCACATATTGGATGTGCCTCACATGTTTTAGCATCATGAGGGAGAGGATGATGCTTTGGGGTGCCTTATTGAGTCTTGGTTTTATGTGGATGGAAGTGGTGACACCTTAGGTGTTGTTTCTAGGGTTTCCTTGGGTACACTAGGGTGATGTTGACCTTGTGTTGAACGTTTGATGTTCTTGGTTTTCAGCAACCATCCTTGATGCTTCTTGATGTTTCCCTATGTAATGAAAAAATGTAATGAAATAAAAAGAGTACAATTTATTTTATGGTATGTTTTGTAGGTGGAAAGCAGGGTGAAGAGATTTTTTTGGTGAAGTTTCCTTTGGACGAAGATTGTTGCATCTCTTCTTTAGGGTCGAGGAGATCTTAGGGTTTTTGGTCACTTAGAATGTCCTTGACCGCTGAGCCTTGTGGCCATGTTTTCCTTCGATTGGTGGTCTGCTAGGACCAAGTGAGGTCGTTGAATTTCTTTGGTTTTAACGACCTATCTAGGTTGCATGGTTTTAGTGGATGCATGTGTGTTCTTTGAGGGACATGTGGCACCTATGTGAATGACACCTACCCCCTTCCACCATCTCTACCTCTGGGTGTATGAACCTCTCTTTTGCCATGCATATGATCCTTTTTACACCCTATTTCCCACTCTCATCTCTAGAGTTCAACCCATGGAGCTTGGTGGTGAAGAGGAGGTGATCCTTGGGAGGTTTGGTGGCCGATCATCTTGTATGTGTTGATCTTGAGTTGGAGCATCATCTCTAGTTTCCTTATTGGTGATCTGTGATCCTTGGTAAGTGATCAATCTTCATGATGTTGTTTCTTTATACAACCCTACTTCTTTCTTTTCTCTTGGTCGATCCCATGGTTGTCCATGGTGGTCTTTGAGAAGTTTCTCTCCATAGAGGTTGAATGCATGGTTTTCCATGGTAGTACCTAAGTGGGATGAAGATCTTTTCCTTGTTCCTTTCTTCTTCCACCTTGGGATTGTGGTTCTCTTTCTTTTCCTTTAACCTAGGGTTATTCTTCTCTTTTAAGGTGGTGACTAGCTTGGTCGTGGAGGAGAACAAAGATAGGCTTCTCTCTTACTTTTGGAGCTTCTTGCTTGGAGGTGGTTGCACCATCATCTAAGGTGGGTTATATAACTCTTTTCCCTATTGTTACTGCACTTCAATTCTAAATGTAACTCATTCTAAAATGTGATTACCTGTTATTGACAATGATATCTTGCTTAGGCTTTATGATCCTATAATAAAATTGCATGTATTTGTTCCTTTAGATAATCCCTAACTCACATACCCAAAATCTAAGTGATAGATATGGTGATGGTTTTACATGCATCTCGACCTTGGTTTTTTTTATTTTTGTTCTTGGTTCAATTATCTTGCATGATACGGAGTTTGGTTCTATTTACTTATGCTTTAATCTTGGGTTTTCATCTATCATCTCATGGTTTACATGTTGAACTTATGTTATGCTTGATTCTAGGGGTTTGCACATGTTTTTCCTTAACGGACTTCCTTTCTTGAAGTTTCACTTTACAAGTTGATAATCATCCGTTTTGATCGTTCTTGGATAGTGGTTCTCTCTCTAGGATGTCCTTCATGCTAAGTTTCAAGTTGTTGAAGGTTTGGATGTGATTATTGTTCGAAGAGATGGTTTTCCTTGGTTTGGTCACTTGGTTTACCCTTGATGGTAATTATTGGTCGATGAGAATTCCTTGGTCACTGAATCTTGTTGTTTGCTTGGAGTGTTGATCTAGTTATTGGCTTTAGTCACTGAAAAAGTATTTGACCTGGTCTTCTCTTTAGTCAAAGGTATGCTTGTGCTCTCTTTGGTTGTTGGTTCATGGTTTTTGACCATGGTGTTATGAACTCACTTTGACCATTGAAGTTGAGTGGATCCCTTAGTTTCTGATCGGGGGTATTTAACCTATCATTTCTCTTTGACCATGTGGGGTTTCATAGATCATTGGTGGGGGTGTTTATGTGTACGACCGTTGGGAAGTTGTCATACTTTTGATCCATAGTTTTTATCATGGTCTTTGACCATGATGGTGTATGTTCATCAACCACATAGCTTGTGACCTTATATCTTCTTAGATCAATAGCATCTCTTAGATTGTTGTTCCTTTTGTTTTGGAATAAAAATGATAATGGCCGACCTACGAGTTCTAAGAATGTGGGAAAAATTAATGATACTTAGGGTTGATTGCTATATGATGTCTTGGAAACCCTAACCCTTACATGGGACTATGATATAGTTGTTTATCATGTGTAAGGTGGTAGTATACAATGGTTATGCATTGTTTCTCTCTCCTACATGTATAACTTGAATGTGGTAGGATGAATAGATATCATGACTTGTGGTTGATATGGTACACAAGGTAATGATTGTGAGACTTTATGACACATGATGGGATAATGATGATTATATAAGAATCATGGGGCTTGGGTCGTATGACATAGCATATGCTTTAAGCCTAATGTAATGTGATAACCTCTAGTGATAAGATTATGAGTTGTTATCCCTAGTGATGTGATAATGTTGACAACCTTAAATAGAAGTGGTATTAAGTGATGATCTGACAAGCTTATGCATTATATGTTTCACATTTTCTAGAGTTGTAACATGCCTTTATCTTGGTAGATTTTGTCAAACGTTTATATGTTGTAACTTGTTTGGTGCTAAAAGATACACAATTGGCTTAAGTAATCAAGTGAAACCCCAATCATGTAGTTTCCCTGTGCCATAGATCCATCTTCAGCGTCAGTACTTGCTGGATGGTGACACATGTTCTCCCTTAGTGGAAGTTTGGAGTGGTATACTATTGAGTATATGCATTTCACAAGATTATTTGTGGTCATACCCTGGTAGGAGAATCATCGAGGTCATATCTCAAGTGATGTGATTCAGTATATATGTGATATGTTTTGGGGATGAATGTGATCATACCTCCACAGGAGTGTGTCTGTAGTCGTAACTTAGTTTTCACTAGTGTTGAGCCTATATACCATGGCAGACTAGGTTGTTTTGTAGTTGGACTTTATATGTCACTACTACAGACTTAGACTGACTGAGTGTGTGAGAGATCATAGGAATTCGTCTCCAGCTAGATCTTGTATGGCACTGGTTTTGAGTTAGAAGTGGTCATTTGTAGAATGAGTGGAATACCTCATCTCCTCGGGGCATAATAAAAGATGGAACACATACATGTAGTGCTTTTCTTAGGTTGAACACGACTCACATTAGACGACTCTTTTGCCTTATCTCTTGTATTGATTTCTTGAATTATAATGGGGTAATAGAAATCAACTATTATACATGTTCTTAATATTCCTTTTTAATGCATAAGATCTTCAATTTCTCAGCTATAGATGCACAAAC
Source organism: Alisma plantago-aquatica (assembly GCA_963693085.1). Classification (NCBI taxonomy): domain Eukaryota; kingdom Viridiplantae; phylum Streptophyta; class Magnoliopsida; order Alismatales; family Alismataceae; genus Alisma; species Alisma plantago-aquatica. Next base: position 1,463,790,972 of record OY856412.1, read on the forward strand.
TTCTTAAACAATGTTAATCGCTTCACTCATATCTTTCAACCAAATCTTCTTAACCTGATCATAATGTTACTTTCCTACTTTAGCTTATATGTGTTAATAATAGTTGAGGCAGAGAGTTATATCTCTCACTGGGACGTTGGTCTCACTTTGTGGGTTTCCACATCTTTTAGGTGGTCATGCACGAAAAGGTAGAGATCATGCGGTTGAGGCTGAGAATCAAGAAGAGAAGTAGTTGTTCAAGGTTGGATATGTTGATAGTGTTTTATAGTAGAGTCCTATTTTTCATCCCAATATTTTTAGGTCCTTCATGGGTGTTTTGTGGTTTGTTTATCTATATGAGGTTTAGTTAGTAGGCCATGGTTGTACATATATAGCTTGTATATGTAACAAGTTTGTGGCATGAGGGCCACTAAAGAGTAATTTGTACATCTTTATGACATGTTATGTAATACATATGGCAATGTTTATGGACTGAGATGAGATATGTTTCAGCTTGAGATATTGTGATCTGATTGGTTTTAATTTACCATGTTTTTCTGGTAATCTGGATTATTAGTGTTAATTTCGCATCTTGTTTGAGTTATCTCATTTTATTCTAATTGGAGTGTCACAGTTAGGTTGATATCAAAGCTCTAGGTTCGCTAAGTATACAAGGACATAGGACTAGGGTTTGTGTCTGTTCTAGTGTCCTCGAACATATTAATGGTAACTTTTTCTTATGCAGCAAAAGAAGAAGAGAAGAAAAGATATATCTAGGGAACACAAATAACATGTTGAGAGCAGTTTCGCTGCACTAGGAGGTGGTGCCAAGTGGCAGGAAAGGGTTGATGGACTACCTCAGGAGACTTAGTTCAACACAACAACAATGATCAATCCCGCTTTTCAGTCCATGTTTGGACAGTTCATGTGACGTACGACTTGCAAAAACAATATTAACTAATGCGGAAGTGAATTATTAGCAGCAAAATTACTCAAAATCACTAAAAAGTAAAACTTTTTGCAAAGAGATCCACAAACTATAAAACTCTTTCATAAAGAAACAAAGTAAGTTATTTGCATTCTGATTCATCAGTACATCTCTATATCATCTCATCTCGAGAGTCACAAACATTGACTGTCATGTTAACTGTACATAAGCAGTATACAAAAATCTCAAGCGATCAAGCCAAAAATCTCAGATCTATGTCAAACCATCTACTGACTCCTAGGACCTAAGAGTACAGAGATGACACATAGGACTCTATATATATAGGACTTTGACAGATAATGTCTCTACCTGAGGATCACTGATGTCCTTGTTGTTGCTGTTGCGGCTGCTACTCACCCTCTATAGGGTTTCTACCTTTTCCTCAGTGTCTGCCTAAAAATTTAATCCCGCGGGGGTGAGACAATTGAAAATTGCCCCAGTGAGAGATATAACTCTCTGCCAGAAACATTGTTATTGCAGATAATAGAATAACACTGAGCGGTAGAAGTATAAATATTCAATAATAGATAAATCATTAAATGAACTATGTAGAGCAGTATTCTCTATACAATTCATTCCATTTATAACTTGATTAAGCAGCAAGTCATTTATTCAATAAGGAATATAAAGAACATGTATAGCATTTATCCAACTAGGATATAATAGACAATGTATCATCAATCATTGATTCTCATAATTCAACTCTAAGCAAATATGCTACACGGCTGATTACATTTTACAAACATACTTATGCCCTGAGCAGATGAGGTATACCTCTCATGCTCCAACTAACCATTGCGAAATCAAAATCGGTACCATACATAGGTCAATCGAAGAGTCGGATTTCTATGACCTCATCCTCCTCAGTCAATGTGAGGAACAACTTGTAGGACATCTTATGTCTTTTCCAAAATAGCTTTCTAGGGTATATTGAAAACTTCTCTATTAGAGTTACAGTGGCATGCTGCACTCTCTTCGCAATCGAGAGATTTCATGTTTATCTCACATCGATTCAGCATTAATATCATCATCGGGAGATTAGTGATACATCCATCCTGGCATATGCATATAATGAAGGATTGAGAGATTTAATATTTATCTCACATGAAGTCCTCCATTAGGGCGTAAGGATATTCACACCCATAACCCCCACATACTCAAAAGTATGCCCTCCAGGAGCTCCCTTAGGAAAAATGTTTCACCATCACCAAACTACTGACGAAGATGGATCTATGGTCAGGGCTCTACATGATATCATTTCACTTGGTTATTTAAGTACAATACAACATTCTTTTAGAAACATGCATGTTTTCATACATAAACCATTATAACAATTTCTTTAAAGAATGAGTACTATTTCTATCAAGTTCATTTCATAGCTTTATTAACATTGGGAACTCAATCCCTCATAATCTCATCATTATGATTCAAGAATATGGGTGTTAAAACCCTTAGATCATCAAAACACTTGTTACCACTTTAACAGGTAACTTAATGCCATCAAGTCATCTGACAATGTAAACATGATAATTGCAGTGCAGGTATTTCACATTGCTCTTATAACCTAATAATCTCTTTGGTTACCTCTCACTAGGCAACATAGCATAGCATTGCTCACAAGGTTCATAAAAAATACTTTCAATAAATAAGGCATCATAGCTCTTACCTAGTTATGTTCACTATTTCATAAAACATGCATGATTATTACAGATGATAACGGATACATCAATTTCATATCAGGACAATGCAAAACAACTACAACATCATTATTCAAGGGTTACACCACTATGCCCTTGCTAGGGTTAGGGTTTCCCTTTTCATTTCAACTAGGGTTAATCATACCCTTAGCTCAATTAGGATTAATGACTCATCATTTCATTATCGAACCTTAGAGCTTCATACTATAAAGTATAACCCAGAATTAGGGTTTCATATATACCTTCACCTTATTTGGAATTAGGGTTTACTATTCACATTACATCACCCTAGTTTAGGGTTTATATTCATTAACCCACAATTAGGGTTTACTATTCACCCCAAGTAGGAATGATCATCAAAGTACCCTGAATTAGGGTTTCTCATGTCATTACCATGAATTAAGTTCATACCATCATCATGTATTAGGATTTCACCTATCAATGCCCCCAATTAGGGTTATGATTCATTAACCTTCTTAATTAGGGTTTGTACTCATGATTAGGGTTTATAATCTCCCTATCAATAATTATACCCTCATTAGACATTCATTCATAGTGAAAGTATTAAGACTTAATCATTACATGGTTATCATTCATTTAGGAACTCTTCTATCTCTCATCTTCTATGAATGATGCTTACTTCAGCCTTAATTAAGCTAAGTCAACTCAACTTGAAGAAGAATTGACACCATGAGTTATATCATTATCACCATGATCATTAAATCTTAATTATTTAAAGGGTACTAATCACCCTATCTCATTAAGGTTACCATTATTATAATCACCATTGGTTTACAACATGTAATTATTCAATTAAACAATTGACTTTCAACCACTTTAAGAGTTTATACGGTTTAGTTTATTAACTTCCAAATAATCTTGGTCTCTTAGACCCCAATTGGTCTTGACCAATCAGACCTCAAACGGTCTTGCTTATAACACCTCCAAACGGTCAAAGACCATTTAGACCTCCAAACGGTCTTAAACATACCCTTGAAACCATTTAGTAAAGTAGGAGGTTGAAACCGTTTGCCAAAGTAATTCTTGAAACTGTTTGATAAAGTGACATTTGAAACCGTTTGAACCGTAACCAGTTTGGGATCATTTGGTCCCAAACGGTCTTGAGACCGTTTGGTCCAAACCTCCTCAAAATCAAATGGACCAATTATGGTCTCAACCATTCAAGCTGATTTAGGGTTTCCAATGTTGATCCCCTGATCAATTGAATTCTTGTATCCAACTATCAATTGAGCCTAAGATCCACACCTCAATTGGACTTAAATAAATTATCCTTCAAGTGATTCAACATCCAATTAATCATCAATTAGGGTTTAGATTCCAGTTGGATTAGGTTTTGGAATCAATGAACCTTCAATGTTAATCAATGTGAAACTAGTTACTTTGAAACCATTGGACCATCATCCAAATTGGACATGATCTGACCTCAAACGGTCTTGAGGTCGTTTGTATGACCTCCAAACGGTCTTGAGACCATTTTCTCGTCTCATCACCCAAATCCATGTCATCCAATTAGGGTTTGGATCATTGGATTGATCATCAAAACAACATTTGATTGCAATTCAACTTGATATCTTTGGATCTTAAAATACCCAACCATACTCAACCCTAGACCTCCAAATGGTCTTGGGTGACCCTCAAACGGTCTTGAGACCATTTGGGTGATCCCCAAATCGTTTTAAAACCGTTTGTGTCAATCAACCCAAAGTTCTAACTCAATCAAATTAGAAATCAGCACTTAACCCGATTAGGGTTTGGTGATTGATGGACCTTAAACTCATGAGCTAATTGGAACTAATCAATTATAATTAGTGGGTCATTAACCAACATCATTATCAAAAAAATCCAAACGGTCAACCCTGGTCAAAACCTCCAAACGGTTTGAAACCGTTTGCTATCATTCGGTTTGGTGAAACTGTTTCCTCTCAAACGGTTTGAAACTGTTTGCTTCCAAACGGTTTAGGAAACTGTTTGCTTCCAAACGGTTTAGGAACCGTTTGAGAAACTTATGGAAACTTTTTGGCCTAATAATTTATTGGTAAATATGTCCATGATGATTTCATCATAATATTCCTTCGTGCATCCACGAACTACAGCTATTCTTCATGGGAATTTCAGCAATGAATCAAAAGAGTATCAAATAGAAGAAAATAACCAACAATTATTGAAGAATGGAATGCAATATCAATGTTTAAGGGTTTGAGTTATAAAACCCGCCTCAAAATTTGATTCTGAGCTCCAAGATCCATGGCTCTAATGGTGGATGAAGTTCTAGTAACTACCCAAGGTCCGTTCTTGAGCTTTTGGATGAACAAGGCTAGGATTGGAAATCGAGTGAAAAAAAACCAAGAATCAAGCATTGATTTTGAATTTTCACCATGAATCCAAGGTGGAAGATGATCAAAAGCTTACCAACAGGTTAGAGACGTCCTTCTCCTACTCCTGAGCTCTCATGTGGTCGGCCAAAGCAAATGAGAAAAGGAATTTCAAGGAAAAGATCCTTAAGTGTGTTGGAAAAAGGATATGTATAAGGATTTTCAAGGAAAGAGAAAAAGAATTATTTTATTTAAATTCCGAAATTATTTCCACCAATTACCCCTCCATTCCTTGGCCACGAATCCACCTTCATTTCCTTGCAAAACCTCTTCATTATCCAAGGATTAATGGAAAATAAATTAAGCACCTTAGTGAATTTTATATTAATATCCCACTTTTAGTGGATAATACTTTATATTATGTTAATGTGAGTGGGCTTCCACTCAACCAAGATGTTTTTGTGCCATAGCAAGGCACAAACTCGTCCAAAACTTTACTATTTCATCCCTCAACTTTTGGTTGAAGGGCTCCTCAATTAATTTATTTCTTTTTGCATTAAATTAATTAAAGTTCCATATATGCTTAAATCTTGATTATTTTATTATCAAGATTCTCTCTCCTCCATGATAATCCAAATGAGGTTACCCTCTCATTCTATTTGCTCTACTTGATTCCAAGAAACATGAGATACCCTCAAGAGGTGATATTTTGCATATTGAACCCTAGGTTTTGGGTAAATTGCACATTACACCAAAACTAGGTTTTAATGCACAAGGATTGCTTTACAAACTTTATCTTAGTGCCCAAGCTTGTGGAAACCATACCACGATATCATATTCATTCTTATGATGTATCAACATCAGAGGAACATTTTATCATGTGCAATTTTCAAGTTAACCCCTCAACTTGGGTAATTTGCACTTTAGTCCAAAATTAACAAAACAATGTTTCAACATTATTCAAAAAGGACTAAAATTGAAAATATAAGTTCCTCAAGATCCTTAATTAATTTTCAAAGGAAAAGATCAAGCATATAATCAACTTTATTAAGCCAAATCACCTAGGGTTAAAACATAAACCAGGTCAGGGATATTACAAATTATCCACCCCTTATAAGGATTTCGTCCCCGAAATCATTAACAAAACATTTTAAGAGAAAAGAGTAGGGTATTTCATTCTCATTTCTTCCTCTAGTTCCCATGTAGCTTCTTCAACACCACGATGATTCCAGAGGACTTTTACAAGACTAATGTCTTTCTTTTTGAACTTCTTGATCCTTCTATCTAGAATCAACATAGGTCCTTCAACATAGGATACATCATTGTTTAATTCTATTTCCATAGGTTGCAGAGCTGATTCTATGTCAGGATGACATTTCCTTAGCATGGAAATGTGGAACACTGGGTGCAACTTTTGTAGCTCAGGTGGTAACTCCATCTTATAATCGACCTTTCCAATCCATTCAATGATTGGATAAGGCCCCATAAATCTAGGAGCTAGCTTTCCTTTTCTTCCAAACCTAAGAACTCCCTTCCAAGGTGAGACCTTGAGGTACACTCTTTCTCCAACCTAGAATTTGAAAGGTCTACGACGCTTATCAGTGTAAGATTTCTGCCTATCTTGTGCAGTCTTTAACTTTTGTTGTATTATTTTAATCTTCTCGGTGGTCTACTGCACAAGACCAGGACCCAAAAGTTGGTATTCACCTGTTTCATACCAACATAGGGGAGATCTACAACGTCTACCATACAAAGCTTCATAAGGTGACATGTTAATGTTGTGTTGATAGCTATTGTTGTAGGCAAACTCTATCAAGCTTAGATGTAGATCCCAACTTCCTGTAAACTGGAGGACACATGCCCTAATCAAGTCCTCCAAGGTTTGTATAGTTCTTTTGGACTGTCCATCAGTCTGAGGATGAAAGGATGTACTAAACCTTAACTGTGTGCCTAAATCTTTATGAAGTCACTTCCAAAAATGACTCGTAAACTGGGGACCTCTGTCAGAAACAATGGTAACTGGGACCCCATGCAGGTGCACTATCTCATCCACATATAATTGTGCCAGTCTCTCTGCAGAATAGATTGTTTTGACATGTAAGAAATGTGTTGTCTTTGTCAACCTATCAACTATTACCCAAATGGAATCATGACCTTTGGCTGTTCTGGGCAGACCAACCACGAAGTCCATGGTTACATGATCCCACTTCCACTATGGTATAGGCAAAGGATGCAGTGTTCCTGTAGGCTTCTAGTGTTCAGCTTTGACCTGCTGACACAATGGACACCGCATAACGAACTCAACAACATCCTTCTTCAAACTAGGCCACCAATACATATCTTTCAAGTTATGATACATCTGGTGCTTCCTGGATGCATAACATACAATGAAGAATGAGCCTCTTCCAGGAATAACATCCTTAAGTTATCAACATCAGGTACTATCATTCTACCATGATAACAGGCTACCTGATCATCTGAATCATGGAAACCATCTCATTTCTCACTACCATATTCTGATCTAATCTGCTAAACTACAACATCATCTTGTTGTGCCTCCTTAATCTGCTGTCTCAGAGTAGGTTTTATGTGCATCTCAGCTAACAACCCAGATAACAAAGATACTTTTAATTGTACATTGTTTTTCTTTAAAGAGATAAGCATATCCCTCCTAGAGCACACCAAAGAATTCAAATTTTCTCTATCTAAGCCTGGTGTTGCCGATTTTCTACTTAATGCATCAACAACCACATTGGCCTTTCCTAGATAATAATCAATTATATAATTATAGTCCTTGATTAACTCCATCCAGCGGTGTTGCCTCATGTTTAGCGCATGCTGAGAGAAGATGTACTTTAGGTTCTTATGGTCTATGAAAAATCTGGAATGTCTCTCCATAGAGATAATGTTTCTAGATCTTCAAAGCATGGGATACTGTAGCTAGTTCTAGATCATGTGTCGAATAATTCTCCTTGTGTTTCTTAAGCTGTCGAGAAGCAAAAGAAATCACTTGTTTATCCTACATTAACACACATCCTAGTCCATTCTTAGAGGCATCATAGAAAACTATATACCCTTTCCCTTTCTTAGGTAACACTAGCACTGGTGCACTTGTCAACCTCTCCTTCAACAACTGGAATGGTTGTTGACACTTGTCATTCCAGACAAAAGGAACATCCTTTCTAGTCAACTTGGTTAATGGTAAAGCTATAGAACTGAAGTACTTAATGAACCTCCTGTAATAGGTTGTCAACCCTAAAAAACTGTGAATTTCCATTGGTGTCTTCGGTTGTTCCCATTGCAGGATAGATTCTACCTTTTTAGGGTCAACACGAATACATGAAGCAGATATTACATGTCCAAGAAAAGAAACTTCAGATAACCAGAACTCACACTTGTTAAACTTAGCATACAACTTATGCTCTCTTAGCAAAGTTAGAGCCTGACGAAGATGTTTCTCATGCTGTTGATCATATCTATTGTAGATCAGGATGTCATCTATGAAGACAACTACACACTGATCAAGAAAAGGTCGAAAGATTCTATTCATGAGTTCCATAAATGAAGCTAATGTATTAGTTAGTCCAAACGACATAACTATGAACTCATAGTGATCATACCTTGTCCTAAAGGTAGACTTAGGTATGTCACCCTCCTTAATACACATCTGATGATATCCCGACCTCAGATCTATCTTTGAGAAAATAGTTGCACCACACAACTGGTCGAACAGATTGTCAATCCTTGGAAAAGGATACTTATTCTTTATTGTTACTTTATTTAATTATCTATAATCAATGCACAACCGCATCGACCCATCCTTCTTTTTAACAAAGAGGACCGAAGCACCCCAGGGTGAAGTGCTAGTTCAGATAAAACCTATCTCAAGAACTCTTGCAGCTATTTCTTGATTTTTGCCATCTCATCAGGCACCATCCTATACGATTTTTGTGCTATTGGCTGCGTGTCTGGGATTAGATTAATCTCAAAATCAATCTCTCGGGGTTGAGATACACCTGGAAGTTCTTCAGGAAACACATCTTCAAATTCACTGACTATAGGAACTTTAGTAGGATTAGAACTCTCCATGGTGGTATCTACCACATGGGCCAGGAATGCAAAACATCCTTGCCTTATCAGCTTCTCATCTACCATAGCTAACACAAGATAGGTTGGAAGAATTTTTCTATCTCCTTGAAAGATCCATGTGTTACTTTCATATGTGAACACAACTTTCTTGGACTCACAATCCAAGACAACCTTGTACCTTTCTAGGGTGTCCATCCCAAGAATTATATCGAACTCGTGCATCTCAAGTGGTATAAGATCCACTTGAATGTGATGTTCAGAAAAGAAAAGAATGCAGGGAGAACACACTTCCCGTAGCACAGTAGATCCCATTAAAGGAGTTTCTAACAACAGACTATCTGCTCTATGACCCAATGTCATATTGCAGTCAAGAATCACTCTTTGAGTGATGAAGGAATGCGTAGAACCCGGTTCAATTAAAACATATACAGTGCAGGATGTAGACATATCAGAATAAAATAGTTCCATCTGACCTGTCACAACCCGAGGGTTGATCACCACATCAGGTGGATTCATCGCATAGAAAATTGTCGTTGCTTGTGGTTGATTCGGTGCTCGATTACTGGGTGCTGATGATCTAGCTTGGGATGCTTGTCCACATCCTCTAGAGCCACCTGGAAACTGTCGCCTTTGAGAATCTTGTTGACTCTATCTCTGAGGTTGAGTCACACTTGCCTCTCTAGCTCTACAATCCTTCATCAGATGCCCCATCTTTCCACATATGAAACAACTTCTAATCGCTGGCTGTGGTCTGGATGGTCCTGTAACCGACACAGATGCTGAGCTATGGGCTCCTTGTGGTGTTAAACTTCATCCTCTACCCCTATTTGACGTCCACTGTGTCTGGGTATTGAACCTAGGTGGTGCCATTGGTGCATAAAACCTCAGTTTCTTGAAACTTTTGGATGAGGATCCTTGGAACTGGGGGTACACCTTCTTGTTTTTGGTCTATCACTTCTCAGTCACAAACCTCTCTATCCTTCTAACAAACTCCACGAAAGTAGAAAATCTCTCCCTGTTCTCCAAAGAAGACACATGGGTGGTCAACTCAGCATTTAATCCCTTCTCAAAACGCTGAATTCTTTCTTCATTTGTAGTTGCCATATGCATACAAAACCGCAAAAGCTCCAAGAACTTAGCCTTGTACTCACTAATGTTCATTGGTCCTTGTCAACCTCTCAAACTAAGAGAGCTTCTCATCCAGGAATGTCTTCAGAAAGTATCTGTTGACAAATTCCTATCGGAATACTTCCCATTCAATCTCCACACCTAGCCTTTTTCCCTCCTCAATGGTCCACCAGTGACCAACACTCCCCTTAAGAAGGTACACTGCATGTCTAACCTTCTCAGCTTCTAGGATGCTAAGAATTCTAAAGGCCTTCTCTAGTTCCGTTAGCTACATGTCAGTATCTGCTGGGTCAGCTGTCCCAGCATATTTTGTGGCTCCAACCCAATGTAGTCATTCAAACGTCTTGCCGACTCCCTGTCTTTCATCATGGGCATGTGCCGTAGGTGCATGTATGGGCATCCTATCGGTCATATGCTTCATGGCAGCCATAAACTGCCCAAACATAGCTTGCAAGGCTGGGTTCCCCATGTCAGCTTGATTGAACTGGGGTGGTTCAGGCACTAGCTCCTTCCTTCTTTGGTCTCTTACACCTCCTCCGAGTGCAGCGACACTACTTTCAACAACATGTTCATCATGTGATCCAGACATCTTTAGTTTTCTCTTCTCCTCCTGTATGAGTAGAAGACACTATCAGATAGACTGGAAAACACTAGAACAGACTCAACAACCTTAGTCCTATGTCTCTGTAGACCTAGTGAACCTAATGCTCTGATACCACTAAACTATGACGTATGACTTGTGAAAACATAATGCGGAAGCGAATTATTAGTAGCAAAATTACTGAAAATCACTAAAAATTAAAACTTTTGCAAAGAGATCCACAAACAATAAAACACTTTCATAGAGAACCAAAGTAAGTTATTTACATTCTGATTCATCAGTATATCTCTATATCATCTCATCTCGAGAGTCACAAACATTGACTGCCTGTTAACTGTACATAAGCAGTATACAAAAATCTCGAGGCATCAAGCCAAAAATATCAAATCTATATCAAACCATCTACTGACTCCTAGGACCTGAGAGTACAGAGACGATACATAGGACTCTCTATATACAAGACTTTGACAGACAATGTCTCCACCCGAGGATCACTACTATCCTTGTTGTTGTTGTTGCGGCTGCTGTTCACCCTCTATAGGGTTTCTACCTTTTCCTCAGCGTCTACCTAAACATTTAATCCCACAGGGGTGAGACAATTGAAAATTGCCCCAACGAGAGATATAACTCTCTACCAGAAACATTGTTAGTCCAGATAATAGAATAACACTGAGCAGTAGAAGTATAAATATTCAACAACAGATAAATCATTAACTGAACTATGTAGAGAAGTATTCTCTATCAATTCATTCCAGTTATAACTTGATTAAGCAGCAAGTCATTTATTCAATAAGGAATATGAAGAACATGTATAACATTTATCCAACTAGGATATAATAGACAATGTATCATCAATCATTGATTCTCGTAATTCAACCCTAAGCAAATATGCTACACGGCTGATTACATTTTACAACATACTTATGCCCTGAGGAGATGAGGTATACCGCTCATGCTCCAACCGACCATTGCGAAATCGAAATCGGTACCATACATAGGTCAATAGAAGAGCCAGATTTCTATGACCTCATCCTCCTTAGTCAGTGTGAGGAACAACTTGTAGGACATCTCATGTCTCTACCAAAATAGCTTTCCAGGGTATACTGGCAACATCTCTATTAGAGTTACAGTGACATGCCGCACTCTCTTCGCAATCGAGATATTTCATGTTTATTTCACATCGATTCAGCATTAACATCATCATCGGGAGATTAGTGATACATCCATCCTAGTATATACATCTAATGAAGGATTGATAGATTTAATGTTTATCTTACATCAATTCCTCCATTGGGGTGTAAGGATATTCGTTCCCATAACCCCCACATACTCAAAAGTATGCCCTCCAAGAGTTCCCTTAGGAAAACCTATTTCACCATCACCAAACTACTGAGGATGATGGATCTATGGTCAGGGCTATATATGATATCGTTTCACTTGGTTATTTAAGTACATTACAACATTCTTTTTGCAACATGCATGTTTTCATACATAAACCATTATAACAATAGCTTTAAAGAATGAGTACTATTTCTATCAAGTTCTTTTCATAGCTTTATTAACATTGGGATCTCATTCCCTCATCATCTCATCATTATGATTTAAGAATATGGGTGTTCAAACCCTTAGATCATCAAAACACTTGTTACCACTTTAATAGGTAACTTAATGCCATCAAGTCATCTGAAAGTGTAAACATGATAATTGCAGTGCATGTATTTCACATTGCTCTTACAACCTAATAATCTCTTTGGTTACCTGTCACTAGGAAACATAGCATAACATTGCTCACAAGGTTCATAAAATACTTTCAATAAATAAGACATCATAGCTCTTACCTGGCTATGTTCACTATTTCATAAAACTTGCATGATTAGTACAGATGATAATAGATACATCAATTTCATATCAGCACAATGCAAAACAATTACAACATCATTATACAAGGGTTACACCACTATGCCCTTGCTAGGGTTAGGGTTTCCCTTTTCATTTCAATTATGGTTAATCATCCCCTTAGCTCAATTAGGATTAATGACTTATCATTTCATTATCCAACCTTAGAGCTTCATACTATAAAGTATAACCCAGAATTAGGGTTTCACATATACCTTCACCTTATTTGGAATTAGGGTTTACTATTCACATTACATCACCCTAGATTAGGGTTTATATTCATTAACCCACAATTAGGGTTTACTATTCACCCCAAGTAGGAATGATCATCAAAGTACCCTGAATTAGGGTTTATCATGTCATTACCATGAATTAAGTTCATACCATCATCATGTATTAGGATTTCACCTATCAATGCCCCCAATTAGGGTTATGATTCATTAACCTTCTTAATTAGGGTTTGTACTCATGATTAGGGTTTATAATCTCCCTATTAAGAATTATACCCTCATTAGACATTCATCCATAGTGAAAGTATTAAGACTTAATCATTACATGGTTATCATTTATATAGGAACTCTTCTCTCTCTCATCTTCTATGAATGATGCTTACTTCAACCTTGATTAAGCTAGGTCAACTCAACTTGAAGAAGAATTGACACCATGAGTTATATCATTATCACCATGATCATTAAAGCTTAATTATTTAAAGGGTTCTAATCACCCTATCTCATTTAGGGTACCATTATTATAATCACGATTAGTTTACATCATGTAATTATTCACTTAAACAATTGACTTTCAACCACTTTAAGAGTTCATACGATTTAGTTGATTAACTTCCAAACGATCTTGGTCTCTTAGACCCCAAATGGTCTTGACCAATCAGACCTCAAACGGTCTTTCTTATAACACCTCCAAATGGTCTAAGACCGTTTAGACCTCCAAACGGTCCTAAACATACCCTTGAAACCATTTAGTAAAGTAGGAGGTTGAAACTGTTTGCCAAAGTAATTCTTGAAACTGTTTGATGAAGTGACATTTGAAATCGTTTGAACCTTAATCGGTTTGGGATCGTTTGATCCCAAATGGTCTTGAGACTGTTTGGTCCCAAACAATCTTTAGACCGTTTGGACTCAAATGGTCAGGAGACTGTTTGGTCCAAACCTCCTCAAAATTGAATGGACCAATTATGGTCTCAACCATTCAAGCTGATTTAGGGTTTCCAATGTTGATCCCCTGATCGATTGAATTCTTGTATCCAACTATTAATTGATCCTAAGCTCCACGCCTCAATTGGACTTAAATAAATTATCCTTCAAGTGATTCAACTTCCAATTAATCATCAATTAGGGTTTAGATTCCAATTAGATTAGGGTTTGGAATCAATGACCCTTCAATGTTAATCAATGTGAAACTAGTTACTTTGAAACCATTGGACCATCATCCAAATTAGACATGACCTAACCTCAAACGGTCTTGAATTCGTTTTCATGACCTACAAATGGTCTTGAGACCTTTTTCTCATCTCATCACCCAAATCCATGTCATCCAATTAGGGTTTGGATCATTGGATTGATCATCAAATCAACATTTGATTGCAATTCAACTTGGTATCTTTGGATCTTTAAATACCTAACCATACTCAACCCTAGACCTCCAAATGGTCTTGAATGACCCTCAAACGTTCTTGAGACCATTTGGGTGATCCCCAAATGGTTTTAAAACCGTTTGGGTCAATCAACTCAAAGTTCTAACGCAATAAAATTAGAAATCAACACTTAACCCGATTAGGGTTTGGTGATTGATGGACCTTCAACTCATGAACCAATTGGAACTAATCAATCATAATTAGTGGGTCATTAACCAACATCATTATAAACAAATATCCACATGGTCAACCCTGATCAACACCTCCAAATGGTTTGAAACCATTTGCTCTCATTCGGTTCGGTGAAATTATTTCCCCTCAAATGGTTTGAAACTGTTTGCTTCCAAATGGTTTAGGTAACCGTTTGAGCAACTTATGGAAAACGTTTGGCCTAATAATTTATTGAAAAATATGTCCATTATGATTTCATCATCATCTTCCTTTGTGCATCCAAGAACTATAGCCGTTCTTCATGGTAATTTCAGCAATGAATCAAAAGAGTATCAAATAGAAGAAAATAACCAACAATTATTGAAGAATGGAATGCAATATCAATGTTTAAGGGTTTGAGTTATAAAAACCGCCTCAAAATCTGATTTCGAGCTCCAAGATCCATGGCTCTAATGGTGGATGAAGTTCTAGTAATTGCTCAAGGTTCGTTCTTGATCTTTTGGATGAACAAGTTGGCTAGGAATGGAAATCGAGTGAAAAAAACAAGAATCAAGCATTGATTTTGAGTTTTCACCATGAATCCAAGGTGGAAGATAATCAAAATCTTACCAAAAGGTTAAAGTCATCCTTCTCCTGATCCTGAGCTCTCCCGTGGTCGGAAAAAGCAAATGAGGAAAGGAATTCCAAGGAAAAGATCCTGAAGTATGTTGGAAAAAGGATATGTATAAGGATTTTCAAGGAAAGAGAAAAATAATTATTTTCTTTAAATTCCGAAATTTTTTCCACCAATCCCCCCTCCATTCCTTGGCCACGAAGACAACTTCATTTCCTTGCAAAACCTCTTCATTATCCAAGGATTAATGGAAAAGAAATTAAGCACCTTAGTGAATTTTATATTAATATCCCACTTTTAGTGGATAATACTTTATATTATGTTAATATGAGTGGGCTTCCACTCAACCAAGATGTTTTTGTGCCATAGAAAGGCACAAACTCGTCCAACACTTTACTATTTCATCCCTCAACTTTTGGTTGAAGTTCTCCTCAATTAATTTATTTCTTTTTGCATTAAATTAAAGTTCCATATATGCTTAAATCTTGATTATTTTATTATCAAGATTCTCTCTCCTCCATGATAATCCAAATGAGGCGCCCCTCTCATTTTCTTTGCTCTAATTGATTCCAATAAACATGAGAGACCCTTAAGAGGTGATATTTTGCATATTGAACCCTTGGTTTTGGGTAAATTGCACATTACACCAAAACTAGGTTTTAATGCACAAGGATTGCTTTACAAACTTTATCTTGGTGCCCAAGCTTGTGGAAACCATACCACTATATAATATTCATTCTTATGATGTCTCAACATAAAAGGGAAATTTTATCATGTGCAATTTGCAAGTTAACCCCTCAACTTGGGTAATTTGCACTTCAGTCCAAAATTAACAAAACAATATTTCAACATTATTAAAAAAGGACTAAAATTGAAATATAAGTTCCTCAAGAGCCTTAATTACTTTTCAAAGGATAAGAGAAAACATATAATCAACTTTATTAAGACAAATCACCTAGGGTTAAAACATAACCCAGGTCAGGGATGTTACAGTTCATGAACGCAATGACACATATGGTGGATAGGATGTCTGCACCTCAAGCTAGAGAGTCAGTACCCAATGCAAAATCCTAGGGTTTTAGAAAGACCTTTGAGAGGTTAAGGCATGTAGGGGTGTTGGATTATGTCGGTGCAACAAATATGATAGATCCTGACATGTGGTTGATTGAGTTGGAGAAGGCCTTCAAGATCCTCAATATCCCTATGAAGAATAAAGTGAAGCACGTGGTATACCTATTGAAGGGAATTGTTGGTCATTGTTGAACCATTAAGAAGGAGAAGAGGCATGGTGTTGTGATTAGTTGGGAGGAGTTTCAGTGAGGTTCATGAGCCAATACTTCCTGGAGACATACCTGGATGAGAAGATCACACAGTTTGAGAAGATCTTACTAAGATCTATGTCGATCAATGAGTACAAAGACAAGTTCATGGAGCTGTTGAGGTTTTTTCTATATATGGAAGCTACATATAAGGAGAGGATCATACGTTTCGAAAAGGGTTTGAGCTCTGAGTTGATTATGTCGGTGTCATCAATAGAGAATAGAGAATGGTTTTCCCCATTTGTGGAGTTAGTCAAGAGGATAGAGCGGTCAGTTGTGGAGAAGCGAGAGGTGAATGCCAAGAAGAGACCTATACAATAATAGGGACACTCGTTTGGAGGATTGAAGAATCCTAGGTTTTCAACACCTCAGTCACAAAAAAGGTCAGCAGTTCAGTCTCAATGGTTGCCAAGCAAGGACAAAGGTTGTACCTTTCTGTTGCCAGGAGCACATAGTGTGGTGTCAATATCAGAGACGGGGCCATCCAAGCCATAGTATGAGACCAGGACTTGCCACAACTATGGACAAGTAAGACATCTGAGGTGGGCATGTCCTATGAAGGATGATGAGGTGATGCGACAACCAAGACAGAGTCAGCAAGGGTCCTAGTAGTGACAGTTCAACAGTGGTGGAGGCCAAGGACATGGTCATACAATGCAAGCTGGTTTGTCTAGAAAAGCCAGTAGAGGACAAAGGTGACAACAAGCAACGACTCGATTCTATGCTATTTGTTATCTAGAAAGAGTAGTCAACCCGAGGGTTGTGATAGGTCTGGTGGAGTTATTTTATTTTGATTTGTCTCCTTCCTACTTTATATCTATTTGGGTTGACCCAGTTGCGATACACTCTTTTATCACTAGAGAAGTGATTGCTAGTTGTTCTTTGCATGTTAATCGTAGACATGATATTCTTTTCTCAGAAACCCCTTTGGTTGGTTCCTTTGAGTTGCGGGAGGTGTGTCCTTCCTGTATTCTTTCTTTCTCAAGATGTAGCATTTAAGTGGATCTTATAACACTTGACATGCAAGGATTCAATGTGATCCTTGGAGTGGATACTTTGGAGAATTATTGGGTGGTCTTGGACTATAGTGCCAAGGTGGTGATGTCTCGTGATGATGATTTTTTGTGGATCTTCCAAGGAGATAGGAAGATTCTTCAGACGTGTCTGGTGTTAGCTATTGTGGCAGAGAAGATGATGAGGTAGGTCTGTGAAGCTTTTCTGGTACATGTGGTGGATACTAAGGTGAGGAGTCCTAGTATCCAGGAAGTGCCAGTTGTCTGTGAGTTTGAGGATGTATTTCCCGATGAGTTCCCATGTGTTCCCCCACCAAAGAGATTGATTTTAAGATCAATCCGGTTCCTGGTACCCAACCAATAGCACATACACCATACACAGTGGCACCAGTTGAGGTGCAAGAGTTGAAGAAGCAGTTGTAGAAGTTTCTTGAGAATTGGCTTTATTAGACTGAGCATGTCCCGTTGGGGTGATCCAATACTATTTATGAAGAAGAAGGACGGATACATGAGGTTGTGCATCGACTATCGACAATTGAACAAGGTGATGATCAAGAACAAGTATCCTTTGCCACAGATAGATGATCTATTTGATCAGTTGAGGGGTGTCGCAGTGTTCTCAAAGATAGAACTTAGGTTAGGTTATCAACAATTGCAGATCAAGGAGGATGACATACCCAAGTCAGCTTTTAAGACTCAGTATGGTAATTACGAGTTTGTAGTTATGACGTTTGGGTTAACCAATGCACCAACAACATTCATGGACTTAATGAACTAAGTGCTCAAGCCTGATCTTGATATGTTTATGGTGGTGTCCATTGACAATATCCTGATCTACTCCCATGGCAGCCACCAGTATGAGCAACATCTACAACAGTCGTTGACCTTGTTGAAACAACACAAGTTGTACAGTAAGTTTAGAAAGTGTCAGTTCTAGATGAAGGAGGTGTCCTTTCTAGGACACATGATATCTGTGGAAGATGTGTGTGTGGATCCCAAGAAGGTTCATTCTATGTTATAATGGGAGAAATAGAAGACGCTGATAGAGGTTTGTAGTTTCCTTAGTTTGGATGATTACTACGGAAGTTTTATTAAGAGCTTTAGCATAGTGGCGCTACCCCTAACAAAGCTGACAAGGAAAGATGTGCCATTTGTCTGGGATGACAAGTGTAGACATTCTTTTCAGCTTTTGAAGGAGAAGTTTACTAGTTCACTAGTGTTGATTCTTCCAGAACAAGGGAAAGGCTACATAGTCTTCTGTGATGCGTCTAAGAATGGTTTGATTGTGTGCTGATGCAAGATAAGAATGTGATTTATTTTGCTTTGCAACAACTTCAGAAACACAAGGAGAGCTACCTAAGCATGATCTAGAGTTAGCAAAAGTAGTCCATGACTTGAAGATATGGAGACACTATCTTTATGGAAAGAAGTGTCAAATCTTCACTGACCACATGAAATGTAAGTACATCTTATCACAGAAGGAGCTGAATATGTGACAAAGGTTCTAAATGGAGTTAATCAAAGATTATGATTGCACCATAGAGTACCATCTAGGTAAGTCGAATGTGGTGGCAAATGCTTTAAGTAGAAAGTATTCATTGTCATCATCTATGGATATGGAACAGTTATATTCTTTGGTTTGCCATAAGGGAGACATGTTGGTCTCCTTGTGTCAGATGAATGTGAAGTTGGAGGTGTCCTTGTTAGCAGGACTGTTGGCATAGTTGCAGGTGAAGCCTACATTGAGGCAACATATGACATATGTGTAGTGTGATGATACCACAATATAGTAGATCCGATCAAAGTTTGGTAGAGAGAAGCGTGATGGCTTCCATGAGTTGGATGACGTGATAGTGTGTTACCATAGTAGAGAAAGGGTACCTGATGTTGATAATATGAAGAAGTGGGTTCTAGAAGATGCTCACTTTTTGATGTACGCTATGCACCCACGTAGCACCAAGATGTATCACAACTTGAAGGACTTGTATTGGTGGGCTGGTTTGAAGTGAGATGTAGTTGAGTTTGTTGCAAGATGTACAGTGTGTCAATAGGTTAAGGCAAATAATCAAAAAGTTGTAGGGGCTTTGCAACTATTTCCTGTACCAGAGTGGAAATGGTATCATATCAAGATGGACTTTGTGGTTGACTGTCCTAGGACAACAAAAGGTCATGATTCCATTTGGGTGATCATTGACAGGTTGACAAAGTCATCACACTTCCTTCCTGTGAAGTCAATGTATACAGCTGAGAAGCTTACACAAATTTATGTGGATGAGATAGTTCATTTGCATGGTATTCCAGCTACCATTGTGTCTAACAAAAGTCCTCAGTTTACAATCACTTTTGGGATTGTCTGCACACAACCATGGGTACGCAGTTGAGGTTCAGCACAACGTT
This sequence comes from Alisma plantago-aquatica, assembly GCA_963693085.1. Taxonomy (NCBI): domain Eukaryota; kingdom Viridiplantae; phylum Streptophyta; class Magnoliopsida; order Alismatales; family Alismataceae; genus Alisma; species Alisma plantago-aquatica. The sequence goes on from OY856412.1 coordinate 1,463,810,847, forward strand.
CCACCCAAACAGATGGACAGTCTTAGAGGACTATTCAGACCTTGGAAGATCTGTTGAGAGCATGTATCCTGTAATTCTTGGGTAGTTGAGATGTACATCTCAATTTGATATAGTTTTCCTATGACAAAAGTTATCAGAGGAGTATTGATATGGCACTGAATGATGCTTTGTATGAGAGACATTGCAAATCTTTATTGTGTTGGTATGAGATTGGAAAATATCATCTTTTAGGTCCTGAGCTAGTGCAACATACGACAGAGAAGATCAAGATGATAAAGCAATAGTTGAAAGTAGCCTAGGATAGGCAAAAGTCATATGTTGATAAATGTTGTAGGCCTTTGGAGTTCTAAGTGGGAGATAGAGTGTATCTCAAGGCCTCTCCTTATAAAGGTGTATTGAGGTTTGGGAGGAAGGGTAAGTTGGCTCCAAATTATATGGAACCTTACTGTGTGGTGGCACGTGTTGGGAAGGTGGCTTACAGATTGGAGTTTCCACTTACATGTTGCATATAGTGTTCCATGTTAGCATGTTGAGTAAGTGTCACCCTGACACTGAGCATGTTTTGTAGACTATGGAGATTCACCTAGATGAGGATGTATCTTTTGTGGAAGGTGATGTGTTGATCCTGGATAGGAGGATCAAGAAGTTGAAGAAGAAGGATATTGTTTTGTTTAAGGTTTTGTGGCATCACTATGGCGTGGAGGAAGACATGTGGGATCTTGAGGAAGAGATGCGTAGGAAGGACGCATCTCTTTTCGTGTAGGATTTTGGGAGAAAAATCCTTGTTAGGTGTTTATAGTTGTAAGACCCCTAACCTAGCTTAGTGCTTGAATGTTTTTTCTGTTCTTAATAAGATTCTTGAACCTTGATCTAATCTCTTGATATGCTTTAATATCATGTGACATGGTTATGTTTCAGTTTGGTCCTGTTTGGTTAATGTATGAGCTATATATGCTTGTTTTGGACCAAGTTTTAATTTACCCATGTTGGGGGTTGATCTTATAATTTGTCACATGTTATAGCATCATTAAGGACAAGATGGTGCTTTGGAGCACCTTGTTGTGCATTATCTTGATGAGGAGAGAAGTGGTGACACCATCGGTGTTGTTTTTAGGGTTTGCTTGGGTGCCCTAGAGTGATGTGGACCTTGTGTTGACCATTTGATGTTCTTAGTTTTCAGTGACCATTCTTGATGCTTCTTGATGTTTCCCTATGATCGAAGGTGATTGGAGTGTGTGGTGAAGTTTCCTTTGTTTGAAGAAGGTTGGATCTCTTCTTTTGGGTCGATGAGGTTTTAGGGTTTTTGGTCACTTAGAATATCTCCTATTATTGAGGGTTGTGGGCATGTTTTCTGTTACGACCCCACCTCCCGATAACCCCCAATTAAGGGAGACCGAGAGGTCAAAGCCACACCCATGACTTCCAGATCAAAGGTTCGGCAACTAACCAAGAATAATTATCAGATTTTAACATACTATACTGAAAGCTGTAAGAAAATAAAGTTTTGCATACCTTTTGAAAACATGGATCTCTAAAATTATATCCACACATATACTAATCTATCTAATCCTCCTTTGTACTTTAATTCTCATTTAGTATCACATGTGCCACTTTATTGTTTGTTCTTTTCATTATACCTAAAACGCCGACAAATAAAACATCGGTCAGCCGTAGCTGGTATGTGGGGGAAACAAATAAATATGCAACTATGGTAACAATGTAATCACTCAATTAATCATTTAAAAATCAAGATTACGTTTTAAGCCAAACTACTCAATCCATACCTATCCACAACTCTGTGTTGTCCCTGTAAGGACTTATATGGTACCTCTATAAAGGTGACTTGATGGACCTACCCTCTAGGCAGCCAAAGTCTTTCACGACCTAATGGACCTACCCTCTAGGTAGACATGTACTAGGTCAGCCATTACGACACAGAGGGGACCGTGATTTGAGCTAGTAGGAACATATCTTATGTGATAATCGTAGTCACTTTATAGTTGCAAGAAATAAATAAACATTCAACAGTTTAGTTGCATTCAATGCGATTAAACATCTGAGAATCCATCGGGAAACTAAAGTGGTTATTCATAATCGTAACCACATACATGTCTTGGAGATCTCAAGCAACAATTTATCCAAATCCAACTAGATGTCCAATCAAGCAAGCCAATCAATCAATCAAGCAAACATTGATCCTAAAAACATGTATAATGTCTAATTGTCACAAGCATATCCCAAACAACTCCTTATTGACTTGGGACACCTTTCTAAGGTTTCTAAGTCTCATTAGGATGCATTAGGGTTTCTTAGATCAATTTCTCAAACTTTACCCTTTTTAGGTCAACAAACCCTAAACAACTTATCCACTCATAAAAACCCTAATTACTCAAATTATCCACATTAAGGATATTTTATGCTCAAATTAGCTTAGGATCATCACATCTCTATTTTATTCATGGATTTACACAATTAAACCAATTAAAAGACATATTCATCAAAATTAGGGTTTTCAAGCTCATGAATGCATAATCACGCACAAAACCCTAAATTGAACCAAATATATAAAAAGATTATATTTTTAAATCCTATTTTCTCTTTAATTAACAACAGGTTAATATCAACTTGAATTATCCATCTATCATCAAATCTAAGGGTTTTTCCTTAATTGAATCATTAAATATGATAACTTTATGCCCTTTTCAAATTCCATGCATATTTAAGCACATAAACCCTAAATTAGACTAATCATGTGCAAAGTTCTTCCTTTTTGAACTCAATGTTCCTTTTTACATTTAACAGATTAATATCAACTCTAAAGATTCATTAAACCCTATTAAACACATTAATCCTATCAAAATAGGGTTTCTTAATCTTTAATTAATCAAAGATGATACTTTACACTATATTTAGAAATATGATCAGATTTGCGCTACAAAACTATTTTTAAAGGGTTCCTTGAATTTTTCTGATCAAAATTCATGTATTATATGTTCTCATCGGAGCTACCATTAGGATTTATGATTTTTGGTAGAAATAACTTACTTTGGCCAATCCGATGATGCCACGTCAGCCAGTCAAGAGCGCCGCTAGCCTGTGTGACCCGATAACTTAAAACATAATCGAATTACTATTATGCCCTTACGCGGCCGGCCGGTTCTTCATATGATGGAGGGGCAGTTATGTCCGATCGGGTTATAGTCGTCTTCAACCCGCGACAGGGCGTCGCTGCCGCCCTGGCAACTACCTGAGCTGCTCCCCGACCCTCTCATGAACAACACGACCACGGGCGGTGGTTCCTTTAGCTGCGCCGCCTCTCTTCGGACTTGGGGCACCCTCTAGATCCAGACCTACGTGACCGGTTCAAGAGCAGTCGACTTGTTACGTGCAGCCGACCTGCAGCCTTCCGGTGGCGTCAGGCAAGGGTCAGAAAGGTGTCGTGGGTGGCCAGACCTCTTTCTAAGTTCATGGGAGCATCGCACTTGCACCCTACTCACATCCCTGGATCCTTGTCGCTCCAGGATCACCATAGCACCCTCAGTTAGGGTTAGGATGAAGAAGATGAAAGAGAAGAAGAAGAAAGGGGTGGCTGCGTGGAACTCTCTAAACTTGGTCCAAATTCATACCCCTTTTATAAGGAGGAGGTTTTGCGCCCTAAGGTGTTCATTCAAGGGAAAACAAATCCTTTTCCCACATGGAAAGTGATTCCTTCATTAAAACACCACTTTTCTATCTCCTTTGATATATCCTATTTCTTGAATAATTAGGAATTCGAATTTCTTCTTACTTATTCTCTCTTTCCTTGCTTTTTAATCCATTGACACGAAATTCTATTTCCTTTAATCAAAATTACTTTCTTTTTAGCAATACCTCATAATTCATTAATAATGCATTATATTATCCTCTTATTTTGCCTTTATAGTATTTCCTCTTTATTTTTATTTTACTTTCCTCATTGGCCTTCCTTTTATTATTAGAAACCTCATGGATACGAAATCTCACCAAGAAATCTCATTTATGCCTCTTTCCATTCATTTTCCACATTTTATCATTATTTCCAATTTCTTTCTTAATAAAGAAATACTTAATGAATCTTTTCTTTTCTTTTTGCTTTCTCTATGCAACTTTGGACTCCTTGGAACCCAAGGAACCCAAGAGACACGAAACCCTCTTTGGATTTGGCTTCAAGAGGTTTCTACATATTTCTTTTCTCGAATATTCAATTATTCATTCACTAATTGAATTTTCTTTGTTATTGGGCCCAATAGCCAATAAATCCCACAACACAAACATCAAGGCTATTGTAAACGAAATCTATTTTGAAGCAAATTATATCATTATTTGTTCAAATATCTTTAATATGAGAAAATACATTTCTCACCTATTGAACCCAAAAATTGGTGTTATAACATCCTTCCCCTCTTATAGGAATTTTGTACTCAAAATTCAGGCAAGCAAACAAACAATTCAGGATAAGACTTTTCCATGTCCATCATGGGCCCCTATGTTTCTTTGCCGTACTCATGGCATTTCCAAAGAACCTTTATTATCACATATTCTTTTCTCTGAGTTCTTTCATCCTGGCGTCTATAAACTATACAGGTGACTCAGGCCTTTTCAACCTCCCTTGGGGCTCACTAGGTTCATTGCTCAGCACATGGTCGGGGTACCTCACATAGTGCTCTCAATTGGACACATGGAAAACATTTCCCATTACTCTATCCTGAGGGGTAGGGTCAAACCTAACCTTCTCCACCCATCCATCTCTAATGGACCCATGTATCGGGGACTCAGCTCTCTTAGAGGGGTCGGATTTTCATGTCACATTTTCTCCCACAGTAACTTGTATGTCAGTCTACTTTGCATCTGCTTACGACTCTCATCATCTCTAGGCTCCTTTCAGCCCTTGCACAATCAAAGTGACTTCATCTACACGCACTGTGGTCCTTTTCTAACCATCATGTGGTCCCTTTTCACCAACATCACCTTACTGAAGTGGTGACCGACACAACCTCCCTTACAGAGCTTCTTATAAAACCCGATACTGGCTATGGTGGTTATCTTCACATCTTTCATAGGACAAAAACTATCTATAGATATCACCCTGAACGAGAACACATGCCCTCATCAGACCCTTTAGTCTGGACCATAGTTAGGGGTGATAAACTATACTAACATAGAGTTCTCAATGTACCTACTTCCACCTTTTGGAAGGGAACCTTTAGTTCAAACTCATGAACCTTTGAACTCGCTTCATGGTGTAGTTGAACCATCTCTCTCATGGGTAGTTCAACTAGATCTGTCCCTTTACATAACTATTTCTTTCTTATGTCATTTAGGTAAGGCGATATACCATAACCCATATTGCATCTCAACCTTCCTCGGTCCAGGGAAGACCTATCACAACATCCATAGTGTTGAGCTCTCATTCCCTCTCAGGGATTCTTTTGTCCTCTATATCAATTAACTGGGTTATTAGGTTTCATCCTTTACCTCCTGGCTTGCATGGCCATAAACCACATGCAATTTCATCTTAAGCATCCAAAGTGCTATTGCTATTTTCCATGGTGTATGGTGATCTCCAATCATGATTTCCTGTATGTCATGATTCTTCCAAGATCGATTCCTCTGAAACCCTAAACCACTCTAGTCGGGGTTTCATCACCTTCTCTTCCAAAGAAGTACATCTGAGGTTTTACCACCATCCTTTCATTGCATCCAGGACTAGACTGGCTAACCAAACAACCATAACTTTTCAATGTATCTTGTTACATCTGAGTGTTATCCAAACACCTCCCCTTTTTGAACTTAAGGTTAGCCAATCAACCCTTTCTAGCTTCTGGTCAAACAAGTCAGATGTATCTCAACCAGAGCATCCATTACCACTTCACATCCTTAGGTATTAGGTAACATTACACTTCCATGCATTTCACTTATATTGTCACCTCAAACTATATGTTTATCTTCATAAGAACACTCTCTGATTCCATCATCATGGTGATCAAACTCAACCTGGTATAATTTGTACGTTCCACATAGCTCAGGATAAAAACATCCTCATAAGGGGACTACCTCATTCCTCTTAGTATTTACAAACCATCCATGTATCATTCACTTTACCAGGGTAGATATCTTCTCTATCCCCATTTCTCATGGCAACGTTCCAACCTACATCATCTCTTATCCTTGGTGTATGATGTGCATAATGTACTATCTCTCACCCCCATAACACGAGGAAATAAGCATTTGGCTGCAGTCCAAATACAGAGTTCTTCCTGTTCCAAGAGTAGTGATTGTACATCCCACCTTGCCAATACACCTTTATATCTAAGTTGCAACGTGCCACATATGTCTCTACATCACAGACATCATGATATCAAACAAGTCTTAAACCCACTGAGGTTTATATCCTTGGTCATCTCCTCTAGGTCTATATGGTACCGACTCTTTTGGGGTCATCCCCCTTCCCTCATGCATCAAGAGAGTTCCCTACTCATCTGCCCTTTGGGTCCCATGAGTTCATGAAGGTGATCAATCTCCTAACCCATGGCCCTCAGACAATGATAGCTGTTACCTCCCGATCCTATGGTCATGTGCAATTGGGGAATTAGACAACTCCTACTTTCATCGGTCTTATCCTTACCTGACCCTAGGATAGACTTAGGATTCTCCATTATAGTACATGTTCACTTAGAACCTTACTCAAGTATTCATCATCTCTCTTTTTGCATTCATGGGATGACTCTCATCCGTTCATAGGCATCATGGCAACCTGCCTACCTTGGTCAAGACCCATATTGGTTACTTCCATGGTAACACATTCACATACAATAGAGATGGATATCTATGGGTTTGTAGATTCATTCCCATACCATGTACCTTTCACTTAGCTTCTCAAGATCCTATGAGACCTCTTTAGGTTACCTTGAACCAATAAAACTGATATACACCCTTCCAAAGGGGTCCCTCTCCCAGGATGGGAGGAAAACTATCTCTAAGGTCACAAAAGGTCTTAGGTCTAGGGTTTACATCCCCACGAGCCTACTTAACCCTAGCAAGCCATTAGGGCACCAGCAGATCACTTACTGTACCATGCTAGGTCATACTTATCCTTCTTTCCTCGATGTTGGATCAAGATCAAACTTTCCCTTTATCATCAAACTAGTTGTGAGGGGTTCTAAGGAACTCAACTTCTCATCATGAGCCTTAGGTACACCACTTCCCCTCTTAGGTCTAGGAACCCTAGGTTTACTTGTAGGTGTTCAACTGCATGCCCCATCTCTTAACCACGAACCAAGCATGCAAAAGGCATGACATGCACTTCTTGTCATCCTTCAACTCGAGCAACACTTAGAGTTGGATCCTCCTTAAGGACAACCAACAAGGTATAAGGCCTCAGAACCTGTTCACTAAACCTCTCTACGTCTAAGGAACTCTTCTTCCTACCTCAGAAGGTAAACACCTATACTGTAGGCACATAGGCACCAGATGCTTCATCTTCATTCTCTAGGGTTGGCCCCTCTAAAGGCAACCAAGATATCATCAACTTTCAGGGATCGATCATGAGGCAACCACTATCATCCATTATTCAGGGTTTTAGGCTTCCAACCATCTTGCTGGGTTTCCTGCTCTCTCTCTCTAGAGCTAACCCCACATCCAACCTCACCATTAGAGGTCCTTTCTTCAGGAAGGATCATCCTCAAGAGCATGCTCCACGTGGGTGAAGCCTAGGTTCGAACTTATGGTTGCTCAAGATCATTCATAACCCTTTATGCTCCATCATAATTCCTTATCCAGGGTTTCATCCTATCATCAGCACTATGACGTGCCCTAGGTGCCAGCTATGCCCTACTTGCCCAATCCCATAGGGTTTCTATGGTCCTTCACTAACATCATCATCCAAGGAGCTATCCTTTACCCTAACATGCACGACCCTTCCCAGGGTTGGGTTGCCAATGGTGCTAGGTCACCCATGGATCATATGGCATCCCAAAGGCATGTCCTTTCAAACACCTGGTCCAACTCATCTCTCTCTCTAACCTTCACTTAGGGTTAGGGTTAGCATAATCCTCAGAGGATGTGCCAGGTCTCTACTTGCAATGGAGATCTCTATCTCCAAGACTAACTTATCCTCCTGACAAGAAGGTCTAGCCTCAGGTCTCTTCTGAGGACATGACAACTTATGTCATACGACCTAAGAATGTATCTATTCTTTATTTTGCGCTTAATCTATTAATCTTATGTCCATGACATCTTATTTACATGTCTTTCATTAATTTAGTGGAGGATTCCTTAAACCTTATTAACCTTCCCCATACCTCAAGAGGATGAGGAGAAGGAAGAAAACCCTAATCCTTTAGGTCATTATCAGAATTTTATGATGAGAAGGGATGAATAAGATGAGAAGTCCTAAAGGTATCTTATTTCGATTCATACCCTAAGACTTTGGCCAGGTGGTCACACGGGTCTGAGAGTCCTCGTATTCCGACTAGCGGTACAGAGGAAAATCTTGTCGGCCCCCGGTCGTGATCCCTTTCTAGACACCTCCGTCTTTCGGATACTCCTCTAATAACTCCCTTGGGTTCTATGGAGTTTGTAAAATTTAATGATTATTAATGGTTAACTGAGGAACCTAAGCTCTGATACTAAATGTTACGACCCCACCTCCCGATAACCCCCAATTAAGGGAGACCGAGAGGTCGAAGCCGCACCCATGACTTCCGGATTAAAGGTTCGGCAACTAACCAAGAATAATTATCAAATTTTAACATACTATACTGAAAGCTGTAAGAAAATAAAGTTTTGCATACCTTTTGAAAACTTGGATCTCTAAACTTCTATCCACACTAATACTAAACTATCTAATCCTCCTTTTTTACTTTCATTCTCATTTAGTATCACATGTGCCACTTTACTATTTGTTCTTTTCATTGTACCTAAAACGCCGACAAACAAAACGTCGGTCAGCCGTAGCTGGTATGTGGGGGGAAAAATAAATATGCAACTATGGTAACAATGTAATCACTCAATTAATCATTTAACAATCAAGATTACGTTTTAAGCCAAACTACTCAATCCATACCTATCCACAACTCTGTCTTGTACCTATAAGGACTTATATGGTACCTCTATAAAGGTGGCTTGATGGACCTACCCTCTAGGCAGCCAAAGTCTTTCACGACGTGATGGACCTACCCTCTAGGTAGCCATGTACTAGGTCAGCCATTACGACACAGAGGGGACCGAGATCTGAGCTAGTAGGCACATATCTTATGTGATAATCGTAGTCACTTTATAGTTGCAAGAAATAAATAAACATTCAATAGTTTAGTTGCATTCAATGCGATTAAACATCTGAGAATCCATCGGGAAACTAAAGAGGTTATTCATAATCGTAACCGCATACCTGTCTTGGAGAGCTCAAGCAACAATTTATCCAAATCCAACTAGATGTCCAATCAAGCAAGCCAATCAATCAATCAAGCAAACATTGATCCTGAAAACATGTATAATGTCTAATTGTCACAAGCATATCCCAAACAACTCCTTATTGACTTGGGACACCTTTCTGAGGTTTCTAAGTCTCATTAGGATGCATTAGGGTTTCTTCGATCAATTTCTCAAACTTTACCCTTTTTAGGTCAACAAACCCTAAACAACTTTTCCACTCATAAAAAACCTAATTACTCAAATTATCCACATTAAGGATCTTTTATGCTCAAATTAGCTTAGGATCATCACATCTCTATTTTATTCATGGATTTACACAATTAAACCAATTAAAAGACATATTCATCAAAATTAGGGTTTTCAAGCTCATGAATGCATAATCATGCACGAAACCCTAAATTAAACCAAATATATAAAAAGATCATATTTTAAATCCTATTTTCTCTTTCATTAACAACGGGTTAATATAATCTTGAATTATCCATCTATCATCAAATCTAAGGGTTTTTCCTTAATTGAATCATTAAAGATGATAAATTTATGCCCTTTTCAAATTCCATGCATATTTAAGCACATAAACCCTAAATTAGACTAATCATGTGCAAAGTTCTTCCTTTTTGAACTCAATGTTCCTTTTTACATTTAACGGATTAATATCAACTCTAAAGATTCATTAAACCCTATTAAACACATTAATCATATCAAAATAGGGTTTCTTAATCTTTAATTAATCAAAGATGATAATTTACAATATATTTAGAAATATGATCAGACTCAGGCTACAAAACTATTTTTAAAGGGTTCCTTGCATTTTTCTGATCAAAATTCATGTATTATATGTTCTCATCGAAGCTACCAATCAGGAGTTATGATTTTTGGTAGAAATAACTTACTTTGGCCAATCTGATGATGCCACGTCAGCCAGTCAAGAGCGCCGCTAGCCTGTGTGACCCGATAACTTAAAACATAATAGAATTACTATTATGTCCTTACGCAGCTGGCCGATTCTTCATATGATGGAGGGGCAGTTCTGTCCGATTGGGTTTTAGTCGTCTTCAACCCGCGACAGGGCGTCGCTGCCGCCCTAGCAACTACCAGCGCTGCTCCCCGGCCCTCTCCTGGACACCACGACCACGGGCGGCAGTTCCTTTAGCTGTGCCACCTCTTGTCGGACTTGGGGCACCCTCTAGATCCAGACCTATGTGACCGGTTCAAGAGCAGTCGACCTGTTACGTGCGGCCGACCTGCAGCCTTCTGGTGGCGTCGGGCAGGGGTCAGAAAGGTGTCATGGGTGGCCAGACCTCTTTCTAAGTTCATGGGAGTGTCGCACTTGCACCCTACTCACATCCCTGGATCCTTGTCGCTCCAAGATCACCATAGCACCCTCGGTTAGGGTTAGGATGAAGAAGTTGAAAGAGAAGAAGAAGAAGAAAGGGGTGGCTCCAAATTCATACCCCTTTATAAGGAGGAGGTTTCGCGCCCTAAGGTGTTCATTCAAGGGAAAACAAATCCTTTTCCCACTTGGAAAGTGATTCCTTCATTAAAACACCACTTTTCTCTTTCCTTTGATATATCCTATTTCTTGAATAATTAGGAATTCGAATTTCTTCTTACTTATTCTATCTTTCCTTGCTTTTTAATCCATTGACACGAAATTCTATTTCCTTTAATCAAAATTACTTTCTTTTTAGCAATACCTCATAATTCATTAATAATGCATTATATTATCCTCTTATTTTGCCTTTTTAGTATTTCCTCTTTATTTTTCTTTTATTTTCCTCATTGGCCTTCCTTTTATTATTAGAAACCTCATGGATATGAAATCTCACCAAGAAATCTCATTTATGCCTCTTTCCATTCATTTTCCACATTTTATCATTATTTCCAATTTCTTTCTTAATAGAGAAATACTTAATGAATCTTTTCTTTTCTTTTTGCTTTCCCTATGCAACTTTGGACTCCTTGGAACCCAAGGAACCCAATAGACACGAAATCCTCTTTGGATTTGGCTTCTAGAGGTTTCTACATATTTCTTTTCTCGAATATTCAATTATTCATTCACTAATTGAATTTTCTTTGTTATTGGGCCCAATAGCCAATAAAGCCCACAACACAAACATCAAGGCTATTGTAAACAAAATCTATTTTGAAGCAAATTATATCATTATTTGTTCAAATATCTTTAATATGAGAAAATATATTTCTCACCTATTGAACCCAAAAATTGGGGTTATAACATTTTCCATCAACCAATGGTCCTGTAGGAGCAAGTGAGGTTGTTGACTTGCTTTGTTTTTCACAACTTATCTTGGTTTAATGGTTTTAGTGGATGAATGTGTGTACTATGAGGGACATGTGGAACCTTTGTACATGAAACCTAACACCCTTCCACCTCTCTCTACCTTTGGGTATATGTACCTCTCTTTTCTCATCCAAATGATCCTATTTGCACTCTCTTTCCCTCTCTCATTTTTGGAGTTTGTCCCTTGGAGCTTGGTGGTGAAGAGGAGCTCATCCTTGGGAGCTTTAGTGGTCGATCATCTTGCATGTGGTGATTTTGAGTTGGATCATGATCTCTTATTTCTTTGTTGGTGATCTTTGTAAGTGATCCATCCTCTTAATCTCATTTCTTTGTAAAACCATACCTCTTTGTCTTCCCTTGACTGAACCCATGGTTCTCCATTGTGGTCTTTTGAGCAGATTCTCTCCATAGAGGTAAAATCCATGGTTTTCCATGGTAGTACCTAAGTGGGATGAAGATCTTCTCCTTCTTGCTTTCTTCTTCGGCCTTGGAATTGTGGTTCTCTTTCTTTCCCTTTAACCTATGGTTTTTCTTATCTTTTGAGGTGGCAACTTTCTTAGTCCTAGAGGAGATTAAATCTAGGCTTCTCTCTTACTATTGGAGCTTCTTGCTTGGAGGTTGTTGCACCATCATCTAAGGTGGGTTATATAACTATTTTGCCTATTGTTATTGCACTTGTATAACTTGAATGTGGCAGGATGAATAGATATCATGGCTTGTGGTTGCAATGGTACGTTTGATATGGTACATAGGGTAATGATTATGAGCCATTATGAGGCATGATGGGATAATTATGATTATGCAGGAATCATGTGGTTTGGGTCTTATGACCTGGTAGAGGCTTTATGCCTAATGTGAGGTGATAACCTCTAGTGATGAGATGAGGGGTTGTTGTCCCCTATTAATGTGATAATGTTGATGTCCTTGAATAGTAGTGGTATCAAGTGATGATGTGACAAGTTTATACATCATACATTTTATATTTTCTAGAGTTGTAACATGCCTTTAGCTTGGTAGAATTTGTCTAGGGTTTATATGTTGTAACTTGATTAATACTAAGAGATACTCAATTGGCTTAACTAATCAAGTAAAGCCATAATCATGTAGTTTCCATGTGCCATAGATCCATCTTCAGTGTCAATAATCACTGGATGCTGAAACTGATTCTGCCTTAGTGGAAGTTTGGAGTCGTATATTGTTTGAGTATATGCATTTCACAAGATTGGATACGGTCATACCTTGGCAGGATAACGATCAAGACCATATCTCTAGTGATGTGATTCGATATATATGTGATATGTTTTAAGGATGGGTGTGTTCATACTTCGGTATGAGTGCAACTATGGTTGTAACTAAGTTTTCACTAGTGTTGTGCCTATATACTATGGTAGAGTAGGCTATTTTGTAGTTGGACTTTATATGTCACTGTGGAGGACTCAAATTGACTGAGGGTGTTGGAGATCATAGGGGTCTGATTCCTCCTAGATCTTGTATGGCATTTATTTTGACTTACCATTGGTCAGTTGGAGCATGAGTGGTATACCTCATCTTCTCATGGCATAAAAAAAGACGTAACACATCCATGTACTGCTTGGCTTAGAGTTAAACATGACTCACATTGGATTACCCTTTGCCTTATCTCTTTTATTGATTTATTGAATTATAATTTAGAGAAAAATCAATTGTTATACATGTTCTTCATATTCCTTCTTAAAGTATTAGATGTTCTACTTCTCAGTTGTAGATGCCCAAATTGCTTAAACAATGTTAATCGCTTCACTCATATATTTTAGTTGAATCCACTCAACCTGATAATAATGTTACTTTCCTACTTTAGCTTATCTGTATTATTAATAGTTGAGGCAGAGATTTATATCTCTCGTTGGGACGTTGGTCTCACCCCATGGGTTTCCACATCTTTTAGGTGGTCGTGTATGACAAGGTAGAGATCATGTGGTTGAGGCTAAGTAGTAAGAGGAGCAGTAGCTGTTAGAGGTTGGATATGCTACTAGTGTTTTGTAGTAGAGTCCTATGTTTTGTCCCTTTACATTTAGGTCCTTGGGTGGTGTTTTGTGGTTTTGTATATCGATATGAAGTTTTGGCAATAGGCCATGGTTGTACATATATGTCTTGTATATGTAATAGGTTTGTGGAATGAGGGCCACTGATTAGTGATGTGTAATCTTTGTGACATGTAATGTAATACATGTGGGTGGTAGTATTTATGGATTGAGATGAGATATGTTTCATCTTGAAATGTTGTGATGTGATCCATTTTAATTTACCTTTATTTTATAATCTGGATTATTAGTGTTAATTCCGCATGTTATTTTGAGTTATCTCATTTTACTATAATCAAAGTGTCACAAAAGAGTTCAGATATGGATCAAGCAGTGGTGGGTCTCATGATCAGTAGATCAGGGGAGGTACTATCGAGGCGGCATACAAACTTTAAGGTTGGTCAGCATAAAGCCCTCTACTCACTCGATTGAAGAGGGGTGTGCCACTCGGCACTGACTTACCATTCAATTGATCTGCTGCTGATGCAACAACTCATAAAGAAGAAGACCGTGAGGATGATAGGAGGGGGGTAGTGAGAGCATCATTCTTGGTAGGGCAATGGAGGATTTTCCTGATGTCAAATCCCTTTCCCTCATGATAGATTATAAAGGAAAAGGGACGTTGATTTCTCAAACATGGGCAACCCAGTTAGACGATCAAGGTCTTCTAGTGGTTGAGAAGATTAAACATTGCTAGGCCATTCAGAGTAGTGTGGGTTAGTCGATCAGAACTATTTCCCACGTTAAATTCAATACATCATTTGGTTCATGGGAACCATTGTTCACATTAAAAGTGCAAACGTCAACTAACCTATCTAGATGCCTTGGGTTAGTCGATCAAGGGAGTAGAGAGTCAAGTATGTGGATAATCAGTTAGCCAATCTTATGTGTTCCAGTTGTTTTACCAGGCACATCAATGAGTGAGACTAATCCTAGTTTAGTTGACCAAACCACTCAACTAGTCAACTAATCAGAATTAAATCTCATGGTTTAATAGCTACTTTGAATATGGGTGCCCGATATGGTCAGAGGATTAACGATCATGGTCAGTTGACCTGAATCAAATCATAGATCTAGTGGCTATTGGATAAGTGGGATCTTCTTGGGTCAGTTGTTCAGTAGATGGGGAAATCCCCTACTACAATTTTATCAGTCAATTTGGTGAGATGATCAGCCTATTGACCTATGTTTGGTCCTAGCCCAAAAGGTGAATCCCTTGGTCGGCTGTTCGGGTGACTTTTTATCAGTCCAAATAGTTGAGAATAACTGATAGGAAATTTTGAACAAGAATTTCTAATCAACTAAGTTTTCAACTATGAAGTTTAACTAAGAAGACAAAATAACAAATTTGGAATGCAATCTAACTAGTGAATCAAAATTTTAATCTTATTGGGTAAGAGTCGGGTTGCTATCGGACAAGTACCTTTTCTAATGTTGTTTGCAGGATGCTTAGGTTCTCAGGTAGCAACTAGATTACAAAGGGGAGTGGATTCATTTCCCTTGCTGCAAAATCATTAGAAGTGATATATATTTTCATCCAGTGGACATTTGCAAAAAATTCTCCATAGATGTTTTCCCACAAAATGAACACACCACGTGGGTAGATCTTCTTCACAAGGTATGGTCCATTCCATGAGTATTGTAGTTTCCAAAGAAACAATCTCAAGTGCGATTTGTAGAATATGACTTGGTCTCCCACCTAGATATATGTTATCTTTGGGTGGACTTCATGCCACATCTTGATCTTCTCTTGGTAGATGTGTTTGTTCTCATAGGCAAACATGTGTAGTTCTTCTATCTATTGCAATTATAGAAATCATTTCTCTTTGCAAAGACATAGATCAAAATTTAGAAAATGAATTTCCCAGCTAGACTTATGTTCCATCTCAATAGAGGGATGGCATGATTTTCCATTGACTAATCAGAAGGGAGTAGTACCCAATGGTATCTTGAACACTATCAGGTATGCCCAAAAAGCATCATTGAGCTTCAGTGCCCAATATTTCCTTATTCACCCAACTGTCTTTTCTAAAATAGCCTTGATCTATCACATTGAAATTCGACGTGTCTGCTAGTTTGAGGATGATATAAGGAACCTACTCGATGATGAATGTTGTAATTTTTTACCAAAAATTCAAATTTCTTCTCCAAAAATGGGTCGTTGTATATGACTATGCATGGTACCCTGATCCTAGGGAAAATGATGTCCTTGAAGGGCTTCATGATAGATTTGGAATCACTAGAGAAGGTGGGGATTATGTCAACCCACTTTGAGACATAGTCAACTACAACCATAATGTACAAGTATCAAGAAGAAGGGGAAAATGGATCCATGTAGTACACCCCCAAACATCAAATATCTCTACTTTTTACCTGTCAAGGCATATCATCATGTTTTGAAATGTTTTTGGATTTTTGGCATTAGTCGCATGAGAGACTGTGTTCATATGCATCCTTGAAGATTGTAGGCTAATAGGATCCACATTTGACCACCTTCCAAGTAGTCTTATTTGTCATGTCACCACCCATTGGAGCCGAGTGGCACTGCTCAATAACTGAGCACCGTTCTTCCTCTTGACACTCCTTCGGTAAAAACCATCGACTCCAAGAAAAAATAGATATGACCATCCTAACAATAGTTCTTGACATCATGCATGAACTTCCTTTGAGAACATCCAGTGTACTTCGGGTGTAGCACACCTGCATCTCGATAATATAAAATCCATGAACTAGGTAATGTTAGAAGAAATTTTAATAACATGGTCACTAGGAAGAGAATCATCGATGAAAATTATGGCATTCTCAAAAAGATGAATACAAATGGGGTGATCCCAGCATGGTCTTGTTTCCTTTTTTTTCATGAATTTCCTGATCAAATTCTTGCAATAATGTACCCACTGAATCAATTTGGGATTGGTATCCTTCTTTGTCATCATTTAACAGATGTTAGCATGGTGGTGTAGAAAATCACCTTAGGCCACGTAAGATATGATCTGAATTTGTCAAAGGCATGCACAATATTGAGTAATTCCTTCTCAATTTTGGTGTTGTTCTAATGTGCTTCATCTAGTGTCTTTGAGTCATAGTACATGAAAAGAAGCCTCTTATCAATCGGGTGACCTAAGACTGCTCCCACTACATAGTCTCTAGTGTCACACATGATCTCAAATAGTTGAAACCATATATTTCTCTATTTATGGGCATAGTAGTAAGGACAAATTTCAAGTTGGTGAAGCTTTCTATGCAAGAAACTTCAAAAAAATGATAACATCTTTTGAAAGAAGGTTGTTCATTGGATTTGCAATTTTTTAGAAATCCTTGATGAACCCAAGATAAAAGATTGTGCGACCCACTAAAGCACAAAACTCCTTCACTTTAGACTGTGGAGCAAGTTTGGTGATAACCTTATCTTCTCCTTGTCCATTTTAATCCCTCAGTTTCTCACTCTTTGGCTAATAAAGACTAACTCCTCACCATGAAGCGTCACTTCTCCCAATTCAACATTATATGTGCTTCTCCACATATTGTTAATCCAATAGAGATGGTACAAACAAGAATTAAATGAATCATCATTTATAGAAAATTAGTCCATAAACATTACTATCATAGTTTTGTCAACTCTATAAAGAATGTTACCATGCAACATTTTGCACAAGCCACAGGTCATTCTCCTAAAGGAATAAGTTTTAAAAGGGATAAAGGTGGTCTTCTCTTGGTCATCAGGATGGATCGAAATTTGGTAGTTACTAGAGGAGCCATCAAGATAGTACACGAATTCCTAATGTGTCATTCACTCTAGAACTTTATTGAGGAATGTAAGGGGTGAGTGCTTCTTCCTTGAAGCTTTGTTCAACTTCTTATAGTCGATGCACATTCTCCATCCCCTAATAGTGTGGGTGGGAATGAGCTCATTCTTATCAGTCTTCACAACATTAGTGCCACCCTTCTTGGGAACAACCTGCATTGGGCTTACCTAAGGGGAATCTAAGATTGGATAGAAAATCCTATCTATGAGAAGTTTGATGACCTCTGTATGGACCACTTCTTTCTGTTGGAGTTCAATTTGTAATGGGGGTCTCTATATGGCTTGTAATCATCCACCATGGGGATATTTGAAATGTAGATAGCTTAGTTTATGCATGTCAAATCACTCATTTTGTATCCCAAGGCTATCATTCTTTTTCTAAGCTTGTACATCAACCTTTCTTCTTGTTCTTCAGGGAGGACTGAATTGATGATCACCAGGAAAACTTTTTTATCATCACGGAAAATTTATTTCAGCACCTCAAGTAGGGCCTTCATCTCTAGTGAATGATCTGTGTCATTGCACACATAATGAATCACTAGGATAATTCCTACAGTTTAACCTTCTGAATAAGTTGTCAACTTTATGCAAGCACCAAATCAACCTTACTATATTAACATATCGATCCTAGGAGATGACAAAAAGGATGGTTAAGATTCAAATCCAATCACGATAACAAGTAAGTAAAAATTTGATTTTAGAGTTTGGTTAAAAACTAAGAACAAAAGTAAATTACTAAAATAAATTTAACTAATCAAAGATAGAAGGAATAGAGGGTCTGAAGGATCAGCACCAAGGACCATGTTCTTACATTATCCAATCCAACTCCATTTCTTAATGACTAAATAAGGGTTATGTGGATTTGAGTCCCTTAGGATCACAAATCACACAAAAATTGGACTACTCTCAAACTTGAGGTCATGAAATTTGAGAATCCTTGTCTGACCATCCAACAAAGTTCTTTTAGGAGATCACATCAAGAACATGTAAATACGATCCCAATGTTCAAACCCATGGATCATACGATCGCATCACCATAGGTTGTAACAAATAAAGAAACTAGATAAAAAGTATCACAAACTAGAAAAAATATTTTGTGTTTGTTGTTTGTTGAAATCTAAGATCTTGACATCCACACAATAATATAATCATATTTAACTAGAAATGAGTAAGTATCAAAAGATTGAATATCATAAACGCTTGTCTAGAATTTATGCAATTCATCCTAGTTGGGATTTGGTAACTCGATACCCTCACAAGAATATATCCATTCTTATGATCGAAGTGGAGATAGATTGAGAAATATCCTTTCATTAAGAAAATGGAGATAGTAAAACTAATTTAGAAAATGGGCTATGGGGTTATTCCCCATGCATCGGAAGAAAACTACTTGAACATAAGAACAAGATTACAAGAAATCCTACAAGAAGTAGAATAAGTGATACAAGAAGTGATGAAAAATGTGATGTTCGTTGCTCTAGAGTCTCTCTTCCATTTATAGGAGGAGAATATAATGAACCAGAACTTAGATCCTACCCTATCCCATGATCAGAAAGCTAGTTAGGTTTTTCATTAGGTGTGACCCAAACAAGGATAAAAATTAGCACACATTGACATAATAATTTAATTATGTGCCAAAATGTAAATAAATCATGAAATATATTACATATATTTTCTTTATTATCATAATGGATAAATAGAAATAAATAATATGCTTTGGGTAACAAATAGTGAATTCATGTTCATAAATAATAATAATGTCTCATAATTTAAATAAAAAAGGAATTAATGGACATAATATGTGATATGAGTAAAATTTAGAATTATGTCCACAATAATGTTATATAACCCTTTTGGAAGTAATTTGAAGATGTTAGGACACAATGAAATGAATAATATTGATGATGATGAAATAATATAATAATAATGGGCCACAAATATTAATTTTGTATAAATAATGAAAGGAAATATTAAAAATGAAATATAATGTGTAAAATATGTTCCTTGAGTCCCAATTAGCTTGGGAGTTAGGTTTCACCTTATTTATAGAATAATAATTATCCTTGTAATTTTTAGAAAAGAAAATGTGTTTTTCTTCAAAATAGAAAATGACCCATTTAATGACTCCAAAAAGTGGCAACTAATATCAAATTCCTAATCTACATGTTAAAATAAGCCTATGTGTGAATTTTCAACTAATTTTGATCTTTAATTTTTAAATGTAGTTTAGGAGAGAGAAAGTATGTAAAAGACCAAAATATTAAATAATGAGTTAAATGATTCCAAGATAGGAAACTAATGGCATAATTGTATTCCATATGATCGAGTTTTCTTGAGGTGAAGTATCACATTAAATGGGTGAATCTAGATGCCTTTAATACATTAGGAAAGAGAAAATATGATTTGACTTAAAAGAATTAAATAAGATATCAAAAGTATTGAAATGTGAGATCTAATGCAAATATAGGATTCTACATACCTTAATTAGTCTAGGTGCAAAATTTCATACTAATTGGATAATGTTTGGGCCCTAAATTGAAGAAAGATAGAAAAGAAAATAATGTAGCAATTTCACTTTATTTGAATATGATTTGAATAAGGTTTCAATTTATTCATCTATCATGCAGATTTCCTTTCTTGCCAAAACACGGGCCATTTTGGACCGTTGGATCCCTGGATGTAGTGGCTGGTGAACCGCTTCTTCTTCCACAAAAATTCAGGAAGTCTATCCAGCTCAGTCTCCCGGGTAGTTCTTTTCTACCCATTATTTATTCCTCCCACTAGGGTTGTAACAACCTTTTTCTATGGTAGGAGAGTTTGACAGACCTAGTTTTTCTCTGACCTATCCCTTATTTCTTGATTGATTTCTAAAATTTTGTTTGCATTGAATTCGTGTGAGAATTCTCCATCTGTAAAACCCTAACACGAGCCTTGGTTTCCTTTTCGGTTTTGCCCAATTTTGACTCTCCAAGCTTCTCTAAGGATCCTCACACTGGGAACCCGTACCCTAACCTATAAATAAGGGATGTTACATAGGAGGGGCAAAACAACCCTAAGAAGACGATTCTAGCAGTGGCTAGAAATGTTGATATTGCAGTGCCACTCGATCGACTCATAAGGTGAGTCGATTGATTGGTTTTAGCGGACCGCTTGCCTTTGGAAGTTAGGGTTGGCGTGAGTCAGTTTCTTTGACTTGGTCAATTGAAGCCCTAGAAATGTCTTTGCAATTACTGGTTTCAAACTGCAAGTAGGTCAATTCATTATATGAATCACACCATTTCGGTTTGTTGATGCATGTGCCTGAGGAAGCAAGTCAAAACCATAAATATGGATGGAGGCACATTTTTGATCGAGACTTGGACCCTAAGGAACTGAGTCTGTTGCTTGGAGCTTTGTATCACTTGGTTCGGTCGCTAAGTTGATTGGTTCACTGTGGTGGTGTGGCCCTTAGTCTAGAGTGAATTGATCAGCTGGTGGGATGTGCCAACTGACTAAATTTCTCTGGAGTCAAGATCTGGAGCTAATGATTCGATCGATTGGTGGATCAATCTGATTGATTGAACCATCTGGTTGGGCAAGTTGTGATGTGTGGATTGATCGACTGGTGACTGAGTTGATCGACACTCAAGCCCAGAGGTAGAATATGTTTGTAGATTTGGGATTTGGATAGATTGGTTGATATCTTAGTGATCATGAATTGTGTCTAGGAAAAGCCTTTTGATGTATTCATCATCATATCTATGTGTCTTTGTCATTGTTTTCAAGTTACTTATTTTTAGGTTATTTCTCTTTAAAAAATTTATTGAGAGTTGTCCTTCACATAGGGCACCTTTCTAGCCACATACAATTTTTGTTGATTTTTATGGATCTTTCCAAATAGATTTTTTTTCGTGGTGCCTTTCAACTACCCCTTCCTCTATGAATTCTTCCTCTTCTCTAATTAATTAACTATTTGGTCCAAGATTGTGATGATTTCTTCTATCATATTAGAAGTTGCCTTGTTTGGGGTTCTCTTCACCATCTATGACACAACTCTTGCTTTTCCATGATATAATACACAATTTAAGAAAACCAAATCACTTGGGTACATAAAATAGTATAAGAAATCCCCCTATACATATTGTAAAACCCTTGGGGATACAAGTACCTTTTTAGATGTCACAATTATCAAAAATTCATTTTGAAAATCCCCCAATTGTACTGTATTCTTACAAAGTTTAAAATATACAATACGTGAAACCATTTGTGGCAATCGTCAAACGAATTGTAAAATGGTAGTAAACATGTCCGATATGACAAAGAACATCAACATTTTAGAGACATTTCCGATGTACGATCCTGTTTCCAAACTCCTCAAACTCAGCCTTGGAGATCCACATCTGCATTTCCCATTAATCACAGTCAAATTATAAAAGACTAAAAACAAGGCACAAACTAAGTTAAGAGTTTTCTATGGAGTAATGTAGTTCTATTTATATATTTCAATGACCTCTTCTTTTCTATATTTCAGACAACCCCTACTAGGGCTTATTATTCACATTAATATCTTAAAAGTAGTCTCGCAATATATATTACATGCAAATACCATATTAAATTATTATAAATTTATACGGTAACGACAGCGTTAGTCGTATTCATATTGTAAATACTTTGTAACATATCAATTTTCAAAATTGTATTTGGTTTTGGGTTATTCATTGGATTCTCATTAGTTTGAAACCAAGTATTTATACGAAACCCATATTGAGTCAACTATGACAAGTTCTTAACTAGTTTTGGGTAGATCAACTTCAAAAAATGCGACAACTTGTAGTTTCACTAAATATTGAGAGATGCAAAATGTATAAGACAGAACCGAACTCTTATTCTTAAGTATCAACGTACTTCATATACAACTTGAAAAAATTATGAATAATTAATACATTGGTATTGGAATAATCGATATTAACATTACCATGATATGATCTTTACCTAACATATTAGTCAAGAAGATAATTTAATCTTGTAATTAGAATTATTATTACAAGAATACGATTTGTGGACTTTTTTCTTTGTTATGATTTCATAATCAAATTGAATCCTTGATGGACACTTGTATAACAATTCAAGTCTAGGTCAAAGTTCCGGTGGGATATGGGTTTAGGGACTATTACTAATTAGTCTAACTTGGACCAAACTACGCCTGGATTATAATGGAACATCCAGCACTGAATTGGCACGTAACCTGATGCCGAGCTAAAAAATCAGAAACCTTTAATGGTATTAGATATTCAAATATATTTATATAATATTCATGATGTAAGATGTGTATATATATGTATACAATGAAATATGATTTAACAAAATGAGTTCGATTTGAAATTGGTCATATTGCATTCCCAAACATCGAGTTGTGTTTCGGTTTGTGTCAGAACCAAAATCAGTCTAGACATCAACGGGAAAACTTCATCAAGCTATGAATGGGCCTAAATATTCTATAGACATCTAACTACAAAAAAAAAACACATAACCTAGATCGATAACATGAAATTATTACATACTTCTAAGAAATATAAAACTTAAAGCATAATTTATTAGTACTTAATTACTAGTATCAGATTTTTTATGAAATAGTACCATTACTAATATCATATTTTGATTAGATAATACCAGTTGACAATCATAACATATTGTGGGAGTGTATTGAGAAAAATGTAACGGCGGCATTTATGATTGCACAGTAGGCTGACGGAAAAGTGATGGTAGGGCTCGTACGAGGCCGTCAAAATTTTAAAATGAAAAGAATTGCTTTGACTTATTGCGTAAAGTGATGTGACGTTAGTGGAAATATTCTATAACTTAAAACGGCTAGGAGCTCATTGATGTTGATCGTACGAAAGCAAAGCGTTTTCCGAGACCTACCTTCTGAAATGAGGTTAGGGAAGCGAGAATCGACCCACCCATCCAGACACTGTACTTGCGCTCCGGCGCAGCGACAACCCTCACCATTGTGTTGCTGGGTGCGAGCGCGGTGATCTCTTTACCCAACCGGTCGGCGATCCCAGCGAACATGGTCGACCCGCCGGACAGCACCACGTTTCCAATCAGTTCCTTCCTGATATCCACGCCGCACTTCATAATGGAGTTGTATGTGGTCCGGTGGATGCCCTCGGCCTCCATCCCTATTAACGACGGCTGGAACAGGACCTCGGGGCATCGGAACCGCTCGGCGCCGATGGTAACTATCTGGCGGTCCGGGAGCTCGTATTTCTTGTCGACTACCTTGCTGCCCGAAGCATTATCCAGCTCCTGCTCGTAGTCGAGGGCCACATACCCTAGTTTCTCCTTCATGTCGCGCACGATCTCCCGCTCGGCGGAGGAGGTAAACATGTAACCCCGTTCCGTAAGGATCTGCGTTAGGTAGTCGGTGAGGTTGCTGCCTGCAAGGTTCAGGCGATGGATGGCGTGTTGGAGGATGAAACCCTCGTAGATGGGAACGACGTGGGTCACGCCATCACCAGAATCAAGCACGATCCCTGTTGTTGTTCAGATTGAAGATTCTTAATTATTATCATCACAATGAAGACGACGAGTATAGCTAACGTACCCGTCGAGTGTCCATTCGCATATAGCGACAGAACCGCCTGGGTGTGCACATACATAGCGGGCACATTGAACTTCCCAAACATGATCTCTGCCATCTTCTCCCTATTGGCCTTGGGGTTTAGCGGCGCCTCGGTGAGCAGCACCGGATGCTGGTCGGCTTCCACACGAAGCTCATTCTGGAAGGTGTGGTGCCAGATCTTCTCCATGTCATCCCAGTTGGTGACGGTCCCATGCTCGATAGGGTACTTCAAGGACAAGATTCCCCTCCTGGACTGTGCCTCCTCACCGACGTAAACGTCCTTGTGAACGGATGGCTGTCCCACCATAAAGCCCGTGTGCAAGGGGCGGCCCACTATGCTACGGAACGTGCACCTTGGGGCTTCATCGCCAGCAAACCCGGCCTAAGAACATGAGAGTTTCTGAAGGCCTTTAGCACAAGTGTATTGTTTTTGGCGCTATTTACTAGTATAAAA
Organism: Alisma plantago-aquatica; assembly: GCA_963693085.1. Taxonomy (NCBI): domain Eukaryota; kingdom Viridiplantae; phylum Streptophyta; class Magnoliopsida; order Alismatales; family Alismataceae; genus Alisma; species Alisma plantago-aquatica. The sequence continues at coordinate 1,463,835,522 of OY856412.1, forward strand.
TGCATTCAACTTTTTGCAACTCGCTTCGCTTACCTTAATCATTGAAGTTCCATTGTCAATAATGAGGGGCTGGGTTATGGTGTCTGCCATCTGTGCTCTGGTAATATATTGCAACTATCAAAGCAAATATAAGAACAGATGTCGGGAAAACCAAATGTGTAATTGAAAATGGTGAGATCATAGGAGGGGAATGCAGGACGGAGGACGGGAAGGGAGGTGAAGTAGTTTATAATACGAATGGTTACCTGTAGGGGAAATGACGATTAATAATAACTACAAAAAAATATTCTAAGAAACACATCATTTTTTAATTTGTCATCTCTTCTTGGTAATCTACGTAATGGAGAGAAATTTAAAAAATGTGCCTATCATCCATCTTTCCTCCTTATTCCACTTCATTCTCTTGTTCATTACTTTATTACATCAATTAATCAAAATTTTCCTTCCCAGAAAAACAAAACGTAACATTTTTTAATGATGCTTAACTCCTTGACTAGTCCTCTATTCATTGGATGCAAAATTTTCCAAGAAATAAAGAAAGGAACATGATTACTTTATTAAGGATAGAAAAGTTCAAACCATAGGATATTCAGAACCTTGAATTATGGATATAAATTTGATGTCGTGCTAAGGAGAATCAATCCAACTAGTCATATAGAATCGAAGCATATTGATATGTCAAGTGGCAAATGTCTTTTATTTGAACATAAGATATGCAATGTGAAATTTCGTCTCAATTAGACGTTATTACTTTGTGTGATAGACTTTGAATGGTGCAATAGTAAACCCTCTATTGTATAATAGAGACAACTACACTTCTAGAGTTCCTACAAAAATATTTGAACATTTATAAGACTACACACACACACATATATCTATCTATCCATATATATATATATATATATGGACACTAAGCATTATTTATTAATCACAATCTCATGTTGAACATACCGAAAAATGGAAAGGCAAAAGAATTTTGAAACATTTTTAATGAAAATTTGAAGATAGGGGTGTCCAAATTCCTCCTCATGTTTGAATCATAAAGTTGTATTCTTGGGGTGGATGGTTTGTGCCTAAATTAGAGGTAATTTCACTTATTAGTTAGGTGTTAACCCTAGTTTTGGGTTACACTAAGTTGCTTATATTATGCTTACAATTTTATGTTTAAATGTTAAACGATTCTAGCTAGATGCAAAAAATCTAATTATTTATTTTTGAAATAATTTGGAAATGTAGAAGAATTGAATCATATTTTTAAATTCACTACTTTGCTAAAGTGTACTCTTTAGTATGATATTTTTTATATGGAAGAGTAATTAAGTATTACAAATTGTGAGTATTGATACAAATCAATTAGGATGTAATTGCTATTCTTTTTTGAGGTTTTAGATCCAAGTCAGAAAAAGACTCAGGGCGGTCTATGTTATTTGTTTAAACAATGGTCTAGACAGCAACCAAATTGATTGTTGTCAAGATATAGATCTACGCTCCAAAGGAGATGGATCGACTTGGAAAGTCTATGGGAATACATAGATTTACAACCAATTAATATCAACAAGATCAATCAATATGTTGATCAATAGTCTTATTTATATGGTTTTCCTAAAGGCAAGTCCTCCAACTCATACCTTTAGTAACTTACTGGGTTAGTGGATATTGATTGGTTGTATATAATGGGTATATTGCATTGTACTAGTTATTCGAAAGATATAATATAAACTCATGGCATTTTTATCCAAACTACTTAATATCAATAACTAAAACCTATACATATGGAAAGGGTGCAAATTGAGTGGGTGCTTATGTTTCTACTATTCTTCCTCTTACTAAATCTAAGTTTGCTTCAATTTACTTTTCAACTTCTAATGTCTTTAAAAATTACAATCTACCATTACCTAGAGATTTTCTTGATATGTGTACTCTTCCTTACGTCTCCTTTCCATGTATAAGAGGTTTTCCATTGGAAGGGGTTTTTTTTCATCATTATGAGGGACAATTGCTTAAGACTTTGACGAAGTATAGGACGTTGATCTTAACCTCCATCTACTAATACATGAAGTAACTTGGTCCACTTCATATAATTATTGAAAAATACTATTATTATTGGTCTAAACCTAATTTTGTGAATAGAATTCAAATTTAGTGATTGTAGATATAGTGTGATATGTGATAAATTATCTTAAGTAAGGTCAACAATATCAATGATTCTAGATTCCTTGAACATATTTTGATGAAGTGATATAAGATTTATACCGTTTGGATAACTTTATGGAAGTATAATGAATGGTATATTGAAGTTTCTCAACCATGAATTGAATGAACACCATGCTAGAATTATTAATATAATGAAGGTCAACTTGGTGATTTTATATTATCTAAATGTGAGATGTTCAATGTCATTACAAAGTGATTGAACATTATAGTTTGAAATGGAACATGATAACACTAGAAGTCTTAGAAGTATTACTTTAACCTATTGTGCCAGAAGAATCTTGTAAACAATTATATTTTGGTCTAGTATCTACTGACTTCTAAAATATTTAACTACCTCTAAAATTTATGGTGGTCTAATTATGAGACTTGAACATCCTAAGTTCCTTTACTAGTTTCTACATGTGAAATACAATAAAATGTCCTTGTAGTAACCTTTTATCTAGGTTAACCATGAGGATCTTGTGAAGACGGACTTGGGTGACAGACTTGACCTAAATTTATGCATCATGTGTGAGAGGAATAAACTCTTAGTATAAAGACTATTTTGTTTTAGGGTTATTAAAGGTATATATTGGATAGAGCATTGAACTAGATGTCTAGTTACTAGCTATTGTTTCTTGTACCCATCCAATGTACTAGGGATGCATACATGATGGTGCAAAGGACCAAGTGTGTCTACCTTTCTCGTTCTAGAGAATAATACTTTGGATCTTTGTCTATTACAAGTCATCGTTGGTTGGCTAAACCATGGGACTTGGGTAGTGAATCATTCACATGTTCTATGATGTGATTGATTCTACTTGATTAGGTGTAGACCAAGTAGTTCTAAGGTAAAAGTGCTAAAAGCAATTCAATCCTCCCTATGAATGTTTCTATAATTAATAATGTTTTCATCATTCATATTGAAAACCAATCCGTATTGATAATTGTATACATTAAATGATTCCTAATAATGTAGTTATCTTTTTTGCACTCTCTCTGCTCATATATTATCTAACAATATGTTGGTTAACTTATATAATTATGAGTAAGGAGCAACTCTTGATCTAGTCATATTGAGTAGAAGCTTCATATTATCTTTTTGAGTTGAAAAAAATGGATTTTGAAGTACTACATGTACTTGGGGTTCTTTTGGAATATGACTTAATCTTTCATATATTGGTGGTTGTAGGTATGCATGAAGTTTTTATGGTAACTTCATCATGTAATATTTCTTTCTTAGTAGTTAAGGAAATCAATTCTTCTCTGTATGTGATCAGTTTGATTATAGCATGGTTCATTTATGGGGTTCTAATCAGTTAATATGAGTCATGATTTCATCATTCTTGTGTTATTCATTGTACTTGTGTTTTAGAGTTGTGTTGGGGTTATTCACCTTATTTTGTGAATCCAAATGCACATGAATATCAACACACACATGGCTTGTAGTCTTGATTTTGGGTAAAGAAACTTTTCAATACCATATCATCTCTATGTAGTTCATGGTGGATTAATTGTTCTTAAGAAAACAAATTTAGGAAAATGTACAGACACATGAATAAGTTTACAAATCTACATTGATAACCTCCACACCTAGATATAAAATTTAAGATACTTCATTTTTATATATACATGATATTATAACCACAAATTCCATTATTTTTTGTTCAAAATTGGAGGAATAGTTATTATTTTGAGAAGTTTATAATTCATTTTGTGCCCAAGACAATAAAGGTAATCGCTATAGAAAAACAATATAGCTATTTGGACATTTTTTTCCTAATCATAGAAAGTTCAATGTTGTAACTACTGACTTCAAGAGAAATAGTTGTCTCAACTTTTCATTACTAGGCTTGCCATTAATGATAACAACAAAAAATAATTGGGATTCATCTTTGCTAGAAATTTATATGTAAATGTTATAGCGATGGCTAGTTATAATGACAACGCAAATAATTATCATTGGTATGATAAGTGATCACTTAATTCCACCACATCTACTAGTACGTATGACAAAAATCACTAGTCATTGATATAACTAAAAGTTACATAATTATTCACATGTACTAATAATGACACTTTACCAATTTGATGACAAGAGATAACCCAAACATTTTTTAGCTACCACGAGGTATCTTATTCATCTACCCTCAGGTTGCAGGTGGATCGATGATCATGTCTATAACTTGATTCCCCATCTCATCATTGAGTTTCTTAGGGCAGAGTACAGGACAATCAACCTACACACCAGCCCCCCCCCCCCCCCCAAGTTTGGTGGCCCATTTTACGGTATCCAATAAATCAATTATTTTAAATCTGTATTTATGGATAATATTATACATTATACATTAGTACTTGAATAAAGAACCTGGTTAAAATATTTTTGGAAAAAAATCTATTTTAGTAACAATAAAAAGTGATTACATAAAACAGTAATATATTAGGAGGTCAATTTACATTTCTCTTTGTTAATTGACATACATAGATCAATTAAAAGATTCACACAATAATATTTTAGCTTATATCTACACATAAGAAGTTGCATGAAACACTCTTTAAAGGACTTCTGTCAATGATTTTTTCTTATTTTCATGATGTATTTTAGGATAGGTTGTATAAGACGAGAAAGGTGATGGTGAGGTCACAAGTAGAGAAAAACTGATCAATATTAAACTAAAATACATAATATTGAAGAGCTAGATCTAAGTTGCGTCATAAGATAAAAACACTCTACCAAGTAGTAGTTTTCTATGACAAAAGTTTACAAATAAAGCAAATAAATTTTGAGACAGGAGTAAGAGTTTGCTTCATTCTAGTTCTTCTGTCTAGAATATGGATAAAGAAAGATAGCTTAGCATTTCCAGAGATGATAAAATAAATTTAGAGAAAAAACACTTTGTATCTAGATCCCATTTTATCCTATAAAGATGGCATTCAAAAATCTTAATCAAAATGGTTTTATAGTTCTTGAGAGTTAATATGAAGGATTTTTCATAGAATTATATTACAAACCATGACTTGTACAATGTTGTGTCCCAAATGAGGAAAGCCCAACCTTGAGGTTCATATAGGGTGCTTACTATAGTCTACTATCCTCAATGGTACTTTTTTATCCCTTTTCCACTTATATCTAAAATTCCTTCTCTAATATATGTCCATTATGCAACACAAGAAAAAATCGTACAAAATCCTAATTCTTAATACAGAACATGGATTTATTAAGGCCTATAAATCTATTCAGTGTTGTGTATGAGGTGATGCCCTAAATAATGTCGATCATAACAATTATGTTATCACTAAGTTTGTATTTTTCCAGCCAACAACTAAACATTATAAAGAAATCAAACACAATATAAGGATTGAAAAATACATAGTTGCTACAATAACATAAAATAAGAGAGAAATGAACTGTGAGGAATGAAAATTATCAAGAATTGCCTATGAAAAATGAAATTGGGAGTCTATGTTATGTGCTCTTTTTCTTATAGTGGTGTGTCCAAATCCCTAGTCAATTTGTACATGTTATTTCTTAACCAACGAACCTTCTTATTATACTAGAAGAGGATTTTATCTAGCGCATTCATTCAAATGGAAGCTTCATATACAAGACTCTTAATCTCCTTAACATATGTGTGTTGTGCATAAAAAAAACTCTATCAATTTGTTACTACATACCTAACAGGGAAATCGACAAAACCCATTACATTTCCTAGAGGAGGGCCCTTCATTGGCCTCGTTTTTTGATGATATGATGTTATATACATCGGTCGCTGAATAACAAATGGTAGTGATCAACGAGTATTTCAACACATTTAGACACAACTCATCACAATATCTTGAAAATGTATCTTTTATAATAATGTCGCGGAATATATACTAATAATAAACTCCATTGTGACGGATATTTAGATGAAAATTGATAAGAAAACTAGTTGTGTCCCCTATTTATACACCATGTCGTTGCTTTTTTATCATCGGCGAACTTAGTTAAAATATTTTATCTCACTGAAATCTAGACAGTTATTTTTGGTTTAGAGAAAAATCGTAGCGGAAGTACATTATGCTCAATTCTCTATTATGCACTGCAAAGTCCTAAGCTTTCGTTATACATGCAACCTTAACGATAAACACAAGTCTTCATATAGGGAAAGGAAGGCAATGAAAAGAATGTTTATCTCATTGCATGGCATGTGTTACGACTCCCAAAGGATCACCGGGGTGGAAATATTAGGTATTATTAACATGAACACAACTTTTGTATTGAAACTTAGATGGAAGCTCGTCATAGAAAAGCATGCCCTCTGGGTGAGAAATGGACAAAATGCCTATGAAATATCTCACGCTTTGTCTATGTGGGGGTGCGGGGTGGGGGTGTTGTTTTCCTATGGAAAGGTGATAAAATCTTATTCTAGATTAATTTGTGTTCCTTTGTTGTGAATTGTCTGAAATGCTATGAGTCTAACTGATATAAATGAGGACGAGAAAATGTAAACCATGAAAAGTTATGTAAAGGATGATGAGTATGAATAGGAAGAAAATTTAAGAGAATTACCCTATTCGGGAAATCTTCGGAGTTATGCGTTTGTAAAATCCTCGAATGAACTTTCAAATGAATGATTGACTTTGATATGAGTGGCCACGGGAAACTTCTTAAAGTTATTTCGCTCACCTCACGGAGGTCTACTGGCGGCGGTAATCACCCTTCCGGGTTCAGCGTGCAGCGAGGGTGACAAGAATGAGCTGCTGAGAACAAAAACTGTAAAAACGTAAGCGTGGGAGACGAATAGAACGGAGCTTGCAGAATTTCTACCAAGTTTGAAGTAGTATTTAAACTAGCAGAAGACGGGGGGACAAATGTCAACGTGCCTTGAAACTTGAGAGCTGTGTCCGGGAAGATTACAGATACATATTGTTATTTTTTCTCTTCCTAATTAACAACAGCGTAGACCTTTGATTGAGCTGTTTCCATCTATGAGCAAGGAACGATCAGCTCTTCATTCCATTAGTGGAAGCGTATTAAGAGCAGAGTGCACCCCTCGTCGTCGACTCCGGCATCCAAGCGTGCAAACACGCCCCTACGCGGAGGCCGACAACGTCATTCATTATACACGTCATTATGTATGCACTTGGTTGAATAATATTAGACGCCAATTGTATGCAAGTTGTAAACCGTGTTGTACGTCCTGTCCGAAACCGGATCAAACCAGGCTGTCGAAGTGGAGTCTAAACATAATAAAAACTGATTTAGGCAAAATTCTTTTTACCGGAAATCGGCTTGACTAAAAGGTTGTTTGAGAATGGAATGGACTGAAACGAACCAACAAGATGAGTACTGAGTACTTAAACTAAGCATGCATGTTACAATGTTAGCATTTCTAACCATACATCTAAATGTTTCACCTCGTTGTTCCTAAGTTACAATTAATTTTGTAGACCACACATCTCAGACGGTGTTACGGGTCACTTTTGAGAAATAACCAAAATAGATGAATTTGTATGTTATTCCTCAATATGGACGAGTATGAAAAGAGGAGAGAGAGTCGAGATTGTGTCCTTATTCTAATTGGCTAAACACAACGTGACAGAGAACAACTAATAATTAACATCATAGGCCTTTAGTCTCTTCATGTAGTGCTTCAACGGGATACACTGAGATTCGATCTCGCAAGTTGCGCTTCACAAGCAGTAGACTTGACCAGTTGAGCTAGCTGGCAAGTGCAACTATGACATTGTATTCTGGTGCTACCAAATGGCGATGTCGCAGCCAGGAGAGCATTTTCTAAATAAAAGAGGGTATTTTACGAAATGATACCATGTTATATTTTAATCTGATCTAAATACATACTATATACATTTTCGTAATTATTTGATCAGTACCTATATGAACTTAGATATTTATCCGATCCAGAAAATATCAAATGTACGTTAACAAATATAATATGCAGGTGGGTTATAATTATTACAATTAATATACTCTAAATGTTTATTTTTATATATACACATATTTTTTTTGGTCGCCCAAAAATCATGTTGGATACAAAGGTGCCTCTTGGGAAAACTACTAGATCCCAAAATCCCCACACAGGGGGATATACAAGGGATCAGAAACCAAAATAAACTCCAAACTCAGAAATGTCACAAGAAGAAACAGGAAACAAGAAGACCAGAAAGACCTAGCAGGGGAGAAGGAGATACATACATGACCATTAAAACACCCACAAAAATGCCCATATGAAACTACAACTCGACTATCAAATCAAAGAGATGAGCCATTCCATGTCCCAACCATTCCATGTCCCAACTCCTAAATGAGATATCAGCTGGATCACTAGTGAAAAATCAAACAGAAAAGTTATGACTGTAAGTCGCTGCCTTCTCCCTGAAGTACTGGATGCACCTGATACAATACTTCATCCGTGCCCATGCCCATAGGAGCAGATCATCAAACACCTTGTGATCAGCCTGCAATTAGAAACTATGGAGATATATACACACATTTTTGTATAAATTAATCTTATATATTATATCTATTAATTTAGAATATATGTGATATCTAACAATTATATCAAAGATATATTGTATGATTGTATTTACATATTTATGTACGTAACAAATATTTTATTAATGTACTCATCATTATAATTATATATTAAAGGCACATACATACACAAATATGTAAATGCAAGCATTTACGGTGTTTTTATATAGATGTGTAATTATATATCATATTGTATATGTATATATTTATGTAGTTAAAAAGATTTTTTTTAAATATAAACATGTTATTCCTATTATATATTAAATAACTATATATAAAATGTATTTTTATTTATAAATATATTTACAATCAAATAAAATATAGTATCCTATAGAAATATTAATTTATTTAATGCTAATAAATAGAATATATACTTCATTTGTAATCATTATATTAAATATGCACTAAATATTTATTTTACATATACAAACATATTTTTACATATTTAACTTATATATATATATATATATATATATATATATATATATATATATATATATATTTGTAAAATAACATATGTTGATGTTTGATTTACATATTTATGTATGTATGAGTTCTACAAACATAATATGTAAATTGTATGAAGATGTTTATATATATATATATATATATATATATATATATATATATATATATAATGAATTTATATTTACTAAAGTATGTAAATATAAATATGTACTATAAGTTTAATAGAATACTTTGAAAATATAATGTATATGGTATCAATGAAATAGATTTACATGTATTTATAATAAATGTGTATCATATATTTTATATAATAACTACAACACAAATGTATGTTATGTTTTTTTTTTAATATTACATTTATTATTTTTTTTTCAAAAATGGCAGTTCATTCATGCCATTGTCAGCGGATTTCAAACTCGTGACAGTTCTATCATACAACATCAACTTTACCATTTGAGTGCCACTACATTGACATTTGTTAAGTTCTTTTGAGCAGTCAATAATACAAACATATATAATTACTAATTAAAAATGTATGAAATCTGTAAAGTATATATTTTGACCCGATTAAGATAAATTGTAACATATCTATTTTCTATAGTCGTATACATTGGCGAGTATTTTAGTTATTATTTTAATCAATCTCGTCTTTTTAGTTTTTTTTGCTCGGTGTTTTTCATATTATCCAAAGAATGATTAGGGACATTTAAGTGGAATCCACCCCATTAGATAAACTTGACGGTGCATAAGGAGTTTTTGATAGTCCTATTCGTGCATGTTCCCGTTGTGGCAACCAATAGGACTAAGAACAGTCATTTTGTCCCTTCTCAAATTCAGATTCCATCTCTCTCTGTATCTTTCTATTTATCTATCTCTCTCTCATGCAGCAAATGTAACACATTAATATCTCAACTAAAGTTACACAGTAGATTACGTTTAACATACAGTTGAAGAACATACTCAAGCAAGATGAAATGTATTCATTCCTGATTGAATATCTATAGCATGAATTCATGGATCGCATGAAGTGCACATCAAGAATATATTTAGGCTTAAATGATATAATCACATATTTCCCGGCACTATAGAAGAATTGTCCTCATAATGGTCCGCCTCTATATATCCTAATTCTATCCGCGACATCATAATTAATAGTTCATGTCATAAAGAGATAAACTAAACCTTTTAAGGAAGGTGCAAGGAGATTAAGTCTATAACATGAGGAATTACTACGTTTATCAAGGCATTCAAATGGTGATCTTGTAATCACATGCATTAAAAATTAATTAATTTATTCACTCGGAAATTAATCACATGGTATTAATATGGTTATGTAGTATCCATAACATAGCAACGATTATAACATATAAATGTACAAGTGAAAATTCAACATTTGAGGCATTGGTCAAGTCCAAGCACTAATGTACAGATATAAACTTGGTTCATGTGACCCAGGAGGTTCTGACTATCACTGGTCAACATGTCCACACTCAGGACACGGCTAGGCACAATGACTACGTCGATACTCAAGCAAAAATTAGGATATACTTCACACGTCCGTCTTCCAAGTTTTGATCTTGCGTTGAAGCACAAATGGGTTTGATTTTGTAAAACTCATTCGGTCATCAATTTGATGGTCATAGTCGAATCCCCATAAACCTACGACCATGCTTGCTAATTTAATAGTAATTTATGCTTTATGCTTAGAAGTGTGGCTTATTTGAAACTAAAACACAACTGGCTACTGTTCAAAACTAAATGAGTTTCCTTTTACACGTGTATTCTTAAGGTAGAATTAGTCATAACGTATTAAAAATGGATTTGGAACCAAAGTATTGTCTCCGAGAGAACTAGCAATGTAAATCGCTCTCAACTTGTCTAACTTAGACCCTTAAACACCAGGGAGTTCCTATTCAACCATATTGTATACAACTATAATAGTGAAGCTTTGGACCGTTTAGTGATGTAATGCCCAAGACTTTTATTTCCTGTGAGATCTGTCCTTCATGTGAAAAATGAAGAAGCCCTCATCATATCTAGATGGTATCACTAGCTCTCATAGTTACCTTTCCTCAGTGCGGTCTCGCAAGGCATGAAGTGTGTCTTCCAATTTCTCACCACAGTAGGGGGCATCCAAGATCAAGTGCAAGATGACGATTTACATGATTTTTGTTTGTTTGAACTTAAATCATGAAATTTTGTTGCGGGACACATGGGCTCAACAACATCCAACAATATGATATGCATTCATGGAAGCAATGACCACATGTTCTCCAAAACATGGGTCTTCATACTTGGGGAGATGTCACACACAATGGTAATCATCATAGACATAATAGATAAATTATCATGCATTAATGAAAAAGGATTCATGCATATTGTTTAAATAATTAAACCTAACACAACATATTGTTCACAAAGAACAAATAAACACTACTAAATGAATTCTAGCAAATTTAAATCAATGTGAAAATTGATTCTAGATAAGTTGGTATGTGAGAGGTAGATGGAACCCAACCAAGACAAACTCTCGAGTCTAGATACTCCTTGAATCATGAATTTCATAGTTCCTTTACTCCTTGAACTAGGTACACATCCTCCCAAAATCATGAAATGCATATATAAAAAGTTAGAAAATAGAATTCAGCACTTCATACTATATATAGTATATTGTGAAAAGAAAGTACTTGACACGACTATATTTACTTATTACTTTAACAATTGTTATCACTAAAATATTTGAGTCAAAACTCTTGTAATATGAAACTGCATATATGATTTTCCACTTACGATACATGATTCTAGGAAATCTATTGATTGCTACGGTAGAACTTGATTTTCAATTTACTTAAAAGCATATATGACACAATTTTACTGTGCGCTAAAACGCAAGCGAACGCGTCGAGTAGTACAGGCCTTTGTAAGGCCCGAGTCGAACACAGGGATACTAGGAATTGTTGGAGACTTCTACTAACTATTTGCGATCAGCTAAGCCGAAAAACAAATTGAGGGTTGTTGTTAAAATTAAAAGAAAATAAAAACAAAACAAAACAAACGATCGATTAAATGTTAATTTAATCAATTCAAAAGGGTATCTTTAGGATTGCGGTTTCACCACGGGTTTTCATTGTATTAGATTTTATATAATACCTCAATTTTATCTCTCTATCCGGGTAGTGGCCTGAAAACATAATTGCCCACTGTCGTGGTGCAATTCACTACCTAGGTCTAGGTCGGTTCCACCGTCGTAGTAACCTATACCCTAAACTAGGTACATTATGAACGATCTCTCAGTATCCACCATTAATTTTACACCACCTTGGTCAAGGGATTTATCGATTAATGTAGATTTCGTCTCTTTTCAGTCGTTAATCCTTCTTTCAAAGTGATTAAAGGCATTAGGTTATTATTATGGTGATCAAGCATAACAATATATGGAGAAAACGAAACTATACCACGGATTTAAGAGATAAAATATGAATTACTATTATAAAATTGTCATACAATGAATTCCCGGGCTACTCCCGGTCCTAAAGACGAAGGGGATTAGCCCCGCATGTTCATCTCAAACAAGTACAAGGTAGAGATAGGGGAAATCATGTGAAAAACGTGAATTGAGAGGTGAAACCCCTGAACGGAGAAGAACCGGTTGATCCTTTGCGTAGAACACGTGCTATCCCGCCTTTCGGTGGTGAAATCCGTCTTCTGCGACGTCCGAATCAACTTGTATGAGCTTCTGGCCTCCGTTCTCCTCTCTACTACCCCTTGGTACTCGTGCAATGGCTAATCAGATGATCCTCTCGTCTGGGCGGCCGTCCTTAGGTTTAATTCCATCATTAGGTCCTTAATTAACTTCAGCAGTCCGATTTGGATCATTCTGAATCAAACGCATATCTGACGGTGTCAATACCATCGACGCGGGTCGATGGTATCGACCCAATGTGGTAGCGGCATCCCTTCTTTCCTTTCGTTCGAGTGCTTGATGTAGTCTCGATACCATCAACGCAGGTCGATGGTATCGACTATCCTGTAGCGACGACTTTGTCGTTTTGTGTCGCTGTAGCCTCCGTGCGTCGATGGTATCGACTTGGTGTCGATACTATCGACTGCTTCTTCGCCAACAACCTGAAGGTGGCTCGATACCATCGACATCCCTGTCGATAGTATCGACGCTTTGCTGCTCCTTTCGGCTGGCAACCTGTGATCATGTCGATGGTATCGACTTCCGTCGATGGTATCGACGGAAGCAAATACTCGTTTGTCCTGAAATTCAAACACAAGATCACATAAATTCACACAACTAATAATATTTTAACAATTAATGCTAAAAACGATGAAATAAAGGGGATTTGACATAAAATAGTGGCAAAGACCAAAGTGGATGAATTATGCAACATTAACCATAAAAATGACTAATAAAAGCATAAAACACATATCAAACAGGTCTATAAATGCGACTCAAAATCATCACATCAAACTCCCCTAAGCTTGAACGTTGCTCGCCCCCGAGCAACTACTCCTTAGAATAGAATTGTCAATGTCAACTGAAAAACAACACACCACAACCAACATCCCATATGACTCCCACCGGACATTCACATACCGTCCCTCTCTAACCACGGAACGACAATTACCATGAAGGCGACAGTAATCATCCATAGAAGAAATTGACCTCAAAACTGATGAACACTATCACATAAGGCAGTTAACATAATAAAACTCACTGGTTCAGACTTGGTGCATCTTGTGATCGCCTATACTACGTTGCTCGCCCTAACTACCATCTACATGGAAGCAGTTCTCCTGATATTCATTAGTGAGGAGAAATTCACAGTGGCTGACCAATCCGAGCAACGGGTCGATGAAGATGGGTGGCTCATGGAAGAAAGTGGAAGTATTATACAGTTTCAACATGCATAATACAAAAATGTCCTACATGATGCAAATGCACATGAGAAATGCCCTAATGCCTAAAATTGGGTGAAATGATGCATGTCCTATCTATCCATCTCAAAACGAAATGGATATCTAATTAAGCTACATCATGTACTCAATTATTCTTGAAATGCAGGTGATATTACGTTCCTTTCTCCTTCTTATTCTACTTGCTTCTAATTAACTCTTTTCCTTTTTTTTCTTTATGCGTATTTTTCATATTTTTCTCTTTTTTCATTTTTTAGCCCTTATATCCATAATTGATAAAGAATATTTTATTGGGCTTATTTTCTTCATACTAAGAAATTTGCACTATTTAGAAGGTATGGAACAATTTGATTCACCATTGGAAAAAAATTGAGATACATGATATACTTTATGCATGAAAATTATGAATGCAACTACATGACATGCACCTAAGGGTAATGTGCATGTATCACTATTCTAATTTTTTCTTTCTTTTTATGCAGAACATATGGACAATTGCAATGCAAGTCCTATCTGGATGCTATGCAAGCAAAAAGAGCTAAAACTGTACTTTACTTCCAATTCTTGGGTGGATTATGGAAACAATGAGGTGGAACGATCACAAGACTAGATGACTGAACCTTAGAAAGATATTATGCGTCCCTCCTTACTCACCTGTGTAGTAGTTTAGAGGTTTCTCTCTCTTACATCCAATTAGAGTCTCATTACCATTTGGTCAGTTTAGGCTCAAACAACAATTTCCGTCCTCTTTCATGAATCATTAGGAGTACAGGTGTGAAATTTTGTTTTAAAGTTGACATAACCAATCATTTTCGTAGGATATGTGCCCAAGGTTAAACAAGACAAGCCTTCCAAACACACAAATTTTTTTTAAATTTCCCTTGATTTTCCCATGCACTATTAATGAGATGACACAAACTTTATGACATCCACGATTACACTAGATAGCATGTGGATCCTACAAAAGCTAAAATTGCAAGAAACAAATAACAAGAACAAAAGCAATAATGCTAAAAACTAAAAAACAATAAAAGATAAAATTGTTCCAACTATCCCCCTAAGCTTGAATTCGACTATGGCCTCATAGTCAAAAACAAACTTAAAGATTGGAACAGTGATACCGGATCACTCCTGTGGTGGTGGAGGCAGGTACTGCGGCACTGTGGGGTCCCAAGACGGGTACTGCCCCTGGAAGTTTGGATCATACTGGGGCATCGGTGGAGGCTGTGGATACCCCCCAAAATAGTTCTGGCTCCAGTAATGATCGAAAAATGGTTGTTGTTGCACCTCCATGTTGTGCAACCTATCGTGGATGTTCTGCTGATTCTCGAACAGAAGGTGCTCATTCTCAAAAATCACCTGCTGGTTGACAAAGAGCCGGTTGGTAGTATCTTGAATACCGGCAAAGGTGGCTGTGTGACCATGTTGGGTATGCTGGATGTCTTGCAATATCGCGTACATGCCCTGCATGGAATAGGCATCCTCGCTTGGTTGCGAGGGCTGTGGTGGTGGCAGCGTAGGCTGTGATGATGAAGATGCACCTGGATGCATCCGAGGATGCTTCCGGGGTGCTACTCGTGCTCGAAGAGGTGTAAATGCCTCTTCTTCCTCCTCAGCCTCGTCGTCATATCCATCGTCGCCGCCGTCATTGCCACCTTCTTCATCGGAGTCGGCGATGGCTATGATTGGCCATCGAAAGTGTTGTGCCCCCTCGATGTTGAAGACCGGATCGGGCAGCGCGCACTCCTAGTATGCTTGATTTACGTGGCAATGTGCAAACGCCACGCCATCTCGGAGAAGTAGGAGATTGGACCGGTGGAGATGCTGCAAGTTCACCTTGCTTCTTGTAGAGAGAGGAGTCAGCTGCTCGAGGTTCAAGCCCAAGTAGATGGCCAGCTTGGTGACAAGCCCGCCAAAATGAATCAGGGCTTTTCACGTGCTCCTCTTCACCGCCAATACTCATTGCATAAAGAAGGCACCCCAGTTGCATTCTTGTTTCTTCAGGATCTTGTAGAGAAAGAAAAGGTCGGTCTCTTGAAATTTGTTGAGGGCTAGATCACCTCGAGAAAAAATTGTGGAACTCAGCATCCGGTGCAATACCCGTACAAACGGGTGCTCGAAATCAGCTACCGCGGAGTTGTGGTAGCTCACCGACTTTCCTTGCGGTACCGTTACCAACTCGGAGAAGATGGCTACGTAGTCGGTGCGGTTGTCCGGCCGCCGGTAGTCGTACTGCAAATGGTTCCAGTTGAAGATTTCATTGAACTGCTCGAGGGTGATGGTGTAGTCGTGGTTGTAGAGCCAAAAAGACACCCTGCCCTTCTCCCACTCGCGGTCGCTTGCTGATATCTCGTTAGGCACAACAAAGACGTCCAGCGACGCCATGAATTCTGCCACCAACTCTTTGTACGTCGGCCACTCGCCGAAGAATGGCTGACCGTCTTCATGGTACTCAAGCTCATCGTGTCCACGGCCCATTTGGTAGGCCTGCCCCTTCAGCACGTAATCCAGATTAGCCTTGAAGCCAAGATCACGGAGCATTTCCAGGTCCACGTACCGGGTGGGCTCGATCTTGCGCTTCATGATTTCCTCGTAAATCTTCTTCACCTCCACGAATGGATGGACAAGTCGGGGACGTGCGATTGATGATGGCGGTGGTGGCACGAACTCGGGAATGTCCACCAGACGAGCGTGCGAGGAAGAAGCTCCAGCTGTACACACCATGTTGGCGACGAGAATGGGATTGGAACGAGAGCTCGGTGCAGATTGGAGAGTTGAATCTCCGCTCGATGAAGATCGTCACTCGGTGATGCTTTTCTTTGGTCTTGGACGGCTCGAGGGAGTTCTCGGTGCAAAGGAAGGAAATCGCTCTGAAGGTGTGACGTCAAATGACATAATGAATCTCCTTAAATAGACTTGGCCGGCTCCACTGTTGGCCCGTCGATACCATCGACGCGAGTCGATGGTATCGACATTGGTCGATGCTATCCGCCCCTCACTGGTATCGACGGTCGTCGATTGTTGGATCTTGAACCCCGAATCACTGATGTGTCGATACCATCGACATGGGTCGATGGTATCGATGCTGCACCCAGATCGACCATCTTGATGCCGCGATCGCCGTTGATTCATTTGCACGGATCGGTGATGTGGATGGTCGATACCATCGACTCGGGTCAATGGTATCAACTTTTCTTTGTTACAACACCTCCGCTTTGCTTCTCAACCTGTAGCTGGGTCGATACCATCGACGAGACCGTCGATGGTATCGACTTTCCTGAGTCGATTTTGTCTGTAAATCTGCAGAGATCTCGATGGTATTGACGGTCATCTCGATACCATCGACGTTTTCTTCGTGACCTGTCTGTAGGTAGGTCAATACCATCGACGAGTGTGTCGATGGTATCGACTCTGCCTCAGCCTGCACAAAGAACAAACCGATCACGGTATCTTTTTTTACACTAAAAATTGAACCAAAACAAATCAACCTACGATTGTAAATAAACTATCCTAATGTACCGATGGTTGGGTTGCCTCCCAACAAGTGCCCTTATTTAACGTCTTAGGCTAGACGGCTTTCGGGCACCTCATTCATCCGAAAGTGAAATGAGTTTGACCTCATTCACCTTCCTCTTGTAATTTTCACCAAAGTAGAGCTTCAATCTTTGTCCGTTCACTAAAAACGTGGTCTCACCATCACGCACCAAGATCTCTCCGTGTGGTTTGACCTCTTCTACCATGAAGGGTCCACTCCACTGGGATTTGAGCTTCCCGGGATGCAACTTCAGTCGTGAGTTGAACAACAATACACTATCTCCTTTCTTGAACGTGCGCAACTGGATGTGGCGATCGTGGATCAGCTTTGTGTGCTCCTTGTATATCTGTGCGTTCTCATATGCCGTCATCCATAGCTCGTCCAACTCGTTCAATTCCAGCAGTCTCTTCCTCCCCGCTTCATTGTAACTCAGGTTTAGCCTTCTCAACGCCCAATGCACTTTGTGCTCTGACTCAACCGGCAGGTGACAAGCCTAGCCATACACCAACCTAAAAGGCGTGGTGCCTATAGGTGTTTTGTAAGCCGTCCTGTATGCCCACAGAGCATTCGGCAGTAGGGCACTCCAGTTCTTCCTCGTGGATGCCACCGTACGCTCTAAAATCTTCTTAATTTCACGGTTGGAGACCTCCACCTGGCCTTGCGTTTGCGGATGATATGGGGTGCCGATGTTGTGCTTAACCCCATATTTCTTCAATAATGTCGAGAACTTCTGATTCCTAAAATGCGTACCCCCATCACTAATTATCATTCGGGGTACCCCAAACCTGCAGAAAATATTTTCTTTCACAAATCTGCACACTACAGTGGAATCATTAGTCCTTGTGGGTATTGCTTCCACCCACTTCGACACATAATCAACTGCTAATAAAATATATAAATTGGAGTTTGAGGACACAAAAGGTCCCATGAAATCTATGCCCCACAGATCAAATACCTCCACTTCCTGAAACACATTCAGGGGCATCTCCTGTCGCTTTGAGATATTACCTGCTCGTTGGCAGGAATCACATTGCCTCACAAACTCGTAGGCATCCCGAAACAAAGTTGGCCAATAAAGGCCGCTTTCCAAAACTTTAGCTGCCGTGCGCGAGATGGCGTGGTGTCCTCCCGTAGGTGATGCGTGGCAATGATGTAAAACTCTATCGTACTCTACTTCAGGCACACACCTGCGCAAGATACCATCCCTGCATTTCTTAAGAAGAATTGGATCATCCCAAAAATAATATCTTAAAGAATGGAAAAATCTTTTCTTCTCCTGATATGACCAATCTTCCGGGATGATCCCGCAAGCCAAATAGTTTACAATCTCAGCGAACCAAGGATCCTTAGAGTTAATTTTCAAAATCTGTTCATCCGGAAACGTCTCGGTTATGGGTATATGTAAATCTTTTTCATCCACCCTTTCTAACCTAGACAAATGATCAACAACAACGTTTTCAATCCCACATTTATCCTTGATTTCGATGTCAAATTCCTGTAAGAGAAAAATCCACCTAATGAGTCTAGGCTTTGCGTCTTTTTACTCCATTAAGTATTTGATTGCAGCATGGTCAGTCCATACAACTACTTTAGATCCAACTAAATACTGCCGGAATTTTTTAAAAGCGAAAACAATGGCGAGTAATTCTTTTTCAGTAGTTGTATAATTCAATTGGGCGTCATTCAAAGTCTTTGAAGCGTAGAAAATCACGGCGGGCTTATTGTCCACCCGCTGCCCCAACACGGCTCCTACCACAAAGTCTGAGGCGTCACACATTAGTTCGAACGGTTTCGTCCAATCCGGCGTTTGAACAACCGGTGCAGAAATCAGTTTTTCTTTTAAAACGTCGAACGCATGTAGACACTTATCATTGAAATTGAATACATTGTCTTTCTCCAAAAGCTCGGATAGAGGTTTCGCGATTTTCGAAAAATCTTTTATAAATCGACGATAGAACCCGGCGTGTCCCAAGAAACTTCTTACCCCTTTTACAGAATTTGGTGGGGGCAACTTGGAAATGACTTCAATTTTTACCGGATCCACCTCTAAACCTTTGCTAGACACCTTGTGTCCTAGCACTATCCCCTCAGTCACCATCATGTGACATTTTTCCCAGTTGAGGACCAAATGTGTGTCCTCGCAGCGCTATAAAACTTTGTCCAGATTATAGAGACATTCATCAAACGATGCACCATACACCGAAAAGTCATCCATAAAAACCTCGAGACAGCGCTCTACCATGTCAGAAAATATGGCGAGCATACAGCGATGAAATGTCGCAGGTGCATTGCATAAACCAAAAGGCATTCGGCGGTACGCAAAAGTCCCATAGGGACAAGTGAAGGTAGATTTCTCTTGATCCAAAGGATCAATCGAGATCTGGTTGTACCCCTAGTACGCGTCTAGAAAATAGAAGTGCGACCGACCGGAAAGACGCTCTAGGATTTGATCAATGAAAGGTAAAGGAAAGTGATCCTTTAGCGTGGAGGCATTCAAACGGCGGTAATCAATACAAACACGCCACCCGGTTACCAATCGGGTGGTGACAGGTTCATTTAACATATTTTGGGTGACAGTAATTCCCCCCTTCTTAGGGACTACCTGTGTGGGACTCACCCATGTCAAGTCTGATATGGCATAAATAATACCTACAACAAGAAGTTTAATGACCTCCTTCTTCACGACCTCCATCATGCTTGGATTGAGACGTCGTTGAGGTTGAATCACGAGCTTGGCTCCCTCCTCAAGCCGAATCTTGTGCTGACATAGAGTAGGGGAAATCCCCTTAATATCTACAATGGACCACCCAAAAGCTCCCCGGTGGTTCTTCAGCACTATCAACAATTGTTCCTCCTCATCCGCACTCAAATAAGCAGAGATGATCACTGGTAACTTATCTTCCTCAGCTAGGAAGACATATTTGAGATGCGGTGGCAGCGGCTTTAATTCTAGATCCGACAGGCTGATCAGAGATGATTGAAGCGGCGGGGGAAGTTCACCTAAATCTTCATAATGCCTCGCATAGAAGCATGGAAGCATTTGAAGCATTTTAGCGCACTCCTTGAGTGATTTGCTCCGCATCCAATCATGTGTAATGTTTAACAAGCAAGCCTCCAACGGTAATTTTAGGTATGCATCAGAAACAGATATAGCAATTACATCATCTTCCATGAAAGGCGGAATGTCCTCATCCTCATCATTCGGGAATCCCACAGCTTTGCACAGAGAAACTACTTTGGTCTGCTCCATGATATCCACAGCCAAAGTTCCATTGTCCACCTTGCTCATCACATGAGCCATGTCCAGAAATGGCTTCCCAAGACAGAGTGAAATATTACTATCCAGATGTTTTACCACCTTGCATTGTTCCTTTGCCTTAGATGACACAGTACTAGAAGGCATGACCATCTCAAAGCGGTCATAGGCTATGCCCAAGGTCAAGCGACCTCTCCCCGTCTCTAAGATCATGTCGGCTGTAGCTTGGAAAGGACGTCCAAGTAACAGCTCGTTGCCATGTTCATCCTGCATCTCCATGACTACAAAATCTGCTGGAAAGACAAATCTATCCACCTTCACTAACACATCTTCACAGATTCCATGAGGTTTTACCATAGAGTTATCCGCCAATTGAATCGTCATATTGCTTGGTCGTGACTCCTTCAATCCCAGCTTTTTGAATGTAGAAAGGGGCATCAAGTTGATGCTTGCCCCTGAGTCACATAACGCTTCATCGAATTTAACCTTCCCAATATAACACAAAATGTTAAAGCACCCTGTATCTTGCCTCTTTGGCGGCAAAGTGCCCATGATGAAGGCACTCACTTGCTCCTTGAGCACGACGACCTCTGTATCCAGAATTTTCCTCTTCTTAGTAATAACATCCTTTAGAAATTTCCTGTAAAACGGGATTTTCTCAATGGCTTCCAATAGAGGTATATTGACTGAAAGCTTCCTGAAACTATCTAAGAACTTCTTGAACTGCACATCTGCCTTTCTTGCCTTAGCACTATTTGGATACGGGACCGGAACAGCTTGTGCCCTTTGATGAGGTGGCACATAAAGTGTCTTTTTCTGAGGTTCCTCCTCTGCAACCTGTTCTTCAGTGTCATCCACGGCTGTGTCCTCAACCTGCCCTGTGACTGGTGCGGGATGCTCCTCATTGGTTTTACCTTCTACTTCAGCTTGTGGTGTGCTTGTCTCCTCAGCCCTTGGATTTAACAATTTCTTGCCGCTTCTTAGCAAAACAGCCTTTACCTGCTGGTTTCCCCCTGGAACATTGGTGTTTCTTGGAAAACCTGGATGTGCCGGTTTCTTCAAACTAGCGATCTCTGCTGCCATCTGTGCCATAGATGTCTCAATGGTCCTCATTTGAGCCCCATGGCTCTGCAATGTTTGCCCAAATTGGTTCATGTACTCTCCTTGCTGCTTGATTTGCTGGCCAAACGTATTCATTAGCTCTTGATTTTGCTTTATAACCTGATTGAGCATCTCCATGCTCTTATCTTCTGCTACTGGCGGGGGTTTGGCATCCGGATCCTGTAGAAAATTGTTTGGATCCTTCCACGAGAACTTTTTGTCTTTTCTCCATGAATAATCATTGTTCCTATAACCTTGCTGTTGTCTCATGTATTTGATTTGAGCCTCATCCTCGGACTCATTATCCTCCTTTTCCAGTAGCTTCTTTGTGAGAAGATCCATCTTCTCATTCAGCTCTTTCATTGCCTTGGACTCACCTGCTACTCGAACTTGCTCTACCGGGCCTCTTTCTCTCTCACCCCATGACTACTTTCTAGCCATATTCTTTAGTATCTCCCAGCATCTGGTGTCCGTATTATTCAGAAAGAATCCTGACCCAGCTGAATCCAGATTACTCCTATCGTGCTCAGAGAGAGCAAAATAGAAGATATTCACATGCGTCTCTTTATCCAGCCCGTGATGTGGGCACCTCCTCAGCATGACCTGAAATCTCTCCCAGGTCTCAGAATATGTCTCACCGGCCTGTTGGGTAAAGTTATGAATCTTTCGGATCATGTCGTTAGTCTTCTCAGGAGGGAAGAACCTCTCAAAGAAAACCTACACCATATGGTTCCAGGACTCCACAAACTCGTCGTCTAAATTATGTAACCATTCTCGCGCAGCTCCCGCCAATGAACTTGGGAAAAGCTTGAGATACAATGCCTCCAGTGGAAACCTATCGATTCTTACCATGTCACAGTTCTCAACAAACTGGTTGATGTGCGCGACGGGGTCCTCATTCTTGAGCCCATGGAAAGCATTCGACTTCACCAGATTTATCAACGCCGGGTCAATCTTATATGTAGGGATGTTGATTGCCTGCTTCTTTATAGGCCCTTTGGAAGCTGATGAGGAAGAAGACTTGATCTTCTCCCATATAGTCTGTGGCTCAGCCATCTCTTCCTATTCAAAAGTTCAGAATCTACCTCTTCTTGTTGCTCTTGCTTGTGATAATCCTCGTCCTCAGGTCTCGGCAGCGGAATCTCGGGTGCGCGTTCCGCGTAGTCAGTACTACGCGTCTGCACCATACACAATACCTGATTCGAGTTCAGTACAGTATTTTGACGAGTATAAAAATTATCGAACAATTTAAAAATATTTGAAGTTGTTTGAAAATGAAAAAAAATGTGGCCTAGAATGGCCGCTCGTAGCACTCAAAGTGCCAACAATTCGCCGTATCCCCGGCAACGGCACCAAAAACTTGATGCAATTTTACTGTGCGCTAAAACGCAAGTGAACGCGTCGAGTAGTACATGCATTTCTGAGGCCCAAGTCGAACACAGGGATACTAGAAATTATTGGAGACTTCTACTAACTATTTGCGATCAGCTAAGCCGAAAAACAAATTGAGGGTTGTTATTAAAATTAAAAGAAAATAAAAACAAAACAAAACAAACGATCGATTAAATGTTAATTTAATCAATTCAAAAGGGTATCTTTAGGATTGCGGTTTCACCGCGGGTTTTCATTGTATTAGATTTTATATAATGCCTCAATTTTATCTCTCTATCTGGGTAGTGGCCTGAAAACAGAATTGCCCACTGTCGTGGTACAATTCACTACCTAGGTCTAGGTCGGTTCCACCGTCATAGTAACCTATACCCTAAACTAGGTGCATTATGAACGATCTCTCAGTATCCACCATTAATTTTACACCACCTTGGTCAAGGGATTTATCGATTAATGTAGATTTCGTCTCTTTTCAGCCGTTAATCCTTCTTTCAAAGTGATTAAAGGCATTAGGTTATTATTATGGTGATCAAGCATAACAATATATGGAGAAAACGAAACTATACCACAGATTTAAGAGATAAAATATGAATTACTATTATAAAATTGTCATACAATGAATTCCCGGGCTACTCCCGGTCCTAAAGACGAAAAGGATTAGCCCCGCATGTTCATCTCAAACAAGTACAAGGTAGAGATAGGGGAAATCATGTGAAAAATGTGAATTGAGAGGTGAAACCCCTGAACGGAGAAGAACCGGTTGATCCTTTGCGTAGAACACGTGCTCTCCCGCCTTTCGGTGGTGAAATTCGTCTTCTGCGGCGTCCGAATCAACTAGTATGAGCTTCTGGCCTCCGTTCTCCTCTCTACTGCCCCTTGGTACTCGTGCAATGGCTAATCAGATGATCCTCTCGTCTGGGCGGCCGTCCTTAGGTTTAATTCCATCATTAGGTCCTTAATTAACTTCAGCAGTCCGATTTGGATCATTCTGAATCAAACGCATATCTGACGGTGTCAATACCATCGACGCGGGTCGATGGTATCGACCCAATGTGGTAGCGGCATCCCTTCTTTCCTTTCGTTCGAGTGCTTGATGTAGTCTCGATACCATCAACGTAGGTCGATGGTATCGACTATCCTGTAGCGACGGCTTTGTCGTTTTGTGTCGCTGTAGCCTCCGTGCGTCGATGGTATCGACTTGGTGTCGATACTATCGATTGCTTCTTCGCCAGCAACCTGAAGATGGCTCGATACCATCGACATCCCTGTCGATAGTATCGACACTTTGCTGCTCCTTTCGGCTGGCAACCTGTGATCATGTCGATGGTATCGACGGAAGCAAATACTCGTTTGTCCTGAAATTCAAACACAAGATCACATAAATTCACACAACTAATAATATTTTAACAACTAATGCTCAAAATGATGAAATAAAGGGGATTTCACATAAAATAGTGGCAAAGACCAAAGTGGATGAATTATGCAACATTAACCATAAAAATGACTAATAAAAGCATAAAACACATATCAAACAGGTCTATAAATGTGACTCAAAATCATCTCATCAATATAACAAATATTTTCATATTTTTCATTGACATTAACATGACTTTATCTTACCTCTTAAACATGACAAGATTTCTCCCTCATAAATATGAATCTTGGTCTTAGAATGAATATATTACATGATTGTAATCTTAAATATGAAGACAAAACATTAAGTTCCTTAATATTACCATGAATCATAAATATATTTTAATGATGGAAATGTGATATCACATAGAGTATAACATATAAAAAATATGAAACATTTAATGACCTTGGATCAACAACATGATGATTACCTTGCGTGAAACTATACTTAAATTGAGAGAATAATCTTTTGCATATGCATTAATCAAACAACCATTAGTTTTGCATAAGCAACATGACCTATTTACTCATACAAAAGCCAACCTAACTAGTCATCTTGGCCTGATAGGATTCTATATAACCTGAAAATACCATAGTAATCATAAAACTCAATGTTAACATATTAACATAAACACTAACAATAGGTTATAGAAAAACCAAGGTTAGGTGTAGTGTGATTGGGTTCAGGGCTAGTCTTTGACTCGATTTTATTAGGTTTATGCACCTATTAGTGTCTTAAATGTGGTATTAAGGAATTGGTTTACTTTATTTGTGTGCTGTCTTAGAGCTATGGTCATGCACGAAGGTGTAAAAGAAGAATAACTTTGAGAAAGAACATATACAAATGACTAAAATAAATTAAATTGGTATGAGGAGTTGAGGAAAAGGTGATGGAACAATCATGGGATTAAAAGTATGATCTTATCCCTCCAAAGCAAAATGAGACCATGATGAACAAGTTCATGTAACGGGAAACAAAACCCCAAAACATTGGTGGCAAATGTTCAAATTTGGAGACTAGTGGGGGTAAGGGGAGACTTGAAGAAGAGAATCATTGTATATATGTGTCCTAACCATAAACAAAAAGATTCATCATATATTGAGTACACCAATAGAAATAAAAGTTTTGATAAGAGGTTAAGGAGAAGGAAAACACATCTCATCCTCAGAGGAAGCAAGAGTGTTGTTGGGGGAAGTTACCACATGGGAAATTGCATGAAGGTGGCCTCTTCTTCTAGGATGTACCCATCATGACTGGAGATGAGGGCGAGGCGGGTAGGACCAACTTACAAGAGAAAATGGTTATGGAAGATATTTTTGGATGGTTAGGGGATTGTTTGAGGTCTAGTATTTGTATGTGTGATTTGTGTTGTGATGTGATTAGATTTATATGAGAACAGAGAGGATGGAGATAGTTTGAAGATTTTTAGGTTTTTCTAATTAAATAGTGTGGGATTGAATAGGGGCTCATTGGGATAGGGAATTTGTGAGGATACGTATTATGAAAAAGATAGGTGATGAGGATGAATGAGGAGGGAGAAAAGAAGTAAATAAGAAATAAACGCATGTAATACTAGATGATGGTGAGAAGCATTAGACTGGGGATAATGTTCCTATCCTAGGATGATAATTGGTATATCAAAAAGTAGGGGTTCAACCCTAGTCATGTTACGTGGTTCAAGCTAGGTAGTAGCAAGAAGAGAATATGAAGGGGAAATTTTGCATTAAACCTTAGATTCCGATGGTTGTATTAATCCATATTATGGAGATTTAAAATTATATATTATTTCCAACTTGAGAAGAGGTAGTTAAACAATGATCTAATTGATCTTATATTTGCTTACTCTCTAGTAATGCATGAAGGCTATTTTGATGTACTTAGTTTTCCAATTTGGACAATAAATTATCTTCAAGTCAAAACATATATATTATTTAACGATTTTTATTAGTTAATTATTACGAGAACTTTAGTTAAGATGAAATCTATTTTATGAGCTAAATCAAAATTTTATTTTATTGATCAATTTAATTAGGTTTTAATAAGATTTTTTTATTTAAAAGATATTATTTCCTTTGTCAGAGAGTTTATATGATAATTTGGTGATAATATATTTTAAAGGATAGAATAGGATTGTTCTCATATTTTGTTACGAATATTTTATTGTGCGATTTGTAGTTTTCCTCCATCATGAACTACCTGCTACCATTTGGGAAAAGTGGATATAGTAGGAAGCCATATTATCTATTTCTATTTCATTTAGGTTCTTCAGAACTCTTAATATAAAAAGAGTCATTTAATTTAGGGTTATTTGTAGTGATCAAGGTATGTTACAATACTACCCACTTTTTAAAAATATTTTCCTTAGAGTTTCCATGACAACAAAAACCTTAATGTTTTCCATATCCTTAGTTTTTTAAAACTTTGTAACATTAACTTTTTCATTAAGGTTCATACTTTTACAAATAAAAGGCTTGAAAACTCTTGGTCAAACTAAATCTAGGGTTTACAAAAACATAACACAATATAAAAACCCAACAAGAAATTCATAATGAAATTTGTATCCCCCTTAATTAACCTTCAAATCAATTTCCTTAATTACTTTCATAAAAAATATCATCATATCATTTTCTTTAGACTAGATTCATCAAAAATATCTTGTATCCTCAATCCTCACCAATTATTATTTTTCCATAGTAACCTCATCCTTGTGGGTGACCAATGTTTCTTTGTACATGGGCTTAGGAATATATAGTAACCTTTTAATATAATTTTTCATTATTTTTAGATTATTATTTACTTTAGGTCTTCCATATTACCCGACATTTTTGTGTCATCCTCGTACATGTGTTTATCAAGCACACAACTCGATATCTAGGATCTCATCATGCTAATATCCACCAAACTAGTAATACATATGCCTCACGTCACATGCACTAGTAGCGATAGATACACGATAAGTCATTATGCTATGGCATGCCTCTATACCTCTCATTTTGTAAGGCCCCTAAACTTGCTTAGTGAGTTGAAAAAGCTAAATTGTCATAATTGAATTCTTATAACCCTTATATAACCTTGTGATATACTTTGAAATCATAAGACAAGATTAAGTTTCAAATTTGGTCCAATTTGAACACTGTTTGAGCAAGTTATGCAATTTTATGCACATTTTGGACTTTTCTATAATTTACCCAATTGAGAAGTTTTCTTTTCAATTTATCACTTGAATGATGTTCCTTGTATATTTTCTCATAATTATTGAGCTTTTTAATCCATGGGGTGCCTATTTAAACCTTGGTTTGAAGGTGTTTTCTTCAAGGGTATTGTAGGGTTTTCCCCTTCACGGATGAGCTACCTTTAGTAGCTATCAACTAATGAATTATTTGATTGGTGGGGAAGTTAGACAAAGGAAAGGTAAGCAGGTATATACACATGGTGGGGGAGCTGCTTGTGTGTGTGTTTGTATATTCTTAATAAATTAAGGCCATGGACACTTGGATAGATACTAGAACTTCAATTTTTTCTTTTTGTTTTATGTTAAAGTTCATATACTTATCCCCAAGCACCAAAATGAGATATTTTCTCTCCACCACTTCCCTACTTCTCCCAACCTCATTCTCCCTCTGTGCTGCTGTGAATTTTTCTATCTAAGGAAGAAGAAAGTGGGGATCTTCTTGGAAAAAGGATCTAGGGTTGCAATTGACTTCATTTTAGAGTTGAAAAAGCTTCCTTCTAGTGATCTTGACCTAAAAGATTCCCTTATTTCCTCCATTTATTTCTTTTTTATCCTTCCTCCTAGATTTCTACAGGTCAAAACCTTGCTGTTCCATTGTAGAAATTGCTCTAAAGCTCTAAAACCATACATTTCTTGCTCCTTATGCTTAGGGTTTGCTCATTTGATGAAGAAAGGTGCTAGATGGATGAATTCATCACTTATTCTTGGATTTTCTACCCTACCTGATTGATATTTATTCTATGTGGGGGTGTCATCTTCTCATTATAGGCAAGTTTTGTAACTTGCTCCACGCTTATTGCTTATCATAAGCTTTCTATATCATGTTCTTGCCTGAAAATGATGATTTATGCACTAAAAAGCTATGCTTGACTTGAGATTTGATTTTTATAATGTTCCCTGTTCTGATTTCAGTTCTATATGAACCTGTGACCATTTTTACGTTATTCCTAAGGTATAATATGACTTGGATCAGGTTGGTTTGACAAGCTATGGTGCTAAGTACCTATCAACCAATGGTCAATTTTAAGGTTTTAAGCTGATTTCTTCTATAAACCCATGACCCGATGATGGTATCTTTGCAACAAACCTATGGTGTTGTCTTCATGACAACTAATGGTCATGATAAAAGGTGTCATATGATGGTTAAAACCTATGGCCACCCCCTTAGGTCAGGTTTTGTATCAATTAAAAGTATAATGATTAACCATTAAGTACCCTACTGATGTTATCAATCAATGACGACATCAACTTAATATTTGATGTTGATTAATGAATATAGTGTTGATATAACAACCTATGGTGATTTAATGATTACTAATGATGGTGGATCAGGTCTCTACAACCTATTTTAAGTTAATCATTATAGTTGTAGCATCAATTAAGCCTTACACCAATGGTTTATTGGGTCACTTGATGTAATGGTCGGACCTATACTGTAATTGATGGTTTTAACATATGAACTTGACCCAATGGTCAAGATCTAATATTTATTCATCCAATAAGGTGGAATGATGGATAATGTAATATGTTGGTCTTAATAATGGTATTTAGATGGTTTCCTTAATATGATCAACTTAAGGAGCTTACTTGTTGACAATGGATGGCTTGTTTTAACTGAGCAGTCGATTATGGGTTTTACCATACTCCCAATGGAACTTTTTGTATTGTAAATCAATGGATTTCTAGGGTTAGGTGGTAACTCTTTATAGATCACAAATCAAGGACTTCATATGTGGTTTATCCAAGGTGTTTATTATATAGACAACCAATGGTCTTACCTTTTAAACATCCAATGGTTCTGGGTGACATTGTGGTATGGTGATATGGTTTGAATGATGATAGAACAAATGGAGGGTTACCCTTATTAAGGTAGTATTACTTATTCAATCATATGAATAGGAGGGATGATAACCATATTGTGTTGATATGTAACCCTAATGAGGTATAGCTTGTTATACCTAGCTTTAATATAACTAAATGATGGTAATTGGGTAAGATTAGTCCTTGAATGATTAATACAATCACGGAGTACTCTCTTATTGTTGTTGAAGCCCTAGTATGCTATAACCTGATGATTACACCTTGATTTATGTGTGGGTTCATACTTGATAATAGTATGGAATTTGATAGAGATGCTTCACCTTATGCATCCATGATCCAATGGGGATGCCGTGAGTTAGGGTTTGGGTATAAGTGTTGATTAGTAACATTGATATAATTTATTATGTTTAACCTAACTCATGCAAATAGATAAGATGAGTATTCATGTTTAACATTTTATATGATGGAATGATGGTGGAATAACCT
Organism: Alisma plantago-aquatica; assembly: GCA_963693085.1. Taxonomy (NCBI): domain Eukaryota; kingdom Viridiplantae; phylum Streptophyta; class Magnoliopsida; order Alismatales; family Alismataceae; genus Alisma; species Alisma plantago-aquatica. The sequence continues at coordinate 1,463,865,878 of OY856412.1, forward strand.
CCTTAACATGATCATAAACTTAATGTGTTAATTGGTGGTTATCATGGCCACATGGTTGATACTTTCTTATGCTAAACATGTGCATTATGAATATGATGAGAGTTAATCATATCTAGATTCCTTTCATGTTGATGTAATAAAGGAATGTTCTTAATGTTAATATAACCCTACTATGATTGTTTATGAATATCTCCTATCTCATTAATGCGATATTGTGTTGATCTGGTGTATTATATGTAAGTGATGTTGTTGCGCCTTGTTACAAGGCATGCAAAGATAATGATGATCTTGTAGGGAATAATATGATGGTGTTAATGACATTTGGGCATGGTTGAGCCCTAAATGAGGTGTAATCCTCTTGTGTTGACAAGGGTTGATACCCTATGATATTGTGAAAAGGATTTTATATCCTGTGATAGTATAATGGTCTTAATGACCTTTGGGCATGGTTGAGCCTTGAATGAGGTGTAATCCTTTTATGTTGATAAGGGTTGATACCCTATGATATTGTGAAAAGGATTTATATCTTGTGATAATATGATGACTAGTGTAGTCTCATGAATGGTAAGTGAATAGTACCATGTGATGATGAGTTGAGAAATTATGTTTCATATGATTTATATCTTTTTAAGTTTTGATATTTATATGCTTGCTAGAAGTGAACTAGGGTTTGTATGTCCACTTGTTTGATGCAGCCTTAATTCACCCAATTGGCATAACTAATCAAGTACAACTCTAGTCATGTAGTGCCCTATGTCGTAGAACCATCTTTAGTGTCAGAACTTGTTGGATGGTGAAATGAGTATTCCTTAGGGAAACTCGGAGCGAATACTGTTGAGTATGTGGGGGTGGTAGGTTGAGGATATATCCTTGGCATCCACAATGTAGGTTGTGGAGGTTGTCTATGTTCATGCCTCATACACCTGATGTGATTGAGAACGACTGCGGTCGTGTCTTGGTAATTATAACATGATGTGATTAGTCGTACTGACTGAGGGGAAGAGATCTTAGGATACCGACACTCCTAGATCTTGTACGGAACCGAATAGCCCTTCGCAGGGGTCGGTTGGACTTTGAATGGTACGATTTAAATTCCCCAGGGTGTAATAAAAGATGTAATACATACATATAGCATATTTGTTTAGGGTTATACCCAACATTTCACATTGGATGATAACCCTTGTTTGTTCTCTTTACAAAAAGATGATGCTTCGTGCAGTTAAGAGATAGTAGATATACTTATGTTGTGGATATGCTTAAGATTGTAGTTGTGTACATACAGTAGTCATCCTTGTGTTGATAACTATACTACTACTGCTGATTGTAATCATGATGCTAGCTATCTCATGTTGTTAGTTATGTTTAGCATGCTAGCCATGCCTTTGTAATTAGAGATGCATATACTGCTAATCATGCTTATCCAGATAGTTGTGCTTATGTTTTTAGCTCTTCTTATGATGTTGATATGTTCAACCAATTAGACATGCTCATGTTGTTATCTATTCTATGTTACTAGACTTGCTCATGATCTTGCTCGTGATGCTAGATATGCATATGCTACTGAATTGCTTATATTTTCAGCAAGATAAAGGATGATAGTCAGGCTAATGATGATAGTTATAATCTACTCCTTATGTATTTTGATAATCATCAGTACTTATGATCTTATTTGTTATATTTGATTAAACTATTTAACTATTTAATTACTTAAAAATGTTGTAATCAATAAACATTGTTGGAGGTTATATCTCTTGCTGGGACATGGGTCTCACCCTTTTAGTTTGCCACATTTTTTTAGTAATCGGAAGTGACGATAACAAACAGGTGACAGAAAATAGGAGCTATAGTAATGAATTTTTGATAAAGTTGATTAGATGTCTAGTGTGTCCTAGAGTCGTCCATGTACTCTCAGGTCTGGGCAGGAAAAGTTTGTATGTGGTGTTTCAAATGAATCATACTTTTTTTAACATATTAATGCTTGCTTGTGTGGCATATACAAATATTGTTCTCCTGTGTATATATGTTGTGACTAAGGCAATAGAACAATTTGTATCAAATTCTTGGCATAGTATGGATATAAGAAAGATGTTGGGCTCTTATGCAAATGTTTCTGAGAGGGTGCTGACATTGAAATCAGTTTTAATTTACCCATATTTTTGGGTATGTGAATAATTAGTGATTGATTGTGATTTATGTTTTGAGTAATCTCATTTAGTGTAATATGTTCTCACAGGTTGGTATCATAGCTTTAGGTTCACTGAGTCTACAAGGACACTAGGACTTAGGACTAGAATGATGTCTAAGCTAGGAATACGACATAAAAATATGGTGCATATTGCCTAATCTCAGTATTTGGGTGTCCTGGCCAGATATTTAATTATTGAAGAAAAGGTATGGAACTCTCAGATTGTTATCTTTCTAATTACTCTGATCAATTAGTCATTTGACACAATCTAAAGAGCCTAACAAATAAGAAATCATGGTGTGAATATGTCAATCCTACCTTAAAGAAGATGAGAATTGCATCATTATCGATCAAAACTTGAATGTTTGGTAAATATAAGAGAAAGATACAACACCATGAAATCTAAATCTGAATACAAATAAGGAAAAGAGTTCTTGAATATGTGATTCAAGAAGATAATAAAGTAAAAGACAAACCAGTCTATGCTTATAAAGTGAATCAAGGTATGAAATGCACATAAGATAGAGAGAAATCCTATAACAAGTACAAAATGAGAAGATAAATGGGAACAATGGCAAAGAAATAAGGTGGAACCTAAGTTAATCTCAAACCAACCTATGTGTGTAAGAAAGTGTTAATGAAAAATCAGCATGGCATGTGAAAGAAATTAAGGGAGATGATCTTGATTTAATGAAGAAAATGTGGAATATGATGATTTACCGGTCGATAAGTTGTTGAAAAACATAATAAAATAAGAGAACGTACCAAGTGTGATAAATTGTCATCAAGGAATGAGTAATGAGATATGTTAATCATGATTATTCCTCTACTAATGGAAAGGAACCTGAAATGAAAAACGTAAAATGATACATAAGAAGCAGTAACTTGCACAATGAAAATAGAATTGGTTACCTTTTTGCTAGTGACCTTGAACAATGTTGCTATGATGTGGGAAGTGTGTTTCCCTTTGTGTCTTTTCTTTCCAAGGCACAACTTTCAAGTGGATCATTGCCACTTGGTATGTGTGGATTCGTTGTAAACATGAGGGTGGATAGCTTATTATAACATAAGGTTGTTTGGACTATGGTTCCAAGTTCATAAAGTTTATGATGGTTTTTATTTTGAGACTTCCAATAATTAGGAAGAATCATCTTATATGTCTCGATATTTGTTATGTTGGTAAAAGTAGATGATATAAGGATGTGAGTTGCTTGTATCACATGGGGTGGATACCAAGGTAATGAATCCTAGTATCCAAGATGTATTAATAATATGAGAAATATGTGAAGGTTGGAGATGTTTATTAAATGAACATTATAAGTATTCCTCTCCCTTAGAGAGAGAGAGTTGACGATGACCCTTTAAATGTTGTTAGGAAGGAAAAACAAACATGATTCTATAATGTTGTGTATGGTTCAATGATAGCTGGGAAAGACCACTATCAAGGATAGATAGTTTGTTGGTTAATAAATATGTGATATTGTATTCCTTTAAGATAAACATATGATCAAATATCATTGCATAAGAGTTATATTGGATGACATAATCCATATGAACATGATGAGTTTAGAGTTATGCCCTTTAAACTAACCAATGTACCAATAGAATTTATGAATAGGAGGAACAAAGTGTTCAAGTAATGTCTTACAAGTTGTAGTAATATTTGAATAATGACATGTCAAAGTATTTCAAATATGGTAAAAAATATGATCAATATTTCTTCAAAAAACCTTAGAGTTGTCGAAGCAGCAATAGCTATGAGACAAGTTTAACAAGAGTGAGATGGGGTTGATTAAATTTCTTTATGGGATCACGATATGTCTTATAAGTAGGTTGTGTAAATCCTAGTAAGGTGAAGATAGTGTTGTTGTTTCACACTGAACAAGGTTGACTAGGAATGATGTTTCCTTTTATGGAAGGACAACATCCAGTGTCAACATTTCTTTTGATGCTGAAAAAGAACTAACAAGAGTTCTAGTGTCACTGTATAAAAAAAGGATGGATATATTGCCTTTTTATGCTTCAAGGAATGGTATGCGACACATGGCATGATTGGTAAAAAGGTAGCAAATGTGAATTTTGAGTAATGTATTGATACAATAGATATAATTTTAGGATGATAACTAGAATTTAAAGTTGAACATTACTATTAGCTTTGTATAGGTGGCACAACAAGTTTTTATGTTCCATATTTGCAAATGTCTTCTTATGTGAGGGTTTTTGTGCAGACCCAATATGAGATATGTATGAATGATGTGACATCACCATGATATGCAAGTAACCATGTGAAGGTAATAGGATGAGGTGCAAAGCAAGTACTCATCTTTGTTTACCTTGGATTTCGGGGGCGAAATCCCTGTTAGGGGTTTATAGTTGTAAGGCCCCTAAACTTGCTTAATGAGTTGAACAAGATTAATTATCATAATTTAATTCTTATAACCATAATATAACCTTGTTATATTCTTTGAAATCATAGTACAAGCTTAATTTTCAAATTTGGTCCAATTTGGACACTGTTTGAGCAAGGTATGCAATTTTATGCACATTTTGGACTTTTCTGCAATTTACCCAATTGAGAGGTTTTCTTTGAAATTTATCACTTGTATTATGTTCCTTGGATATTCTCTCATCATTCTTGATCTTGTTGAGACATGGGGCCGCCTATTTAAACCTTGTATTCAAGGTGTTTTCTTCAAGGGCATTTTAGGGGTTTCCCCTTCACAGATGAGCTACCTTTAGTAGCTATCAACTAATGAATTATTTGATTGGATGGGAAATTCGAAAAAGGAAATCTAAGCAGGTCTATAAACATGTTGGGGGAGCTTCTTATGAGTGTTCTTGTATATTCTTAATAAATTAAGGCCAAGGACACTTGGATAGATACTAGAACTTCAACTTTTTCTTTTTGCTTTATTTTAAAGTTCATATACTTATCCCCAAGCACCAAAATGAGCCATTTTATCTCCACCACTTCAATCCTTCTCCCAACCTCATTCTCCCTCTGTGATGCTGCGAATTTTTCTATCCAAGGAAGAAGAAAGTGGGGATCTTCTTGGAAAAAGGATCTAGGGTTGCAATTGACTTCATTTTAGGGTTGAAAAAGCTTCCTTCTAGTGATCTTGACCTAAAAGAGTAAGAATTCCCTTATTTCCTCCGTTTATTTCTTTTTTATACTTCCTCCTAGCTTTCAAAAGGTTGGAACCTTGCTGTGCCATGGTAGAAATTTCTCTAAAGCTCTAAAACCCTACCTTTCTTGCTCCTTATGCTTAGGGTTTGCTCATTTGATGAAGAAAGGTGCTAGATGGACGAATTCATAGCTTATTCTTGGATTATCTACCCTACCTTCTCGAGATTTCTTATGTGTGGGGTTTCATATTCTCATTATATGAAAGTTTTATAACTTTCTCCATGTTTATTGCTTATCATAAGCTTTCTAGATCATGTGCTTGCCTGAAAATGAAGATTTATGCACTAAAAAGCTATGCTTGACTTGGATTTCGATTTTATAATGTTCCATGTTATGATTTCAGTTCTATATGAACCTGTGATTATTTTCATGTTATTTATAAGGTATAATATGACTTGTATCAGGTTGGTTTTACAACCTACGGTGCTAAGCACCTATCAACCAATGGTCAATTTTAGGATTTTAAGCTGATTTCTTCTATAAACCCATGTCCTGATGATGGTACCATTGCAACAACCCTATGGTGTTGTCTTCATGACAACTTATGGTCATGATCAAAGGTGTCATATGATGATGAAAACCTATGGTCACCCCCTTATGTCAGGTTTTGGATCAATTATAAGTATAATGATTAACCATTAAGTACCCTACTGATGTTATCAATCAATGATGTCATTAGCTGAATATTTGATGCTGATTAATGAATATAGTGTTGATCTAACAACCTATGGTGATTTAATGATCACTAAGGATGGTGGATCAGGTCTCTAAAACCTATGTTAAGTTAATCATTGTAGTTGTAGCATCAATTAAGCCTTAGACCAATGGTTTCTTAGGTCACTTGATGCAATGGTCGGACCTATATTGTAATTGATGGTTAACATATGAACTAGACCCAATGATCAAGATCTAATGTTTATTCCTACAATAAGGTGGAATGATGGATAATTTAATATGTTGGTCCTAATAATGGGATTTATATGGTTTCCTTTATATGATCAACTTAAGGAGCTTACTTATTGACAATGGATGGCTTGTTTTAACTGAACAACCGATTGTGGATTTTACCCTACTCTCAGTGGAACTTTTGTGTTTTAAATCAAGGGATGTCTAGGGTTTGATGGTGACTCTTTCTAGAGAAGAAATCAAGGATTTCGTATGTGGTTTATCCAAGGTGTTTACTTATATAGACAACCAATGGTCTTACCTTTTAAACATCCAATGGTTCTGGGTGACATTGTGGTATGGTGATATGGTTTGAATGATGATGGAACAAATGGAGGGTTACCCTTATTAAAGTAGTCTAACCTATTTACTCATATGAATAGGAGGTATAATAACCATATTTTGTTGATATGAAACCCTAATGAGGTATAGCTTGTTATACCTAGCTTTAATATAACTAAATGATGGTAATTGGGTAAGAATAGTCCTTGAATGTTTAATACAATCATGGAGTATTCTATTATTATTGTTGAAGCCTTGGTATGGTATAATCTGATAGTTACACCTTGATTTATGTGTGGGTTCATACTTGAGAATAGCATAGAATTTGATAGTGGTGCTTCACCTTATGCATCCATGATCCAATGGGGATGTCGTGAGTTAGGGTTTGGGTATAAGTGCTGATTAGTAACATTGATATAATTTATTATGTGGAATCTAACTCAAATGCAAATAGATAAGATGAGTATTCATGTTTAACATTTTATGTGATGGAATTATGGTGGAATAACCTACTTAACATGATCATAAACTTAATGTGTTAATTGGTGGTTATTGATAACCTCCAATTTTGTGATGTTATCTTAGTAGTTTTCTTTATTTTTTCACACTCTTCCTTCGATAAATTAGACAAAATCCATAGCAATTCCCTTTTATTTTAAATATATTATTAGATTAACTTTTCTCCTTTTTACTTACAGAAAAAGACCCAAACGGTCCCAAGACCGCATGGACTCACACTGTCCCAAGACTGCATGAAGCCAAACGGTCCCAAGACCGCATGAACTCACACGGTCCCAAGACCGCATGAAGCCAAACGGTCCCAAGACTGCATGGACTCACACGGTCCCAAGACCGCATGAAGCCAAACGGTCCCAAGACCGCATGGACTCACACGGCCCCAAGACCGCATGAAGCCAAACGGTCCCAAGACCGCATGGACTCACACGGTCCCAAGACCGCATGAAGCCAAACAGTCCCAAGACCGCATGGACTCACACAGTCCCAAGACCGCATGAAGACAACCGGTCCTAAGACTGCATGGAGTCACTCGATCCCAAGACCGCATGAAGCCAACCGGTCCTATGACCGCATGGAGTCACACGGTCCCAAGACTGCAAGAAGCCAACTAGTCCTAAGACCACATGGAGTCACTCAATCCCAAGACCGCATGAGTCCAAAAGGTCTCAGAGCCCAAACGGTCTCAGGGTCCAAACGGTCTCAGAGTCCAAACGGTCTCGAGGTCCAAATGGTCTCAGAGCCCAAATGGTCTCAGGGTCCAAATGTTCTCTGAACCATAACGATCCTCAAAATCGTTTGGACCCAAAAATGACCAAACCGCTTGGTTTTCACTTAAGGCCTATAAATAAGACCCAAGGGGTCCTCCCAAGGTCATCAAGTTTTTAGACGCCCAGAGGCTGCTTCTACTACTCTAGAGCTACTCCAACCTCCATCCTACGCCCAAAGGATGCCGGTCTGAGATCCACACTCCATCCTGAAGTTGCTTCCTCTCTCTTCACCAAAGAAGGTGGGAAGAGGAGACCTCATCATCGAGCAACCTGTGAAGCTTGAAGATCGTCACTCTCTCTCTTCTCACCTCCTTATTTGTCCTAGCTATGAGCAAGTAGTCTCTTTCACTAGGGTGCGGGGAGTAGCCCCACTACCCATATTTTCATTCCATATAATGTAATCCATAGTTTGCAATATAGAGATGCTTTCTTTCCAGTTCGACATCAATCGTTTAATGAATGCTTGTTGCTTGATCACCAACTTGTGTTATCTTTTATCTTTTAGTATGAATTGTCTATGTTTGTACTATTAGATTCGAATCTCTATTGAATGTTGGTTCTTGGTGCATGTATCCACCATGCATCTGTTTCGGTATCTAGAAGTGTTTCTCAATAAGTGGAGTACACTCACTTCCATCGTTGTGCTTTCACACTATGAAATGGAATCAGTTGACGTATGAAAATACAACCTTGATGAGTCGAGGAACACACTTTGTGAGGGGAATGATTTAAAGTAGGTGACCATTCATTTGTAGATGACTGGCGTTGCAACATTCTCACACTTCTTGTAGTTAGTTCTTCGAAAGGAAACTAAATCTACAAAGATACTAACTGTTTAAGACTCTTATTCCAGGTTATGTTTTATGTTGCATGTTTTGATCCATGTGTAGTGGCGGTGAAAGCCGATCACATCCTAGTGGCTCCTTATCATTGTTTAACATTCTTAAATTTACTTGTTTTACTTTACTTGCTATTAGTTTAAAAAAAACCAAACCAACCTTTTGATTTAAATACCTACTATTAAGAGATTAAGTGAAATTCTAATGTTTTCCATCTTGTTGCTCCCAACAAGACCGTTGTCCCGTGGATTCGACCCTTAACTATACTACGATAAGACTTCCACGTATCTTAGCATACGTGGGTGGAGTTCTCGATCTAGTATAAGCAAGGCTAAACTTACAAACTCACCATCTTTAGGATTTTTAGTGGTGCACGCATTTCCACGTGTGTGGAAGCTCCATCAAAAATTGGCGCCGTTGCCGGGGACAATGGAACATTTTAATTTCATTTAGTATCTTGCTAGTTGGTTAGGGTTTTACACTTTCTTTTAATCATTAGTCCATATCTTCTTGAAATTCATTATATCTCTGGCATCATCTAAAAGGTGTGTCCTTTTCTCTACTCAGGTAGAAGACATGTATGCAATCATCGCATAATCTCGGATTCTCCCCTGATCCAGAGTACGACTCTGAGGTAGAGAGAAGCTTCCATCACCGCATCAGACTTAACCGCCAAAGAGCCAGGCAAATGGCTGAAGATCAACGCCAAGCTGCGCTAGTAATGGAGAGGGTCAATGCCGCCATCGCCGCCTAAAGAGCACAACTCATTGTTGACACCCTTGCTCAGATTCAAGCAGAGATCCGAGCAGAAGAACAAGCCCGCATCCGAGCTGAAAACGAAGCAGCAAACCAAGCTGCCCAGTTAGAGCTAAGAAACAAGCAATTGAGGGACTATTCCGTCCCCAAGAACTATGAAGACAATCATCTGGTTCGTCCTCCGATCATCAACATACCCAACTTTGAGATCCGGACACAATGGATTCAAATCATGCATGGCATCTCATTCTCTGGTGGCTCTGGAGATGACTGTATGGATCACTTGAAGAGGTTCAAGGCACTTTGCCGACTTGTCCCACAGGCTGGAGTTTCTTTTGACGCAATAATGCTACATCTTTTCCACTTCACTCTATCAGGAAGAGCTTTGAGCTGGTACAACTCGCTTGATAGGGAGCCAATAATCACCACATGGGCTCCCTTGGAAGAAACGTTCTTGGAGAAGTTCTTACCCCCTTCGTTAACTTACGAGATTAGGGGGCAGATTAACCAGTTTGCCCAACTTCCTGGAGAATCTCTTGCAGAAGCATGGTAAAGGTTTAAGGAGCTTCTAAGAAAGTGTCCTCATCACAGCATCTCCCAAAATCAATTAATAAAAATGTTCTATAGGGGAGTGAGTGATGACATCAAGCAATTTCTAGATTCCTCATCTGGAGGAAATTTTATGAGAAAGAACTACGAGGATGCTTGGAAAATCATCACACTTGGAGCTGAGAATCAATCCAATTGGGGGCGATCATCCGGCAAGGGAGTCCTCAAAGTTTATAAAGCTGAGGAATCAATGGAAATGAAGGCTATTGGTGAAGCCTTAAAGACCATAGCTCATAAACAACAGGCTCTTGGAACTTCACTTGGAGAATTTGATAAGAAGAAAAACCCTCAAGTCCAACAGGTTAAAGCTGCCACATGGACATGTAAAGCTTGTCACGCATCTGATCACCCAACTCTGTCATGCGGTCTGCTTTACAATGTGATGATGGATATGTGATAACACCAAATTTTGTGACGTTTTTGCCCTTTATTCTGTTATCAAAACTACCCTTTTCTACTATTTTCCTCTATTTTATTAGCATTTTCGCAATAATTGGCCAAGCAACGCTCTTATTCCAATTTTTCCTATCTTCTACAGAGTTTTCCTCGTTTTTGTGCAATAAGGCCGATTCCGGCCCACAATAAGTCTAAGCCCGTCTCGACCTTCCTGACGCCCGATACTACCCAGCCCGACAGGGGCTGGGCGACACAAGAATGATCGACGGAGAAGGGCACCTTGCAAAAGGGACGTGCCGGCCGACACACCTTCTACCTGACAGGGAGCCAAAGCCGCATCGACGACCCAGCTCGTCGAGCGACACGACCACCCACCGGCAGGCGTGTCGCCCACCACGTGACCAATAACCAGCACCTCGCGCCGAGATATGCCTGTATCGGCCATCCACATCCATCGACCGGCGTATAAGGGAGCTACGTGGCGCTTTGAGCACCATGTTTTCTCACCAACCAGCTGACTATAAATAACAGCTACAGGAAGCCAGAAAAAGACAGGTTGGATAGGTCGGGATGGCTGGCCAGTTCACAGTTCGGACAGTTGGGGACTTGAGCTATCTGCGAGAGAAGTGCGAGAGCAACCGTATCGTGCCCCAGTACTCGTACCGGGCGACACTAGGTGAGCTCTTCCTCATCCCGAGAGGGAGGGGATCGGTTCACCTAGGACTGTACCGGACGACACTGAGGGCCGATATCGGCCGATGTAGATACGCGACACGAGTGCCTGACAGCAATGCCCGACAGTAGTATATGTAAATGCATGGCCGACACGATACCGAACCCAATACGCTCCGCCCGTCAGTCGTGCCGCCTGAGAGGGTGTGCCGCCCGACATGAGCGTATCGGCCAGGGTCTTCGAATGATATAGTCGTCCGTCAGGCGTGCCGTTCGAGAGTTCGTGCCACCCGACACGGCTGTACCGGGATAGGTCCCTGGACGGTATCGGGCTGGGAGTAGTAGTAGTCTGTCGCCCTTCTACATCAAGAAGGAGACATCTATCTTTAATTCTGTTATTTAAATTCTTAGCTTATGCATTGTATTAAGACCCTTATTTCTTATGGAAATAGAAATGCTTAATTGCTATTTGTTTAATGCTTAATGCCTTATGATTGGGTAACTGCTGTGTTGGATATCTGAACTCTAGCTTGCATGTTTTGGATCGCGTTTCGCTTAGCTACCGAATCGTCTTTCCCGTCGCAACTACTTCGAGAGTTGGGTTGTGGCTCTAGTGTTCGGTCCGATTCTGGAGTATGAGAGTGCCCGGAACGGAGTTGTTTTAGTATCATTCCACTCTAACTTGAGCCCAACAACCTTGAGAGGGGTGTTGATGCTTGGTTAGAGGCACCCACTCTGAGAGGAGGGGTGTGGGGTGATACTGCTACCGCTTGTCTTACTGAAGTCTTGTCCCTTGCATTATGCCTTAAACTGCAGTTTATCTCTCTATTTTCTGTTGCATGAAAATCCCTAAAAACTGCTAAATGACAAAATCTTAATCTTTCTTGTAACTCCAGTTAGAGATAGTTTTCTTTGATTTAATCGTGACATCTTGTTGTTCCCCTTCGGGGAACTTTAATATCTCTTTATACCCACCGGAGTGTAGAGTGTCGATTCAGAGTCGTCAACACAACCCACCTTGTCCCTGTGTTCGACCCCATATGACTACTTCGACCCCGTAAACAAAGTTGCGGGTGCCTAGAAGGATTCGGGTTATAAATGTGAAGGCTCGACTACCTCAAATACGCCTCCAGTTTTAGGACGCGCGATTTAGGCCGGTCAACTTTCTGGCGTCGTTGCCGGGGACAAGGCAAATGGCACTGTTGACGAATCCGAATCCACTAACTACACTCCCTTGCCTCAAGCTTAGAAATAGGCTTGACAACACTTCTTTTTCTTTTTCTTTTACTCTAAGCATTATTCTTTACCCCAATTATAATTTTCTAAACATGATTTTTATGCGGTTTTCAGGTACTCTGATCTAGTGAACACCGAGACTGTCAACCATGCCTCCTCGCGTAGAGCCACCGTCTGGAAACGAAAGCCCAGGAGGGAGGCCAGATTCGCCTCCACCGGAAGACAACGACCGGTATAGTGATCATGAGCGGCAAGAAGATCTAGAATCACCAGGGCATGAGGAAGAGCATCATCAACATAGACGTCGTCGGAGACACAGGAGGAATCATGATAACCGGGAGCGACGCCGAGACGCCAGCAACAGTGACGACTCGGAGGAAGAAGAGAAAACTCTGAGAGAGTTGGCTTCTACAAAGGCCAATAGATCGAGGTGCCCCGTTATCATCCCAAGGTTCAATGCGACAAACTTTGAGCTCAAGCCATTTGTGATCTCCATGATTCAAAATAAAAGCTTCAGGGGGAGTTCTAAGAGCGACAACCCTTACCATCACCTTGATGCTTTCAAAAACATCTGCGACACCATAAAGATGTGAGGGGTTCCCCAAGAGGTCATTTACTGCAAGGGTTTCATCTTCTCTTTGGAGGATAAGGCTCTATCATGGTACCTTGGGCTACCCCACCAAGCGCTGAATGGATGGGGAGAACTGGCTGACGCATTTGTAAACAAGTTTTACCCCACTGAGAAGACGATGAGGAACAAGTTAAAAATCACGTCTTTCACGCAAAAGCCAAATGAAAACCTCCACGACGCCTGGGAACGATATCTGGAATATCAGAGGGACTGCCCTCACCACAATTTCAAGAAGGGTTTCCTGGTCTCCACCTTCTACAATGGGCTAACTCCCGATGAAAGGGTATCACTGAATGCGGCAGCAGGAAGTGACTTCTTAGGAAAAAAGCCGAGCAAGTCCGAAAAGATCATTAGGAACATGGCTGAGTTGAAGGCCGATGTTGACTATGATAGATCCGATAGAGGGCAGGCGAAGAAGGAAGGGGAAGGAATCTCTCTTGAGTCCAAGGCTCTGGAAAACATTACTTCTCAGATTCAAAGGATAGCAACAGATGTGAAACAACTGAAGGATCATGGCGGAAAGGGGAAGAAGCAAGTTGAGAAAGTCATGAAATGTGTTACCTGCGGTGAAGGAGGACATGGGGTAGACAACTGCGTCTACACCATACCCGGCACCGACAGTGACTCTGACTCAGAAGAAGAGAGGACTGAGAATGTATCCTACATGAGCTTCAAGAGACCAGACCACCCCGGATTTAATTATGGCAACAAAGACACGACCGAGAACTCACATCAGCTAAACACCCTGACCAGGCCCATGCAACCTTTTGAAAAGAGGGGGGGATCAGGCCAATACACCAAGAACAACCAGTTCCAGCCAGCAAAAGGTAATTTCCAAGCACCAGGAAAGTACCAAGGCCCGCCCCGTGAACAGGAGAAAGGGGTGAACCAATCCGAAGTGATCGGCCAGTTGTTCGATTTTTTCAAGAAGCAGGACACCGTTAATCACCAGTTAGCACAAAGTGCACTGTCCAATTCGGGGGTTTTGAACTCATTGCAGGTCCAGTTGGCAGATATGCAGACACATCAATGCCAAATCGACCAGCAGCTAGCGCAGCTCGCCGAGATTATGAAGAATCCTGTAGGGAAGATCCCGTCTAACACCGAACCAGCTAAAAGATAGATCAAGATGAAGAAGCTGAAGCACGTCTAGCTGTAGATAGGAAATGCAGCGCTCCTCGGGAGGCAGCCCGCGCTTTTATTTTCCTAGAATAGGATGTTATTTACTTTCTTGCAAGACAGACATTACAAACATTATGGACTGTAATAAGGCCTGAGTCAGTGCATGTGCACGTGTGCTGACTCTTTTTGTTTTAAGGGCCACCGCTTTAGTTTTATTTTCCAGGATGGGTAAATACCATCTGAGGCCAGGTTTAGCCTTAGGCCAATGATGTTTTACCCGCCTGTCGCCCCTTTCTTTAAGTGGGTTTTACTTCGGAGTTTTGTCCCGAAAAATCTTGTATCGGTCGGGCGAAGTCTGGTCTAGCAAATCTTTTTTTCCCAGACCGGATCGGGCGGCACACCAACCGACATATAGATTGCGCCTGTCCCAGGAGGGGATAGTTTTACCGCGACATCCGGCCGCTATATATAAGGCAAAAACTTTACCGTGTCGCGCTCCCGGACTTTACCTTTTTCAGCTACCGTATCGCACAGTACTTTTCTTGCCCTCCGCTCCCGTGTCGTGCAGAGACCTCTTTCGATCCCGTGACGCGCAGCACCTTAAGGAAAACAAAGGTATCGCGCGACAACTCTATCACCCGAGCATACCCGATACAGACCTTTATCGCGTACGGCGTATCGGGCGAAGATTTTGCGTTGATTTTTCTTGTCGCCCGATACTGTTATCGCGCGACACGATTCTCTCGCACCTGCCCGATACATCTGTGTCGGGCACTGACCGTATCGTCCGTTTATTTTTGTACCGAGCAGCGCTCTTTCAAGACCCTGTCGGGCACTCAGTTCCTTTTGGTCGTATCGCCCGACACAGTTGTATCGGGCAAGCTTTACCTGATCTTGTCTCAAGGCCCGATACAGTCGTGCCAGGGTGTCTTTCCTTTTATTAATTTTCCCGTTAATAACAAAACAACATTTGTTTGATTGATGATAGGGATGGCACGCACAAAGATAACTGTTAGGCTCATTGACGAGCAAGGCAGGAGGGTTGTCACCGAGCCAGAGGCAGAGGTGGCAACGGTCAGGCAAAAGTGCTCGAACCCTGAAGCAGCTGGACCCTCAACGTCTGGAAAGAGGGTGAGGACAGAAGAAGCGGACACTCCAGCCGCAACACCTGCTCCAACAACAGAACCCCTGGAGCACACGCCAGGAAGGTTCGTGCCAAGAGATGAGGAGCACAGACGCCGATATGCTGAGCTAGGAGCCAAGCTCTACAGGCCGAGCAGGTTCGGCCACCAGTCATCCTTCATGCAGTTGGGCATCTTCGGGAGACTGGAGGACGTACTTGTTGTAGCCGGTCTGAGGCAAATCTGCTTCAGCCTATCCGCCTCCTACACCGAGCTCACGAAGGAGTTCATGGCGTCCCTTCACCGAGTAAAGAATACACCTGCGGAAGCCAGAAAGTATGGCGGAGCAGACAGACTCCAGGGGAAACTTTACAATGCAGAGCACGTCATTTCGGAGAAGCTGCTCAACCAGATTTTCTCCTCCAGCGAAGAGGAGAGAGGGAGACTAGATAATGGTGAAAGAATCACCGAAGGGGACGGATTCAACCCCGTAGATATCTGGGAAAAGCTAACCGGGGAGTCATCTTTCAAACCCGGGAGCAAGGTGGCGGCAGTGCACTCATGTTTCTGGAGGATAATGCACAAGCTGGTGGCGTGCCTCCTCTTCAGCAAGAACGAGTCCAGCAACATTTACTCCGAGGACCTCCACGTCATGTGGCACATGATGGAGGGCCGGACTATCAACCTGGGACGCTTCTTGCTGAACAGGATGCACCCAATAAAGGATGCCACCAAGGAATATTGCATGGGTGGCATCGTGAACCTAATCGCGGTGGGGTTGGGATACCCGCGTGAGCCGCGCAGCCTCTCAAGAACAAGAGGGGATGAGTTGATCGACCTCAAGTACCTCATGAGGTCGGGTATAATAAAGAAGGAGGGGCGGAGTTACTTCTACAAGTTCGCACGGATAAAGATCCTTCTCCCGCTTCCTCGTTGTGCCGTCTACGACGCAGAAAAGCTAGTCTTCACCACAGCCGAGATCGAGGCTGTGGCAGCGGGCGCAAGCTGTGCTCCGCCCCCAAGGAGCCAAGAGTGGGGGATCACCACGGGGCCCATCCCGCTGGGTACTCGGCAGGACGTATTTTCAACAGCTCCTGCCGAGCGGCCCACTGCCTCGGAGCCACGAACGACAGCCACGACAACAAGGCCAGCGGTGGCAAGAGAAGAACCGGCGATCATGGAGGTCGCTGAGACAAGAACTGGAACTGCAGCGAGAGAGATGGTTGCAGTCCCCATAATTTCTACTACGCCCTTAGGGGCGATTGATGAAGTACAACCGGATGTCAGCGATGAGCTATTCGCCGACATCCTACAAATGGAGCTCGAACGAGCACAGGTGACACCGACACCGCCACCAAAGTCACCTGTTGCAGTTGTTGAGGAGATCGTCGACAACGTCAATATGGGGCAGCATCCATCCCCCACGACACGGTCTCCTCCGATACAACAAGAGGGCAGGGCAGCACCGACACCCCGCTCAGAAGCATCAGCCACGCAGACGATAGAAGTAGGTTCTGCCTCGTCAGGCAGACCATCACGCGGGTGGAGCATTTCGAGGTCGAGGGGGAGACAAGCGGAAAACCCTCCTTCACTCGGAATGATGTTGGGACAAGAACTCGATTTCTTGCGGGAGGTAACAGAAAACCATTCTACTACATTTCTTTCCCTAACCCACAAGTTATCATTTTTCAAACAAAGGTTGGATAGCCATGAATGAGAGCTGCTGGCTTTGGCCAGCCTACCTGGCCGGCTAGAGGCAGTAAATGCCACGCTACAACAAGTCCTGCAGCGCCTTAGCGAGATCGAGGGGAGGCTGAACAGGGATGACGACCATCCACGCCCAAGGCAGCCGAGAAGATCATCGTCGCCTCCTGGTCCGGGCTCTCAATCCTCATCGTCAAGAGCGTCGTCAGGATCATCAACATCCACCTCCTCCTCCGGCATATCTTCATCGGCAACTGGAGGAAATTCATCACAAGGGCGAGGATATGAAACTCCAGCCAGACAAGGAAGCCCTTTTGACCTGAATGAGGCCGCTCCCTCAGCCCCCTTTGACGAAGCTGAGGATAACGATGAAGATATCAGCATCGGGGAGGGCTCTTCTGATGAATCCGAGGGAGAAGGGGGGGGACATCTGCACCGCAAATGAAAGACACCTCCCCAGAAGAAGGAGTTCGAGGGCTGATCTCACCGATTTCTCCACACCGACAGAGATACCTTACTTCAAAATGGCTGACTTTGACAGAAGGGTCATAGGATATCTAACGATCAGAGACCAGAAACTACTCAACATGGTCCTGAGATCGCAAGCCGACGAGGAAGAGGTACTCTGGAGCGACAGTTATTTTTCGGTGAAGCGTGGAACTCTGAGAAACATCTTCCGCGCCAAGGCCGTCGTAGGGAAGAGTTTGTTCAGAGTACTACAAGGGGCCATTATAGAAAACGCCGACAAGAAGAAAGGCCAACATACAGTTTACGTTGCCACCCCAGCCCTAGCAAGAAGACTAATGATGGGGTTGTCAAATTCTACGCAGGTAGAAAGTATGTTGGATTACATTGAAGTGCACAATCCGAAAAATGGTGCTGGCCCCTTACAAACACAGAAACAACTGGTTCCTGTGCATTGCCGACCTCCGAAATCATGATGTCCAACTGCATTGTTGCTGCAGCAAAGAGGTCCCGCACACAGGAAGTACGTTCCTACACCCAAAGGACGTAAAGCTAAGACTGTTGCCGCTACCTCTCCACTGGGTCATCAAGTACGGAGTCCAGCGCCACAACGACGTCTGGAATTTCTACTCACTAAGGGACTTCCCAGTCCAAGAAGAGGAGGGAAGTGGAAATAGCGCATTCATAGTCCTCAGAGCCATGGAGATGATACATATCTTCGGATACTTCAAGCAACTCCAGAATAATAACTTCTACAGTCTCAGAAGCAAATATGCATTGCTGTTGATAAAGGATAAGCGCTACTTCCGAGACGCGGGGATACCAGAAGAGCATCTGGATAGTGAACAAGAAGAAGAGTCATCTCAACACAGCAGCCCTCCTGAAAAAGAAGCAGAAGCAGAGACGAACGTCTGTGGGGCAGGCAAACAGATAAACATCTTGCGGCAAGTTTTCGGACACGACGAACATGCCTCGCCCCAGAACCTGGAGGAGTCAATCCACAACTTCGACTGTTTCTCATGCGCTACCCTCACGCAGGAACAGGTCAACGAAATCCACATGAAGTTGGCTGACTCCAACCCTGCAGACATAGCTTACTCGGCAGGCGATGTCATAGTCCCGATTGACGACTTAAGGGACATGGTAAAAGAGGGAGGATGTTTGGCGTTATCTGTGGCGGTCGCCTACATCCAGATACTACGAAACAAGTCTGAACACGCATACATAGCAGATCCAATGCTGTTCAACGACATTTGCCTAGCCGATGAGCAAGGGGCGAAGGAAGCTTTCCTAGCAGAGTTGGAATGCAGAGTCCCAGATACCATTCTCCTTCCAATCCTACACAACAACCACTGGACGCTCTTAACGGTGTACACCCAACAACGAGCAGGGATTTTCTACAATAGCTCGGACAGCAATAAAGACCATCCAGTGCCTTGTACATTGACAACACTGACATCTCTTGAACGATTAGTACGAAAGTACTATATCGATATAGCAGCGCTGATACAACCATTCCTGGGAATGCAAGCAAGAAGCTGGCATGAACTCCAGTTCTGCCACCGCAGCCCGCAGCAAATTCAACTATCCAACGACTACGGCATCTTCGTCCTGGAATGGATGGCAAATGAGGCAATGCCTGATCAGCTCCTCCACATCGACTATCACAGCAAAAGAGGAGAATATGTGTGGGAGCTCTTATCTAGCCCAGGCGCGCTGATCATCTAACCCTCACTGATTAACATTTCCTTACCTCATCTACTTCACAACTCTGGGACAGAGTGTGGAGTAAGTTTGGGGGGGGGGGGGTACCATGTACCAGTGAGGGAGGTACAAAACTTTTCTCCTTTGATCCCCCTCGTCGTATCCAATTCAATTAGTGTACATATAATTTTTTTTAGTGTACATATAATTAGTGTACATATAGCATATAACCCTTTCAGTGTACATATAACTTCTTACACAACCTTTTTCCTTTTTGCTAAAAGTCTTGAAAACTTTGAAAATTTTTGCTTATGATCCCCTATACTTGCTTATGTACAAAGTTGTTGTAATAATAATAAAAACCTGTTGTGACTTCTTGCAAAGTTTACTTTCTGTATATTTAACGAGTTACAAGTTCTATCATATCTTTCTGATAATGTTGTCTCAAACAAACAAAAGATTGTGCCTTGCCATCCAAAAATTTTCAAAAATAATAATCTCACAAACAGCTAAGAGACAAGTATGGAGAAGGAAAAAGCTGCCCAAACAGCAGATATCTCTTTTGTTTTCCCTTACCCAACAAAAATCCCAAAAAGAGAAAGAAGCCTTATGAGCGTGAATAAAAGTATGAGAGTTGTGCCCAATAAAAGAAAAGAAAAAAAAATATATATACACACTTGTTTTCCAAAAGAACCCATCTTTAGGCATGGTAGATCCGGGGCAGTGGTACGTAGGATGTGAAATCACTGCTCTAAAGCCAACTGGCTTGGACTGCAGGGACCATTTGCCCGTTAACGGACCCTTACCTGGATGGACTGATGGGAAACAAGAAGAAAATCCCAAAAAGCCTTAGCCTACCCTATACACAACTTTCTGCCCCTAAAATAAAGTTGTTTGGTGTGGAAGCTAACTTCAGAATCATACACCAAAGTCTCGCTGAAGCTGTGGAGAAGAAAACTTTTACTTAAATAATAAGGCAAGTAGGGCAAGGTCTTTTGTTCGCATTAAGACAGCATTACCTCCAAGACATCGCAAATCTTGTGCTACCCTTTAGCCTTAAAGTTTTGCTGTGCAAGAAGAAGCAACACAAAGTTTAGTTTAAATATTGATTGAGGACAATCAAAAAGCTAAGTTTGGGGGAGTTGATAACACCAAATTTTGTGATGTTTTTGCCCTTTATTCTGTTATCAAAACTACCCTTTTCTGCTATTTTCCTCTATTTTATTAGCATTTTCGCAATAATTGGCCAAGCAACGCTCTTATTCCAATTTTTCCTATCTTCTACAGAGTTTTCCTCATTTTTGTGCAATAAGGCCGATTCCGGCCCACAATAAGTCTAAGCCCGTCTCGACCTTCCTGACGCCCGATACTACCCAACCCGACAGGGGCTGGGTGACACAAGAATGATCGACGGAGAAGGGCACCTTGCGAAAGGGACGTGCCGGCTGACACACCTTCTACCCGACAGGGAGCCAAATCCACATCGACGACCCAGCTCGTCGAGCGACACGACCACCCACCGGCAGGCGTGCCTCCCACCACGTGACCAATAGCCAGCACCTCGCGCCGAGATATGCCTGTATCGGCCATCCACATCCATCGACCGGCGTATAAGGGAGCTACGTGGCGCTTCGAGCACCATGTTTTCTCACCAACCAGCTGACTATAAATAACAGCTACAGGAAGCCGAAAAGACAGGTTGGATAGGTCGGGACGGCTGGCCAGTTCACAGTTCGGACAGTTGGGGACTTGAGCTATCTGCGAGAGAAGTGCGAGAGCAACCGTATCGTGCCCCAGTGCTCGTACCGGGCGACACTAGGTGAGCTCTTCCTCATCCCGAGAGGGAGGGGATCGGTTCACCTAGGACTGTACCGGACGACACTGAGGGCCGATATCGGCCGATGTAGATACGCGACACAAGTGCCTGACAGCAATGCCCGACAGTAGTATATGTAAATCCATGGCCGACACGATACCGAACCCGATACGCTCCGCCCGTCAGTCGTGCCGCCTGAGAGGGTGTGCCGCCCGACATGAGCGTATCAGCTAGGGTCTTCGAACGATATAGTCGTCCGTCAGGCGTACCGTTCGAGAGTTCGTGCCGCCCGACACGGCTGTACCGGGATAGGTCCCTGGACGGTATCAGGCTGGGAGTAGTAGTAGTCTGTCGCCCTTCTACATCAAGAAGGCGACATCTATCTTTAATTCTGTTATTTAAATTCTTAGCTTATGCATTGTATTAAGACCCTTATTGCTTATGGAAATAGAAATGCTTAATTGCTATTTGTTTAATGCTTAATGCCTTATGATTGGGTAACTGCTGTGTTGGATATCTGAACTCTAGCTTGCATGTTTTGGATCGCGTTTCGCTTAGCTATCGAATCGTCTTTCCCGTCGCAACTACTTCGAGAGTTGGGTTGTGGCTCTAGTGTTCGGTCCGATTCTGGAGTATGAGAGTGCCCAGAACGGAGTTGTTTTAGTATCATTCCACTCTAACTTGAGCCCAACAACCTCGAGAGGGGTGTTGATGCTTGGTTAGAGGCACCCGCTCTGAGAGGAGGGGTGCGGGGTGATACTGCTACCGCTTGTCTTACTGAAGTCTTGTCCCTTGCATTACGCCTTAAACTACAGTTTATCTCTCTATTTTCTGTGGCATAAAAATCCCTAAAAACTGCTAAATGACAAAATCTTAATCTTTCTTGTAACTCCAGTTGGAGATAGTTTTCTTTGATTTAATCGTGACATCTTGTTGTTCCCCTTCGGGGAACTTTAATATCTCTTTATACCCACCAGAGTGTAGAGTGTCGATTCAGAGTCGTCAACACAACCCACCTTGTCCCTGTGTTCGACCCCGTATGACTACTTCGACCCCGTAAACAAAGTTGCGGGGGCCTAGAAGGATTCGGGTTATAAATGTGAAGGCTCAACTACCTCAAATACGCCTCCAGTTTTAGGACGCGTGATTTAGGCCGGTCAATATGCACCCACCACAACAGCAGTATGAACCAATCATTGAACAACCTGATGAGCAAATGCCAGAACAAGTTAATTCTATTCATTCCATTCCTGGACAAGTTTACTATAATCCTAATCAACCAAGAAACCACCCAGGTTTTCAATATGGGAACCCTGCTGGGACTGCCAATCCGCAACACCAGACACAAGGCGGATCCTCCAATAGGTTGCCACTTGGATTCCAAAGCAACCTTAATCAAAATCAAGGGAACCCCAGAAATAACTTCCCAAGATCCAACTACCTTAGAAACCCCTCCGCCTACTACCAATATACCCATCCTCCTCTGCACCCGCAACTGCACCATGAGTTGCAGCAGCCTCAGTTAGCACTGCCTCCGCAACAGCCACATCAAGGACAACAACAACTCGCTCAGAAAAGTGTTCCCTCCCAGCCAGCAGATGAGATGACCTTGATAAGGCATATGTTACAGTCCCAACAAACCATGCTCTCTAATCAGCAAGCTCAGTAGAAGGCGGTGGAGGCTCAACTAGCACAAATTGTTGTGCAACTAAAGCCTCCAGCAGGCACTTTTGTAGGACAACCTGATTCAAACCCTAGACACGACCATAATAGACCTGAGCAATTGAATGTCGTTACTACAAGATCTGGACGCACCCTTCACAAAACTACGAGAATCGCTCTTGATGATGATGATACACCTGTATTTATTCCAAATGCAAGCCTGAACCTAGGAACTGAGAAGTCTGTAGAGAAATCGAAAGGAAAAGAAAAAGAACAAGCTTCCAAAGAGCCAGAAATCCAGCAGTATAAACCAAGGATACCATATCTGGGAAGATTGCGAGAGACAAAAATGGACACTAGGTTCCAAAGATTTAAGGAGGTGATGAAGAAACTCTATATCGACATCCCGCTCCTCGATGCTCTCTCTGAGGTACCGGCTTGGGCTAAATACCTAAAACCTCTGTTATCAAGGAAATACATTACTAAAGAACAAGAGACCATCAAACTAGCCCAAACCACCTCTGATATCATCCTTAATAAAATGCGAAAGAAAAAGAAGGATCCAGGTTCCTTCGGTATTCAGTGCTGTATTGGAAATGCCTCAAGCAAAAAGGGATTAGCTGACCTAGGGGCTAGCATATCAATTATGCCATATTCCATGTGTAAACGATTAGGTTTCACTGACTTGCTGCCCACAACGATGACAATTCAGTTAGCTGATTCTACTATCACTGCACCTCTAGGAATTATCGAAGATATTCTAGTCAGGATAGGCAAAGATGCCTATGTCCCATGCAATTTTGTCATTATGGATATCAAGGAGGATCTGAGATACCCAATAATATTTGGCAAACCTTTCCTTGCCACAACTAGGGCGCTTATTGATGTTGAAGCTGGAACGATCATTCTAAGATTGGGAAAAGAAGCAATTCAATTCCGAGTTCTCAACAGCATGAAAGGTCCCATCATTCAAGATGAGGTCTTTCTCTTAGATGAAATACATCAAATGTCCCAATTAGAAATATCTGAGCCATCTGATGAGTTAGAGAATTTTCTAACCAACCCAGAAGTCGAATTTTCTGTAAATGATTTGGTGCAACAATGTTTGGAACACTTAGAGAAAGTTGAAGAAGCACCAACAACAACCTTTGAGGAGCTTAAATCTGTCCCTACTTTAGAAGCAACAGAAACACCCAAAGCTCCTGAGATGAAGACTCTATCAACAAGACTTAAACACATCTTCTTGGACGAGGAAAAATTATGTCCAGTTATCATCAGTTCCACCCTGACAGAAAACCAGGAAGAAAGGCTTCTTGTTGAGCTGAAGAAACACAAGAAGGCCATTGGGTACAAGATAACTGACCTGACGGGTATAAATCTGGCCTTATGCATGCATAGACTGCCCATGGTTGAAAAATTTAAGCCATCATGAGAACACCAGAGGAAGCTGAACCCCAATCTTAAAGAAGTGGTTCGCCTTGAAGTCCTCAAATTGCTGAAAGCCAACATAATTTACCCAATTTCAGACTCCCAATGGGTCAGCCCCATCCAAGTGGTCCCCAAAAAGGGAGGAACCACTGTCGTGCTGAATGACAAGAATGAGTTAGTACCTACAAGGACTGTGACGGGGTGGAGGATGTGCATCGACTACAAGAAATTAAATAAATCCACACAAAAAAATCACTACCCTCTGCCCTTTCTCAACGAAGTCCTAGAACGTTTAGCCCATCAGAAATACTTCTACTATCTAGATGGTTATTCTGAGTTCTACCAAATCCCTATACACCCGGAAGACCAAGAAAAAACTACCTTTACCTACCCCTTTGGAACCTATGCTTTTAGAAGAATGCCATTCGGGCTGTGCAACACACCTGCTACATTCCAGAGGTGTATGTCTACCATTTTTGCAGGATTAACAGAATCTATAATGGAGGTTTTCATGGATGATTTTTCATTTTATAGAGATTCTTTCGATGACTGTCTCCTCAACCTTGGACAAGTCTTACAACGATGCGAGGAAATGAACCTCATCCTGAATTGGGAAAAATGCCATTTTATGGTGACTGAAGGTGTAATCCTCGGACATATAGTGAGTGATAGAGGGATTGAGGTAGACAAGGCAAAGATAGATGTTATCTCGAAGTTGTTTCCACCAAAATATATAAAAGGAGTACGAGCATTCTTGGGTCATGCTGGGTTTTACAGAAAATTTATCAAAGATTTTTCAAAAATAGCAAATCCCATGACCCAACTTCTGACCAAAGACACCAAGTTCATTTTTAATCAAGAATGCTTATAAAGTTTCTCAACTCTAAAAAATGCTTTAATCTCTGCACCCATACTAAGAGCCCCAGATTGGTCACAACCTTTTGAAATCATGTGTGACGCCAGCGATTATGCCAGGGGCCGTATTAGGATAGAGAATCGACAAGAAACTGTATGTAATTTACTACGCATCTAAAACGCTCGATGAAGCACAAAAGAACTACACTGCTACAGAAAATGAGTTCTTGTCTGTCATCTATGCATTCGAGAAATTCCTCTCCTACTTGATTGGAGCCAAGGTCATCGTCTACACTGACCACTCTGCCATACGATATCTAATTCAGAAGCAAAATGCAAAACCCAGACTTATCCACTGGGTGTTGATGCTTCAGGAATTCGATTTGGAAATCAAAGATAAAAGCGGAGTGGAAAACGTCATCGCCGATCATCTCATTCGTATTGAAGTCGAGGATGAAGATAAAATACCTATCCGAGTCTCCCTTCCAGATGACCAACTAATGAAAGTTACCAATGGATTCCCTTGGTATGCCAACATTGTTAATTATCTGGCTATAGGAATCATTCACCCTTCCACCTCTCATCAAGACAAAAGGAAATTCCTTCATGATGTAAAGCAATACTATTGGGATGAACCTTACCTTTTTCGCCTATGCGTAGATGGACTTTTTCGTCGTTGTTTACCCGAAGAAGAGATTACCCTCGTCTTGGAGCATTTCCATTTTGGGACCACTGGGGGACACATGAGTGCAAAGAAAACCGCTATAAAAGTTCTGCAATCAGGATTCTTTTGGCCAACCATAGCAAAAGACTCCTATGATTTTGTGAAATCTTGCAACAAATGTCAATTTTCTGGCAGCATATCTAAAAGGAATGAAATGCCCCTCACCATGTGGCAAGAGATCAAACTTTTTGACGTGTGGGGGATAGACTATATGGGCCCCTTTCCTTCTTCTTATGGTTTCTCCTACATTCTGGTTGCAGTAGACTATGTCTCGAAATAGGTTGAAGCTATACCCACAGTGTCCAGCGATTCCAAACCAGTCATTAAGATGTTTAAAGATATCATTTTTCCCAGATTTGGAGTCCCCCAAACTGTCATATCCGACGGAGGGACCCATTTTCTGGAACGAAGCTTTGAAGCTCTCTTAAAGAAATACAGAGTTAACCATAAAGTTTCCATGCCTTACCATCCATAGACCAGTGGTCAGGTTGAAGTTTCAAATAGACAACTGAAGGCAATCCTAGAAAAAACAGTCAATAGACACCGCACTAACTGGTCCACCAAGCTTCCCGATGCCCTTTGGGCTTACCGAACAGTTTATAAAACACCAATCGGGACAACCCCGTTCCGTTTGGTATACGAGAATTCATGTCATCTTCCAGTGGAACTGGAACACAAAGCTTGGTGGGCCAGTAAACAACTAAATTTTGATTTCAAAAGTGCCGGAGAAAAAAGACAACTCCAACTACAGGAGCTAGAGGAGCTCTGAATGACCGCTTATCAAAGTGCAAGGATTTTTAAGGAACAAAATAAGATGTGGCACGACGGTCATCTAAAAAGGAAAGACATCGCCATGGGTGACAAAGTCCTCCTTTTCAATTCCAAGCTCAACTTGTTCCCCGGAAAACTCCGCACAAAGTGGTCTGGGCCTTTCACCATCAAACATATATACCCGACTGGAGCTGTCATAATTGTTGATGACAATGGAGGAGAAAGAACAGTCAATGGCCATCGATTGAAAAAATACTACACTCCAACAGATAAATTGCTGAGACAGACTATTGAGATCAGAGACGCAACAACACCATCATAATAACATCCAATCCTCGTTGAGCCAGTGACGTTAAACCTAGGCGCTACTTGGGAGGCAACCCAAGAATCTGAGCATCTTCTTTTTCTTTCTGTTCCTTAGGTCTATCTTATGAAAATATAAAAAATTATATAACTAAAATAAAAATATAAATATAAAGATCAAAATGACCTTAACCCTCCCAAATGGTCTGGACACCGTTTGGAACCAAACAGTCATGAAACCATTTGGAGCCAAACGGTCCTGAAACCGTTTGGAGCCAAACGGTCCTGAAACTGTTTGGAACCAAATGGTCCTGAAACTGTTTGGAACCAAAAGGTCATGAAACCGTCCGGAGTCCAAACGATCATTAAACTGTTTGACCTAGGGGTTTTGTAAGGTCAACCCCCGAATCCTATAAATATCACCCCCCTTCTTCTTTCTTTCGACTCCGGAACTTTCTTAAAACCCTCGTGCAAATGCCGCTCCCTGTCTCTCCGATTCTCACTCCCGCGCAACCCACAGCGTCAGCTCGCCGACACCACCTTTGCATCTGTATTACTGACGCTCTCGCCGTCATCTTCCTCTCCCACATCAACAAGGTAGACGTGACACCATCGCCGATGCATGTATTACCGTTGTGGCTACCTGCTCGACCGTACCATTTGCCTTTTCGCCTCCACAACCGTCTTTACCACCATCGACATCTTCGGCACCACCACGGCACCCCCTTCCTCATCGTCGCCGTCACCGTCGCTTCCGCTATCGCCGGCTGTTCCCCGACGTTTTACCTTCCAAATGGTTTTCAAATCGTTTGGGACCAAACGGTCTCCAAACCGTTTGGGACCAAAGGGTCTTCGAAACCGTTTGCGAACAAACGGTCACCATACCGTTTGGGACCAAACGGTCCCCAAACCATTTGGAACCAAATGGTCTTCGAAACCGTTTGGGACCAAACGGTCTTCGAAACCGTTTGTGACCAAACGGTCTTTAAACCGTTTGGGACCAAACAGTCTTCAAACCGTTTGGGACCAAACAGTCTCCAAACCGTTTGGGACCAAACATTCTTCGACACCGTTTGGCTTTTCACAACCACTTTAATTTTGTTAAAACATAAAAACACATAAAAATAAATAAAATCCAATTTTCACTTATACTAAACATATTATTCTAACACATGATTTTCCATTTTCAGAAATGGCCGCCCCACCAAAGCAACCCACCGAAAATGAAGATGCTCCTTTCTGGACTGAGGAGCAACTATGGGAGGACCGTGACAAACTTCAGAAAGTGGTGGATACCTACAAAGAAACTGGGAAGATCCCACCAAAGGTCAACATCATAGAGGCCATGTGTGAAATCGACTGCATCCACAAATGTCTGGCTGAGGAACCTGAACAAGAAGTGGAAGAAATCTCTTCCAGCAATGAAGGCTCTGAATGCGAGCCAAACCCCGAGGAAGAATCGCCACCTAAAAAACCCAAGGTGAAATGAAAGGTCTAGGAAACCGCGACCGAACAACCTTCAAAGAAGCAGGCAAGAAAACAGGTTCACCCCGCCTCTTCTAGGGAACAAACCCTTGCAACTCCACCACTACCACCCCTGCTACCACCCTTGTCATTCTCAGTATGCATACACGGGAATACGACAAAGAACACTTCCATCGCCCCACCTTCAGCCACAAGTGCCCTCAACAGATACGTGAGTCGAACGATTGTGGTTTCCACGTCCTCTACTGGATACACACCATCATAGCACTTGGAAGACCAGTAGAAGACATGACAGAAGTGCATTATCACGTACTACGAGGGAAGTTCACCGCTAATCTCCTCCGCACACATGGCGCCAATATAGGACTAACAGAAGCCTGATGCCCTTGTCCTTGTACTTCTCAACCTATCACTTTGACACTCTACGGACAGTGTGAGTGATAAGTTAGGGGGGAGTACACTGACAAGGGTGAGGTATCATTTTCAAAACCCTTCCTTCTTTACATTTTCTTTCAAATTCTGTACAATTTTTTACAGTTTTCTTTGCACATCTAATTTTTGTTTTAAAAAAAAAGCATTTTCCCTGATAAAATAAACTCCGCACAAAGTCACCCTCAGCTAACTTTAGAATCATGCTAGTCCTCAAAAGTAATAACAAGAATAGCACTTAGACATATAATGGCGACCTAATAATGTCTCTCTTGATTTTCATGCTTTTGTTTCACTTCTACATCTGACTCTCCACAGGTCAATATCAAGGCCGAAATAAGACAAGTACTCCCAAGGATGAGAGGGGCATCAGGTGACATCCAAATCATGAAGTCTCGCAAGTGGACCATTAAAAAGAAACCAAATAAGTGCATGTTGACAAAAAAATCTAAAAATAGCTTTCCTCTCTGCAAATAAAAGAGGCTTGGCCACCCAAAATAAATTCCCTAAAAACCCCAATTCCTAAGCTTGTGAGTTTACGAATAAAAGCCAGAGAGTCGAATAAAACCATGAGAGTTGTGCCATAATAAGGATCTATATGAAGAACCAATGAAGGTCTCACCCGGACGGTACATTCAGCTGCCCTCACGAAGGAAGATGTGTCGTGCCCGGTAGTGGAACCCTAAGGTATCTAAATATATGAAAGGCTTATAAAGAACTCACCCGGCCGGTACATGCAGCTGCCCTCACGAAGGCAGATGTATCATGCCCAGTAGTGATATCCTAAAAGCATAGACAACCCCTCCCCCACTTGAAGGGGGAGTTACACATCAAGCCTTTAGGCAACGCTCATA
Organism: Alisma plantago-aquatica; assembly: GCA_963693085.1. Taxonomy (NCBI): domain Eukaryota; kingdom Viridiplantae; phylum Streptophyta; class Magnoliopsida; order Alismatales; family Alismataceae; genus Alisma; species Alisma plantago-aquatica. The sequence goes on from OY856412.1 coordinate 1,463,895,345, forward strand.
CCCACTCTAGCTACCAATAGGTCTCTCAGAAAGGTATAAAGCTGATTAGATTCAACAACATGCACAGAATAAAAAGTGGTCTCGATGCAGGCTATGAGATACAGAAGAAACCTAAGACCCAAGCAACTCTCAACACCTGAAAGAGTTAAGGAAAACAATAAGACCCGATATGATCTCAGGAGAGCTCGAATCTATAATTGAAGCAAGAGTACGAAAATCTTAACTAAATAAAATCACCTCGCCATTACATGCCTCAGCTCTATCTAACTTGAGGACATGCTAGACTCTAAGTTAGGGGGTGATAACCTCCAATTTTGTGATGTTATCTTAGTAGTTTTCTTTATTTTTCCACACTCTTTCTTAGATAAATTAGACATAATCCATAGCAATTCCCTTTTATTTCAAATATACTGTTAGATTAACTTTTCTCCTTTTTAAATACAGAAAAAGACCCAAACGGTCCCAAGACCGCATTGACTCACACGGTCCCAAGATCGCATGAATCCAAACGGTCCCAAGACCTCATGAACTCACACGGTCCCAAGACCGCATGAAGCCAAACGGTACCAAGACTACATGAACTCACACGGTCCCAAGAACGCATGAAGCCAAATGATCCCAAGACCGCATGGACTCACACGGTCCCAAGACCACATGAAGCCAAACGGTCCCAAGATTGCATGGACTCACACGGTCCCAAGACCGCATGAAGCCAACCGGTCCTAAGACCGCATGGAGTCACTTGATCCTAAGACCACATGAAGCCAACCGGTCCTAAGACCGCATGGAGTCACACGGTCCCAAGACCGCAAGAAGCCAACCGGTCCTAAGACCGCATGGAGTCACTCGATCCCAAGACCACATGAGTCCAAACGGTCTTAGAGCCCAAACGGTCTCGGGGTCCAAACGGTCTCAGGGTCCAAATGGTCTCTGAACCCAAACGGTCCTCAAAATTGTTTCGACCCAAAAATGACCAAACTATTTGGACTTCACTTAAGGCCTATAAATAAGACCCAAGGGGTCCTCCCAAGGTCATAAAGTTTTCAGACACCCAGAGGATGCCTCTACTACTCCAGAGCTACTCCAACCTCCATCCTCCACCCAAAGGCTTCCGGTCTGAGATCCACACTCCATCCTGAAGTTGCTTCCTCTCTCTTTGCCAAAGAAGGTGGGAAGAGGAGACATCATCATCGAGCAACCTGTGAATCTTGAAGATCATCACTCTCTCTCTTCTTGCCTCCTTCGTTGTCCTAGCTATGAGTGAGTAGTCTCTTTCACTAGGGAGTGGGGAGTAGCCCCGCTACCCATGTTTTCATTACTTGTAATGTAATCCATAGTTTGCAATATAGAGATGCTTTCTTTCCAGTTCAACACCAATCGTTTAATGAATGCTTGTTGCTTGATCACCAACTTGTGTTATCTTTTATCTTTTAGTATGAATTGTCTATGTTTGTATTATTAGATTCGAATCTCTATTGAATGTTGGTTCTTGGTGCATGTATCCACCATGCATCTGTTTCGGTATCTAGAAGTGTTCCTCAAGAAGTGGAGTACACTCACTTCCATCGTTGTGCTTTCACACTATGAAATGGAATCAGTTGACGTATGAAAGTACAACCTTGATGAGTCGAGGAACACACTTTGTGAGGGGAATGATGTAAAGTAGGTGACCATTCATTTGGGGATGGCTGGCGTTGCAACATTCCCACTCTTCTTGTAGTTAGTTCTCCGAAAGGAAACTAAATCTACAAAGATACTAACTATTTCAGACTCTTATTGTAGGTTATGTTTTATGTTGCATGTTTTGATCCATGTGTAGTGGCGGTGAAAGCCGATCACATCCTAGTGGATCCTTACCATTGTTTAACATCCTTAAATTTACTTACTTGTTTTACTTTACTTTCTCTTAGTTTAAAAACAACCAAACCAACCTTTTGATTTAAATACCTACTATTAAGAGATTAAGTGAAATTCTAATGTTTTCCATCTTATTGCTCCCAACAAGACTGTTGTCCCGTGGATTTGACCCTTAAATATACTACGATAAGACTTCCACGTATCTTAGCATACGTGGGTGGAGTTCTCGATCTAGTATAAGCAAGGCTAAACTTAAAGGCTCACCATCTTTAGGATTTTTAGTGGTGCATGCATTTCCACGTGTGTGGAAGGTCCATCAGTTATCATAGCCACATGGTTGATACTTTCTTATGATGAACATGTGAATTATGAATATGATGAGAGTTAATCATATCTTGATTCCTTTCATGTTGATGCAATAAAGGAATGTTCTTAATGTTAATATAACCCTGCTATGATTGTTTATGAATGTCTCCTAGCTCATTAATGCGATATTGTGTTGATCTGGTGTATTATATGTAAGTGATGTTGTTGAGCCTTGTTATAAGGTATGCAAAGATAATGATGATCTTGAAAGGAATAATATGATGGTCTTAATGACCTTTGGGCATTGTTGAGCCCTAAATGAGGTGTAATCCTCATGTGTTGATAAGGGTTGATGCCCTGTGATATTGTGAAAAGGATTTTATATCCTGTGATAGTATGATGGTCTTAATGACCTTTGGGCATGGTTGAGCCCTGAATGAGGTGTAATCCTCTTATGTTGATAAGGTTTGATACCCTATGATATTGTGAAAAGGATTTATATCTTGTGATAATATGATGACTAGTGTAGTCTCATGAATGGAAAGTGAATAATACCATGTGGTGATAAGATGAGAAACTATGTTTCATATGATTTATATCTTTTTAAGTTTTGATATTTATATGCTTGCTAGAAGAGAACTATGGTTTGTATGACCACTTGTTTGATGCAGCCTTAAGTCACCCAATTGGCATAACTAATCAAGTACAACTCTAATCATGTAGTTCCCTGTGCAGTAGAACCATCTTTAGTGTCAGAACTTGCTGGATGGTGAAACAAGTATTCCTAAGGGAAACTCAAAGCGCATATTGTGGAGTATGTGGGGGTGGAAGGTTGAGGATATATCCTTGTCATCCACAATGCAGATTGTGGAGGTTGGCTATGGTCATGCCTCATTCATTTGATGTGAATGAGAACGACTATGGTCGTGTCTCGATGATTATAACATGATGTGATTAGAGGACAATTGTGGTTGTACCTCAGTGATTGGGTTTGAATACCCTGGTTTCTAGTGTCGTGACCTGTACCAAGGTCAGACTAGTGGTTACCAACTTGACTATATGTCGTTGTGGTGGTAGCTTTGACTGATATGTCACTACCTTTTTACTCGTACTGACCGAGGGGAAGATATCTTAGGATACCGACACTCTTAGATCTTGTACAGAACCGAATAGCCCTTCGCAGGGGTCAGTTGGACTTTGAATGGTATGATTCAAATTCCCCAAGGCGTAATAAAAGATGTAATACAGCTGTGTAGCATATTTGTTTAGGGTTATACACAATGTTTCACATTGGATGATAACCCTTGTTTGTTCTCTTTACATAAAGATGATGCTAGTGCAGTTAAGAGATAGTATATATACTTATGTTGTGGATATGCTTAAGATTGTAGATGAGTACATAAAATAGTCATGCTTGTTTTGTAATTAGATATGCTATACTGCTACTGCTGATTATAATCATGATGCTAGCTATCTCATGTTGTTAGTTATGTTTAGCATGCTAGCCATGCCTTTGTAATTAGAGATGCATATACTACTAATCATGCTTGTCCAGATAGTTGTGCTTATGTTTTTAGCTCTTCTTATGATGCTGATATGTTCAACCGATTAGACATGCTCATGTTGTTATCTATTTTATGTTACTAGACTTGCTCATGATGCTAGATTTGCATATGCTACTAAATTGCTTATATTGTCAATAAGATAAAGGATGATAGTCTGGCTAATGATGATAGCTATTATCTGCTCCTTATGTATTCTGATAATCATCAATACTGCTAGTCTTATTTTTTATATTTGATTAAACTACTTAAATATTTAATTACTTAAAAATGTTGTAATCAATAAACATTGTTGGAGGTTATATCTCTTGCTGGGACATGGGTTCACCCTTGTGGTTCACCACATTTTTTAGGTAATCAAAAGTGATGAAAACAAACAGGTGGCCATTTATATTGATTTATCTATACCACACATCTTTATCCTAGAGGTACCAAGAAGAACATGTGAATCTTATCCTAGTGGCCATTTATTTATTTCTCCAATATCATATTGTAACACCCTTCAAGATAATATGCGCTAGAGGAAGAAACAAAAACATGTTTCCCATAATATGGCTACTAATATTTGGGGAGGTGTCACTCACAATAATAATCATTAAAAAAAAAATCATTATGCATTCATGAAAAAAAAGATTCATACTTATTGTTCAAAAATGAAAATTAATATAGTTTTACTTTCTTTATGTAAATTTAACTCTACTATGTATCTAGTAAAATCTAAATCGTAATGTAAGGTTATTATAGATAACTTGGTCTTTGAAAGGTAAATGGAACCCCAACAGGATGAAACTGAAGTCTAGATACTTCTTAAAGCATGATATTCAAATATCATTTGCTCCTTGAACTAGGGACATGTCTTCTCACGATGATACACAATCATAATAGTCATAATCATCATGTAAGCCTTGATGCCAACCATGTTTGGGTCAATTACATGAATCCTTATTTACAGATTCATTGTGTTAAGGGTTATATTGTGACTAAGAGGTAAGGATCCCAATTCTCTCTTCTAAGATATTTATAATTTAACTTATGTCTACTTCTTCTTAATTTAAATATGCTAGAATCAATAAAACTAATTTGAATCATGTTAGTTCATATGTGTTATGTACATACCATGTTTAGTGATTTAGATGCAAATTGTCATCAATACTCATCAAGCCAACATTTTCCCCAATATAGTCATTTCTGAGGTGATCTTTACATGTCTTACAACACATCCATCTAAGTATATGTGTTCTTCCCACATTCATCTTGTTCATACCTAGTTCTTCCACCACCCACGTTCAGTGACATATAACATGGTTGGTCGATAACAGATCTATAAAATATAACCATGGGATAATAGACATAAGTAGTCAGTAAACTGCATTGAGCACCTTCATAGGGCATGTCATATACTTTGTAAATAAAGGACTTCACATGTCTTTATATATAAGTTCTTGAACATATTATATGAAAAATATAATCAACTAAGATACTTTTTATATGAACCCCCTATATGATTACCCACTTAAGAGCACATTTATAGGAAATCCCTTGATATAGAAGTGATAAGAAACAAAATTACTATAATTTCAACCCCTTTTCATCGTCAACTTGACGAAGTCTTGTCTCTTCAACATCATGGATTTCTCACTGTTGAACAATAATCTTGATATTTGCATAAGCACGTTACATGATTGAAATATTAAACATGAATCTTGAACATTTGGATTATTGCACGAGCATGAATTATAAATTTCCTATTATGGTGTGAATGTAATATCATAAGGACCATTGTATATAATAAAATAACAAGAAAATCATAAAATTACAATTAACTTGTATGGAATTATAATTTAAATGAAAATGTTATCTTAACATATGCATACAATCAAACACTCAATAATTGTAGATGAACATCATGACCCTCTTACCAAAGAAAAAATCAAAATTTAATTAGTCCTTATTATTTAGATTAGTGATTGACTCAAAATGTAGGCTAAAAGTATAAGCACAATTGCCTAGCTTAAAAGGATTGGACTTCAAATTTGTACCCAACTCCAAGAGGTTCATGATCTATTCTAGTAAATAGGATTGAACATAGGGATAAGGGTGAGAATTATGTTAGAAACTAAAAGATAAAGAACTCATCTTAGTCAAAAAAAAATTCAATTGAGTGTCCTAGTGAGGAACAAAGTGATCAACTAATATATAAATCTGAGTTGAAATGATATAACTAAAATTCAGATGGATGAAAATTTGGACAGGGTGTCACCGATCAATCTTACTCTCCAACCATGCAATATTTTCTTCTATTTTATATTATAAAACATTATTTTCTAAAAAATTGTCAAAGATTTCTAACATCTTTCTTTCTCTCAAGGTTAGGGTAGAATTATGTCAAGGGATGACTCTCTCATAAGATGGAAAACAAAAGACTCAAATAACATAAACATATGATTATTGCTTTAGTGATCCCTCACCCTCATGAATTTTAAATATTTCATACCCTATATCCTACTGAACTGGTTCCTATGAAGTTTTTTAGATCAAACATTGAAAGAAGGTAGCTAAATATACAAGAGATGCATCAAAATAGGAGTGGGAAAACAAAACTTGCTAATATATATTAAATAAGAGAGGAACAATTACATGGTTAGGAGGGCTAGAAGGCTACTTGACAATCATGGATCAAGTCCACAATATCAAATTACAACTTGACATGGACATTAATTTCAAAAAATAAATAGTAAAATAACAAGATTGAAATTAGATGTTGATTGTATGGGTATATCCTGAGATCTACCCACCCTTCAGGTTTACAATCTTCTCTTGTGATCAATCAAGGTCCAAGATTGATCAAGGAGGGGCATGTCAATCATAATTTCTCTGGTTGAAGGTTTGTTCTTCATATTAGATCCACTTTCAAGGTGGGAACTGATCAAGCTATTGGTGAGAGGTCTGAAGGAAAAGTGAAATGAACAATCACTCTCGATATTTCTTAGTGTCGCTCAGGAATTTAACTTAGGGAGCGATGTTTCCACTTTCTTGTCATAGTAAAGATGCTTCAAAAGTGAATACGGGGGTCCTATTTATAGGTGCAACTTGGAGTCATATGGATTCTTGATTGGTCAAGTGGAAGTTGAGTGGCAGTCGATCTATAAGAAATGACTATTGATAACATAGCTTTATTGCCTATGGTCTATGCTTTGGGGTCGATTAATGTACGTGGTACTTGTATATGTTTGGCTTCAATTGGTTTATTGAGTTGGCTTCTTGGGTGATTATCGAGGTTATAAACCTCCTAAACTTGATTGCTATTCATGTCTTGATATGTAAATTTTGATAATCCTCATTGGTCGATTGTTTTCTTGATGAATGAAGCTCAATTGAGATTGATTGAGCTGTGTTATTTTGCTTAGATTGAGCTTAGACCTTGATCATATTCTTTGATTGGTTGCTAATAGAATGTTGACCACTAAAATGATCAATCATTAGTTGTTCGATTGCTTCCATAATTGATGTTGATTGATAGGAAGGTTGATGAGAATTGATCAACCTAACTTGAGTGGATTCATTTTCCTACATTAAAAGAAAGATTGATCATAAAATTGTTTATCAATATTATATTTAAAAGAGAGACTATTCTATTTTGAATTCCTCACAATGGTTGTGATTTTTAGATATGGTTGTGGGAATGGATATGAGATACCTCTTTCATTATTCAAGAGTATGCTTTTTCAACAGAGAATGAGTGTATATTGCTTTTGAGTTCCTAGGCAAAGATCTATTTTATCATGTTTTGGGGCTAGAGTCAAATTTACTAGGATTTGTAATATCGTGCTAAGAGAATGACATAAAAGTAATGACCAACTGATAATGGATAACTAAATTATACCTTTCTCACCTAGTTAGACCCCCAACTTATGACACACTCTAACCTTATTGACACACTCTATCCTTATTGTCAAAGTAGGATACAAATATATACATATGAGTCTTCAAAAATCTCATTGGCAGTGTTCTTCATCTTCCCATTTAGATTGTAGAATCCAGATTCCATACTCACCACACAAGTAATGATATTTCTCTGCTTGGAAATCCTCTATTCATATTTGTTGATGATTGCATGGAAGAATTTCAACTTCCTCCATTTCTTCTTCCCTTGTTTAGATTTGTATCCTTTGCCATATTTTCATATTAGAGAGATGGGCACTCCAACAAAAACTTTAGCTCAATGTTCTATTTCACTATTGACATCTATGGAGTTTTGGGACCTAGGTAATTGAATATATACCCATAGTTGTTGTAGAAGACTACCTTCTGGTCTCTAGTAAATAGTATAAGAAAATCAAATGATTGTCATGTAGAACAAGGTGGAAAATGTATTTGGGAATTGCCAATTGAAGGTGTGCAATAAAGATATCTATCTTTCTAGAATTGGCTTTATCATAAAGTTCATTCATTAGATTGGGCCCATCCATATATACATCATATAAATCTTTTCCAAGTAGTGATTGATATGCAAACATGATATTAAGTGACATGTATTCGTCAATCTTTAGTGTATTTCAAAGGTCATCTTTTAGAATAAGGATAGCTTCAGAAAAATACAATAGAACCATTGTCTTTCTCTTATAGTCTTTGCATAATAATATTCAAATCATCTTCAAAAATACATATTAAAATGTTCTCATATTAAAATTTGTTGTTGGGAGGCAGTATTGCAAATAATATGTGAACTTAGGATACTCATTCAATATTATTACGTGTTGTATTATGAGTGGTTCCAATGTATGGTGAAGACTCAGAGTGGTGTTCGATAGGACCACATTGCAATGGGGGAGTGGTGGGTTGTTTTGTCTCTAGTTAACAGTGCTAGTTGGAAGGTCATTGCTCATATGTTGAGCATGTGCAACTTCAAGGAGAAATCTAGTGGTAAGGTACCTTGGAAAGTGCAGAATGAGAAGGTAGTATCCCATAAATATTCTTGCAAAGATGGATCTTAGAATAAGTGGTGATAGTAGATCACCTACATGGAATATATCAACCATAACTCAATGAAGCCATCTAGATCAAGAGAATCCACTAGTATATTGAAGTTGATAGCTTATATGATGCAAAGGATGATAAATGCACTATCACTTTTTTGGAAATTGTTGATAGGACATCGGTTGTAGGGATCTAGTTGGGGCCATAATTTTTTGTAGTGCTCCTGGATTAGGAACTATAATAGGATTGTTATGCGAAGAATTTTTCATGCCTTAGAATCCTAAATATGCATACATGTATTTTGGAATTTGGCATAACAAACATTATACTGGACCACTTGTTGCATGATCAGATCAGCTATTCAGAGTAATCAATGCCCTTTGTAATGGAATGTAAGCAAGATTATTTTAATGTTAAGCTCATCCACTTTCTCAAGAAGAGCATGTACACATGCTTCTTCCATTTGTTTCTTAAATAGACAATCGACTGATCTTGGAGTTGCATTTTGGATTGGCCATTTCTTATCACTTGGCATTATTTCTTCAAGTTTTGTTGATGTAAGTATTGTGAAGACACATTTATTAGTTCTGGTAGGATTTTCAGAAGTGATTTGTAGTGCAACCTTGGCTAAGTATTGTAAAGAATTATTGTAAACAATATGGCTCCATTTATTATTATTATCAAGAATATCTTGTATAACAAATATATCTCGTACTTTTATCCAGCGTACACAATCTTGATCCATATTATGCATTTTATGTGAGGTGCATGAGATTTGTGGAAGAGATGGTTCATGGAAGATTAGGTTATTGTTCCATCTTATACTTATAGAGAGTATTGAGGATAGGTTTTCATCATATTCATCACCAAAATTATGGGAATCGATAGTCGAAAAGCAATGAAAAAAGCTAGTGAATTAACTGAACAAACAAATACATTCTTTAGTCTCAGATCTTCTTTTTTGGATCTTGTATATAATACTGGACCATCAGTGTTAGAATGTAGAGAGGTGAATTCTTCATCATTATGAAATTGACCTAAGTGAAAAGATGATTAACAAGAGGAGAGTTCATGAGTTTGGGTTGTCGCTTTAGTGATGTGAGATGAGAGAACATTTTATTCTAATACTCCTCAAATGTGGATTGAAATTGGGCCTTTCTCTATATCCAGAATGAAGGAGTGTGAATGTATTTGAGATACACCCACATATTTGAATTCATCATCTTTAGAGTCTACAATAGTTCTAACATGAGTATCAATCATGATGGAATCGTTATTCATATCATTGTTCATAGTGGAATTAGAGGTGGAATTGTGACTGGCTAGGTGATACACATAGCATCTTGGATAATGTTGTTGACATTGATGACATCCTGAACTTTGTTAGTAGTGATTTTGGCAGCCACGAAGGAAGGCGTTTCCAACCTCGAAGATGTGATTAAGTGACAATTCTATGCCTTCAATAGAAATTTCATGAACATAAGAAGGCCCTGGTGATGAAGAGTAGGGATGAGATTTTCCTTATCTTTTCTGGTGGGACAGTCTTGCCCAGTGGCATTTTTTCTTGGCGGTGCACTGCCCTTCACCTCCTAGTACTCAACGTTTTTCCCCAGAAAGATGCATTTCTTTTTGTAGAGAAAGAATTTCCTCCATTTTCTTATGGAGGATTGACATGTCTTCCACTTAGCATGGGAGGCATCTCAATGATTGGATGACATTCAAGGTTGAATTCTCTAGATCTTCAATTTTCGAGGTAAAGTCAGTTAAAGTGAAAATATTTTAACAAGTAACCTCATGCAGGTTATCAAACTCCCTGCCCAAAGAATCACAAACATTATTTTGGTAACTCTTCTCATCTAAAGTATGAATAAGAGAGAATTGTGGTGATCCATTCTTGAGCACCTGATGGTTCCACATGGTCTTCTTGATGATTTTTTTGAGATAGACTATGTGGAATATCCTACTCCAAATTATATGGTTAGGGGTTTTTAATATGCATTGATTGTTTATTCACTAGTTGTGTTGTGACTAAGGTGTTAGAGGCATCGCAAAATTCTATCTTGATATGGTTGCATCTTTTGTTGAATGACTCCTCATTATGTATCGTCTGCAAAGTATTTTCTTCAAAATGTTGGCATGATGAAGGTGGCTCAGTTGGTTGGGCAGTCGAATCATAGACATGAAATCTAGCAATTTGTTTTTCACCGGAATCATCCCCTTGAGCCTCCTTAAAGTCTTTAATGATTATAGTAAGATTTTTATGTGGTGCCTTTTGATTAGAACGACATATTATATATGGGGTGCCTTCCTTCTTGCTAGATTTAGTACTTTATTTTCCATTTTAGCGTATAGTTTGTTGTTTCTCTGCATTGTTGGACAAGATCTTGTTCTCATCATAATTGCTGAGCTTGGATAGAGGTTGTAGAATGTCAATCTTCTTAAAGTGATAGAAAGATATTCGACCTCGACATACTAAAGTACCTTTTTATATGAGACATTTGATATCAATAGAGTGCTACACCTTAGATTCTACAAAACCTTTCAAGACATCACGATATCCTAATGATTGGCCAATAATATTGACAAGGTAGCCATAAATAAATAACTTTGTTGATCTGGGATAGAAGTCCATTTATCAGTTAAAAATCTTCCAATATTGTTGGATTGTATAAACTATAGGATATGAAGATCTTCATAGTAGATTCTCCCAAATTCAAATTTCGAGAAAAATGGACATTGTCTATAATCTTATGGATAACATGTTGTAGGTCAGAATGAACATTAGTAGCCTTGGAAGAATTGGATATGTATTTTGTTTGTCCTGTGAGTTTTTCCTAGAGTTTATTGGCATAATAATGGATTCATATATTTCTAAACATCCAATATTTGAATCTTCTACTTCTTCTTTGCCTTGATAGAATATTGCATATAATATATTCTCTATAATAATGTGGACTTTTTTAAAGATAAAGCTTGAAGCTTGTAGAGGCTACCACATTCTTTTATTTCTTCTGGGGCAATAGGAATCTTGAGGAGGGAGTACATGAAGTATTTGGTATCCTATCTGTAGGACATTGTCATACTGTTGTGGATGGTAGATATATTCACTTCTAAAAGAAAGGTGTGTACCCCATGAAGGATTCCCAATTGGAAAAAGTGTTCTCATTGGCAAAATAAGTGGCCTTGTATGCTTTTCTACCACGTTGGGGCAGGTAACTATATTTGCATCATTTCTAGATTTGAATCATCCATGTTAGAGTTCTTTCTTGGAAGTTCCTCTCTAGTTTGATTTCTCAAAATTTGCACAACAACAATGATTGGTTTCTCAATAAGCGTCTATTGAGGTTTATTTTTAATGGGCCCATGGAACATATATTTAACACCATGTAATGTGCATTTTCCTTGTTTATTGCCTTGTGATCACTCTCATCATATAGATAGTCTTCCACCGTACTCACTTATGTTTCATCTTCCATTTCCTGGGAAATTTGTTTTGGAATCAAACTCACAATATTCCTAGTTTGTACCTTCTATGTTCGGAAAAATATATGATTGTTAATGGATTAGAAGGAAATTAAAGGTGAGTTTTATAGTCTATAAACATTAAAATGTCCATCAGAAAGATGCATGTATGAAGGTCGATTCAAAGTGATAGAGCATTCTGGTCAATAGATCAGGAAGATTTATTATCCAATACAATTATAACAAATGCAAATAGGTTTATTGCTATTGATCGATCTATAGAAATAAGGTGAACGATCATAAGAGGCTGAAAAAACAAGAATCTTTGACAAAAAGGTGGCACATAATAAATTTTCTCGACCAAGGGTTTGATTGATTTCAGAAATCAATGGTAGTTGATCGACAGATTGCTCCACATATTTTAAAATGTGGTGGCCATCATTAGTCAATCAAGTTGTCAATTGATCAAAAGAACTATTGAGAAGGAGGTCGATCCAGCTAGATCACGAGGCTCATTTTTCTAGATCCAAATGGAAAACAATTAAAAAACAAGAATTTCTAGGGAAGACTAAAGTTGTTGGTCTCCCACTTTATATAACAAGGCAATCATGAAAGTAGTGGTTCTGTAGCATGACATGCATCAATTGACACGTTGCACAGGAAATTGAGTTGACCACTAGATCGTGATTCTCGATCAAAACCAATCATCCATGCTCAAAATAAAGAGCTCGGTCAATTTATTTTTTCATATAGGTCGATTATGGTTGATTGAGCTTAAGGTTGATGGGGTGCATCTTTGGTTGATCGAGCAACATAGCTCTATCAAAAGAGGTCGGTCATTCTTAGGACAAAATGGAAAATCAAAACCAAGGATAAAAGTAGAATAAAAAAGGACTTAGGTAGAGATCTTGGGTTTCCTTCCAAGAAGCAAAAATTTAAGGTCAATTAGCTTGACCATATGCACATTCATTCATGATGGTGTTGCTCAGATGCCCCATATAAATCATCTCTCTGTGTGAACGTTGTATCTTCCTAATACTTTTTTAGATGATACATGTTGAAGGAACTGTTCTAGATCTGTTATGGTAAATTTTCATCATTCCTAATGGATATATCTTGACTCCTATGAATGGTGTTGACCAACTTGACCAAAACTTTCTTGAAAAGAGTCAAATAGCATATACGAAAGCTAGAATTGGTTTCTTTTGGCAATATCCTTAAGTGTAATATGAGCGTCATGATATCTCTTGGTCCGTTCTTTGTAGTTTCTTTTATTCTCATATGCATGCATTTAAATCTCATTAAGTTCTTGGATTTACATATCCTTTTCTTCTTTGATAATTTAGGATCCATGTTGAGATTTTTGATCACTCATAATGCCTTATGCTCAAGCATTAATGTTAAATGGCATGAATTTCCATAGAACAAATGATAGGGAGTCGTGCCAATATGTGTTTGAAAAGATTTGTGTTTTGGCCAAAGAGCATCACCAAGCTCTTCAGGCTAGTCTTTGCTGGATTTTCCAATGATTTTTCGTAGAAGTTATTAATCTAGTGATTAGAAATTCTGGCATTTATGGATGTTTGTTGCTTATATGGGGTATTAACTTTGTGTCATACCCCATACATTTTCAATAATGCCACAAACTATTTTTCACCAAAATGAGAGCCGATGTAGCTTATGATAGTCCTATGTACTCCCAATTGGAGAAAGATAATAATATTGAACATTTGCATCACAGTCATGGAATTGCATGTAGGCGAGGCCAAATCTTTGACCCATTTGGAAATATAATCCATTTCCACAAGAATATATTACTATGGAAAGGAAGTTGGAAATGGTTTCATATAATTCATTCCCCAAAAGTTGAATATTTTGACTTCTATCAATTCCTCAAGGGACACTTCACTACACTTAAATACGTTAAATATAAGTTGACACGCAACACATGCCTTGATGTATGCTTGTGAATTTTTGAAGATTGTATTCCAGTAGAAGCATGGATGTAGAACATTTATAGGTGTCTTGTTTGCTCCCAAATGTCCCCCATAACAAGATCCATGATGTTTTTACGCATTGTCATGACTTTTCCATGAGAATACAATTTGTATGTGCATTTTATGAAAATTACCATGTCATCCCAGTAGTATATCTATAAGTTTGTGAATACATTATTCTTTTGATTGTATGTAATATCTCAGATATGTTGTTGGCATGCCAAGTAATTGTCGAAAATGGTGAACCACGATGTAATAATTGTTCTTACTTATGATATAAATTCATCACTGTAGGAGTCATTCAGAATCATGTAGTCGTTATGTTGCAGGTGACTTATGTAGGAATGTCCATCATATAAGTCGAGGCTTCATATCTTTCTTTGTCATGAGATATTTTATTTCCCCATGATCCATAAACTTTGACCTTTGCACTGAGTAGCTACAAGAAAATTTTGATGAAAGCATTGACGATTGGAAGCATCTTCTTTTCCATTGTAATGTAGTTTATTTTTTACTCATCTAAGGTCTTTATTACATAATAAATCATGAGGAGCTTCTTGTCCTTTTTCTACCCAACACTATCCCAATGGCATAATATCTAGTATTGCACCTGAGATCGACATGATGATCCCAATCAGAGGCTTGTATGATAGGTGGTGATGTTTATGAATTCCTCAATGTTTGAAAAGCCTTGAGGCAGTCATCATTGAACACAAAAGGGGCTTCCTTAATCAATAACCCTGAAAATGGATTTGATATTTTAGAGAAGTTGTTAAATGAATATTTTATAGTAATTAGTGTGGAAAAGAACAATTTTTTTGTTTTGTAACCAAGGATGGTGTCAATATATTGAAGATAGCCTCTATCTTACTTTCATCGACTTTGATAATGACTTCTGAAACCATGTTCCATAGGACGATCTCTTCATGTACCATGAAGTGACACTTTTTGTAGTTCAAGATTAGTTGTTTTCCCTCACTTTTTTTTAAAACCAAAGAAATTTTTTTGTAATCAATCATCAAAAGAAGACCTATAGATGGACACATTCTTATTTAGAAGGTTTCAATTTTTTAACCGCTGCTATTTCTACTCCTACTAATAGTTTAGCACATTCTTTGTTGCTACTATGGGGTCCTAAAGAATAAGGAGATTTTACTCGTTTGTGCCAATTAGGAGGTTTGTGGACTTTTGTTGCTCTTGATGGCGTTTTTGATCTAATAGGTTTTATGCTACGTCAATTTGAACTTGCTCGATCCATTCAATTATGACCTTATAATGCAATGGTATTTTCTGGCCCAATTGCTATTTTTGTTAATGTATTCTTGATTTATCCACTACGGTAGTGTGGTTGGTTTTTTGCACCTAGTTTTGGTGTAGCAGCTATATTTTGATTTATTCTCTTCTTCCAAGGGTTTCATAATTGGACCTTGAACCCATTTTATATGATGAGAGTTGCTGGAGTATTAGGTGCAGCTCTACTATGCACTATTCATGGTGCTACCATAGAAAATACTTTATTTGAAGATGGTGATGGTGCAAATACATTCAGAGCTTTTAACCCAACTCAAGCGGAAGAGACTTATTTGATGGCCACTACTAACCGTCTTTGGCCCCAAATTTTTGGGATTGCTTTTTCCAATAAATATTGGTTACATTTCTTTATGTTATTTGTACCGGTAATTGGTTTATGGATGAGTGTTCTTGGAGTAGTCGGTCTGGCTTTGAACCTACGTTCTTATGACTTCATTTCTCAAGAAATCCATGCAGCGGAGGATCCCGAATTTGAGACTTTCTACACCAAGAATGTTCTCTTAAACGAGGGTATTCGTGCTTGGATGGAAGCTCAGGATCAGCCTCGTGAAATCGTTATATTCCCCGAGGAGGTTCTACCACGTGGAAATGCTCTTTAATGGAACTTTAGCTTTAGCTGGCCATGACCAAGAAACCAGTGGTTTTGCCTGGTGGGCTGGGAATGCCAGACTTATCAATTTATCTAGTAAACTACTTGGAGCTCATGTGGCCCATGCCAGATTAATTCTATTTTGGGATGGAGCAGTGAACCTATTTGAAGTGGCCCATTTTGTACCAAAAAAGCCAATGTATGAATAAGGACTGATTTTAATTCCCCATCTAGCTACTCTAGTTTTCGAAGTAGGCCCGGGGGGAGGGAAGTGATATACACCTTTCCATACTTTGTGTCTGGGGTACTTTACTTAATTTCCTCTACAATATTAGTCTTTGGTGGTATTTATCATACACTTATTGGGCCTGAAACTCTTGAAGAATCTTTTCCATTCTTTGGTTATGTATGGAAAGATAGAAATAAAATGACCACAATTTTAGGTATTCACTTAATTTTGTTAGGTATAGGCGCTTTTCTTTTAATATTTAAAGCTCTTTATTTTGGTGGTGTATATGATACTTGGGCTCCTGGGGGGGATGTAAGAAAAACTACCAACTTAACCCTTAGCCCAAGTGTTATATTTGGTTATTTATTAAAATCTCCTTTTAGGGGAGAAGGGTGGATTGTTAGTGATTCTTCCACAATTTCCTTGATGAAATTAGAAAATAGCTGGCATACATTGTTGAAATGTGTCCTAAGTGTTGCATAGTACATAGTGCATTCGTTGAAGGGTGTGGGTGCTATACAAGCATGTACGCATCGTCTTTTTTTGTTAATTGGGCTGGATAGGGACTTGATATAATCTAGAGTATCCATCCATATAATATAAGTGATGGTGGTATTCCAGGCATTCCAAACATTGGTCAATAGATAGAAGAGTGAAATGGAATTTCTTCATGGAGGAGTTCAATATGTGGTAGTTGATGCACATCTTCCATCTAGTTACCAATCTTGTGGGACTTGAGTATACTTCCTTTTATGTAAGGCATTACTCATTTCTTTGGAATGATGTAAACTCGAATAAACCAAATGATGTTTATAATGGAATAGATGATCCCAGAATAATAAATCTTGATCACTTCCAAGAGAAATACTTATCACATCTTTTCATTTAACATTCTCTGTCCTTGAACCCTGGGTTGAGATTTTCTTATAAGTTGATATGGTGCATACAAAATGTCGGGATGAGACCTTTAATATCATCATTTCACTACCAAATGATTTCTTTTTAATTTGAGATAGAAATAAATTTATCACATTGATAATCAAGAAGTTCATAATCCATTATAATTAGGTTCCTTCATTCTTCATCTAAAACATGCTTCAGTGCTTTGGGAAGTGGCTTAAATTTAGGAAGCAATTTGGGCACGAATTTTTCTATAGGCATCTTCTTTTAAGATATGTGTATTGATGTTTCAATATTCTCTTCTTGGTTACTTTATTCCTCCTCTTTCAAACCTAGGTAGGTAATTATTTCATTAACTTTAGGATCTGTACTACATGTAGTTCGATTTCTGAGCATTCTCATGAGTGGGTCAACCACTACATTTTGTGGTTGAATTTCTACACATATTTGAATGCAGCGGTCTGCAAAGTAGCTAGACTTTATCTGATATGGACCTTTAATGTGGTCCACTACTACATTTTGTTGTTGAATTTCTACACATAATTAAATGCAATAGTCTACAAAGTAGTTAGACTTTATCTGAGACAGACCTTTCATGTGGTCCACTAGTACATTTTGTTTTTGCATTTTTACACATACTTGAATGCAATAGTCTACAAAGTAGCTAGACTTTATCTGAGATAGACCTTTCATGTGGTCTATGACATTGAAATATTTATATTTGTTTCTTACAAGAATGGTGATGACTTCTCTTGCTACATTTACAAAAACCTGTTCTATATAAAGGAAGGATTTTAAGAATATTACATGACAGAGAGGGTCTTCTACAATATTAATAGTGAATATGTCATTATGAATGAAGAATCTATTGATTATGATAGAGACATCTTCAACAATGCCTATTGGTTTGGGGAAGGAATTGTTTTCCAACTAGATCCAGATATTGGATACTATCATATCTGTCAAACCTAACACCTAGATCAGATGTAACATGTCTTTTTATGGAATATCCAATGTGAAATGGAAATTTGAAAGATCTAGGATATTCCTATTGGTTGGGATAGTGGCTTGGAAAAATAACATAGACATCGTGGCTAACTAAATTATCGCTACTTGTCCACTTTGTGTTCCTTTGTACTGATGTATTTGAGAAATTTTTTGTATGTTCACATCTCATTTATGGAATTGAGCATGAGGACATCTATACATATTTTTCTAATGGTATCTGGGAAATTTTTGCATCTTTTTTCTAATTGGGCTTTCACCAACTAATGATAGAATGGTGGTTCAGGTGTATGGGGATTAGTGATCTTTCACCCTGAGACATTGCTTTGTTAGTCTCATGTGCAATATTCCTATCCTTAGGGACCTATTTGTATGGTTCTTGGGTTCATCTTAAATAAATTATGGTTCTTCATGAGGTGGGAGAGTGTCCAAGACTATGCTAGATTCTAGAGTATCAATCTTTGCAGGCTCATGGGTTCTAGGATTCTACTCAATGCTAGAAAGAATTTTCCCTATTAGATTCTTTATAGAATCTACTATTAAAGCTACTTGTTGATCAAAAGTCCTATTATGTGTTTGTAGGTCATAGATTTGTGTATTCACTGTGCCCTTCTAGGTAAGTATCATGTTCATCGGGTTGGTGTTTCTTAATATGGCTTGCCCTAAATGTTCTATCACATATTTCAACTAGTTGATGAAGTTCTACTGTCTTTGCTGCCAATTGTACTTTCCAAGTTGATTTTGCACCTTGCTTTTTGGAAATTATTAGATTGTTGTATGCATGGTGGAGTCTGGCCTCTTCTGACATAAGTGTTTTTCTAACCTCTCCCAGTGTTGTTTGATTGCAAATTTAATAGATGAGAGTTGTAGGCTATAGTCGTGCTTCCATACGAGAAATTTCATTTGAAAAATCTCTTGTAATTGGTATAGGAAAAACATATATAAAAAAAGATTCTTATTATGGTGTGAAATCAATGCATTTATGAGCTAGATTCCCTGGATCTCCATAAGCATTACATTTTATAACCATCTTTGATGCTTGACTTGTGTGTTAGAACTTTAGTTCTTGAACATCTATGGCTATTTTTTAATCTTTAAATAAACAAGGCAATATCTATCAATTCGAATATTGAATCTAGAGACCCATCACTATCAGTGGTGCCACATTTGAAATCCTAGGTAGCCTAATATTTTGTCATGTTCTCAACAATTTGTGTGCATTTTTTCGTATCATTTGCCATAAGGTTGCTTCTTGTATCTGCATTGATGTCTTTCTCTTTTATTTGAGCGATTCAATTGAATAAAGTTGTAATTAAGAAAATCTTATCAATCCCATGATGTGGGAACTCTCATTGGATGCCTTAAAATATTTCCCAATCTTCAGATAGATTTTAGCTAGTTTCTATGCAAAAATAATGATCTTGTTGCAACATTGGATGGTCCTTTTCTTAGGCAAAGATTAATTGATGAAAGCAACAATACATTCATTCTAGTTCTAAATACTCAACATCTATAAGCTAAGGGACCACCCTAATTATTTATCCCTCAAACATAAAGAGAAAACCTTGGCATAAATGGATTCATATAGAGCTCTCTAGATCTCCTAAGTATCACAAATCATGTTAAAGGCATCAATGTGATTTTAATGATTTTGATCAAGAAAGTTCCCAAGTAGGAGGTGGTCATGCAACCTAATTGAAAGTGAATGACATCAGTCTATAAGAGAGAGTAGTTCTAGATTAGATGTCTAGAGCCTTGTTGGAATATGTGATAGATGGAATAAGATTAGATGATGATGTAATATGTATAGAGATGATATAAGATAGTTTAGGATGATATATGTTTGTCTTTGAGGACTTAAGTTCAGTTTTAATTATGCAAGTAACTAGGCTTTTATGAGATAAGATATGTTAAGTTAAGACAAAGATGTGAATCAACATGAGCCTCAAGCTCTTGTGCAAAGTAGGACCTCTAGTGTTAGGACCAATTTTAGGGTTAACTCCAGAGAGAGTGAGACCCACAGGGAGAAGGTTAGAGAAGCTAAACTCCAAGGTATGAGAATGATGAGAAATATGTGATATGATATGTCCTAAACTAGAATACTCATGAGTGATGGAGTTGAGTTGCTTTATGTATGATTCCTATAGTTTTCTTGAACCCTAGATGTCCTTGAGAAAATCAAACCCTAGAGTCAGAGAGAGGCTGGTTATATGTGCATATGTGAATATGAATATGAGAACCTACCATGTGGGTGAGGGAAAGAGTCCCAAGACCCTGGAGAAGGTAATTGTGCAAGTTTGTGTAAAACCTCTTGCTCGTGTTGGTGTTTCCTTATGGGAATCTAGTTGTTGTGTTGATAAGAGAGTTTTGAGTAAGAATATCGCATGGGTAGAGACCTATGAATAGAATGCCATAGCATGTTTTGGTTTGTGCTTATGTGGCTAGAGCTTGTAAGGCTACCACTAGTGCCACTAAGGTAAGCTGAGAACCCTAGACTAAGAGAGGAAAGATAAATTATATGCACATGAGATACTCATAGAGTTGAGTTAGCTCAGAGAGACTGAGCATGACACTATTCCCATGATATGGGTTAGGAGAACCTCATTTGGACTAGATGAAATTTTGATATATGTTTAACAAGCCACTTGTATAAGTTTTTTTATCACAACCATGATATAATATATGTAAGGATGGGATCTAATCTCAAAACGTGATATATAGACATCATATGATGGATATCTAGAGATGGTTTAATAGATATAAATGCATAAATGGTTAACCATATACATGAATAATGATGATAATGTGATATCATTGGTTAATCTTGTGATGAAATCACTAGTAAATGTTGCAATTTATTATGAACAATGAAATAAGATCATATAAATGAAACATGTTACATGAGTTGTTAATCTTAATGCTTAATAAAGATGAAAAATATAGTTTGACTAGTTAACAAAACATAATGATTATGACACCTTGATATGATCTAGATGGATAAAGTGGGTTAACATTAGCTAACTCCTTTAGAACATGGTAATATCATGTGGGAATCCTAATTCATGGGTAAAGACAAGGATGCAACCCTAACATATGAAATATGTCATGACATATTCAGAGTTTCTAAGTCATTGTTTCAATCTTTTATGAAAGGGTGATTCACTGTAGATGTTTTAAAACCTCATAATAGTGGTTTGGATATGATTATGGGGCTCTATTTTTTTTTGGATATGTTGCACTTAGAGTGGTGTCCTACATATGGATGAATACCGTTTGGTTTTTCCTTGAAGTAAGAGGATGGCTTAATTTTGAGGATGAAATTTCTTTAAGATGTATATGATATAAAAGACTGGATTTTGGCATAATTTTGAGGATGAAATTCCTTCTAATCTATGTTGGATGTGATGAAGTGGACTTTTGGAATCCTTAAGTGTCAAATGACACAAGTGAATTCATGCATGTTGAGTTGTTTTGAGAGTCCCAAGTGTTTCCTCAAAGTTTGGATGTAAAATGATATTTATATCATGATTAAGATCCCTATATTTGATGTCCTTTGAGGAATTTAGTTGACAAGTAAATAGCTGAGTTTTGTCACAAAATTTGAGTAAAATGTATCTTGAGTGATGATAGGGCTATGGTTAAAATTTTATGGCAATTGGAGTATTCCAGAGGGAGTTATTTAGGTTTGAATATATGAAATAATGTACATTACAACCATTAATGGGCTTAAGTTTAATATCTATAACATAATGTTTGATTAAAGGAGGTCTCACACATAGTTTTGGCTAGGTGACTGTAACTCTAGCATGAATGAGCCACGAATCTATGTTCTAAGGCTTGATTCAGTGCTCCAAGGAATGGATACAACGGTACTCAAGCTTATATCTGACATACAAAGTGCTCAGAGATCATGGAGAAGAAGGAAGCAATCAACATTCCACCCAGCCATGTTCATGGATTGTGGGATGGGGGGGTTAATACATTCCTTTCTTGGTCAAGAACTATAGTTTAAGGCATTATTTGAGGTACAAGGTAACTACAATCAGAGAGTTTGAGCCGACCCTCTACTAACATCTTCTTCGTCAGTGGCAGGAGGAGGGCGAGAATAGAAGTGGAGGTCCAAGGAAGTATGGAGACATGTGTCAAAGCCTTCTCATTCCAATCAAAGATGGGATGCAAGTTAATGGAAACCTAGAGATCGTTTTTATGGTCTCCCATGGGTGCAAGATCATCAGGGGTGTCTCCCCCCATTTTTGTCCATCACTGTAACATCTCTACACAATGGCGTCAGGAAGAAAGGAGGAGGCATTGTTGCTTGATGCATCATCAGATCAAGTAGTTGTAGCAACATAGTGCATGGAGTAGCTGCCAACACGACTAGGGAATGCTCTGACATCAAGACACCATGGCGGCAGCTGGTGGTAGTAACCTCACGTAGAAGGGGGGGATCAACAACTGGACTCAAGGATTGCGTGGATATGGGATTCTTTCAGACTGCTCCAGAGATGAGGTGGTGTTGAAAATCAACCATGCGTCACTGCCACCCTGATCCATGCCAGAGGAGGGCCCTAGTGGTAGTGAGATCCATGACAAGGAGGCTTTCAAAGAAGAAAGATACTGCAAGGAGGAGAGGTCATCCATCATACCTCGTAATTGCCTTGCTTTGCGGTGGCGACTAAAGCCCTAATAAATGAATGCCATTGAGAGTGTTGAGTCATGATAGAAGAGAGAAGGAAATCGACACCTTTTCCTCATCGGGGCAGAGCCCAACGGTGACGCTCCCACAAGACAAAGTGGGCAGGGATTGCATGGAACGTGAGTGAGAGAGAGACAATAGAATTGGTTCAAGCCAGCTAACCAGCAGTCCATCCAATTACCCTGAACTGACTGAAATCTGTGTTGAACCAGACTGGATCAACAATAAGTAGTGCGCCCCAAAGTGGACACATGACAGTGACTCATTGGCCGCAAAAGATAAATTATCTCATAAATTCTTAGATATTCAATAATTCATAGTAATTATCTCGATTATCAGAAAATTACACATAATATATCAAAATGTTCAGAAAAATGACTAGAACAACGTGAACCCATAATATTAGGATTTTTATTCTTTAATCTCAATGATATCATGTAAGTTATGAAATGCTAGTTTTAGGTATAGTAAATATCAAATGATGACCTAAAATTATGAGAAATTGTCAATAAATCCCAAATCATGTTTATAATCATTTGATGTCAGTGATTATGATTTTGATGCATGTAGTAATGGTACTTGATCCATATGGCTAATTAGGGATAATAACCCTAATTATTGTGTAATAATTGCAAAGATGCTCAAGAAACCATGAATATTTTAGAGTAAGCTTACATAAGTAATCAGAAGCTAATATATAATTATGAGATCATAATTATGCATATAAATAGGGTTACATGTTTAAGGATCCTATAATGATGAGAAAACCCTAATTGGATTAATGTATCTAATCTAGAGTTAATACATGCAAACAATGATATGGAGACTAATGTTCATACAAATGAACCATAACCTAGAATAGATTTCAGTAAGATAATTACAAGATAAGAAAACAAGTAAAAAGGAGAATATCCTATGATCTAAGTAAAACCCTAAAATGGACATACCACGATTATGATGATGAGAACCTAATGGTGTTATGTGATCTTGTCTTTATTAGGGGTTGACAACAAGAATATGCGGTTTAGAATGTCTCTTTTCAAGTTACGCCATTACCTCTTACTTGGCTTATTATACAATATGCTTGTGTTATATGTGTAGTAAAATACTTGGCATATGATATTGGATGAAATGGTTGTTATTGAATGATATGTTACTTGATTTTTTTCATACTTACATGGATATGAACACATGAAACATAAGATATCTTATTCATCATATGATAGAACTAAACTCTTTGGTAGTACAGTGCATTGAAGTGATCTAACTCTTTGGCAGGATATCACATTATATACATGATCTAACTCTTAGGTAGGAGATCATAAGGCCTAAAAACATCTATCCATTTGGCAGCAGATGTACAAGATATATGATGGAAATATGCTTAAAATATGTGTTTTATTTTGTTAATAAACATCTTTGTTCAAGTATATGCCTTTTGTTATATTTATTTACTGCTGCCAAGTATTCGTTTAATCTTATTTCCAAGCTTAGTAATGAGAGGTATATAAAAGACACATAGGCATACTTAGTATAATATTCTTGAATATTATGTCGATGTGTACCACATGTAATCTTTTGTTTAGGTGATCTGGACATAAGATCTTGAAGAACCATGATAGTTGAGAGTTGTGTGGCGAGCTGATGTATAGGTGGACCTGTTGGCTAAAGATCATGTTGTTTAGTGGTAGTACTTGTATATGTATAAGTTTGATGTTAAATATGTAATATCATATGTTATAACAATTCATTATGTAATTTTATGTTGAATGGTGAAAATGTGTTGTATGGTTTTATTATTATTCATGTGCATGTGCTACTGTTGTTTCCTTCTGGTTTCCTTCTTCTTATCCTAGTGTGGGGAGTTTAAATTGGGATTCTTACAGAGATGAGGTTTCAATTTAGATGTCACACATCAAATTAATATTTAGAAAATCCGGGGACTTCACATAATGAGTCTAAGCTAGTGCTTTGGGGGCATAGTGGATCTTTCTTCAAGCCACAATGATGGATGTAGACATAGGATATAAAAAAAAATTTAGAGAGATCCCAAACAAGTGAATAAAATTAATCTAATTATAAAGTGGAGTTTTGGTAAAGGTGAGGTAACTATAATTAGGGTGAAAAGATAATTGTAGACTTCAAAAACAAAACGATACCATAGATAATAAGGTTATGCAACTAGGATTTTTGTGATATTGTGCTTCCATATACTGTTGGAGGTCGGGGAGTCATGAGGAAGAGAATAATGGTGTCTTCACATTCTGACCATGGTTGAGAAGACTGGTTGAAGCTCAAGGTCCATAAGCATGAAAACGTGGTTTTAGATGATGATGTGGGATAAGGCAATGCACTCCATCCTGAGTAAAAGAAATATTGGGTGTAAGGCGATAATACCAAGAAAGAACTTATGTGGGGCATCCTTTACTTCTGTATAAACCCATCCTGACGACATATGAGGGCAAGGTCAAACTTGGGTGGTTTTAAGAACAAGTTGTGATGGAGGATAGTCATACCGGGACATCACACGCTTTGAGATCACATATTTGGGTGTGAGATTTGGTGTAGTGGTTTGATTATAAGTCTATGAAAAACTTTGGATACAGTGGTATCATGATAGTTTAGGGATTTTTGTAATAGAAGAGGGTTGGGAATGAGTCATGGCTCATTGGGTTTTGAATGTTGAGAGTAAACCTCTGGTTATAATGCTAGGTTATGAGGAGTGGAAGGATGGATATAAGAGGAAGAGAAACTCCATGTTGTAGGATGAAACTCGATATAGTGAAAAATTAGAGATTAATCATAGGACATACATTGACTAGAACAAATGATAAACCACCAAGAAGAGTGTTGATAGGTAAATTCACATAAAAGTTTTGGTTACATGGTAAGATTTATTGAATGATTTCTTTTATATGGCTATAGAATATGTTGTTTCTTTCACCATTGATTATTTGTGTCAAACAAGGTATGCTTAACCTCAAATTTTTTATCAGAGTCTATTAAGGCATGAAGTTTAGTCTCCATTTTATAATACATTATCTTGAATTTACACAAAGATGCATATTATTTATCATTTATAGTAATCAGTCCATCTTAGATATTTAACTGAGATGACTTCTCAATTTTTATTTAAGGTGAAGTTGGCATGCTTGATTGAGTTGGTTGTGTTTCTAAAATAAAATTGTTTGTTAGATAGATATTGGTTTCCTTTATGAGAGATCTGAAACAAAAAGTAACCTATATGTGATAAAAAATTTAAACGACGGGGGAAGGGTGTTTTGATATTTGGTATAAAGCAATTTTGATATGAATGGTTTTCCTACAAGTTAAGTTACATATTATACACTAATGAACAAGGGAGAAAGAAAGAAAACAATTTATTAATTTTGTATTTATTTATAGGTTTTTATAATATTAAGTAAAAATGGGTTATTTAATTGAGGTAATTTGTATTAAGGATCCAAAAATGGATTTTATTTTTGTGAAAACTTGATTAAGGACATAGTTTTAAGCATTTACTAAGCATTTCATATTAGTATGTTACATGGTGAGTTGTTGAGGTGGATGGACCCACATCTTAGATTGGCAAACAAGTGGTACTTGCTTTAGCTCAAATTGGACCCATGCAACAATCTAATCTAAAATTGAGGTATTCTCACCCTTTCTAAGACATAATTGCCTCCTGGACACTTGATGACCGTTCCATCAAATATATATTTCTCAAAAAGTTTAAGAAAAAGCATTACCAAAGTTATCTTATTAAATTAATTCATGGGAGGTATAATATGCATCAAAATTTGAAAATGTAATACTCTTAAAAGCTAAAA
Source organism: Alisma plantago-aquatica (assembly GCA_963693085.1). NCBI lineage: Eukaryota > Viridiplantae > Streptophyta > Magnoliopsida > Alismatales > Alismataceae > Alisma > Alisma plantago-aquatica. The sequence goes on from OY856412.1 coordinate 1,463,922,066, forward strand.
CGAATACATCACTATGGAACCATGGTATCAAACTTTTGATGCTCAATTTTATATTAATGAAATGTAGGTTTCTAGAAATATAGAAAGTATATATCACCATCAGAAAGATGTCAGAGAATAGGTTTACTCCCAAGGCATTATTTTCAAGATCATGATAGATACTAATCACATTTTTATTATAACATTGTGCTATATTGTATAAACACTAGTTAAAAATCACAAACATGTAGAAATTCATAATAATATTATTTAATAATATCATGTTTAACTTAACAATGAAATATGATCTACACTTTGATATGTGACTCTAGTTTCGAGAACTCCAATTAGGAATTAGGACCATAACCTAAAGTTGGTAAAACTTATATAATTATAAATTTATGAGAAATTTTCAAGAATCTAATAAATGTTTTCCTAGTAACATCAAATCATTAAAATTGTGTGTTATAGTTTGAATAAATCAAACCCAAATTAAGAAACCAAGGAAATTATGTAGTTGTCTTCTTAACACTATTATTCATGAGGTTTACCTAAATTGATTAACTAGGAGAGATATATGAACTCAAAATGTGATTCACAATTTTTTAGTCAATAGTAGGTGGTGTAATGTCTTGATATGTGCTTGTTCCCACTTGGGTTAAGTACATTCAAATGTATGACAGTGTTTATTCACATTCTTAGTAAAAAATAAAATTTATGGTTGGATTTAAGATGGAGTTTAATAATTAGTACATAGATACAAGTATCTTATGTATTTTTTATGTTGTACCTCTGGCATATTATCAAGTGGATAAGTTATAATCTTAAGCATAATTCAAATGTTCCTTCTATATTATTCCATGAAGGTATGAGCACCATCCAAGGAAATCATCCATACTAGGAGATAAACTCCCCACGTATGATAAATATCTAAGAAGACTAGCATGACACTTGACCTAGTGAAAGAGGACCTTAAATGCAAAAGGGACGACACTGGATTCTCACTCATGTAAAATATCAAGGGTAATATGATACATAGTATTTGATATATGATATATGATATATGATATATGATATATGATATATAATATTTGATATATGAATCATAAGTATCAAGTGAGGAAAAGTGTGAGATTACTCACAAGGTAATAAGGTACAATACATACATATAATGTTTTGATCCTATTGATATAGTTTTATTTTCCAGTAACATAATCTAAGTGTTATTTGTCAAAATTTTATTTATACATATGTTTGATATTCTTCCAATGTAAACAACATAATTTTTTGTAGAAATTTTTATGTATTGTGAAGATGGAGTGGTACAACAAACATATGAAATGAGCAAGCTTGTAAGGGAAAATTCTATGTAGATCTAGATTTAGTTAATATAAACGTAATATATTTATCTCATCACATTGTACAATTTATTTCATGCAATAAATTCAATATTCTAATCTACATGTTGGTGTGACAGTCATTATCTAATAAAATTCAAGTATTATCATTAAGTCTTTTGCTAAGTATTTTATTGAACCAATTAACATATTCAGGGTTTTCCTTTTGATCAAATTTAGCTTGGATTTATTATTGAGCCTTTTGATGTGCATACAACTTTTTATTGGGACTTACACACAAGTTTAAGAAAGAAAAATATTGGTCCATTACTAGTGATATCAGATCATGAATACAATAAGTACATCTTTACATTTCTCACATAAGAAATAAAACATGTAATTGAAAGTTATAGATATGTATCTTGTTGTATCTTTTAGGACCAACGGAGACCTGGTCTATAGGATAGCATCTAGATTGTCTAAGAATTTGTATATGTCAGTGTGAACCTTCTTCTCTTCCTCTATATTGGGAATAAGATTATTAGATGACTAGGAGTGACACCAAGTCTCTAGGTGTTAATCATTTACTTTATTTGGTAGAATGTGGAACAATATTGTTGGGTTAATGAGAGGCACTAATGGTATATAAAAGCCTAATATGTGTATGTGCACATTTTGTGGTGAAATCCTAGTGTATATCTTGTTCTTACTATCTCTCTAGGTATCAAAGTACGATATTGCATAAAAATGTGGCTAAATAATTCTTGGTTGACGATTTTGATGATTTTGTATAATGTTTGTTTGAATCAGTCTAAGAAAATTATTTCAATATAAATTTAATTAAATATAAGAACAATGTTACCACATACAACAATGCAAAAGATGTTCAAGTGATGTTAGAAATGAAGCTAATGACACTCTAAATTGGTGATGTTGAGATAAAGATGACATGTAATAGTTGATTATCTATGTATGAGGAAATTTGACAGATAGAATGACTTAACATATTGGTAATCATTAGATAATATAATAAATTGTAATTCTAGACTTTGTGAAACAAAGTGTTCCCTTTTGTTAGACACTTTGGTATTCTAGTACCACACATTGTTGGTGTGGTTGCTTTCAATTAACTCCTTCATGACCATCTGCCTTCCAATCACCATGGATCTACCAAGAACCACCACCACATCCATGAGTACCTCCTTCACCCTCCTCAAACATATTACCTCCTAGTTTCCCCTCCACCATTTCTTCTCCTTCCTCCCCCATCTCACTTATTTATTACTACCTATAGAAATGAAGTAGGTGTTGCAACCACCACCATCTCTAGAAAGACTAGAGAGCTAGATGTCGACTCCTCCTCCATGTCGGTCCCTCCTCCATTGTGACAAAATGTGTTTTCAAGGATTTCGACCATATTCCTCTCTATCTTTCTTCTTACTATGAATCTATGATTTAAAATTTAGATAAATTCAAAGTCAAATTGTGACTCTCCAATCATATGAATCAATACAACAAAAATCTTATGCAATTAATTATATTGTTGGATATCTAATCAATTTTGTAAATTAAATTATAAAATCATGTGATAATCTGGTGTTTGATAAAAAAAATAGTTCTTTAAACTTTTTCTATATATGAATGTCACAATTTTTATGCTAAGGTTCAGAATTTTAGCAATTGGACATCGGATGAAACAAAGAAATTAGTGAAGTTATCACTCCTTAATATCTTTTTAACCAAAAAATTAAGTCAAAGTAGATATACTAAAGCACATTCTGAGAAAAGTGTAATGTGGAGCATCTCTCTCTCCCAATATATATGGTGTTCTCCCTATCTAGAATGAAATTTCAAAGTCAAATACCATGATTGAGTCGCTAGCAATTCTATCTACTCTAAGATTCCCTCATTTTTTTTCATCCCTACCAAACCCTATATTGAGGACTAGTTAAAAATGACTAAAACACAAAGTATGTTCATCATTAGTGATACACGGAGCCACCTCCCCACATTGCTTCACCAATATAAAATCACACCAAAACATTCCTTGACTCTTTTAGTTTCTAATATTTTCTACAAGTGAACTTGAATAATGAGTATTGACCAGGAATAACTTGAAATCTTAATATATATAACCTTATGTGATGGGAACACACATATTGAGGTATTCATAATATTTCGAACCCTAAATAGACAATAAGCAACCAATAATAGGTTATCTGTACTTTCAATCATGAATGAGTGATTGTGGACTAATGTGTGTGAAAAATACTTTTAGGTTGAGAAGGTCGAATATTGAATTTCATTCTTAGAAATAGAGTAAGTTGTGAAGTTTAAGTGTGTGCTTATCACTTGAGATGTTTTGGAATTCATCACATTTTCATATCATTTTCTTTTGAATTCTCTTTGGATGAGGCATAGCCATTTGATTGTTCTAAATCAGGTACTTTTTTTAAGATACCCCTACATATTCATACTAATGTGGAAATCTTTCTTGATGTTTTTAAAGCCTCATTCATGTTTTGATCATCCCAAATATTAAATTGACTTATCTACCTTGTGGTATTCTCTTGAAATGAAATTGATCACAATGACTTATTTACTATTTTTACGGCTCTATAAGTCAAGCAATTATGAGATTACCTAGTATAGCATGACGTATGAGTGGGTTGTATGGCCTTAGTTGTACACACTCCTACAGTTTCATCTCTAAGTTTGGGGGTGTATGTCCTTAAGTTCACTGGCTTCTTGAGCACAATTTTTTAAATTGGGGGTATATGGGCATAGTTGTGTATGCTCCTTGGGTTATTAGTCCCAAAATAGGTAGTATGTCGTGGTTCATTTACCACTTTCAATATATTTAGATGTTACTTGATTAAAATTTCATATTTACATTTCTTGTTCTATATATGTGTAATGTTTTTTTGGTAAAGTACGTAAATATATTTCCCAACCCCAAATTGGGGACAAAGTTACAAGCTACATACAACATGTAGATTACAAAGGAAAGAGTAGTGACATCACTAGTGAGTCACCACTAGACAACATACTAAAAGCCATTACATAAATTCCTCATTCCTGGTTATAGTCGAGGAGATGATTTTAAGTCGAGACTTATATGTGAAAAAAATAACTTCATCTCTACCTCTAGGTTGTTGTAGATAGTAAGATAATCTTGTGATCTACCACCATGTAATGGCCTAAAGTTCAATGATATCATTTGATCTTTGATTTTTTGTCATTATTATCGAGGCAACCATGAAGTAGATAAGGACCTCTAATATTCAGTTTTAGGTGAGCACGACCTCACATATATTTCTAGAATTAATAGTGCCCAAATATACATTCACTAGATCCAATATCCTACTGACATAACAGACATAGTGAGTTAAAATTCTCAAACCATTTTCTTATCTTATCTAAGGTAGGGAGCAGATCCTTGAGAGCTCTATATGAGGAAAGACTCCAATGAGGTTGGTGCATGGAAATCCAGAGGGAATAAAAAGCTTTGCTCTCGAGCATGCATTGCATGCAGCTACTCCAAAGAGAATTGTCATAGTGTTAGCATGGTCTGACCAAAGTTTAGACATTCTATGCCAACATGTGGAAGCACATACTCTATGACTAGAAGAAAATTTGACACCATATCTAGAACTGATCCATGAGATCCATATGCATGATGTATGCAGTAGATTTTTGATCTTTTGAGAGTGTAATATTTAGCTTGATTTTCAAGTCTACCGAGGTTCAAGCCACCTTCATTTGATGGAAATGCAATCCTTGACCAGCTAGCCAGATGTATAGGATTTCCCCATACAAAATTAGACAAAAGGATCTCCATTTTAGATAGAGTTGAGTATAGAATTTCTCATTGCATGATCCAATATTTAGTTAGACCTGCAACACAATATTTGATCAAGAAAATATGACCAACCATTGAGATTTTTGATGCAGGTCATCTGCTAATTATATTTCTCAAATAGTCAAGGCACTTGTTGAAGTGCTTCCTTCTTATATTCCCACCCTCCAAAGGGAAGCCTAGGTATTTGGTCAGCCAAGTACCTATTTGAATGCCCATGGATACAACAATAATGTCCTTATTCCTTCACGAAGTAGATAGGAATAATAACATTTTGGCATCATTACATATCATACCAAATTCACTCCCGAAATCTTAGAGGAGGTCATTGAGTGCAATGTGTTTGCTTTGTCTACCTTGTACAATGATAAGAATGTCATCAACAAATAGGATATGACTAAGATATTTTGTATGCCTAATTGGGAAGGATCTAATCAATCTATGTTCGTATGCTTCTTCAATTTTCCCACTAAGTCCTTCCATGGAAATGGTGAAAATAAAGGGTGAAAAAGGATCACCTTTCCTTAAACCATTCGAATTCTTGAAGATTTCAAGAGAGATTCCATTGAGGAGAAGTGAGAAAGAGGGAGTGTAGACACATTTCTTGACAAGGTCGGTCGAACTATCACAAAATCCCAAGATTTTGAGGCATTGCCATAAATAAAACCATCTCACTGAGTCAAAAGTTTTAGTGATGTCCAGTTGTACACATGCAGTGGGTGCCAGGTAGACTACTCTTAACATTGAATCTGAGAGTTAACTATATAACCAACTGGGAACAATCTTTGATGTTTCTATCTTGGATTAATGCTCCTTGATTGGAAGATATTAATTTAGGTAAAACAGTGGATATTTTTCTGGTAATAATTTTGTCGAGCATGGAGCAGTACAAATTGGGTCAAAAGTCAACTCGGGAAGCAATACCTTCCTTTTTAGGGATGAGAGCAAAGGAAACATGATTAACTTGGCATACCATGTTTTATCCCTCAAAGAACTAAGTAAGATCCTTTGCTAAGTCATCCTTGATAAGATTCCAATTCTCCATATATAAGAAATTGTTGAAACCATCAGGTTTTGAACTCTTGTTAGGTTCAATGCTCCAGACAACTTCTTTGATTTTAGTCAAGTCCGGTAGATTGTAGAGAAAGGAGTTATCAACATCATTGATGGTAGGAATACAACTCTAATCAATCGGTATCTCCTTAGTTTGGACTTGGTTATAAGTATTGTCAAAGAAATAGAAAGTAGTGTTAGAAATATCATCATCATCTTTTACAAAATTGCCTTGAGGATCAAATAATTAAGTGATGGAAATAATTACATCTCTTCTATTGACAATGGTTTGGTACATCTTAGTGTTCCTATCACCATTATCCACCCAGTCCATCCTCAACAATTAATATTGCTCCTTCGATTTCCCAAGCACTTACAATCTATTATATGTTACCTTCTCAACTTCTATAAGGTATGAATCAAGTAGTGATCTTCTCAGCACCTTAGAGATGTCATTTAGTTCCAAGTGTTCTGTATCAATGAGGTTCTTGAGATTAACATAGATTGGTCCTTTAATTTGACTTTGACCTTCTTCAACTTATTACAAAAATAGAAAAGAGGATTACCATGGATCATGTGAGTGTACCAAGCATCCTTGATGATGTCTAGGACACTCTAACAAGAAATTGAGGAAACGGAAAGGCTTCTTTTTGTGAGTAATCTCCTTCATGTTGATGTTGATAGTTGTGTGATCAGAACAGGAACAAGTAATAGACTTAGTCTTTGAACCTGAGAAATTACACAACCAGTCATCATTGACTAGATCTCTATCTAACTTGCAAGCAATTATTTTTTTAGTCAACTTTCTTGTTATCCAAAGTAAAGACTTCATTACCAACAACATGTAGTTCAACGAGATTTTAGTTATAAATGGAGGTGTTGAAGGAGCTAAGGATGAAAGTAGGGATGTCACCTCCATCAACCTTTTCCTCATGCTTCCTAATATAATTGAAGTCACCAGTAACAATCCATGATTCATTTAGAGATGCAGCCAATTGTTTAAATTTTGCACAGAGCTTACTTCTTTGCTGAGTTGAGTTTCTAGCATAAAATACAATAACATTGATGAGGAGACCACCTTTGTTTAAGAATTTGACAGTAACAACCTGGTCATCCATGTTAAGGAGTAACATCCCAAGGGATTCCAACCCACATATATACGCCCATTGACATCATGTAAGTGATTATATATCCATTTCCGACCTTGAGGAAACAATTTCTTAGATGTATGAATGAATTTTAATTTTATATTCATTAAAAATAAGATAGAAACAAATGCTTTAGCTTCTAAAATAGTCTTCATAGCTTCCCTTTTCTTACGTCATTTCCCTGAACCATATACATTGGTCATGATGAAGGTCATTAATGACTTCGACTGGATGATCGGGTCTTGCACAACCCATCATCTTTGTAAGTCCTTCGTGTCTTATTGGAATACTTATTATTTCCAACTTTCTTGGGGATAGCTTCTTGATCCATGTTTCCTTTTCCTTTTCTAGGGTTAGAGAAACCGTTATCAGCATCGTATTTGGACCAATATCTCCACCATGCTTCACAGGATCGTGAGGACCTTAGTAACCTCAGGATTGGCTTGATCATCATTGATCTCAATGGTATAATCAACTTCTTCACTAATATTTTTGAGCCTATTGGTGATAGGGATATTGTCCTCTCTTTGAGTCTTCTTGATGTTGTTAGGGATATTGTCTCTTCTTGCCTTCCTGTTGCCGACAACCATCCATTCATTTTTTTCGACTTCCTTCTTCTTGGGCTCTTCCTCAATAGGATTCAGAGGGCAATCATGGGTGTCGTGTCTGAAGACTACAATCTACATAATGACTAGGAATGTGTTCATAGTTCATGCTCGCCGCTAAAGGCTCTCTATTAGGCATATTAACCCAGATTTCACCGTTCTTTATCTACTTCAATGTCCATGAGTGAAAGAGATCACCAAGCAATTCTAGACCGATATATCTATAGTCATTTCTAAGAAGTTTTCCAACCTTGCTAGCGACAAAGCCAGTTTCTCTAGGTGACCATTTCCTACCCATGATGGATATACTGATCCAAACTGAGATCAAGCTACATAAATCCTTCCATAAATGACTGTCTGACTTGTAATATTTGACCACCACCAGTGAGTTATAAAACTAGTGTGGCCCTCCATGGATGATACTCTACTTCTCTCCTATAGAATTGAAATGCAAAAGGAAGAACATTTTCTAGTTTGGAGAAGAAATCAAACCCTTCTTTTGGCTTCCAGACCCTTCTGATCCAAATATACTTATAAGCATGTTTGAATATACATAAAATTTTCAATTCTCAAATGATGATATATAAAAAGATACCAAAGTATAGAAGTTGAAAAACGTTTAATTACTATATTCAACTTAGAAATGATTACAAAATATTCATCTAAGGGGCTTACATGAAAGAAAATGCATTAGGATCTAAGTAGATGGATATCCAGCTATCTCAAGTCTATCTCCCCAAAATATCCATCTATAAGGTCCATGTCACCGTGTCTAGTCTTCCAAGTCCTACACCTGGGGCTGGAAGTGCTAGATCAAAGGGCTCTAGAGGGGGGAGAATAAAACTAAAAACACTCACATAAAACTTGTTAGACCTTCAACTTACTCTAAGAGGTAAGATAGAAAATGTGTAATTTGAGTGTAGTTAAGCATTCATAGTAAGAATGAGAGAGATTGAATCAAGAACAAGATATGTAGAGTGGTTCCAATCCCCAAACTAGGAGAAAGTAAGTCCACTACCTAGAGAGGTCAAGCTCTAGGATTTTGCAACCAATATATACTTATATTCCATTGTAAGACATATAAGAATACCTTCCTTTTCTAGGAAAAGGATACCCAACCATCCTTTTTAAGGAACAAAATGAGCCAATAAACCAACCAAAGTCTTACCTATCCTTGAAAGTTGAATCTTCAATCTCTACTAGGGCTTACCCACTCTTGCAAGAAGTCAGATACCTTTGCCAAGGAGCACCCCTTTTTACAACTAGTATTCTGTCTAGAAGGAATTACCTATCTGCCTCAAGGATCTTCTAACTTGACCTTCTCCTTCACCTTGGAGAAACTTTACACCTTCTCCTTTACTCAGAGAAGCTTTTCACAAACTTTGCTTGAAGAACAGGGTTGGGAAAGGGAAGCTTTGAGATTTACAAGACTACAATGGAGTAGCTCTCTCACACATAGCGTATATCACTCATATGGACATTTTAAAGTGTAAGAAAGAGAGAGAAGGGTCTCTAGTGAATTGAATGCACTCAACTATAGCTAGGAACTTGAATAGCATGAAGGAGCAAACTTGGAATGAATTCTAAAGGGTCCTATTTATAGTTGGGGATGTCCACTAGTGTCTAAGAGCACTTAGGAACGATTTCTAATCATTTGGGGTGTTGCAACAGATCTATTTTTTATCTTTGCAACACTCAATTGGCTAGAATCACTATTTCTTTAAACTCTGTACAGTGTAGTTGGTTGAATTTCCACAAAGGTAACTCAACCGAAAACAATGTGTGACAAAGAAAATTTGAAGCAAGGGTCGAGGTTATCATGGATGAAACTCAGCCTAACACTTAAATATATTTTGCTAGTGTTTTGTGTTGGATGAGTTTGTCCTAAGACAAACTCAGTCAAACATGGACATTCCCAAAATTCATCAAGGGTGTTGGTTGAGTTTATCAAGGATGAAACTCGACTGAACAAGCACTTTGTAATGAATTTTAGAAATAGTCGTTAGAGTGATTAAACATTCGAATTAATTGTTCCTAATTTTTTCTCATCTTAGTTAGAAGTCATAGCAACAATAGTAATGATTTAAAAAATTGTCCAAAGGGTTTTAGGAAATTTTCCAAGAAAGTTCATTTTGCTTGACTTGAACTAGATCAAGCTAGTGCTTAATTAATTTTGATCCTTTTCATGTTCATAATACCTAAAATCAATATCAAATAGACACATTAGATACATATGAATGGAATGGTTACATCATCATCAAAATATAGACTATGTATAACACTTAACTCAACATTCTCCCCCTTTTTTAATATGACAAACCATTCCTCAACATATTGAAAAGGATTTATAATTTAGATCTTTTACCTTGTGAATTGTAAGGGGATACATGAATGAAGAATGACAATTGCTCCCCCTCAATTCGTTCTTACCTCAATTTCTCTTTTCGTTCACATGTATGTTTAGTGTGTCCCAAAAAGAGAAAATACTATAGCACATATATGCTATTGAGTCCTCTTGCAAGTCACATGATATTTATGAAAATAGACTAGAATAGGATCACAAAACAATAATTGAATATGGTTGAGCTCACTTCTCTCCCCCTTTGCCATATCAAAACGGTAGGGGGTAGAAGAGCTAAGAAACACAGTTCTTATCCATAGGCACAAATTTCACAAGCAAGCACCAAACAAAGACAAAAACAGAGAGAACAAACAATCTAGAGTCATAATCAAAATATGGAACTTAATACCAAGAAATCATAAGATGTAATCAAGCAAACAGCTAAGGTAAATGAGATTTAGATTACAACAAAAGATATGTACTCTCAATATGAAAACTACAAGTCAGAAAAAACTAACGAAATATGAAAATAGTATGCCTCAAATACAGTGCCCAAATGTTCAATACATGATAGTCTACAAAAGATATATATATATATATATATATATATATATATATATGAGAACCTTATAGATTAAATAACTAAACATATAGGATATCTATGTCAATTGGGTCATCACCAGCTTCATCATCCTCTAGCTGGTAATCATCACCCCCATCAGAAACAGTCAGCTTCATCATCCTCGGGCTGGTAATCCTCATCCCCATCAGAAGGTGCATCTAGGGTAGAAGGAGTGTCATCACCTCCATCTCCATCATTAGAAGATCCATCATAACCATCTTCATCAGTAGCCTTATCAACATCACCAACATCATCATCCTCTTCCTCATCATTCATCACAGTTTCCTGATCAAGCACAAAGGAGTCAGGACCATGCCATCTGTGGTTCTTCTCTTCCCATGAAACTCCACACTCAAGTAGAGCCTTGGCTTGCTTAATAATTTGGTATAGACACCCAATTAGCTAGAAACAAAGTAGCAGCAGAACCAACAGGAAGAGCTAAAGGATGAGGGGTAGCAAGCTTAGAGGAAACATATATAGGTCCACCATCAGAGGTAGGGGGTGTAGCAAAAGCATCAGGTGGAGGAGCCAGGTAGAACTAACTAAATGCATAAGAAGAATAGTCAACACCTAGGTAGGGTTGGTAGGAGGTTTTGGTATGAATGTAGGATAACTTCATGGTAGACATGATCAAAACTAGGTCCTAGTGGATGTGGTCCTCAACCTAAAGGTTATATGCCTATTTGTGTATCATATATCCCGTAAGGGCTTCATTTTGTAATGAAAATGAGGCACGATTAGGTCTAGGAGGAGGTTGAGGAGCCTGGGTGGATGTGGAATTTTCAGATGTGGTAGAGGAGACGGATGAAAAAATGTCTTGATAGTGGTTTCACTAATATAAATACCTTTTCTACTGATTTCGTTGCCAAGATCATGGAAAAGGATTTTTCAAAATGGTAAGAAAACAAACCACATATCAAGTTAGGATAAGGGTGATGGGTACCACTAGCGTTCTTCCCTGAGTCAAAGCAGGTCATATGGTGAAGAATATAATGTGCCCACTTGACTCTGACATCATTCAACAAAAAATACATGGTCACAACAGTATTCTATGGAATATCCATTTGATTTCACTTTGGATGAATATTACAATTGACTAATAATGCAATCAGACGGGTCTTGATGTCTAGGGAAGAGGTGGGTAGGATGGATCTCTTCTTATATGGGACATCGGGCTTCTTAAAAAACTTAAGGACATTGAGAAGGGTAAGCACAAGGTTAAAGCTTTTGTAAAAAGACTTAGGGTCAAGCATGCCACGATAGCTAGGATAGGAAGACATCTATGAACTAGGGAAGTTGATACTATTGAAATATGTATTCAAAAAATCCCCAAAGATTGTAATATCAATATAGAAAATCATGGAAGTCAAGATGACTTGGGTGTTAGGTGGTGGCACGGGGGTGTTGTAGTTCCACATCAGACTGGCATAAAATTTGTGGACTATTTTTGTGCTAGACATAATTAGTGAATCATAAGTGCTCTACACTCAAAGCGCTAAGGTGATGTGCATTGAAAACCTCAAAAACCTCTGTTATCACCTCATTGGTTGCAAAATGAGGTTCAAAAAAGGTTCTGAAAGGAAAAAGAGTTCTAGAAAGAAGATCTTGCACCTATTCACGGCTTGGGAGGAGATAAAAGAAGTACCATCGAAAGAGACATGCCTAGGAGCATTGGAGGAGAATGGAACGCTAGCGGTTCGATGTGTTTCCTATGATTGGAAGCCATGGAGGTCGGATGGAAAGAAGAATATGACCACCGAAGAAAAAATGCAAGCAGAAGGCTGCCCAACCACCTAGAAAAAGGTTGGGAGAGGAAAAGAGGGTTGATTCGGGGTAAAGGAGGAGGTGAAAGGTTAGGTTATCCTGAGGGTTGGAGTAAGAATAGGAATAGATGGCTATCAGGACTTTCTCTATTTGAGAGGGATAAAAGTTGGTTGATGGCATATATATATTTTGCACCAAAAAACTTTGTTAGTCGAGTTTAGGTTGTGGGAAGCTCGACCAAAACTGTAATTTAGTTCAGTCCTCAGCCTATGATCAATCGAGCTTCTCCCAGAACAAACTCGACCGATTGGTTAATATGTCCAAAAGATAAGAAGTTCAATTATCTAAGCCACTAGAGATCTATATAAAATTAATTTTCTAGCATATCATGTATTTTGAACATATTTAGGTACATTCGACTCATCGTTGGCTATGATTTCACAATAAAACATGTGTTTGCAAAAAATAGCCAAAAACAAGCAAAACAAGACATGAAAACAAGGTAAATATAGCACTTTCAAGCATAAGGTGAGAAATATATAAGAAAGGACATTTAGGTGTATGAAAAACTAGCTGGAAGGTATATAAACATCATCAAGAGAAGTTATAAACAATTTTGATCGAATAAAGTTAATTTCTCTGTAGATGAGATTTCCTAGGACTTGGTTGAAATCTACCACACAAGCCAACACTAAACATTATAATAGGTCTTGAGGAAGTTAAATAAAGTAAGCTACAAATCATACCTATAAAGAGCTTCTCATCCACCTTTTCACCTTCTTCATCTTTGTCAAGTTTGGTGGTGTTTGACATGGAGGTGTACATTGGCTTGGTGTTCTCCATCCAAAAGAACTTAAAAATTCACTTATATACTTTCCTTGGTTGATGAAGTTTCCTTCCTTTGTTTGTTTGATTTGAAATACAAGGAAGAATGTAAGCTCCCCTATCATGCTCATCTTGAACTCACTTTGCATAAGAGAACTAAACTCCTTGCAAAGATCAAGATTAGTTCCACCAAAAATGATATCATCAACATAAATTTGAACAATAAAAAAGTTGGTAGTAGTGTATTTAATAAATAATGTAGAATCAACCTTTCCCATGATATGTCCATTGTATAACAAAAAGTTCTTTTAGTTTCTCATACCAAGTTCTAAAGGCTTGTTTGAGTCCATAGAGAGCTTTTTGCAAAAAATAAACATGGTTACAAAGCTTATCATGTTCAAAGTCTGGAGGTTCAGCCACATAGACTAAACACACTTTAACATACAATTGATGAAGTAAGGAATTCTTATAGCTAGAAATGCATGTAACATTCTAATAGACTCAATATAGCAATAAGAGCATAAGTTTCATCAAAATCAATACCTTCATGTTGGTTGTAGCCTAAAGAAACTAACCTTTCTTTGTACCTTACCACTTTGCTGCTTTCATATAGCTTGTTGCGGTAAACCCACTTGGTGCCAATGATCTTTCTATCATTTGGTCTTAGCACTAAGGTACACACTTTATTCTTGTCGAACTGCTCTAACTCTTCTTGCATAGCTATGATCCATTTATCATCCTTGAGAGCTTCTTTGACGTTCTTTGGCTCAAGTTGTAAGATGAAGGTGTTGTTTTCTTGTTCTTTGTTGAATGCATTCTGTCTCTTCACCCTTTCAAATTGATTACCTATGATGGGCTCTTTAGGATGATGTTTAACAAAGTAGGGATTTAAATCCTTCTTTTCTTCTTCTTTCTCTTTTTCATCAATTGTCACCTCTTTACCTTTATCACAATGTTGAGATCTTTCAAGTGAGAGATCACCTCATCTACAACATCATCATGCACAATATTATTGGAAATAGAGGGGTTAGTTTCAACAAATTTAACATTGATATACTCTTCTACTTTCGACAATTTAATGTTAAATACTCTATAAGTTCTACTGGTAGTGCTATAGCCAAGAAAGAAATCCTTGTAAGATTTTCTATCAAACTTGTCGAGGGAATCCTTGGTGTTTAAAACAAAACAAGGACAATCAAAAACATGAAAGTAATTGATGTAAGGATTTATACCATGCCATACCTCATAAGGGTGTTTTTTTTAAAAGATGGATGAGTAAAATCTCGATTTTGCACAACACGTGAAGTGCTAAGACTTCGGCCAAAAATTTCTTTGGAGTATCATACTCTAGAAGCATGGTTCTAGCCATTTCTTATAGCAGCCTATTCTTTCTCTCTACAACCCCATTTGTTGAGGTGTATGAGGTGAAGAAAAGTTGTGTGCATACCCAGATTCCTGACAAAAATGTCCAAACAAGTCATTTTGAAATTCTCTCACATGGTCGTTGTGGATAGATATGATCAGAAAAGAAGTTTCATTTTCAACTAGTTAGCAAAAAGTTGAGAGATCATCGAGAGTGTCACTTTTTGAAATGGGAAGGAAATTTCAAGTATAGCGAGAAAAGCCGTCCACAATCACAAGGCAATACTTGCTACCACAAAGTGATTGAGTTCTCATAGGTCCAAATAGATCAATATGAAGAAGTTTAAGTTCTTTTTTGGTGCTAAGGACTCATTTAGATTTAAAGGAGGATTTTGTTTGCATTCCTTGTGTACAAGGTTGGCATTCCTCATCCTTCTCAAAGTCCAATTTAGGAAGTCCCTTTACCAATTCCTCTTCGTTCAACTTCATTTGAATAATATATACATGACCAAGCCTACAATACCACAAATATGTATCATTCAAATTAACAACAAGGCATATACCAAGAATAGGCTTAAGAGAATCAAGAAACATAACATAAAGATTTCCATTTCTAGTTCCCTTATAAATAACATTGTAGGAGAGGGAACCACATAATTGGCTAACACTAATAAAATTGTGATGTAGGTCATCCACAAAAAGAACATTCTTGATTCATAGTGAATCACCTACATCACTGGAACCTATCACTTTACCTTGGTTTTTGTCACCAAAGGTCATTGATCCTCCTTTCTTTTTAGTGAACTTGTTGAAGTGGCTGATTTCACCAATCATATGCTTTGAGCAACCACTATCAACAATGTATTTTCCTTTTACCTACAAAAAAAAGGATGTCAGTTCCCAACCCAAACCTCGGGATCTAGAGTTATCTTGGGAACCCATTTCATATTAGGGTTGGTCCCCTTCTCTCTATAAGGACAATAAGTAGAGCAATGGCCATCACTCTTGCAATGCACATAAACCATAGGGTTTTTAGAGGTATATGACTCTCCATGGAGAATAGGAGGTCCCTTGCTCTTCTTCTTACCCTTGCCCTTGCTTTTAGGTGCATACTCATATCCCAAACCACTTTTACCACTATGTTTGGTAGAGTGATCTAGAACTTCATTGATGGACTTTTTCCCTTTGAGGAACTTTTGCAAGGAATCTCTAAGCTTTTGGTTATCACCACTAAGAGTAATGGCAGTAGAAGATAAACTAGAAACATCATCTTAAGCATGCAGTAAGTCAGCCTATAAATAGAGGACTTCAATAAGATAAGAATTTTTTCTAAAGAAAGACTATATACTTCATTACTCGGAAATAAAGGTCTAGAAGAAAGATCATTAATTTGAGCAAGCAATCTAGCATTTTTAGTTCTAAGCAAGATAAGCTCATCAAGGCGGGCTTGTTTTCATCCTTAAGACTATTTATGTTCTTAAGGTAGATATCATTCTTTACTTCAACTCTGGTGCTGAGTATGGCACCCTACCAGGCGTACCCTGGCGCTGACTATGCCTCTTATGCATACAATCAGTTCAACCCTGATCCCCCACCCCCTACTTCTTCCGCTGCACCCCCTACTGCTACTGATGGTGGTGGACTTACCCCTTCCCATGGTGCTCTTCCTCTTTTGGCTCTTCCTTTTAGCCCCACTGCCACTCTTATTGATGTCTACAATGGAGATTCAACTCCCACTTTTCCAAAAGAAAATGCACTACATGCATGTGGCATGTCTTGGGCCGACCAGAATGCCAAGTGGCCTGGTACACATGCTTTTGGGACTCCAAATGATGAGGAAATGTCATACTAAGAAGCTGAAGATGAGGTTGATGTTGTGAATGTTGAGGATGGTGATGGTTCTTATGATGGCTTTGCTGGTTCTTCTGGTGATGTTGGTGAAGCGACCACTACTGCCACTTCTACACCATTTGATGATGATGAGGACTACTAACCCAAGGAGGACAAATATGAGAACATAGTTGAAGTAGTAGATGTCTTAGATGTTTATTTATATAGTATTTAGAGTACTCATGTGTGTGTGTATATATATATATATGTGTGTGTGTGTGTATCTTTTTTATATCATGTATTAGACATTTGGGCATTGTGTATCTTATGCATATTATTTTATTATCTCGTTGTTTCTTCTCTGGTTTGTAGTTCTTATTTTGAAATTACATGGTTTGTGTTGTAATCTTAATATCATGCACCATAACTCTTTGGTTGACTATTTCTTATGAGTTCTTGGTATGTTATCCCATATTTTGATCATGACACTGAATTGCTTGTTTCTTTCTATGTTATCTCTATTTAGTGTGTGCTATATGTGACTGCTTGTTTAGTTTGTTCCTATAAAGTAGACATATGCTTTATTCCTCCTCAATCCCCTACCTTTTTGATATGAAAAAGGCAGAGAAATGACCTCAACCTTATTGTTTTATTGCATATATTATCCTTTTCTTGTCAATTATCTGCATATCATGTGACTTGCTAGAGGACCATATAGTATATATGTGTGCTATGGTTATTCGTGGAAAGACGAACCATGCATACATAGGTAAGAACGAATTGAGGAGGAGAAATCAACATTATTCATTCATGTATCCCCTTGCAGTTCACAAGGTAAAAGGTTCAACTTTCACAACTTTCTTAAAGGTAAAGGTTCAAATTTCATATCCTTTTCAATATGTTGAGGAATGGTTTGTCATTGTAAAAAAAGGGGGAGAATGTTGACCTGAGAGTTATACATTGTCCATATTTTTAGAATGACTCAACCATTCCATTCATATGTATCTAATATGTTTGTTTGAGATTGATTTCAGGTGTTAGGTACATGAAAAGGATCATTTCTATCAAGCCCTAGCTTGATCTACTTCAAGTCAAAACAATGCAAATGCACTTTTTTGGACCTTAGGATGATTTTGTAATCATTTTTATTGATGTAATGACATGTAACTAAGATGAGAAAAAATCAAGAGCCCTAAATTTGAACATTTAATCACTTTAATGACATTTTCCAAAATTCATTACAGGGAGTTTTATGGTCGAATTTTACACTCATAGAGCTCGATTGATCCCTGCACTGAGAAAAACTGATTTAATCATTTAGTTGAGTTTCATCCAGGATAAGTTGAAGTGATGGTCAAATTGGCTTTAGCGGAGAGTTCAGTCAGTCAAATTAACTTTATTAAAACTTGAGTGAATGCACTGTATAGAATGTGTAAAAAAGTGATTCTAGAAGTTAGAATGTTGTAAAACTCGAAATTATATCTACTGCAACCCTTAAAATGGCTATAAATCATTCCTTAGTTCTCCTACCCTCTAGTGGACACCCCCAACTATAAATAGGACCTAGATTTCACTCTAAGGTTTCTCTATCATGCTATTCAAGCTCCTAGCTATATTTGAGTGCATCCAGTCTAGTGGAGCCATTTTTCTCTCTCTTATTTACAAAGTAAACGTCCATATGAGTGATATAGGTTGTATGTGAGATACATACTCCATTGTACTTGTGTAAAGCTATCAAATCTCCCTTTCCCAACCCCTTTCTTCAAGATCAAGTTGATGAAATCTTCTACAAGTGAAGAAGAAGGGACAAGCTTCTTTAAGCTATAGAAGAAGGTGCAAAGAGCTTCTCTGAGTGAAGGAGGAGGACAAGGATGAAGATATGGGAGTAAAGTGGGTAAATCCTCTAAGGAAAAAGACTTGTTGTAAGAAGGGGATATCCTTGGCGAAGGTGTCCAGTTGCTTGCAATGGTGGGTAAGACCTTTTAGTGGTAGAAGACTCTAGCTCATCCGGATGGGTAAGTCCATTGTTGCCAGGTTATTGGCTGCCTTGACCTCAAAGGGAAAATAGTAATCCTTGTCCCAAAAAAGGAAGGTCAGTTGTATGTCTTATAATGGACTATAAGTATACATAGGTTGCAAAATCCTAGAGCTTGACTAATCTAGGTAGTGGACTAACTCTCACCTAGTTTGGAGAGTGGAATCAATCTAAACAACTTATTGAAGTTCTTGTTCCAATCTCTCTCATCTTTTCTATGCATGTTTAGATTTCCATCAAATTCACTATTTGCAATTGTGCCTAGTTGAAGTAACTTGAATGTCTACCAATTTTAGTGCAAGTGTTTTTAGCTATATTCACCCCCCTCTAGAGCCCTTTGATCCAAAAAGTGGTATCAGAGCCATAGTCTTCTCCGAAAATTTCTCCTACCAGATGAGAAGATGGGTGACAACCTTCTTGGGTCCCTCAACATAGAGGGAGGCTTCTGAATGAGACCTCCGATCTTCGATGACACCAATTTCCATTATTGGAAATGACGGATGTAGTTTTACCTTCAAGGAATGAACTACAACATGTGGAAGGTGGTGATTATTCCATACTTGGAGCCAGAGGGGGGATATCAAGTTGGGATGAAGCTAAAGTAAACAAGACACTGCTAAATGCAAAGACAATAAACATCATCTATGCAGCCCTCTCCTTTTCCAAGTTCAACTGCATCTCTTCTTGTGTCACATACCATGAGATTTGGGACAAGTTGTGCATCACCTATGAAGTCACAAGGTAGGTCAAGGAGTCCAAGATCTACATGTCAAGGGTTTCGTTGAGAACTTCAAGATGGGAAAGAAGGAGAGAGTGGCAGAGATGTACACAAGGCTCAACATCATCATCAATGGTCTTTCTCAATTGGGCCACCTAAGGATAGAGGGACAATCAACTCCAAGATCTTAAGATCTCTCCCCAAGAGATGGGAATTCAGGGTGACCTCTATTGAAGAAGTTAGAAGCCTTTGTAACATAAATACCAAAGAACTCATTGGAAACCTTCAAGACCAAGAGGCAAGACTAGAAAAGCAAGAAGAAGATGACAAGCAAGAGGAGAAGGAGTCAAAGAAGATCAAAGATAGTGCATTCAAAGCTCAAATGGAGGCAATGATTCTCCAACAACTTTCCTGTCGGTCTTCTCCTCCCTCCTCAAGTGAAGATAAAGCCTTAGTGACCAGGTAGAAGACTACTCTAAGGGAAGGCACTTCAAGGGAAATCCATCCTCCTCCTCCAATCCAAGGTGTTATAAATGTGGGCAAAAGGGGCACTAAAAGAATGAATGTCCTAAGGCTAAGAAGGCCTAGTACAAGAGTAGCTCCAAGAAAAGGGAGGACTACAAGAAGGATGGAAAGTACAAGAAGAAGGACAAGAAGGAAAGAACAAGCAAGGATTCAACCCATGCCACATGGGAAGAGTCAAATGAAAGACAATGACACCTTGCACTCATAGCCTCTACAATTGAAGACATTGGTCACGTAAGTGAGGTAAGTGAGTTAAGATTACATGATTTATGTAAGGAAACTCTCATTGACATGCTTAATGCTAACTGCTCTTCTTATTCTGAATGCAAAATATGAAGAAGAGGTTAGGCAAGATCATATAGATGATTTATATGCTAAAATTGATATTCTTGATAAAAATGAAAACTTGCATCTTGATTGCGTTGATTCCTTACAAGGGCAGTTTCTTGATCTTGAGATCCAATACAATGGATTTGAAGTAGAGAATGACATCTACCTTAATAACATAAATAGTGTTAAGGAAGAAAACCAAGCCTGAGTAGATGAGGTTGTTTTAGTTAGAATTGAAAAAGATTATCGTAAACTTTCTGGTGTTGCTATCAAGGATAAGAATAGAATTTATCTTGATGAACTTGTTATGCTTAGAACTGAAAATGCTAGATTGCTTTCTCAAATCAATGATCTTTCTTCTAGACCTTTATTTCAATGTAATCATGTTGCTAGTCTTACTTTAGAAAAATATTCTTATCTTACTAAAGCCCTATGCTTGGAGGCCAACTTACATCATGCACAATATGATCTTGCTAGCTTATCTTCTAATGTCACTACTCTTAGTGATGATAATCGCAAGCTAAGAGCTTACTTGTAGAAATTCCTTAAAGAGAAAAAGTCCCTCAATGAAGTTCTAGATCTCTCTACTAAACAAGTTGGTACTAGTGGTTTGGGATATGTAGGGGGGTCCAAAGAGCAAGAAAAAGGAACTTCCTATTTTCCATGGACGGTCATCCGACACTAAGAACCCTATGGTTTGTATGCATTGCAAATTGATGACCATTACTCTACTTATTGTCCTTATAGAGAGAAGGGGACCAACCCAAAGATGAAATGGGTCCCAATCTAACACCGGTTCCCAAGGTATGAATTGGGCATCGACATATTCCTTTCTTGTAGCGAAAAGGAAAATGGATTCTTGATAGTGTCTTCTCAAAGCATATGACAGGTAAAATCAGACACTTTAACCAATTCACAAAGAAGAAAGGAGGATCAATGACATTTGGTGACAAAAACAAAGGTAAAATGACAGGTGAGGGTGATGTAGGTGATTCCCTATGCATGAAGAATATTCTTCTTGTGGATGGCCTACACCACAATATAATTAATGTTAGTCAATTATGTGATAATGTCTATCTTATTATTTTTACCTCACTTGAATGCTTGCTTCTAGATTCCCACTCCTACAATTATATATATAAAGGAACTAGAAATGGTAATCTCTATGTTATTGTTCTTGACTCTATTAAGCCTATTGTTGGTATATGTCTTATTTTCAATTCGAATGATATTTCTTTATGGCACCATAGGGTTGTGTTGGATCAAGGGCTCTAGAGGAGGGGTTTATATATCTTCACAAATCTTACAAAACATATTAGACCTTCAAATTATATTAAGTGCAAAATCTTAAGCATACAACCAATTTGAAGTCCTAACTAACAAGCATAGCAAGGATGAGAGACAATAGCATACACTTGGGTAAAGTGGTTTAGAGTGGTTCCATACTTCAAACTAGAAGTGAGTCAGTCCACTACCTAGAGGTGGTTAATATCTAGGACTTGCAATCTTGGTGTTGTTATATTCATTCATAAGATTACAATACAAAACCATATTCATCCAAGGACTTAATACCTCAAGCAAGGATCTTCAACCTATCGAAGGAACTTACCCACTTGAGCAAGGAGTCTTCATCCTTCAACATGGACTTACCCACTCCACCTTCAAGTCTTTGGCCTTCTAGGAATTACCTATCCTTCTTAAACGTCCACCTTGCCTATCTCCTTCACTCAGAGATCTGGATCACCATTCTTTCTTCAACCTTAAAGAACAACAACTCCTTCTCCTTCACTTGGAGAAGATCTTCAAGCCTTTTCTTTAAAAAGAAAAGGGGGTAGGAAGATGGAGGTGGAGAGCTTACATGGATACAAGGGACATCTCTCTTATAAGGGATCCTAACTCACTCATATTAACGAATTTGAATTGAAAGTAGAGAGAGAAAGCGGTTGAAAGGGGTGCATCACTCTCAACTAGCCTAGTACCAAGCATATAGTGAATGAGCAACTATGGAATGAACTCCAAGTGATCCTATTTATAGTTGGTGTGCTCCTTTGAGTTGGGGAACACTTAGGGTCGAATTATAGCCATTTTTGCACAAGACAGCAAATCTATTTTTGTCCAAACAAGTCACTAACGGTTAGAATCACTTTTTCTACGTTTTCCGTACAGTACATTCGGTCGAGATTCAATAAAGGTAACTCAACCGATCAGGTAAAAGACAAACCCAATTTTCAAACCATCGGTCGAGTTTGTCCTGAGGAAACTCTACCAACCAATGAAAATAGCATTTGGTCAGTAACCCGGTCGATCGAGTTTTGTGAATTCACAACTCGACTGATGCACTCTCTAGAAAATTGATCCAGTGGATCGGTCGAGATTGCAACTTGACCGATCAACATCATGTGATCGATTTTCTAAAGTGCTTAAAAAGTGATTAAAACTTGGTACAAAGTATCCCACATAATTTTCTCATCTTAGTTACAAGTCATATCATCAATATAAGTGATTAGAAAATTCTTCTAAGGTCATTTACATAGATTTTCTAATTAGCACAATTGCATTGCTTTTGACTTGTATTAGGCAAGATAGGACTTGTGTAATTTGATCCTTTTCATATACCTAACACTTGAAATCAATATTGAATACAAATATTAGATACATATGAATGGAAAGGTTAAGTCATTATGAAAATATGGATAATGTATAACCTCTAGGTCAACATTCTCCCCCTTTTTGACAATGACAAACCATTCATCAAACATATTGAAAAGGATATGGAAATTATACCTTTGCCTTATGAATTAGGGGGATTCATGATTTGAACAATGTGAATTTGTCCCCCTCAATCTATGCTTATTTTAACCTTCATAGTTAGTCTATCTACACAAAGCAATTATAGAATACATGTCCTATATGGTCCTTTGCAAGTCATCTGATAAAGCATATAATGAATAAGAAAAGGAATAAGCAATAAGTAGTAGTATGACAAAGAATACCAATATGATTGAGTTTCTAGACATTGAAGTTCTCTCCCCCTTTTTGACATTATCAAAAAGTGAGGGGGTAGAAGAGCATATAATCAGGTCTTCTCCAAATACAATCAAGCAGATATTCAAGCATGCAATCACATATCATATATCAACCAGAGACGA
Source organism: Alisma plantago-aquatica (assembly GCA_963693085.1). Lineage (NCBI taxonomy): Eukaryota > Viridiplantae > Streptophyta > Magnoliopsida > Alismatales > Alismataceae > Alisma > Alisma plantago-aquatica. The sequence goes on from OY856412.1 coordinate 1,463,945,548, forward strand.
AAGAAACACACAAGCTAAGTCATAATCAAAATATGGTGAAATATGGCACCAACTCATAGGATATAACTAATCAAAGAGCAAGAGTGCACATAACATAGATTACAACTCAGAAACATGTTCTTAGAAAAGTAGCTACAAGCGAGAAGTGATAAAATTGAAGATAAAATAGTACATCTCAGATAATGTATCCAGATGTTTCTAATACAAAATAGCCTAGAAAGATATATATGATCAACAAACTAGACTAAAAACTAAGAAACAACTAGACATCTAGACTATCTATGTCCACAACATCATCATCATCATCATCTCTAGGCTCGTAGTCCTCGTCTCCATCTGAAGGTGCAGTAGTAGTGCCTTTATCACCAGAAGAAACACCAGAGCCATCACCATCATCAGAAGCATCCTCACCATCACCATCATCGTCATCAACAACAATAGTCTCAACATCAGCCTGGTCCGACATCTCCTCATCCACAGAAGGACTAAAGCCATGATCGGGCCAACGAGCATTCTGCTCATCCCAAGTCATACCAAGATCATATAGCTCATTGTACTGAGGGAAGGAAGGAGGAGAATTTCCAAGACTAGCAAACAGAGTGACCAAGGGGCCAGCAGGTAACGACAGGTATAGGGAGCAGGACCACTAGCAATAGAGGGTGTGGGAGCAGCAACGGAAGGATCGGGGGTAGGGTAGTAATGATGATATGAATAGGAAGCATAATTACTAGTGGGGAAAGTCTGGTAGGTGGGGTATGGTTGTGCACATGATAAGTTAATATTTGACATGATTGAACATAAATCCTGGTGCATGTGCACCTAAACCTGGAGGTTGTATGCTTGTTGGTGCATCATGTAGCCCATGAGGGTTTCATTGGACACACGAAATGAGGCATGTCTAGGTCGGGGTGGCTAAGGAGGAGGAGCTCAGGTAGAGGTAGAGGCAGGGGTAGAAAAGGCAGAGGCTGAGGATGAAGCACCGAGTTTGGTGGAGGCAAAGACAATCATTGACTTCTGAATTGTGGTCTCACTGATACACAAACCCTTCCTGGCAAGCTTGAAATGCAAGTCCGAAAAGAGTGATTTCTCAGTGGCAAATTGAAACAGACCACAGATCAGGGGTGGATAAGGTGGATGGGTGTCGTGGGTATTCTTTCCAGAGTCAAAACAGGTCAAGTCGTGGATAATGTATCTTGACCATTTGACTCTGACATTCTCTAGAATGCAGTACATTATGACCGTAGTGTTCTCTACAATATCTGTTTGATTTTTCTTCGGATGGATGTTGCAGTTGACCACTAGGGCTAATATAAACTTTCTGAGATCAAGGGAGGAGGAGGATAGGGTTTTCTTCTTCTTGTAAGGAACATCGAGTTTCTTTAGGTAGCGACGGATATCAGGAAAAGTAATCTCATTCTTCTTGTAGAGACCCTCAGGATCCAAAAGGTCAAAATACTCCCCGTAATCCTTACGCCAGGTGTCATTCTCCTTGTCTCCTAAAAAGAAAACATTTAGGATATCGTCAGAGATTTGGAATCTCTTCCCAGCGATCATGGATGTAAGGATCACTTGAATATTCAGCAGGGGTATAAGGGTGTCATAATTCCAATGCAAGTTTGTGTAGAAATCGTGAACTGCTTTTGTGCTAGTCATAGAATTATGAAAGCAGTCACACTCGATAGCCATGGCTGATAGGTGATGAACGGATAGCAACTTCGCCACTTGGTCAATGATGGGTTGAAGCCTAGGTCTAGGCTCAAACAAATCTCTAAATAGAAAAGGACTCCTAGGAAGAAGATTCTTATATCTATTTACAACCTCTTTTGAGACAAAAGAGGTATCAGCAAAAGCAACCAAGCAAGAAGACAAAGAAGATGATGGAGCATTGCAAGGGGCGGGTCTCTTTCTTCTATGAGAAGCCATGGAGGAGAAAAGAAGGAGAAGAAGAAAGCAAACAGACAAAGCAAACCACCAAAACCATCTACACACCAAGGAAGAGCATGAGGGAAGGTCTAGGGCAGCCTATCTAGATCGTAAAAGGTCTAGGACAGGGAATGTTAGGGTTGGGGTTGAGAGCTTAGGTCTAGAAGAAGGGGTATTGGTTGGCTATTTTAGAGGGAGAATAGTCAGCCGAACCCAACTTTATTTGGATTCAGCCCGTTGATCGATTGAGTTCTGAGAGTCAGAAACTTGACTAATTGGTCCATTTCAGAACAACTCTCAACCATGGATCGGTCAAGTTTGTCCTGGGGGAAACTCGACTGATGGTCATCCTGGCCTAAAACCATCAAAATTATTTTCTAGCCATTTAAATGATAATTAAATTTATTTTTCAATTCTATTATGTATGTTGAACATACTTAGGCACATTTCACTCATCATTGGGTACTATTTAGCGATAAAAACCCAAAATTTGAGAAATGCCCAAAAAAAGCGAAACTAAGCATGACAACAAGCAAATTTTAGCAAATTTAGACAAGCAAGGTGATATGAGCATGAGCAAGACATATAGAATAAAAGCAACTAGCTAGATAACATGTCAATATCATCTGAAGTAATTATGAGTGGTTTAGATCTAACAAAGTTAAATTTCTCTCTAGCTAGAGGTTTGGTGAAAATGTTTGCCAACTGATTTTCCGTGTCCACATATGTGATATAAATATCCTTTTTGGCAATGTGATCACGAAGAAAATGATGACAAACCTCTATATGTTTAGCTCGACTATGCAGTATAGGATTATAAGATAGATTGATTGCACTACTATTATCACAATAGATAGGAGAAGCATCAAAATGTATGTTAAAGTCTTGGAGCATTTGCTTCATCCATAGGACCTGGACACAACAAATTCCGGCTGCAATGTACTCAACCTCGGTAGTTGATAATGCCACAGTGCTATGTTTCTTTGAAAACCAAGATACCAAGCATGGTCCTAGAAGGAAGCAAGTGCCACTTGTGTATTTTCTATCAATCAAACAACATGCATAATAAGCATCACTATATGCTACAAGAGTAAAGTCCCTTGACTTAGGGTACCATAGTCCAAAGTTTTAGGTTTTGACTAAGTACCTCAAAATCCTCTTAACAATAATAAGATGTGATTTCCTAGGACTTGATTGAAAGTGGGTACACAAGCCAACACTAAACATAATGTCAGATCTAGAGGCAATTAAGTAAAGTAAAATTCCAATCATACCTCTATAGAGCTTCTCATTTACCTTCTCACCTTCTTCATATCTATCAAGTTTGGAGGTGTTGGACATGGGTGTGTACATTGGCTTCATGTTCTCCATTCTAAAGCATTTGAGTAGCTCACTGGTGTACTTGCCTTGGTTGATGAAGTTTCCATCTTTGGTTTGCTTGATTTGGAAGCCGAGGAAGAAATTAAGCTCACCCATCATGCTCATCTCGAACTCACTCTGCATAAGAGAACTAAACTCCTTGCAAAGATCAAGATTAGTTCTGCCAAATATGATATCATCAACATAAATTTAAATGATAAGAAAATTGCTAGAAGTGTATTTTAAGAATAAAGTAGAATCCACTTTGCTAATGACATACCCATTATCTAACAAAAAGTTCTTTAATTTCTCATACCAAGCTTGAGGTGCTTGCTTGAGTCCATAGAGAGCTTTTTGTAACAAATAAACATGGTTAGGTAGCTTGTCATTTTCAAATCCTGGAGGTTGAGCAACAAATACTTCCTCCTCGATTGTACCATTCGAAAATGCACTTTTAACATCCATTTGATATAGCAAGAAATTCTTATAACTAGAAAAAGCAAGTAGTATTCTAATAGATTCAAGTTTAGTAATAGGAGCATAAGTTTCATCAAAATCAATACCTTCCTGCTGATTGTAGCCTTGAGCCACTAACCTTGCTTTGTTCCTTACCACCTTGGCATTTTCATCAAGCTTGTTGTGTTAGACCCATTTGGTGCCAATGATTTTTCTGTCACTTGGTCTTTGCACTAGAGTCCACACTTGGTTCTTCTCAAACTATTCTATTTCCTCCTGCAGGGCTATGATCCACTAGTCATCTCCAAGAGCTTCCTTGATGTTCTTCGGCTCCAACTGTGAGATGAAGGAACTGTCTACTTGTTCTTTGTTGTAGGCAGCTCATGTCTTCACTCACTTGAATGGATCACCAATGATTAGCTCTTTTGGATGGTTCTTTGCAAAGTGAGGAGTGGGAACCTTCTTCTCTTCATCTTCTACTTCAACCACCTGCTTACCTTTGTTGTCGATGTTGAGGTCTTTTAAGATTGAAATTAAGTCGTCTACAACATCATTATCAACAACATTCTTTCCAATAGCAGGGTTAGATTCAATAAACTTGACATTAATTGATTCTTCAATTTAGACAGTTAAATATTGAATACTCTATAAGCCCTTCTTGTATTGCTATAGCCTAGGAAGAAATCCTTGTACGATTTCAAATCAAACTTGTTGAGAGAATCCTTTGTGTTCAAAACAAAACAAGGACATCCGAAAACATGAAAGAAGTTGATGGATGGTTTTCTACCACGCCATAACTCATAGGGGTTTTCTTCAAATATGGATGCATAAAAACTCGATTATGCACAAAGCATGAGGTGCTAACAGCTTCAGCCCAAAACTTCTTTAGAATATCATATTCTAGAAGCATGGTCCTAGTCATCTCCTGTAGTGACCTATTCTTTCTCTCTACTCCCACTTCTTGTTGAGGTGTACGAGGAGAAGAGAAATTGTGCGAGTAACCAGATTTTTCATAAAAGCGCTCAAAAAGATCATTGTCAAACTCTCCCCCATGGTCACTACAGATAGAAACAATCTGGCAAGAAGCTTCATTTTCAACTCATTTACAAAAACTCGAGAAAACATATAGAGTATCACTTTTATAGATGAGAAATAATGTCCAAGTATAGTGAGAAAAATCGTCGATAATCACAAGACAATACTTGGATCCACAAAGCATTTGAGTTCTCATTGGTCCGAATAGATCAATATGAAGAAGCTCAAGAGCGCTTTTGGTACTAAGGACTCCTTTGGATTTGAAGGAGGACTTGGTTTGCTTTCCTTGTATGCAAGGTTGGCATTCCTCATCCTTTTCAAAATCCAATTTAAGAAGTCCCCTAACCAAATCCTTTTTGCTCAATTTCTTCATTTGATGCATATTCACATGACCCAACCTGCGATGCCAAAGAGATATATCATTTTTATCCACAACTAATCATCTATCAAGTATGGACTTTAGAGCATCAAGCACAATAACATATAGATTACCATTTCTAGTTCCCTTATACATAACATTGTAAGTGAGGTAATCTAGAAGCAAACGTTCTAAGAAAGTATATAGAATAAGATAACCATTATTACAAAGTTGGCTTACAGTTATCAAATTGTGATGTTGACCATCAACAAGCAAAACATTTTTAATACTTAGCTCATTGCCTACATCACCCTCACCTATTACCTTACTCTTTTTGTTGTCCCTGAAGGTCACCGATCTTTCTTTCTTCTTTAAGAATTTGTTGAAATGGCTGATTTCATCACCTGTCATATGCTTTGAGCAGCCACTATCAACAATCCACCTTCTTTTGACCTACATGAAAGAAGGATGTCGGTGCCCAACTCAAACATTGGGATCTGGGGTTAGCTTGGGGACCCATTTCATCTTTGGGTTGGTCCTCTTTGGCTTGTAAGGACAATAAGTTGAATAATGATAATCACATTTACAGTGAGCACATACCATTGGGTTCTTAGAGTTGGAAGTCTCTCCATGGAAGAAAGAAGGTTCCACACTCTTCTTCTTACCCTTACTCTTGTTCTTGTTCTTACCCATAGGAGCAGTCCCATCATATCCTAAACTACTAGTACAAATTTGTTTGGTAGAGTGTTCTAGGACGTCATTAAGGGTTTTCATTCCCGTAAGAAACTTTTGCAAAGAAGCTCTTAATTTTTCATTATCATCAATAAGATTAATGACAGTTGAAGATAAACTAGCAATATCATCTCTAGCATGCAACAAGTTGGCCTCTAAGTAGAAGGATCTAGTATGAAAAGAATCACATTCTAGAGCAATACTAGCTACCTGATTACTTTGCAAGATAAGTCTAGAGGATAGGTCATTTACTTGAGCAAGTAAATTAGTGTTTTCAGATTTAATCAATTGAATTTCTCTTTGATAAGCATAAGTTTCTTGCTTCGTAGCTTCATCAATGAGGTTAAGTTCTACATTTTCAGATTTAAGAACAACAATCTCATCTTGGCATTTTTGGTTCTCTTCCTTAAGAGTAGCAATGTTCTTAAGGTAAATACTATTCTCAACTTCAAATCCATTGTATTGGAGCTCAAGATCAAGAAATTTCCCTTGCAAAGTATCAATACTATCAAGATGTAACTTTTCATTTTGATCTAAAATATCAATCTTAGCATAAAGATCATCTATAATCTTTCCTAACCTTTTTTTTAGCTTTGCATTTAGTAAAAGATGACCAACTAGCATTAAGCATATCAATAAGAGTTTCTTTGGATAACTCATGCAAATTAACTTCACTTACCTCACTTACCTCACCTACATCATCACTTGTAGAGGCCATGAGAGCAAGATGGCATTCTCCATCTTTGGATCTAGAAGAACTTCAAGAAGACTCCTCCCAAGTACCTGCATCCTTGCTTCTTCTTTCTTTCTTCTCCTTTCTCTTGTATTTGCCTTCCTTCTTATACTCCTTGTCCTTCTTGTGGCTGCTCTTGTGGTGGCTCTTCTTAGCCTTGGGGTAGTCACTCTTGTAATGGCCTTTTTAGCCACATTCATAGCACCTAGGAGTAGATGAAGAAGACTTCCCTTTGAAGTGCTTGCCCTTGGAGTAAATAACTTCATGCTCATTTGGGCCTTCATCTTCACTTGAGGAAGGAGTCGGGGACCAGAGTGTAAGTTATTGTTGCCGAACCATCTCTTCAGTTTGAGCTTTGAAGGTTGTGTCCTTGATCTTTTTGTACTCCTTCTCTTCTCTCTTTTCTTCTTCTTCTTTCTTGTCAAGCCTTGGCTCATGAGCTTGGAGGTTGCCAACCAGCTTCTCAGTTGCCAAGTTACTATGCTTGTACACTTCTTCAATGGAGGTCACCTTAGGCTCCTATCTCTTAGATCTCAAGATCTTTGAGTTGATTGTGCCTCTATCCATCACACTACCAAGAGCTGCCAATCCATTTATGATGACATTAAGCCTTGTGTACATGTCCGTAACTCTTTTATTCTTGCCCATCTCGAAGTTCTCAAGGAGACCACCAAGCATGTAGATCTTTGCTTCCTTTTCTTGCTCTGTTCCCTCATAGGTGACACATAGCTTGTTCCAAATTTCATGTGCGGTGTCCCATGAGGAGATCCAGTTGAACTTAGATGGGGTGAGGGTTGCATAGATGATGCTCACGACTTTGGCATTGAGCTGAGCTTGCTTCATTTGGGCATTCGTCCATGCGGAGATTTCCCCCTTTGGATCTTCATACTTTAGGTGCACCACCTTCCACATCTCGTAGCTTACTCCTTAGAGGTAGATCTACATTCTTCTCTTCCAATAGAGGAAGTTGGTGTCGTCGAAGACCGGAGGTCGCATGGAGAAGCTTCCCTCTAAGTTGAGAGATCCAAGTGCTAAATCACCCATCTTCTCCTACTTGTGGAAGTAGCTTGGAGAATACCTGCTCTGATACCACTTTTTGGATCAAGGGCTCTAGAGGGGGTGAATAGAGCTTCACAAATCTCACAAAATAGATTAGACATTCAAATTATACTAAATGCAAAAGCTTAAGCATACATCTAATTTGAAGTCCTAACTAACAAGCATAGAAAGGATGAGAGACAAGGATAACATACACTTGGACAAAGTGGTTTAGAGTGGTTCCACACTTCAAACTAGAACTGAGTCAGTCTACTACCTATAGGTGGTTAATCTCTAGGACTTTGCAATCTTGGTGCTCTTATATTTATTCATGAGATTACAAGGAAAAACCACATTCATCCAAGGACTTAATACCTCAATCAAGGATCTTCAATCTACCGAAGGAACTTACCCACTTGAGCAAGGAGTCTTCAGCCTTCAACAAGGACTTACCCATTCCACCTTAAAGTCTTTGGCCTTCCAGGAATTACTTATCCTTTTTTAATGTCCACCTTGCCTATCTCCTTCACTTGGAGATATGGATCACCATTCTTTCTTCAACCTTTAAGAACAACAACTCTTTCTCCTTCACTTGGAGAAGATCTTCAAGCCTTTTCTTCAATAAGGAAAGCTGGTAGGAAGATGGAGGTGGAGAGCTTTACATGGATAGAAGGGATAGCTCTCTTACAAGGGATCCTAACTCACTCATATTCACAAATTTAAATTTAAAGTAGAGAGAGAAAGGGGATCAAAAGGGTGAAACACTCTCAACTAGCCTAGGACCAAGCATATAGTGAATGAGCAACTATGGAATGAACTCCAAGTGGTCCTATTTATAGATGGGGGTGCTCCTTTGAGTGGGGAACACTTAGGGTCGAATTATAGCCATTTTTTCACAAGCCAATGAATCTATTTTTGTCCAAACAAGTCACCAATGGTTAGAATCTCTTTTTCTACATTTTCCATATAATACATTCGGTCGAGATTCAATAAAGGTAACTCGACCGATCGGGTAAAAGACAAACCCAATTTTCAAACCATCGGTCGAGTTTGTCCTGAGGAAACTCAACTGACCAATGAAAATAGCATTTGGTCAGTAATCCGATCGGTCGAGTTCTGTAAATGCACAACTCGACCGATGCACTCTCCAGAAAATTGATCCACTAGATCGGTCGAGATTGCAACTGGACCGATCAACATTCTGTGATCTTTTTTCTAAAGTGCTTAAAAAGTGATTAAAACTTGGTATTAAGTGTCCCACATAATTTTCTCATCTTAGTTACAAGTCATATCATCAATACAAGTGATTACAAAATTCTTCTAAGGTCATTTACATGGATTTCCTAATTAGCACACTTACATTACTTTTGACTTGTATTTTGACAAGATAGGGCTTGTGTAATTTGATCCTTTTCATGTACCTAACACCTAAAATCAATCTGGAATAAACATATTAGATACATATGAATGGAATGGTTAAGTCATTATTAAAGTATGGACAATGTATAACCTCTAGGTCAACAGGTTGGTGATGTAAACATGCATTAGTTGAAGAAGTTGAGAAAAAAGGACTTGGTAAAGGGACTTTCTAAATTGGATTGTGGAAAGGATGATGAATGCCAATGTTGAACTAAAGGAAAGCAAACCAAGTCCTCCTTCAAATCCATAGGAGTCCTTAGTACCAAAAGTGCTCTTGAACTTCTTCACATTAATCTATTTTGACCAATGCATACTCAATCGTTTCGTTGTATCTAGTATTGTCTTGTGATTGTAGATGACTTTTCTCGCTATACTTCAACTTTCCTTCTTCTTTCAAAAAGTGACACTCTTAATATTTTCTCGAATTTTTGCAAATGATTTGAAAATGAAGTTTCTTATTGAATCAATTCTATTCGCAGTGACCACAGGGAGTGTTTGAAAATGAGTTATTTGAAAGGTTTTGTGAGGATTCTGGGTATGCTCATAACTTTTCTTCACCTCACACACCTCAATAAAATGGGATTGTAGAGAGAAAGAATAGGTCACTATATGAAATGTCTAATACTATGCTTCTAGAGTATGATACTCCAAAGAAGTTTTGGGTTGAAGCCATTGGTACTTCATGTTTTCTGCAAAATTGGGTTTAACTCATCCATCTTTAAAGAAAACCCCCTATGAGATATGGCGTGGAAGAAAGCCTTCTATTGATTTCTTTCATGTTTTTGGTTGTCTGTGTTTTGTTTTGAACACCAAGGATTCCCTTGACATGTTTGATCCAAAATCTTACAAGGCTTTCTTTGTTGGCTATAGCACTACTAGCAAGGCTATAGAGTATTTAACATTGAGTTGTCTAAAGTAGAAGAATCTATCAATATCAATTTTTTTGAGACTAACACCTTTATTTCCAAGAATATTGTTAATGACATTGTTGTAGATGAGGTGATCCCTCACTTGAAAGAGCTCAACATTGCTGATAAAGGAAAATAGGTGTTAGTTGATGAAGAAGAGAAATATGAAGAAAAGAAGGATCCAACTCCCTCATTTGCAAAGCGTCATCCTAAAGAGCTCATCATAGGTAATCCTTTTGAAAGGGTGAGGATGCGCGCTGCATTGAACAAAGAACAAGCCGATAGCACCTTCATCTCTCTACTTGAGCCAAAAGATATCAAAGAAGCTCCCAAGGATGATGAATTGATCCTAGCCATGCAAGAAGATTTGGAACATATTGAAAAGAACAAAGTGTGGACCCTAGTGCCAAGACCAAGTGATAGAAAGATCATTAGAACCAAGTGGGTCTACCTCAACAAGCTTGATGAAAGTGGAAATGTGGTAAGGAACAAAGAAAGGTTAGTAACTCAAGGTTACAATAAACAAGAAGGTATTCATTTTGATTAAACTTATGCACATGTCTCTAGACTTAGATCTATTAGAATGTTACTTCTTTTTCTATTTACAATAATTTCTTACTTTATCAAATAGATGTTAAAAGTGCATTTTTGAATGCTACAATTGAGGAGGAAGTATATGTTGTTGAACCTCCTATCTCTCTGTGGACTCAAACAAGCCCCTAGAGCTTGGTATGAGAACTAAAGAAACTTTTGCTAAACAATTCTATATCATGGGAAAATTTGATTCTACCTTGTTTCTAAAACACACTTCCATAAATTTCTTGATTATTCAAATTTATGTTGATGCTATTATTTTTGGCAGGATTGAACTTGATCTTTGCAAGAAGTTTAGTTCTCTTATGCAGAGTGAGTTCAAGATGAGCATGGTGGGGGATCATACATTCTTCCTTGACTTTCAAATCAAACAAATGAAAGATGGGAACTTCATCAACCAAGGCAAGTACACCAATGAACTACTTAATCACTTTAGGATGGAGAACACCAAGCCAATGGACACCCCCATGTCAAACACCTCCAAGCTTGATAGAGATGAATAAGGTGAGAACGTGGATGAGAAGATCTATAGAGGTATGCTTGGTACCTTACTTTATTTAACTACCTCTAGACCTAATATAATGTTTATTGTTGTCTTGTGTGATCAATCAAGTCCAAGAAAATCACATTTCATAGAGGCTAAGAGCATTTTGAGGTGTCTATCCAAAACTCAAAATTTTGGAATATGGTATCCGAAGTCAAGGGACTTTACTCTTACTTCCTATAGTGATGTTGATTATGCATGTTGTTTGATTGATAGAAAGTGCACAAGTGGCACTTGCTTCTTCCTCAGACCATGGTTAGTTTTTTGGTTCTCCAAGAAACAAAGAACAATGTCTCTTTCAACTACTAATGATGAATACATTATAGTTGGGATTTGTTGTGCCCAAGTCCTATGGATGGAGCAAATGCTCCAAGACTTTAACATTCATTTTGATTCTTCTCATATCTATTTCAACAATACTAGTGTAATTCATCTATCTTATAATCCTATATTGCATAGTAGAGCTAAACATATAGAGGTCCATCATCACTTTGTTCATGACCACATTGCCAAGAAGGATATTTATATCATGCATGTCGGCACAGAGAATGCAAACATTTTCACTAAACCTCAATTTAATTTCATTACATCAAAACTAATTATAACTTCTCTTGATGATATTTACTTGCAATATAGATAAATTTTATCATTCATATATGTTTTGCTTATGTCTTACTCAATTTATGCTTTCTAAGTGCTATATTTGACATTTTTTCATGCCTTGTTTCGCTTGTTTTTGGCTATTTTTTGCAAATGGATGTTTTACTACAAAATAGTACCCAATGATGAGTGAAATGTGCCTCAATATGTTTAAAATAAATTATAGGCTAGAAAAATAAACTTATATAGCATCCTAGAGGCTTAGAATTAAATTTCTTATCTTTTGGATATGTTTCCATTCAGTCGAGTTTCCCCTAGTACAGAACTGGACCGATCGCTATCTGAGGATTGAACTATAAAGTCGGCTCAGTCGAGTTTCTAACACATAGAACTCGACTGATCACATTACTAGATAAAAATTAAAAAGGGACCAACCAACTTTTCTCCCTCTCAACTAGAGAAAAGTCGACCGATACCTGACCTGTAGCGATTCATCCTCAACCCTTGGCTAGACCAGCTGCTCCTAACCCCCTGCTAGCCCTAGAATCATCCATCACTGCCTCTTCCCTTGTGACCTAGGTGGTATTTCATGACAGTCTTGTGTGTATCTTCTCTATTTGTTGGCTATCCTCACCTCTCTGACCTAGATGGCCTCAAATCAAAGAAAGAGGTCCACCCCTGTTAGAGAAACGTTCACTCTTGTTGTTGCAAGGCATGTGTCTTTCAATGGAACCTGTTTTGTCTCCACTCAAGCCTTGAATTGTCATAAGGAATTCCTCCTTAGGACTCCATTTCCTTTTTGAGATTTGTTTGAACCTCAATTTGCAACAATTGAGGTGATTGAGGAGGTAGCTAGGGTGTTTAAAGCACATGACTTAAGTTCTTTATGTGTAGAGTGTTCATGCTTTGCCAATGTCATGTCGAGCATGAAGTTTATCCATGAATTCTATGAACATTTGACATGGAGCTACACCTCCCTATCCCACCACTGATACCCAAGTTGTTTTGACCTTGTGATCGTAAGGACCAATATTACTATCTCAAAGGATTCTCTAAATACCAACTTGTTGGTTCCAGCGTTGTTGGTTATTGGGTGGCTTCTTATCCTTTATATCATGGTTCAAGAAAGAGGTATACGGTGTACGGGCAGAGAGGGTACTACATAGAGTATATGCGGTATGCGGGAGTATATACAGGAGTATATGCAGTTTTGGATTTTTTTATATATCAATAAACTAATTATATATAAAATAATATAGCAAGATCATAAATTAAAATGGCTCTCTCTCTCTCTAGGGCTTCCGCTCTGCCCTCTCTCTAGATTCTGCCGGAGGCTACCGCTGGGAGGAGGGAGTGCTACTTCAGCGATTTCCTCCCCCTGGCGCTCATGGTCTTCGACAAGGTCTCTCGTATGTCGACTTCTGCGGTTTGTAGAGAAAGAGAGCTCCGCTGGTTGCTCGTCGAGGTTGATCATGGCTGGAGGTGGGAAGGTCATGATGAGCAGCTCGTTGCTTGGATCCAGATTGCTCGTGGGAGATTCGACCTAGTCGACTCCGGTCCATTTATAGGGACGGACGGAGGGAGCTTCTTTCTGGATCTGGCTCGACCGTTTCATCGACGCAGGCGAGGTAAGGGTATCCCCCGATCTCCTCCTCCATCCTATTTCCTTCTCCCCGAGCTGAGTGATGGCCTCGCCCACTGCAACAGAGGCGATGCATTTTTCATTTTCTCTTTGTCGTGCCTGCCAGCGGGACCCCCTTCCGTTGTTTAGTGGAGGGATCCCAGTCTGCTGTTGTGGGGTGCTCAATGGACTCTTCGGTGTCCGGTGATTGGGTGGCTTCCAGGCGCTTCGCCCTGCCCAACTGGCGGCTCGTCCCTCAGGGCCATGCCTCTAGATCTGGGAGGTCCCGTTTCGGTGGAGGTGGACTGACGCTGGGCCGACTACCGACTTAATCAGCCTGGTGGCGTGTCCTTTCTACCAACGATGGCGAGGTGGGCGGCTTGCCATCGGGCTAGCTTCAGTGGCTCTTGAAGACGACGCCTCCCTCGTCAACCGATGCTAGGCCCTTCTTCGGATTGGGCAGTTCAGCTTGGAGTTCACACCGACAGCCAGTGACGCCAGCTCCTCTCATGGGGTCCTCATCAACGGCTCCATGGTGGTTGGGGGCTGAGTTCTCCTTCCCCCTTTGCGTGTGTTTTTCTGCAGCTGAGGACGGAACGCACTCGAGGTGCTCGATGATGTGTTCTGTTGATTCTTGCTGATCTGGGTCCATCCCAGGTTCTGGACGAGCACTTTAGTGCTCAGCAATTAGTTGCAGGTCCGCTGGAAGATTGTTTAATCTTCCATGGATCCTATATGGTCCAATATACATCACCTGGTCACTGTTCTGAAGCTAGTCTGTGGATTTTGAAGGAGATGTTGACTGGTCTCTGTCTCCTCTTCTTCATACATTCTAGGTGCGCATATAGCAAGTGGAGAAGGGCTTCAGAGCACACCTAATGTCAAATTCTGGATTCTTCGACTCCTTCAGCCTGGTTACCAGTCTGGTTTGCATATCGGATTCTAACATTTTCTGCCGACTTGGGGTTATCATCCCTTATTACCCTTATGTCCTGGACACTCGAAGCTCTCTGATCATGTGCAATAGGATCTGATCTCTGTCTAACCTCATCCGGTTGGGTTTGATCTGAATGTAGTGCTCTGTTTTCTTTATTTGTGGGTGATCTTCAGGCTGAACACAAGGTGTTGTATAGGGTTCAAGCCCTCCATTTTGTTTGTTTGATGTGGCTCTAGTCGTATTCTACATAGGTCAGAGTTTGTGTTTCTTTTGTATCTTGATCACTCGTTTGTGAGTATCAAGATTTTGGTTTCTTGTAATGGGATGCTTATTGTACCGATCTTTGGTCGAGCTTTATATCTCCTTGTCGTGTAATGGGGTACTCTGTGCCCAAAGTTTTTGGCTTTATAGTAACACGCTTTTTGACCGACCAAAAAAAAAGATCATAAATTAAAATGTATAGAGTAACCATGTACATCTATTTACTTATAAACATATTGATATGCATGTATGATGTACGATATGCTTATATATGTATATATGTCTAGATATAGAATGTGTTTGTAATATATGTACAGATACTAAAATGTAGGTAAATCAATGTACAAATATATGTGTAGTGTGTATAAATGTGAATAAATCAAAATATATATGTACATGCACAAATATATGATTGTATATTTAGGTATATTGTATATGTATCTATTCATGTTAATATATCAAAAGGTATTCAAATAAATGTACAAATGTGTGTGAATTTTTTTTATATGTATTACAATGTATACATATAATTCAAAGACTACATATCTCAATTTATATATATAATGAAATGTGTGTATATATATGCATGTATGTATGAAATGCATGAACATTAGTTGTGGGATTTTTGCAAAGTGGAGTTTAATCGTCCGCTTAATCGGACAAGTGGGAGTGTATGCAACCCATGACTGCTTACTGGACCGATTAGTAATATGCGGTGTGGTAGGGTGATTGAATAGGTATATGCGGGAGTATATGCAGTCGTGCGGACCGATTTCCCGAACAATGATTTATATGACCTTTTGGACCCTGAAGGTTTCTACAAGAGCTTTGAACCCAAGCTTACCCTTCCTAACATCCTTAAATTCCTAAAGAAACCTAACGTCCCATATAATAAGAAGCCAACCCTACCCTTGTCTTCCCTAGATATCAATATAAGACTAATCGCTTTAGTGGTTAACTATAATATTCATCCCAAGGGGAATCAAACTGAAATCACAGAGAACACAATAGTGATTATGTATTATCTCATGAGTGATATTGGTGTTAAGTGGGCTCATTTCATTCTCCATTATATGACATGCTTTGACTCTAGGGAGAACACCTCAGGCACCCATGTTCCATATCTAAACCAGATCTATGATGTGTTTGCTCATCATAATGAAAAATCCCTCATCCATGATCTTGGATATAAGCCAAGTCACAGAGGAATTTGCATTAGTGAGAAAACTATCAAGAAGACTTTTCATCCTACATATTCTTCCACCACACCAGGTGCATCTACCTCCACCTAGGCCCCTCCACCACCACCACCACCACCCCGCCCTAGTCGCGCCTCATTTTGTGTATCAAATGAAGCCCTCATGGGATACATGATGCATCAACATTTGTAAAACCTTAGGGTTCAAGATCATCTTCACCAAGACCTGTACCAGATCATGTCACACATGAACATGTCCTACAACTATCCCTACCCATCCTACTAGGCGTACCACAGTGCTGAGTATGACTCTTATGCGTACAATCACTTCTACCCTGACCCCCACCTCTTGCTGCTTCCGTTGCACCCCCTACTGCACTGACGGTGGACCTTCCCCTAGTGCTCTTCCTCTTCTGGCTCTTCCTATTGGCCCTATTGCGTCTATATGTGCTGATTGCAATGGAATTTCCACTCCCACTTTTCCATAAGAAAATGCATTACATGCTTGTGGCATGTCTTGGGCCGAGCAGAATGCCAAGTGACCTGGTACACATGCTTTTGGGACTCTTGCTGATGAGGAGATGCCAGGCCAAGATGCTGAGGATGAGGCTCATGTTGAGGATGCTGAGGATAATGATTGTTCTAATGATGGATTTGCTAGTTCTTGATGATGGTGAAGCTACCATTGTTGCCACTTATGCACCATATGATGGTGATGAGGACGACCAGTCCTAGGAGGAAAAATATGAGAACATAGTTGATGTAGTAGATCACATACATGTTTAGTTCTATAGTCAATAGAGTTCTCATATATATATATATATATATATATATATATATATATATATATATATATATATATATATATATATATATATATATATATATATATATATATATATATATATATATATATATATATATATATATATATATATATATATATATATATATACTATCATGTATTAGACATTTGGGCATTGTGTATCTGAGGCATACTATTTTATCATCTCATATTTTTTTTTCTTTGGCTTGTAGTTATTATTTTGAGAGGACATTGTTCGTGTTGTAATCTTAATATCATGTACCATAACTCTTTGGTTGACTAAATCTTATGAGTTCTTGGTATGTTATCCCATATTTTGATTATGACACTAGATTTCAAATTTCTCTTTGTTTTGTCCTTGTTTGGTGTGTGCTATATGTGGCTGCTTGTTTAGTTTGTGTCTATGGAGAAGACTTGTTCTTTATGTCTATCAACCCCCCTGACTTTTGATATGACAAACGGGGAGAAATGTCCTTAGCCATATTGTTTTATTTCTTATATGATCATTTTCTTGTCAATATTCTACATATCATGTGACTTTCTAAAGGACCATATAGTATATATATGTGCTATGGTTATTTATGGAATGACCAACCATGTAGGCATAGGTAAGTAGAATTGAGCGGGGGCAATTAACATTGTTCAGTCATGTATCCCCTTGTAATTCACAAGGTAATAGGTTTAACTTTCACATCCTTTCTCAATGGTATAAGTTTAAATTTCATATCCTTTTCAATATGATGAGTAATGGTTTGTCATTGTCAAAAAGGGGGAGAATGTTGACCTGAGAGTTATACATTGTCCATATTTTGATAATGACTCAACTATTCCATTCATATGTATCTAATCTGTTTGTTTGAGATTGATTTCAAGCATTAGGTACATAAAAAGTATCATTTCTATCAAGAGCTAGCTTAATCTAGTTCAAGTCAAAGCAATGCAAATGCACTTTTTTTGGAAAACACCCTAAATCCCTTAGGATGATTTTTATAATCATTTGTATAGATTTAATGATTTGTTACTAAGAAAAGAATAAACTGGGAGTCCTAAATTCAAATGTTTAATCACTTTAATGACATTTTCCAAAATTTATTACATGGAGTTTTTTGATCGAGTTTTTTATTCACATAACTCGACTGATCCCCTTACTAGATTTTGAGAAAATTCAGGTTCGGTCAAGTTTCACACACATAGAACTCGACCAAACCTTGCACTGAGAAAAATTGATGTAATTGTTTGGTCGAGTTTCATCCAGGATAAACTTGACCGATGGTTGAAATTGGCTTTGGCGCATAGTGCAATTGGTCAAATTAACTTTATTTAAACTTGATTGGATGCACTGTACAAGATGTGCAAAAAAGTGATTCTACCCTGTAGAGTGTTTCAAAACTCAAAATTATATTCGTTGCAACCCTCAAAATAGCTAGAAACCATTCCTTAGTGCTCCTACCCTCTAGTGGACACCCCCAACTATAAATAGGACCTATTGGAGATCATTCCAATGTTCCTCTTTCATGCTATTCAAGCTCCTAGTTATAATTGACTACATCCAATCCACTAGAACCCCTTTTCTCTCTCTTATTTACAAAGGTAAACGTCCATAGGAGTGAGATAGGTTGCATGTGAGAGAGCTACTTCATTATACTTGTGTAAATCTCTCAAAGCTTCCTTTCCCAACCCCTTTCTTCAAGATCATGTTGGTGAAAGCTTCTCCAAGTGAAGGAGAAGGTGCAAGCTTCTTCAAGTTATAGAAGAAGGTGCCAAAAGCTTCTCCAATTGAAGGAGTATGACAAGGTTGAAGATCTGTGAGTAGAATGGGTAAATCCTTCAAGGAAAAAGACTTGTTGTAAGAAGGGGATTTCCTTGGCGAAGCTGTCCAATTGCATGCAAGAGTGGGTAACATCTTGTAGAGGTAGAAGACTCTAGCTCATCCGAATAGGTAACTCCTTGGTTGAAAGGTTATTTTCTCCCTTGACCTCAAAGGGAAGTTGGGTATCCTTATCCCATAAAAGGAAGACCAGTTTTATGTCTTATAATGGAGTATAAGTATAAATAGGTTGCAAAATCCTAGAGCTTGACCTCTCTAGGTAGTGGACTGATGTTCTCCTAGTTTTAAGAGTGGAATCACTCTAAACATCTTATTCAAATGCTTGTCTCAATCTCTCTCACCATGGTATGCATGTTTAGATTGCCAATAAATTCACTATTTACAATTGTTCCTAGTTGAAGTAACTTGAAGGTCTAATAGTTTTTGTGCAAGTATTTGTATCTCTATTCACCCCCCTCTAGAGCCCTTTGATCTAACAACTAAGAGTTTGTCTCCCATCTTCTCGTATCATGGGAGATCTTGTTGGAGAAGAATGTGACTCTAATACCACTTGTTGGATCAAAGGGCTCTAGATGGGGGTCAATAGAGCTAAAAACATTCACACAAAACTTGTTCAAGTTAGTCCAAGAGGTAATATTGCAAATGTGTAATTTGAGTGAAACTAAGCAAATACAACAAGGATGAGAGAGATTGAATCAAGCATAAGAACAAGCTATGTAGAGTGGTTCCAATTCCTAAACTAGGAGAAAGTTTGTCGACTATCTAGAGAGGTGAAGCTCTAGGATGTTGCAACCAATGTGTACTTATATTCCATTATAATACATACAATAAGACCTCCCTTTTTTGGGCACTCTTCCTTTTTAAGGAACAAAAGGAGCCAATAAACCAACCAAGTTCTTACCTATCCTTGAGAGCCAAATTTTCAACCTCTACTGGTGCTTACCCTCTCTTGCAAGAAGTTGGATACCTTTGCCAAGGAGCTCCCCTATTGCAACGAGTATTTTGCTTAGAAGAGATTACTTAACTGCCTCAAGGATCTTCTACCTTGACCTTCTCATTCACCTTGGAGAAGCTTTGCACCTTGTCATTCATTTGGAGAATCTTTACACCAACTTTGCTTGAGAAAAGGTGTTGGGAAAGTGAAGATTTGAGAGCTTTATACGACTACAATAGAGTAGCTGTCTCACACATATCCCGTCTCACTCATGTAGATGTTTTGAAGTGTAAGCAAGAGAGAGAAAGGGATTCTAGTAGACTAAACACACTTAACTATAGGTAGGAGCTTGAATAGTGTGAAGGAGAAAACTTGGAATGAAGTCTAAGGGGTCCTATTTATAGTTGGGGATGTCAACTAGTGTCCAGGAGCACTTAGGAATGATTTCTAGTTGTTTGGGGTGTTGAAACAAATCTATTTTTTATCTTTGCAAAAATCCAACGACTAGAATCATTTTTTTACACACTTCATACAATCCATTCAGTCGAGTTTTTATCAAGGTAAATTGACCGAAAGAACTATGCGACAGAGCAAATTTCAAATGTTAGTCGAGTTTATCTTCGATCAAACTCATATGATTGCTTAAATCTATTTTTCCTGTTTAGGATGTCAGTCGAGTTTGTCCTAAGATAAACTCGACCGAACCTAGATATTCCCAACATTCATCAAGCGTGTTGATCGAGTTTATTTTTTTTTGAGGCAAGGTAATGATATATTGAAAAAGCACATACAGCAAGCAAAGACCTGCTAATGTGAAGTAACAGCATAGAGTTTGTAGAGGAAAGAAAATAAGCTGAAAGTAGCTCAGGGGAGGCACCCCTTAAGACAAACCTCTTTTAAATTAAAAAGTGTTTGCATACAAGGAAATGAGACTAATAGTGCTAATCTTGCAAGAGATGGAACATCACTATGGTTGCTGCACCAGACTGACACCCGTCTCATCGTCCACCATGGCTTTTAGATCACAAAGGAAAGTTGCTTCCGATTCTGCTGCTTCAGAGTCACCTTCACCAGAAAGCTCTTGGGATACACCTGCTATTTTTCCTGCAGTTTGATAAGGATGTGAAGATCGGCATCGATATCATTTAGAATAGTCTTAGCCATTTTTTTCTTATTATTAAACATCCTATTGTTTCTTTCCTTCCAAAGATTCCAGCAGATGGCTGAGAATAGATCATTACTTTTGTGTTTCTAATAAAGCCGAGATGGAGGAATATGAATTGGAAAAATAGATTCCTGGAGATCAGGAAGACTATTTCTCAAGAAGTGTGAGATGATAATTTGAGAGAAAGGGAATTTGAAGAAGATGTGACTTGTCGAATCCTCATTTTGCTCACAGAGGACACATCTAAACGGTCCTAGGAAGCCCTTTTTTTGATGATTTCTCCTGTAAGAAGCTTATTGTGGAGAGAAGCCATAAGAATGTTTTATATTTATGTGGCCAATTTTGTTTCCAAAGTTTAGATGAAGCTGGGGTGATACCTCTGAAAGAAAGAAAATTGTAAGCACATTTCACCGAATATTCTCTACCCCATTTCCAATAGATGTTATTTGAAGTGTTTTCTTCTAAAGAGGTTGAGATATTACTATGTTCATGTTGACTTAAAATAGAGAGGATACATCTTTTTAAGGAGTTTGATCTTTTGCTGGTGATAAGGGAGAGGGCTTTATCAATTTTTATATGGATGAGTTTTTTTGGAATAGTCCATGATGTTTTGAGGTTTATAATTGAATTGTTATTATACCAATGGTCTGACCAGAAAGAGATATTTTTATGAGAGTGTGGAGGGGTAATTAACAAATGTTGAATAGTGTTGATGTTTTTATTTATATATTTCCAAAGGGGGGAAGCAGATTGCCTTTTGATTTGATGCCAAGGCGGTGTTGAGCGATAATATTTTTGCATGATGAGGTTAGTCCAGATTTTTTCTTTCTTTTGGGTGAGGCAATCTATGATTTTGGTAATCAGACAAAGGGAGTGTGTTTCAATGTTTATAATCCCCCATCCGCCTTGGTCAATGGGAGCCGAGATTGTTTTCCAATTGACCAGGTGACAGTGTTTCCCCGAATTATCATTTTTGTGGGCATTATTCCAAAGGAATTTTCTCCGAATTTTGTCCAAGATATGTCTGGTCTTTGAGGGCAAGGGAATGCAGCTTAGGAAATGTGTTGTTATAGGAGTGATGGCACTATTAAGAAGGGTAAGTCTGCCTGAGAGATTAAGAAAATTGTTTTCCCAGCTAGAAAGTTTTGAGTTTATTTTTGTTACGATTGGATTCCAAATAGCATTTGTGATGTTGTATGGAGTGATGGGAAGGCCCAGGTACTTGATCGGAAAGTCTTCTGATTTGCATTTAAGGAAATCTTGCAGAGTCTCAAGGGTGGAATGATGAAGGTTAACTCCAAAGATGGAAGATTTTTGAATGTTAACTTTAAGGCCAGATATGTAGGAAAATAAGCCTATAATCCTGAAGATGTTTTGAACCGAGGATAAATCAGGAGAGGAAAAGATGATGGTATCATCTGCAAATTGAATAATATTTTCCTTGCAGTCCTCAGGAGAAGAAATGATTTTGTTTTGAATGCCCAGTTGGATCATCCTGGAAAGGAGGGAAGTAAGGATGATGAAAAGATAGGGAGATAGGGGGTCACCTTGTCTAAGTCCATTTGTATTATGGAAATAGCCAAAGGGGACACCGTTTATGATGGTAGAGAAGTGATTTGTTGAGATGCAAGCGTAGATCCAGGAGATCCATTTATCAGGGAAGGCAAAACCTTTTAGAGTTTTAAGCAAGCAATTCCAGTTTACAAAGTCGAAGGCTTTCTCAAAATCCAATTTGATAGCCAGAAGAGGAGTGTTGTTTTTATGGCAGAGATGGATAGTTTCATTGACCATTAAGAAGGCATCTTCGATGCTTCAGTTTTATAGGAAGGCTGATTGGTTTAGAGGGATGATGTCATTCATAAGAGGTTTGATTCTATTGGATAAGGTTTTAGCAATGATTTTATAAGAGTTATTTATAAGACTGGTGGGTCTGAAATGCGTGATTAAATCAGGTTTGCTATTTTTTTATCAAAGAGATGAATGTTTTATTTATGTATTTTATGATGTTTTGGGGGTTTGGACTGGAATGAAAGGCTGAGAGGAGAGCAAGAAAATCATGCTTATAATGATTCCAATTAGCCAAGTAAAATTCCACATTGAGTCCATCGGGTCCAGGGGATTTGTCTTTGCCTAGATCAGAAATAGCTGATTGTAATTCCTCCAGACTGAAAGGTTTGATAAGGTCGAGGGATATTTGGATTTTGTTTAGGCAAATGGAGTGCCAATGAAAGTGATCAAGACCATCCAGATTGTGATTTGAGTTGAAAATATTTTGGAAATGGTTTTTTATGTGCCTAATGATGGTTTCTTTGTGGGAAGTGAGACTTCCGTTTATCTTAAGATGTGATATATAGTTGTTTCTGAATTTTTGATTGCAAATTTTATGGAAAAATTTTGTATTTTTATCTCCTTCTTTGGCCCAAATGATTTTGGCTCTTTGTCTCCATTTTGTTTCTATTTTGTTGTTTATGTTTTCTAGATCAGCTTTGAAGGATAGGATTTGAGTTGGATCAGCTGAAGGATCTTTTTCTAAAAGCAAAAGATGGTCCTCTAGGTTTTTTTTATCATCTAACATGGTCGAGGGATTATTGGTCAGCCAGTTTTTTATATGTTTTTTGATTTTTTTTGTATTTTTCAAAATATGAAGACCCATGTTTGTTGATTGAGAGCAAGCAAGATCCCATTTAGCAAGACAGGAAGAGTTGAAACTTTCATTTTGAAGCCAGTTATTTTCAAATCTAAAAGGACGGGATCCCCAAGAGGAAGAAACTGTGTCCATGATAAGGGGAAAGTGGTCAGAAATGGTTCTGTGAGCAATGTATAAAGACGAGAGGGGATGTTTGTCCTCCCAAGGGTTTGAACATAGGAAGTGATCTAGTCGGGCAAAGGTTTGGTTTCTAGACCAAGTAAAAGAGGCGTTTGAGGGAGCGTGGTCGATAAGAGAGTAGTCAGATATCATCTGTTTAAATTTTTTGTCTGCAGTAGATAAGGGGGAAGGGGAAGGATTTGAGTTATGTCTATCAGAGATTTGAGTGACTAGATTAAAGTCCCCACCCAAGACCCAGGGTAAACTGTGATAGTTTATGAAGAGGCAGTTTAATTCCTCAAGAAAGAGGGATTTGTCATGTCCCGGTTCTCCGTAAATGCCAGAGAAAGACCATAAGAAGTCATCAGAAAGATTTTTGAAATCAATAGTAATCGAAAAGTTTAGAATTGAGGAATTTTGTAGCAGGAGGGCTTGGTTGTTGTAACCCACAAGAATGCCACCTTTGAAGCCCTTGGGAGGAAGTTGAATCCAGTTTGTGATTCTATTTCCTCCAATCGTTTTGAGAGCAAAAGGGGTGAGGAAGGTCTTTGTTTCTTGAATATAAATAAGGTCTATTTTATTTTTATAAATATGTGATTAGATTTTTTTTCTTCTTTGTAAGTTAGAAGCTCCACATATGTTCCAAGTAGAGATTTTCATTTAAAATGAAAAACAAAGGGAGGCCAAATGATAGAAAGGCAAGACTAACAACGTCTATTTGACCAGCCCATATAAGATTCAAGGTCATTTAGGATATATTGAGCATCATTTTCCTTTTCAAAGCAGAAACCAATCTTATTTGCAAATGAAGAAAAACTTTTTAAACTAGACCAAGAGGCTAGATCATCTATAGTATCAGGCTTATTTTGAACTTTATTTTTTAAGGATGTAGATATAGAAAGAGATGATGTTGAAGAATCAAAAAAGATAGAGGGGGAAGGAGAAATACCTTTCTTAGCCCTGTTTGAGATGCTTGATCCATTGTTGAAAGAGAGGCCGGGCTGCAGGATCTTTTTGATGTAGCTTGTGTTTGTTTTCTGATGAGAGCTCTTCGGTTCCGCACTCTGCAGGGAGTTATCCTTTAAGTGTTGAGAAGAGTCTTGAAAAGCAGAGGTTTGGTTTGATTTATCTGGAGAATGCCAACTTTCTTTTGTGGATGAAGATGAAGGACATGATTTTTTGAGTGATGGGATGTTTGTTGTAGGGAGGGGAAGAATTGGAGATCGATTTCTCTTTTTTGTTTTGGGTTGAGTATGCGTTAACAAGGAGGGTTGAGGGTTTCCTAGTCCAAACTTGGTTTCTAATCTGGGGGGGTCTGGTGAGTGAGGAGTGGTTATAGCTCTTGTTAGGACTGAACCATGAAGGCGGATGTGAAAAGAGGTCAGAAAAAGCAGTACTATGTAAGGTGGGTTGTTCAGCTGCTAGCTTAAGATGGTAGATCGATTTACCGATTCTAATGTTAATGCAAGGAGGGAGGGAGATAGCAGCTTTAACTGAGAAGAGACAATAGGCTTTAATGTATTGAGTGGGATGAAGAGTTTCCGGGCTGATGTATTAAAGGGTAGCCCCTATTGAATGAGATATCCCTCTGAAGATTTCTAGTTCCCACAAATGAGGAGGAAGGTTTGATATGGCAACCCAATCAGAGCCACCCGCAGGGGCTGGAAAAGAACCAGAGTCAGCTTACCATTTGGTTAGGTGAGCCATAATGAAGCTGGATCCACAAGGAATGGTAAGAACTTGATTGAAGATATGGGTTATCTGAGTTCCTTCAGGGACAATGTAGATAAGCTGGGTGGGCGAGAGGATTTTAGGTTTGAGGATGGTATGGTCGGGATGAAGGAGAGCTAGAGATCTAGTGATATCAAGAACATTTATGAGATTGTTGTCCAAGTTGTTTTCAATAGAGACAAGGATGCTTCTAAGGGAGAAGACTTTGAGAAAACGCATCGAATTAGCAGGAAGATCCATGGCGATGGAATATTCCAGGTGACCAGGAGTCTTCATAGTTTGGGCGGGGGAAGGTTGATTATCTTTGTGTGTTTTGACAGGTGGGATCTTAGGCAGGGGGGAAGGTTTTGTAAAGGGGAGCTTGGAGTGGTTGCTTGACGAGGGTTTTGAAGAGGAAAGGTAGGGTTTTGAAAAAGAAGGTAACCTTGAGTTCTCGATACTAGGGTTTGTAGATGTTGCATGATCTGGCGGGAGATTTTCAAGGCATGCAAACGGGTTGCTTGAAAGGCAATGATTATGTGCAGACATAGAAAGGGGTTTTTTGGCAGAAGGATGTCTTGTTGGGACCAAAAAACAATTTTGGAAATGAGAGATATGTCTAAAGAGGGAGTGCATGTGAGAGCAATGTGGTTTTAGCTGTTGTCCGAGACTGTTTGGAGAAGGTCGCTCCATGCAGTGCCTTTTTATGTGCCCTATGCGACCACACCTGAAGCATGCAAGGCGAGAGAAACATCTCGAAGAGGAGTGGTTGTTTCTGAGGCAGAAGCGGCAGAAAAGAGCTCGAAAGGACTTTTTTGGGGGGACCTTTCTCCAGAGATGGTCAGAGGGGGTTTTCTCCAAATTGTCAATGATGAGTGGGGAGGATTTTGCTTTCCCCAGAACCAGAAAGGAAAGATTGAGAAGGTCAAGGTCCTTTGGAATGATTTCGCTATTCAGGGGAGGTTTTTGCACAATGGTTTTATAGAGAGATGTGAGTTTGAGGTTGGGGACCTTATATTTACGCAAAGGAGAAGGAGAGGGAAAGAGTTTGTACCTTTATGCTATGGAGCTGTTTGGTTGCAGCAAGGTAGATGAAACCTCTTCTTCATTATCTTCAGACCCAGAAGAAATGGAGATGGGCGTAGACTTAGCACCCATATAAGGTTGATATTCAGCTCTGAAAAAAAGTTGATCAGCGGAATCTGAAGACGACGAGCTGTCCTGGTCATATTTCTTGTATAGAAAAGCGAGAGCAGGTGGGGATTGATGGTTGAAGTCTCTGACCCAAGCACAGAGGGTACGATCTGCGTAAGGTTGAAGGAACAAAGACCAATCCGATTGAAGCTTGAGTTCAGATCGCATCTCCAGCCAGTCGTCGGAGATAAGGAGAAAGGGGTTTTTTCCCCCATATGGAGTCCTCAGGAGGAGACCGTGATATCGTTACCTGAAAAGATCGGTGACCGATGTTTATCATATAGATGCCAGGGGAGATATCGAATCTGTGGTACATCCAAGCCCTAGGGAGCGGGATGGAAGACGAGAAGTTTGGATCAGCCAGATGAAGCTCAAGGAAAGGGAAGCGTGAGTTCATAGTGGTAGAGGAAGAAGGGGCTTTTTGGGGACTTTCCGATTTGAGGAGTTTGTGACTCTGAAGGGCACAATGGATAGTCTTAACTTTGCTGGATTTTTGCATGCAGTTAGGTTTTGAGAAAGAGGCAAGGATGAAGATACCATCGGTTCTCATAATGATAAAAGATATGTTAGGTGAATCTAGAAAGGAGTCTAGCTGTGAATGCCAAAGTTGTATCGGGCCAGGAAACCGTCAACGTCTGGGGAAGGAGGACTAGCCGGCAAAGGGAATGAAGAGGTGTAATCAATGAGATGTTGGAAGAGGTACCCCAAGACCGGAAGGGGAACCACTAAAGAGAATGTTGCAGATACTAGATGGGATCCAACAGTTCACATGGAAAGAAGGGTCAGAAAAAAAAATTGAAGAAACACCGCATTAAAGGGGTATGTCGGCAGAGGCTGAGAAACAATGCATCTTAAAACCATAAAAAACTAGAGAAGGACAAGGGGAAGCCACAATAGAAAAAAACTCGGTAGAAGATCATCTTTGAAATTAACGATGTTGCATATGTCCGAAGGAGATGAAAAAATAGAACGATCAGGAAATAAAACTAGGAAAACCCAGAAACCCTAGAAGGGTATCAAAAGAGAATCGGTGTAAATTGAGAGGTGGAAGAGAGATGATCCACGAAGATGTTGCAAGCTGAGCAATCCAAAGCAAGAGGTTACCTTATCTAGGGAGGAGAGGCTGACGGAGATCACCTGGGGGGAAGGGAGAAGCTCGGGGGACGACGAGAACCATATGGAAACTGCTAGAGAGAAGCTAGAGCTTTCTCTCACTAACTTACCGTTGCCTTCCTTGTTGGTCGAGTTTATAAAGGAAGAAACTTGATCGAATAGGCACTCTGTGATGAATTTTACAAATAGTCATTAGAGTAATTAAACGTTCTAATTAAGCACTCTTGATTTATTATAATCTTAGTTACACGTCATAGCATCAATAAAAATGATTACAAATATTGTCTGAAGGGTTTTAGGGTTTTCTCCAAGAAAGTGCAATTGCATTTCTTTTGAGTTAAACTAGATCAACCTAAGGCTTGATTGAATTCGATCCTTTTCATGTACCTAATACCTGATATCAATCTCAAATAGACATATTAGATACATATGAATGGAATAGTTAAGTCATGACAAAATATGGACAATGTAAGACTTAGGTCAACAAGAAGCATACCCCAACAAAAGGAGAAAAGTAGAAGATACCAACATAAAGGTTGGTATGCACATATTAAATATGAATAAAAATATAAGGAATAAAGGACATCAAATTAAACAAGGCTTCCCATAGAAGAGGAAAGTACCAACCAAGTGGGTATCAAAAGAATGGGTATCACAATGAGATGAAATTAATAAGAATACTTTCCATTATTAATATATAAAAGGCATGCCCCAAAATCACGTATAAAGAATTTAGGCACAAAACCCATCACAATAATAATCAACCTGCATGCATGTGAAACAAGCATAGCATTAGTGAAAATGTAAAGTGAGTGGCGGTTAGGGCACACAAGACATAACTTGACAAAGAATGGCACACAACCAAACTCCCTTAGCATACAAACTGGGGAATGGGGCATATAATCCATTATACCAAATATATAAAAGTGTAGGAGGACTAAGACCTTAGTACATGGTAGGGAAATAAAAGCAATTTCTATTAATATCACATAGGGGAATAAAATCCCAGGAGAATAAAACATGAATAACCAAGTATTACACTACTCTAGGGTTACTAAATCACAAATCATGCATAAAGGTAGAGGCAAGTGAGAGTTCAGTCCTATGCAATAATAAGATGAGAATATCCAATAATTATCATGAAGGTTCATAGGACCCATAAACAAATATCCAATCATGTCCACAAATATGAGTCAAGATCATTAAGTCCACCAAAAAGAAGGTTATAATATAAATATTCAAATTAGGGTTTCCATATGGAAGAAATGAACAAGGTATATATAAGAGTCTAATAAGAATATCCATTTGACTAAGTAGACAACATCAATAAGAGTATGTAAGTACTCAAACGAGTTAATCTCTCTGGAGAGATAGAACAGTGTGTAGGGCATATGTCCAAAGGACAAAGAGAAAGATATAAATATGGATGATTGCTCAATATGAATAATAGGGAATGTTACTACCCCATAGGAAGTATACATATGTTCAAAGTTAGTCCTAGGTCCAACCCTAGGTTTTTAAAGCACCTATTAAACATATATGTTAAATAAGAGTTAGTTTACATTAATTGTATAAACCCTAAAAATTGCCTTTTTATTAATAATGAATTATGTTATATAGACCACATGATTGTGTAGATTAAATTCTACTAAGTTCATAACATATTATACTTTATTTTTGTGACTTATATGTTATTAATTATGAAATTTAGAAAATCTTAGCCAATTAGATAAATCCATAAAACTATATAT
This sequence comes from Alisma plantago-aquatica, assembly GCA_963693085.1. Classification (NCBI taxonomy): domain Eukaryota; kingdom Viridiplantae; phylum Streptophyta; class Magnoliopsida; order Alismatales; family Alismataceae; genus Alisma; species Alisma plantago-aquatica. The sequence continues at coordinate 1,463,974,591 of OY856412.1, forward strand.
TTATTATATCAAATCTAGGTGACCACAGTACTACCAATAGACAGGGAATGTCCTTATAGTTTCAAAACAAATTTTCTTTTATTTTTATGATCTAAAAATAATTTATTATGAAATTTAAAAGGTCGACCAATCAGAAAATTCCAATATGCCATGTTTAAGCATTATCTGTTATGATATAAAATCTTGATGATGTGGTCCTATCAGCGTCCGCCACTTGGCTTAGGACTTCATGCTGCTGTGGCTCAGCTCAGTACGATAAAACATAAACTAAGAGGGCAAAAAGATAGAACTGTCATTGCAAACATGAAAAAAATAGGAATAAGGGTACCAAGAAAAAGTCAACCAGGGATCTTCTTTTCTCTCGTGACCATTGTTAGTCTATGAAGAAGCAGATCCATGTGGATACCTCCCATGAGATGGGAGGCTACATAAAGATGAGTAACAGATTGGGCTATCAATTGAGAAAACTCATGCTACTCCTATGAGTCCAAAGAACCAAAGAGCTAACAAAAGTTTGCGCGAACCATTGATCATCGAAGCAACAAGTAGGGAAATGAAATAAAAGCCAAAATGGGTGATTTATCGTGTCTTATGGAAATTGGATAACATGGGGATCTTCATGATCCTCAACTATACCTGGGCATGGGGTTTCCATGTCAAAGTTAAGTATGTTTGTTCCTTTATGATGAAGCTCAAAGGACCCTTAGCATATGACGTTGGTAGGTGGATCTTAAACGAATCATAGAAGAAAGAAAGATCAAGAAAAGGTTCTTGGATACCCAAGGATGGTGTGGAAGCAAGTGATTGTAGGTTGGCAGTGAGTACATGCCAATCCTAGAATAACGAATCGATAAAGAGGACAACATTGTTTGCACTAGAAACAAGGGATCCCTAAGGAATTCACGATGATATCAGGTTTGTGAAAGTTGAGAAGAACTTTAGGTACTTCCAAGAATATATAGGCAATCAGGTATAGAGGTATGCAACCATTGGTGAAGAGAGGGATTTTGTGGTGATTTGAGGGTTTCTAAACCGGTTAGAGTTAGGGTTTGATAAGTGCATCAAAAGGTGCAAATTTGGATGAGGAATACAATCCTGAAGAAATTATGGAAAAATAGCAAGAAATGTGGAAGATGTCAGTGCTATAAATTGGGGAGGGGAAACAAGTCCTTGTTCAGGAAGGAAAAAACATGAGTGGAGGTAGGAGACACTCCATGCACTCTTTGATATCGATCAAGAAGTTAAAAATGGACCTACATATAGCAAGGGTGGGTCACCAAAAGAATATCATTTATTACTTTTGAGATAATAATATATTTCTCTTATGAATATAAATAAAAGCACCTAGGATTTTATGATTAATGTGAAAATTCACCGATAGACTAGTTTTGGTATTTCGAATCTGAATCTAGAATATAGATCTACTTTAATTTAGATCATTGTACATGAAAATTCCAAGTGTTGTTTTAATATATATTTTATGTACATGATTCCTCTTATTTAACCATTATGTGAATATTAGATGACTAAGAGAATGCATGTAACATATTTTATAAACTTATCTATATGTTGGTATATATTAAGTTATTATGTAAATGTGCAATGTTATTTTCAAAACCTACTACCACACAATAAGTTATACGCATTATCATTATCTATTAGAATAAATTTTTATCCTTGTTAGGTCAAATCTAAGAAACCAATCTCACAACTTTCTCACCATGGAATAGGATAAGATCCCAGATTTTGGGGTGTTACACTTAGAATGAGTTAAATAGTATTTCATAGCCCAAAAAATATACTACTCTTCAAACATATTGTCAAATGGCGGTGAAGGGGCCTGATATGACCAAGAATGCAACAATTTGCAACAGTATAACCTAAAAATGGCAAAAACTAATATTTTTACTAAATATTTGGAATTGCATAATTGATTAGGTAAAATTGAACCCTCATTCTTAAGTATTAAGTACTTCATAAACAAGTTGTTCCATAACTAATAACTAGAAGGTTGTTATTGGAATATTCTATAAAGTATTACCATGGTATGTTATTTATTAACTAAGATATTATTCAAGCAAATTTAATTTTAAGTTAAAACTATTATGACCATATTGTGTTCTAATTAAATTTTCTTCATTTTTAATTTTGTAACCACAATAAATAATTTATGGGACATTTATTAACAACTCAAATCTAATCAAGTTCGGGTTGGAATTGGTTTAAGGGACAACTATTCATTAATCTAAACCTGGATAGAACTATGCCTACATTTTTACTGAATGTCCAACATGTAATTGACACATACTCTAATCTTGAGATCAAAGATTAGAAACCTTTAAATGTTACGTAATAAAACATATTATATTATAATTTTTGATGTAGCATATTTTACAATAATTTATTATTTTAGGAAATGAGTTTGATTTCAATCCGGAGATATTTCATACCCAATCGTTGATATAGTTTGGTTTTGTTTCAGACAACATCAATCGGGAAACATCCTAACTTATACCTATAATTAGTTCTTTCTATAGACAATTATCCTTGAGAACATATAATTTAGATCCATAAATTGAAAAAATCAATACTTTCACAACATATTTGATTTAAAGTATCATTTATTTATACCATAGTTATCCGTATCACATCTTATAGAAGCGTATCATTTTACTTGGTATTTGGGACCATATTTAAAAAGGATAGCTGCATTTTTGTTGCATTGGAGGTTGATGAGATGGTGATAATATTAACTCCTCAACGTTACAAAAATCCCATATAACCCACTTACTTTGCTGGAAATCTTAAATTACCCATGTCGTTACCCATAGTTTAATAAAGGGGAATTACTACGTTTTTGCTTTTCTTCTTCTTTATGTTAAATTAAAAACCACAAATGAAAAAGAATAATATTATAATACAAGACTTTTTTAGTATATTAAAACATGCTTAGTTTTGTATCGTTTAGTTCAAAATATGCTATGTTTTATGAAATTTGGGTAGGGTTAGGGGATGTCAAAGGTCTAGATCTGGGTTGGATTTTCTAACAATCAGACCCAGGCTAACCCACCTAGGATGCATGTTAGTGTATTTCAACCCAAAACTGACTTGAACTGTTAAATTTAGAATATAAAACAAGCCTAGACCAAATTTTCAATTAACTTAGTGAGCCGATCTAGATGATTTCAATTACAATCTATATACTATCCTTTCTAAATTCCAATTCAACGTAACCTATTTGTATTACTAATTAAATTTGAAGTTGATCCAAATCCAAATTCGTCAAGACTCAAAAATAGTTCTAGGTCTATTATGTGATCATTTAGTTTATATGATATCACAATGTAAGAATTCTCAATTTCAAATTATTTTTCTCCATCAAGCATTTATATAAGGTTTAGGAAATCAATGTGATTGTAATTTTCTCATATTTCTTTTCTGTTTTATGCATGTTAGAAATCGAGTCGGGTTTTCTTTTTGGGTTTAATCAAAATCCAATTTGACACGAAACAAACGTAGTAGTGAAGAAGTAACTCAATACCGAACCTATGGGTGCAAATGATACATTCAAACTTGTGAACCAGATCAGTGTCTGCGTAGGAAAATTTGATGTCACATTCTAGGTTTGACCATTTAGGTTGATTCTAGATACAATTAAAGTGGCTAGAATTAGAATTTGGGTTGCTTTCAGGATCTAATTTTCACAATTCGAGTTAGCTATGGCCTGGCTAGTGAAGAGTAGACTAGTAAAACATCTTAGATTGTCTGGAGCTAAAATTTTAACACATTATTTACACAATTTTATTTTTGAACGAAATTCAGGGTGGTTCTGGATTGATCCAAATCTGCATCAAGGTTAGTTATAAGTTCTAAACTTGACGGTCCAGGTCGAGTCTAAATTTGGTCGGAATATTTGAAACTTGAGTTTGGGTCGGTACGTTATCAAAAAAATCTAATCAACCTTTTCTAATCCAGTTTGGATTTTAATTTGCTTTAGGTTGGGTTTGATATCTGGTGACAAAGTACGCGGTGATGGTGACGGTGACGGTGACAGTGACAGTGATAGTGACGGTGATAGTGAAATTGTTAAAAATTATTGTTTGGTAACACATGTATGATGATGTTGAAAGAGATGGTGAAATATTTAAAAGTGTTGTTTGTTAATAAGGTGTGACGGGAAACGTTGTCCAGGAAGGAAAAAAGTGTGGCGGAAAACGTTGTCCTGGAGGGAAAAAAAAGTATCTTGAAGGAGAAAGATGTATCCCGAAATTTGTTCTTGGAGGGATAACAGGAAAAAAAATGTTCAAAAAATAAGATATATAAATAGAGTTTCGAGTAAAATAAGTTTTGATGGGAAGTTAAAATTTGTTGACAAAAAAGAAATCTTGGAGGGAAACATGTAGTGTAGGGAGGGAAGGAAAAATATAATAGAATTTATCTTTGTATTTATGTCCACATATTAAATGGAGACTTAAAAAGAACTTTTTTGACCATCATTCACCATCATTACCATGCTTTTCCATAGGGATAAAAATAGATCAAAATTCACCACGGATTCACCACGAAAAAATTCCCTATCACTATCACCATGTGTAACAAACAACATTTTTGTTTTACCATCATTCCCTTATCACTATGATTCACCGCGTAGCAAACGCAGCCTTTGGGATAAGGAATATGTTCCTATCTAGACGAGGAATACTTCTTTTAGCACTTATACCCAATCTGAATCTGGATTGTAATTTGCTTTTCCGGGCTTACGAAGTATTCCTCTTCTTTTCCTGATGTTTAACGCCGCCGTCTCGTTTATTGTTTTTGGATTGGATTTAATTTGCTTTCACCACTGGATTGGATTTTAATTTCCTTTAGGGCTGAGGAATATGTTCCAATCTTGACGAGCTGCTTACGCACTGTCCTTGTTGGATCTCCAGGCCGTGATCACGCGGATTTCATGCCTTTCGCAACAAGTGCACATTTGAGGAGCGGCACAGAAGGAAGGGCAGAAAGGAGGAAATGAGCCATTCGAAGGACTGGAACGCTTCTTCTGCCAGACCCAATTGAACTTCAACGTCCGTGTGAATCGTTCCCGGGTCACTAACAGTAACAGGAACAGAAGTCGCTAGGCCTCTTGTGGCCTACTACCTATAAGCAGTAACGGGCCCAAATAAAAGTTATATTTTGATGGACTGGTCCGACAGACAAGGACGAAGCGATTTTTAGGCCATTTTGTCTGTCTACGGCCTGGCCCAATTGAACCTCAATGTCCGTAAATAGGTTCACCGCTCTTAACAAAAATAGTGTTGTGTTTGACGTCGCCAAGGATTCTGGTGTTGTGAGATCGTTCAGCGCATGATTTTTGTCCCATGGGAAAAACGGTCCCGTTGGATGATCTTGAGAGCTAAAGACAATGCAAATACAAAGCTCGCTGGTGAACATGTAATCGGCTGCTAGTCAGGTTCCACATGAAGCTCGTTGTAAAAAGTGTATTCCAATCCTGGATTGCGCCTCAAAACCAACGTAGGCGTCCTTCTGAACCGATAGTAAGCAAATGTATCCGGCCACCCGGTAACCTTTATCATTGCAGTTCCATTGTCATCAACAAGGGGTTGGATTTTGTTGTCTACCATCTGCGCTCTGGTAATTCAATAATTAAAGTAGACATAAGAAGAGATGTGACGTTGATGGAACTAAATGTATGTTCGAAACATGGTGACATAAGAGGATTAGAGGAGGGGATTGCAGGTTGGCGGGGTGGGGAAGGAGATGGAGTTATTTATAATACGTTTCGTTACCTTAGCTAGAGGGGGAAAGAATATCCATGATGGTGATAATGAGATGACAAAGAAACTACATAGATATACCGAATGATGCTCAACTCCTTGAATAGCCCCCAGCTCAGAGGAGGCCAAAATTCTAGGACAATATATATATATATATATATATATATATATATATATATATATATATATATATATATATATATATATATATATATATATATTGGTGAAACAAGCTCGTCTATTGATACCAAAACTTTGGGCATTTACAAAAAAAAGAACACCCCCTAGCCATAAAAAGAAAACAAAATAAGATCCCATGCAAGGGATCGATCGCCACCTACCAGCAGGATCACACACAACTAAGAAATAGGCTCAAAGCCACAACAGAAAGAAAGATAAGATACAAGGAGTGACTAACACAGCATGCCAGCCACCAGCCCAAACACTAGCGTTAAACCAAACTAAAAGTTGTGCTCAAGCCGCTAGCCAGAAAGCCACATCAGCAAAACCTGTAGAAACCAACTCTACTGCAGTGTATAATCACCATACAGCCTGGGCGTGCAAACCTATGGTCGTGGTTGGAAAATACCCAGGACAAAATCCCAAACAGCAACACATAAGCAACCCAAAAGAAGAACCCCTCGAAAAAGGGATGATTCAAATAGTGTCAATAATCTGTTCGAGGTCGCAACTTGGAACTCTACCGTCTTTCCTTTCTTTCCTTCTCTTCCTTTTAGGCTTAGAGCTTCCCACTCTAACTTTATAGACAATTAGGGGGTCAGGCGAATCAAAATCTTCAGATTGAAGATCATCATCCACATGTTGCTCCCTTGTTTATAATTGAAAGAGAACCCACAACTTTCCCAAATCTTCTCAGCATGTGCCTGATTGTTGTCACCAAAATCACCATGGGGCCGAACAAAAGTCTCAAGCTCCCAATCTAGATTAAGGCTCTCAAACCGTTCACAGTGAAGAAGATTATTACCCATGTCTGGTTCTTCTAAGGAGAACACATTTCCATGAACATCACATGTACGATTGCTAAATCCAGCTTTGCACCCCACTTCATTAGTGGGATTGATCGTGTGTGAGGAATCGAGAAGGATGTCGCCACCATTCCCTGTCACCTCCATCTCCCCAAGATTAGAAGCTAGATTAACTCCCGTAGCAGCTTTGTCAAATGAACTAACAGAAATCCCCCCAGAAACTCTGTTCTTCTCTTTGACATTTCGTCGAGCAGTTGAACCTTTACCATATCGGAGCCGGAGATCATCTAGTGATCCCACCTTTCTCGACTCTGAAGGACAGGAACTCCACTTATGACCAAAATGTTTACAACCTGTACACACAGACGACTTGGCAATGATATCGACCTTCAGAGTTTTCTTCACTCCATCGATTTCAACCATCACCTCCTTGGGAAAGGTATCTGAATACCTCAACTCTACACAGACTTTGGCATCTTTAAGACAACCTGCAGTAATGGAGGTGTCCTCGTAATCCAAGGGCTTACCAATGGCACTGGATACTCGAGATAATCTGACCAAGCTCCAAGGAATGCCAGGATTCTCGATTTTCAACCAGATCGGGGCAGAGACGAAAGAGAGAGGGTCGAGCCTAGAACCTGGCTCCCAAGGCTGAACGATAAGCAAGGAGCCATCCATCATCCAAGGAGCTTCATTAAGGACTCTCTCTCTCAGTGGAGGAAGGCATTAACACTATGAAGCCCTCCGTCTCTTCTTCTATCATCTCAAATGGGCCACTGGGACGCCACTGCCTTCTAATCCACCCTTGTAGCTGGCCTTTAAACGGCTTCCGCCCTAAGAATCAAATGGAGAGATATGTACTCCAGTCCGGAACTGACTCGCCTTGACTAGAGATGGAATCACATCGAACACCATCATTCAACTCAGGGGGAAAAAGTCAGTACAGAGATGTCCTCAGCAGTACGGCCAACCCGACTGGCGATGCACCAGTCTGCAACTGGGCTGGAAGTGTGAGGTGCCTCTGCATCATCGGGATGAGGAAGAGGTTGAGAAGGGGTTGCTTGGGGCGGAGGGGATTGAGTCGAATCAGATGAAAAGACTCTGTCTCCGTCATCCTGTAGAAACGTCGTCGATGTGGCATCAGCGACCCCCTGCTCAGAAATCGTTGGTGTGGAAGAAGAACGGCCAGGATCTACGATCTCCTCTCCATTAGCCCCTTCTTGGCTTGATGGAGTAGCTGATGAGTTCGGCTCTCTTGTCGCTTCACCACCGGCGGCTCTACCTTCTACCCTAGGATTTCGTCCCCCCCGAGCTCTCCCCCTTCCGCCTCTCCCTCTTCCGCGGGCCATTCTAGGACAATATTATCCAAGAAACAAGCAAAAGACGAGTTTAGACTTATTCAATATGAAATACTATTGAAATTATTCTCTTAAGTGTGTCATTTTTATTAAAGGAGTGGTTTTATTAGACATTTGAGTAAGAAATGAACTACAACTTAAAAAGGAAAAAAACAATTGTGACTTTTAGACTCAAGTTAGTATACGATTCATAATGATATATGTCATTTAATTTGACAATGATTCATACATTAACCAGATTAATTGATATCAAGGTGTGGATAAATCAATTCAAAAAAATTGATCTAAATGGTAGGTTTGTGGTGTAGATAGATTGACCTAGCAAGAATTGTTAATATTAAAAATGTGTATGTTGATCAAAATGCATTGTGACATCTTTTTCTGACATATCTATCAACATGTGCCACATCAACTGAATTAATAACCAATTTATCATATGTAATACATATCTTGGGCTTTATTAATACTCAAATGTTATAATATCATACAGTACCTTTCATTTTTAGTAATATTTCGTTTGGTTCTTACTTTCACTCACCAAAACATAAGATAGATGGATAATGTGGACATTTATAGTGATTAGGTTTATATCATTCTTCTTCTTTGTCGATCTAGTTCTCCTTCATGTTCTCTTTGGACTTATAACCTGTTTGAAATCTTAGCCTCTAGACATCAAATAAATGTTCCTAAACTACAAACTTGCTAAGTTTCCTCTCTCTTTTCTCCTCTCCCTTTATAGGAAGTATGTTTTTGGAAGGAGGATTTTTACGTAGAAAAAGTGACTCCTATTTCATGACATTGAAGGAGTACTTGATTTTACATCAAACGCCGTATATAACTAGGTTAGTGGATTTGATTCATTTTTTGAGAATTCTTAAAAACACTGTAATTGTATGAATTGACCAAATTTATGAATAAGATTTCTAATTTATCGATTGTAAAGAAATTATGAGAACAAGGAAAAATCTTGTAAGGAAGTTCAGTAATGTTGACAACTATAGATCCATACAAATAGTTTGGTGAATTCATAAATGTTTCTAACATTTATAAAACTAATGCTAACATATTCAATTTACATTAAAGTTATTCCACTTGTGAATTGAATGACCACCATGATATATATGATTTATATATCGAAGGTTTGATGATTATATCACAATGTAAATGTGAGATGTTAGAATATTATTATAACGGTGAACCATATAATATGATATTTTGGTAAAGTGGTTGATGATAACAAGTTGAAATGTGACTAGAGGGTATTAGGATTACCTAAAAAAGTTATTAATTTGAACTATTATGTGAGAATGATCTTATAGATTATATGAGTGAGGATAATAAGGTTTTGTTAACTTAGCTAGTATTGACATTAATTGGATGAATGGGATGTTGAATAAAATATTATTAGAACTCATGTAAGGAAACAAAATTTTATTCTCTTAATGATAAGATGATCCCAATTTGAGGTTATATATAAAATTATTGCTCTGGAATCCAGGTGGTCGTCTATTAGAAGACCCACCTTGTGTTTGGTACTGCGGGTGGCAATTCCCGCGGGATTCCCATACTAAAACCCAGGGTGATTTCTCAGTTGATCTGGATAATAGTATGCTTGACCCGGTATAGTGTGGATAGAATTAACCTACTCTGGAAGCTGATCCTCAGGTGCTTCAATGATTGGTTCATATTGTGGTTGAGGTGTCTGCAGATTCATCATCACATCGTATAAGAGGCCACATGATAATGCGGGGTGATCCGATGCATGGCAAGCTTCACAAGTCTCAATAGCTACTTTGACTTATTGAACTTGGGAGTTTTTCTCCCTGTCATATTCTCCTAACGATGTTTCAAGGGCTTGTTGCTTATGAACTATGGTTTTTAGAGCTTCAATAATGGCTTTCATTTCTACAGATTCTTCAACTTTGTAGACTTTTAGGACTCCTCCTGTAGATGGTCTTCCCCAATTAGATTGGTTCTCGTCTCCGAGCGTAAAAATCTTCTAGGCATCCTCATAATTTTGTCTCATGAAATTTCCTCCAGATGAGGAATCCAAAAACTTCTTTATTTCATCACTTACCCCTCTATAGAATGTTTCTATGAGCTGGTTTTGTGAGATTCTGTGATGTGGGCATTTTCTCAGAAGTTCCTTAAATCTTTCCCATGATTCTACTAGTGACTCTCCATGAAGTTGGAAGAACTGGTTGATCTATCCCCTAATCTGGTAAGTCGACGAGGGAGGAAAGAACTTCTCCAGAAATTTTTCTTCCAAGGGAGCCCAGGTGGTGATTATCTCTCCATCTAAAGAGTTATACCAGCTTAGTGCCTTTCCAGACAGAATGAAGTTGAAAAGTCGGCACATGATTTCCTCAAATGTAGCTCCGACGTGTGGTACCAATCGACAGAGTGCCTTGAATCACTTCAGATGGTCCATGCAATCATCTCCAGTGCTTCCAGAGAATGAGATGCCTTGCATGATTTGGATCCATTGTGTTTGAATCTCGAAGTTAGGAACATTAATGAGTGGAGGCTGAATTGGATGATTATCCTCAGAATTCTTAGGAACAATGTAGTCTCGAAGCTACTTGTTCCTTATCAATAACTGAGCAACTGCTGTGGCTGCTTCATTTTCAGCTTGGATGTGAGCTTTCTCGTCATCTTGGACTTGATCACGTGTATCAGTGATGAGTTGTGCTCTTTGAGCTGTTATAGTTGCATTGACTCTTTCCAGTATCAAGGCGTCTTGGCATTGTTCTTCAGCCATCTGTCTGGCTCGTTGGCAGTTGAGTCTGATGCGTCAGTAGAAGTTTCGTTCTACCTCAGAGTCATACTCTTTTTCAGGGGAGAATCACGGTTATGTGAAGTTTGCATACACATTTTCTACCTGAGTAGAAGAAAAATCACACTTTAGATGGTGTGGAAAAATGATGGATTAAAAAAGATATGAACTAGCAAGTTGATAAATGAAATTAAAACATTCCATTGTCCCCTGAAACGATGCCAATTTTTGATGGATCCTCTACTTGCGTGAAGTTTCATGCACTACTAAAAATCCTAGAGATAGTAATTCTCTAAGTTTATCCTTGTGTGTGCTATAATAAGATCTCCACCCACGTACACTAAGGTACATGGAAGTCTTATCGTAGTACAGTTGAGGGTTGAATCCATGAGACAACGATCTTGTTAAGGATTAACAAGATGGAAAATATTATAGTTCTACTTATCTACTCAAGAGTTGATATCTAGATCGAGGAGTTTATGTGATGATTAAACTAGTATGCAAATGTAAATTAAATGGAAGGAAAGCAAACTTAAGGTTGTAAACAATATATGAAAACCATTAGGATGTGATCGAGTTTTATCACCACTACGCATGGATCATAACATACATCATAATATAATGACTTTCAATAAGAGTCTAAACAGTTTGTATCTTTGTAGATTTAGCTTCCATTCGGATAGCTAACTATGAGAAACGTGGGGGTATTACAATTCTAGCCATCCCCGAACGAATGGTCACTTACTTTGCATCACTCCCTTCGCAAAGTGTGTTCCTTGACCTATCAAAGTTATACTTTCATACGTCAACTGATTCCATTTCATAGTATGAAAGTACAATGATGAAGGTGAGTTTACTCCACTCCTTGAAAAGTGCTCCTAGATACTGAAACAGATATATGGTCATTACATACATCAAGAACCAACATTTAATCGATAATCGAATCTAAAAGCACAAACATAGACAATTTGTACTAGAAGATAATAAGTAACGCAGGTTGGTGATCAAGAAACTAGCATTCATTAAACGATTGATGTTGAACTAAAAAGATAGTAATTTTGTATTGCAAACTCATGAATTACAGTGCATGGAATGAAAACATGGGTAGTGGGGCTACTCCCCGCACCCTAGTGTATAGAACTACTCGCTCATGGCAAGAACAAAGAAGGAGATAGGAGAAGAGAAAGAGAACATCATCTCCATGTAGGAGGGAGGAAGGTCGACCCGTTGGAGTAGAGAATGACTATTTTCACACTGTGTGGTTGCTTTGGTGATGAATCTTTAACTTCCTTCCTTCTATGTCGATGAGAGAGAGAGTAGGCTTACAAATGGAGTGTGGATTTTAGACCGGCAGCCTTGGGATGAAGGATGAAGGATGAAGTAGCTCTAGAATGATGGAGGCAACCTTTCAGCGTCTAAGACTTCCTTTATCAAATGAGGACCCATTGGGTCTTATTTATAGGCTCCAAGGGGGCCTTGAACGGTCTCGGGATCGTTTGGATGTTCACGGTTTGGAGATCGTTTGGATCATCATGGTCACGAGACCCGTAGCCTTCACACGGTCTTGGGACCGATAAGCCTTTACACGGTCTTGGTATAGATGGGAATTCACTCGGTCTTGGGACCGATAGGCCTTCACTCGGTCTTGGGATGCTTGGTCTTGGGACCGGTAGACCTTCACTCGGTCTTGGGACCGATAAGCCTTTACACGGTCTTGGGATCGATGGGCATTCACTCAGTCTTGGGACCGATATGCCTTCACTCGGTCTTGGGACACTCAGTCTTGGGACCAGTAGACCTTCACTCGGTCTTGGGACCGGTAGGCCCCCACTCAGTCTTAGGACCGGTAGGCCCCCACTCGATCTTGGGACCGGTAGGCTTTCACTCGGTCTTGGGACCGATGGGAGATGCATCGTTCTTTGGATTGGTTGGGTCCTCATGGTCTTTGGACCGGTTGGACCTTCACGGTCTTGGGACTATTTTGGTTTGGACTTTTGCAATTTTTTTGGGTTGCAATTTTTTTGGGGTTTTATATAAGAAGAAAAGGAGAAATATCAGTCTATTGGTATGTTCATAATAAAACTAGAAGGTTAAGTATTATATCTAATTTATCTAAGAAAGAGTATGGAAAACTAAAAAAACTAGTAATATAACATCACAAAATGGGAGGTTATCAACTACCAAGGTAGGAGATACTTCATCAACCTTCCAATCTTTGATGGGAGTAACTTTCTCTATTGGAAAAGAAGGCTACATTCTACATCCAAGGATCAAGTCTTGAGCTATGGCAAATGGTGGACCTTCCATACAAGCTACCAGTGACAAAGATAAAAGAATGAGAGGAAGCTACCTTGATGAAAACCACCTTAAATGCAAGAGCAATCAACATCCTCTATGCCACCATGACCTCCACTGAGTTCAACTAGATTTCTTCTTGTGAGACTTCCTATGAGGTATGGAGAAAGCTATACATCACCTATGAGGGGATAGCTCAAGTGAAGGAAAGAAAAGTCTACATGCTCAAAGGATTGCTTGAGAACTTCAAGATGGGAAAGGAGGAGAAGATAGCCAACATTATCTCAAGGCTCAACACCATTGTGAATGGTCTTGCTATTCTAGGACATCCTAGAACTCTCCCCAAGAGATGGGAACCCAAGGTGACTTCCATTAAAGAAGTAAGGTCTCTTGATGATATCACCATTGAAGAGCTCACTGGAAATCTACAAGCCCATGAAGCCACACTTGACAAAAGAGAAGAAGTTGAAAGATAAAAGGAGAAAGAGATAAAGAGAATGAAGAAGGCTGAAATGAAGGCTCAAATTGAAGCTATTATGGAACAAGCCTCTCCATCCTCTCATGTTGAAGAAGATGACATGTAATCCAAGGGTAGATTCTATAAAGGAAAGAATTCCTCCTGTATCCTGTGCCTCAAGTGTGGAAAGAAGGGTCACTTCAAGATAGATTGTCTACAAGGCAGGAAGACCCATCATCACAAGCAAAGAGAAGAGAAGTACATGAAGGAGGAGAAATGGCACTCAAGCTCAAGTGACTCCTCCAACTCAAGCTCAAGTGAAGATTCAAGTGGAGGATCAAGATCAAGCTCAAGCTCTAGTGTTGAAGGAGAATGCCATCTTACTCTTATGGCTTCTACAAGAGAAGACTCAAATGAGGTAAATATGAACTCTTTAGATAAAGAGCCTTTAATTGATATCATAAATGCTACTCGTGCCTCTCTTAATTCTTCTAAAAATAAAAGAAAAAAGCTTGCTAGAATTGTTGATAATATGCATGTAGAACTAGATGATCTTGAACATGCTAATACTTGCTTTCTTGATGACAAAAATGTTTGCCTTAGCCAAGTAGACTCTCTTAAACTTGAAAATTCTAGTTTGGTTGATAAGATTAAATTTATAGAAGCTCAACCTCTAATGCCTAGTTCTAACGAAGAGCATACTTTAATTGTTGATTCTCTCATGCATGATATTGATGTTCTTAAATCTGAAAACAAGGACAAAGATTTTATTTTGCAAGGACTAGAATCTGAAAATGGTGTTTATCTCACTAAGATTGCTTCTCTTGAAACAACAAATGCCTCCTTGCTTGCTAAAATCAATGTGCTTGAATCTTGTCCTAGCTCTACTAGTAGAGAGAATAATGTTGCTTCTCTTCATATTGATAAGGATTCTTATTTAACTAAAGCTCTTTGCCTAGAAAATTATCTTTTGCATGCTAGAGATAATATCAATCATTTGTCTTTTACTGTTACTTCTCTTATGCATGATAATCATAGTTTGAGATCTTCTTTGAAAATATTCTTAGTTGGTAAGAAGAATCTTAATGATATCCTATACCATAATACTAAACAAATTGGTAGACATGGTTTAGGGTATGATGGTAGTCAAAGGAACAACAAATAAAGGACCTCTAATATTCCATGGAGAATCCTCTAGTTCTAAGACTATGGGCACATGCAACTATTGCAATGTTTTTGTTCATTATTCTACTTGTTGTCCTTTTAGGAAAGCACCCCAAGAGAAATAGGACTTGGGTTTCTAAGCTAACCCCTCTGCACCCAAAAACATGATTAGGGACCATTTCATCTTTTCTATTGTAGGTATCTTGATAATGGATTGACATGAACTATGGATTTGCAAAATTGACTTCTCAATCCACATGAAAGAAGTAAGGTGAGATGTGTATGAGGTGTAAACAAGTGGAAAAGCAATGGTAAGCACAAAGGTAATGTTTTTCTTGCTTATAACCAATCCTAACATGTGTTTGTCAAGATAGTGTGCACTATACATATGGTTTTTGAGTCAAAAGTGGTATTTTGTGTTTCTCTTCACACTAGCTCTTGCTGAAAAACTATTTCAAATGCTTTTATAGTGCATTACTAACTTGCTTACACATGTTTGGATATGGTTTGTATTTTTAGTATACCCTTAAATATGTTTTTATGAAATATATGTGCCTTTTGACAACAACTTTTTTGGTCGAGTTTGTCCTGTTAGAAACTTGACCGACCAGCAGCAATGGGTGTTGTCAACAGCTGTCATCGGTCGAGTTGTAAATACACAGAACTTGACCGACAACATTGTGCGCAGAATATACATTTGGCATATTCAATGAAAATTTTCCTCTCAACAAGATTTTATCAACCAATATCCTTATTCTTTGGCATTCCCTTGGTACCTTTATATATGCATATTGCCAGGCTTTAAATTTCCTATCTTGCTTACAACTCTATCTCTCTAATTGCTCTAAATTGGCATATCTAGGTCTTGCAATTACGTGCTTTGAGTTGTTTTGCAGGTTTTGATGATGATCTCTTTAGATCTCTTGGTTGTGTCTAAAATTGCTTCTTTTATACTCTAACTTGGTACATCTATATAGTTGTATATCTTGTTTTGATACAACCTTGAAGTTCTTAGTGGTAATCATCTTTGGTAATGATGCATATTTGCTAGTAAGTTATATCCTTTCATGCTTGTAAAATTGCATATCTCTTTGTTTAGATTTATCTATGCATCTACTCATAGATTGCTTTATCTTGTGTATCTTTTGGTATCTCTTGCTATGGTCTAGATCCTACTAGTAGTCCTAACTTGTGATATCATCTACTAGTAGTTCATATACATGTAGTTCTAGCCATGTTCATCAAGTGGTATTCAACTATATGCTATGCTTGTATCTTGTTTCAAACTTGTTCCTTGAATTGCATATCTACTATCTTGAGTTTCTTGCATAACATTGTGATGCAGGACACATAGAGCTACATTGTATATAGAAATTGGAGTATTTTTTGAATTTTATGCATGTTTTACTCCAATTTTAGTTTTTGATGCAAGACTAGTGTTTTTTATGCAAAAATAGCCTTCTAAGCAAGACTCATCGCTTTGCCATGAGACCTAATACTTTTTGGGAAAATTCTATCATCTTAAGGGTCAAAATTGTGATTTATTATTTTTCTACAGTACTTTATCTTACATTTTGAGTTGTTCAAGTGCATGCTTTAACTTTCTTTTCTTTCTATGCTTGGACAAGCCCCTAGCTATGTCGTGCTCTTCTACTCTCCTTTTATAAATTTTGTTATCTCCTTTCTCTTAACAAGTGGTGTTTCTTATTTCTTCATAACCCCACTTTTTGAAATGACAAAGGGGGAGAAAGCTATGTCTTCTTTTGACAAAATAGGGAGAAGGCATGTCTTACATGAAGAAGATAAGTATGTCCATGTAATGGGAGAATACATATATGTGTAGAACATATATGAGTAGAAGACATAGTATTCTATAAATGTTATGAAAGCTAATAATGCAGGAGAAATAGCATTAATTGAGGGGGAGTATGAGAACTCCACTAGCATCAATTGAGGGGAAGCATATGAACTCAATTCTATTGAAACCCCTAGGTTTCTCCAAAGGTATGACTTTACTTAAATACTTTCAATACATTTATGGAATGGTTTGTCATCTTCAAAAAGGGGGATAATGTTGACTCAAGGTCTAAATTGACTAAACCCTTGTTTTGATGATGACTAAAGCATTCCACTTATTTGTGTATAATGTCTCTAATTGAGTGATTTCAGATTAGGTATAGACACATTCCAAATGCCCTAACTTGCACATATCAAATTGGAAAAAAGACAAGTCAAAGTCAATACAAGTGCACACTTTTGTAATATGATGTAAATCCATTAGAATCATGTTGTGAATCACTTGTAAAGACTGTATGACTTGTAATTAAGCTTAGAAAAATCAGGATCACTTAGATCGAATATTTAAGCACTCAAAAGCAATTTTCCAAAATTCACATCAAGTTGTTCATTGGTCGAGTTCCAAACTCGACCGATCCTGATTGGATCTTGAAAATGACTTTTGATAGGTCGAGTTTGCACTTCACAGAACTCGACCGATCCCTCTACTAACCAAAACTGATTTAAGTGAATCAGTCGAGTTACCCCAGGACAAACTCAACCGATGGCCTAAATTGGTCTTGTCTTTTAGTGGGATCGATTGAGTTACCTTTATAGAAACTCGACCAATTGTACTGTATGAAAAAGTATATAAAAGTGTTTCTTATCATTGTGGAGTTGCAATAATTGAAAATATATCCATTGCAAGCCACAAAAGGGCTAGTTTTTGTTCTTAAGTGTTCCCAGAGGCTAAGAGGCATCCCCAGCTATAAATAGGACCCCTTGGGCTTCATTCCAAGATTCAACATTTAATACAAAACTCTATGTGAGGTTCCTATTCTATAGTTGAGTGCTTCCTACAACCTCCTCTCTCTCTAAGCTTAATTACTTGCTAAATTCATTAGAGTGAGTAGAAAATTTGTAAGAGAGCTAGTCCTACATGTATATCTTGTGAGTCTCTCACTTCCACCACCTCCATATCTCTCATTTCAACCATGAAGATGAAGGTTCTCTCTCTTGGCTAAGAGGTGAAGAAGAACAAGGGAAGGACTCCCTTGGTGAAGATCAAGGCTGAAGACTTGGATCAAGAGTGGGTAAGCCATTGGTGAAGGCAGAATACTCCTTGCTCAAGTGGGTAAGTCCTTGATGGAAGCTTCTCCGAGTGAAGGTGAAGGAAAAGGCTGAAGATCCAAGAGGAATGGAAAAGTCCTTGAAGGTGTAAGACTTGTGATTGAGTGGGTAAGATCTTGGTAAAGGTTGAAGACTCAAGCAAAGTGGGTAAGTCCTTGGTAAGGTGGATATCTCCTTGTGCTTAGATGGGTAAGTCCTTTGATGGTCATGTATTGTAAGTCTTATGAATGAATATAAGAGTGCAATGGTTAAGAAATCCTAGAGGTTGACCTCTCTAGGTAGTGAACTGACTCACTTCTTGTTTGAAGTGTGGAACCAGATTACATTAATTTCTTATCATGAAAACCTAAACAAGGTCTAGAGTTTAAATGCATTAACTAGAGTCATCAATTTTTCTTTATTATCCTACTTCAGTTTTCGTCTCATATTATCAAATTAACATATGAAATTCCCTAAATTGGAGAATACAATAAAACTAACCAAAGTGCAAAAGAGATCCTTCATACATGCTTTCTCTTATATCCAAATATCATGAAATTGGATGGAACATTATTTTTTAACCCTAAATAAATCCTATATTGATTTCATAATTAACTTGAGATAGTCCCAAAAATTAGGGTGTGACAAGAAGAGAATACCAAAATAGAAACTTTAAACTTCTTGGTGAGAGGACATATCACAAGACTTGATGATCGCACTTTAGAAGGGAGATGCGATATAGAAGGAAGAGATTCAGTCACATCTGATCTTGAACTTGATGATGATGAGACATGAGGCGGGAGATGATTTTCTATAGATCTGATCTTTTGAAGTCGTATGATGAAGAGAAGAACATCAGAATTATAGAACTCACTAGATTCATTGAAGATGAGAGATCTTCTTTAGAGATCGCACGATGACAACAAAGGTGATATCTTCTCAGAGGTCAGTGTGGATGTCAAAGCTGAAATTTGAATTCAGAAAACTATTCATCTTCAATGTTCCCAAAAGTTATTATATAATGCTTATGATTTCTAGTTCTATTTCAAGAAACTATTCATGTTCATATGGAATCCAATTAAAGATTAATTATTCTAAGTTAATGATGAATCATGTAATTGGTTGTATTATTTTGTCCTTGTCATGTTAATGTTGAGCCCTCAGGCCTTATGAGTTCAAATGGAACATAGTGACACATATGTGCAATTCATGAGTTCAAATGGAACATTATGGCACTCATGTTCAAATCATTAGCTCAAGTGGAGCATTATTAATGGCACTTAGGTGCAAATCATGAGCTCAATTGGAGCATAGTTATGGCACTTTGGTGAAAATAATGAGTTCAAGTGGAACATCAGTTGAGCCTACGGGCCTTATGAGCATAGTTGGTAGATAAGAGTAGAGGACATTATAATTAATTGCTAAGATCATATCATGCAAATCTAAGACTTACTGTTCAATTAGGTTTATTGCTTTCATCATTGGCAAGTTATTATTTTGTTATAACAATACTCAATGCCGCTTATACTAACGTGTTTTCCATTTTGAATGCATGGATGGGGACACAATGTCTGCATGAGGAAATAATAAGGGAGGAGCTTAACCAAGGAGCATACATCTCAAGGATTGACTAAGAGTTTAGACCTGTTGGGTGATGAGTGCATACTCATCATGGAATTCAATTACCTCTTTGGAACAAATTCAACTCCATTTCACACCTTTTTACCAAATATGAATCATAATGTGTAAAACTACTTAGCTGATTCAATAATCAAGGTTTTAACTAAATATTATTCATTTAATGCAGGTAAATCAAGCAATTCCATCTATGCGGTTCCAAGACCGTTTGGGTCCATGCGGTTTCAAGACCGTTTGGGTTCATGCGGTCCCAAGACCGTTTGCTGGAATACATGAAAGAACGAATGAAAAGGTCGGTTGCCAAAGAAAACCGAGCGAGCTGTAAACGGCATGACCATGCGGTCCCAAGACCGTTTGGGTCCGTGCGGTCTCAAGACCATTTGGGTCCATGCGGTCCCAAGACCGTTTGGGTCCATGCGGTCCCAAGACCGTTTAGTCCATGTGGTCGCAAGACCGTTTGGGTCCATGCGGTCCCAAGACCGTTTGGGTCCATGCGGTCCCAAGACCGTTTGGGTCCATGTGGTTTCCAAGACCGTTTGACGAAAGCACGAAGAACAATTGAAGAACTAAAGCCGCGCATTCACACGAGACTGGGACCGACCTCAAGATCGATCAACGCAAACCGTTCGGCGCCCAAACAGTCTCCAGACCGTTTAGCGCCAAACGGTCTCCAAACCGTTTGGCGCCCAAACGGCACCAAACGGTCTCTAGACCGTTTGGAGAAGATATTTCTAGCAACTTATCCAAACCGTTTGGGATCAGATCTGAACCTAAAAATAGACCCCTGGGGTCCTCATTTGGAGGCATTGGATCCGAACGCCGACAGGCTGCCAGAGCACCACCCCGATCAAGTTCCACTCCACCTACTGCTAGTGTTGCATCCAAGGAGGCTGAGAAGAGAAGGAAGACGGAGCAAGGAGCGCATCTTCTTCATCGGGCTGCGACCACTCTCTACACCGAGCTCATGGCAGATCTCTCTTTCTCTCTCATCCTTCTTGTATCTCGCATCATGAGCGAGTAGTCCACTTCCGCTGGGGTGCGGGGACTAGCCCCACTGCCCATGCAAACCTTGTTCTTTTGTTAAACTTTCCATGGAAATGTATATAACTCTTCATTTTGTCGTTTATCGTTGAGCTTGTAGGTTGGTTATGTTCTTGTTCCCATCTTTGTGCTCCCTATGTTGTGATAACTTCAATGCATGGGTTTGAATGTCGTTTAACATGTTTGACTCCCTAACTAGAAATAGAAGAGGATTCCTTGAGGTAGTAAGTGTATGATCCGCGAGGGGACGAGCCATCTAGCCTTCGGTGACGCTTCTGTGCACCTAACGCCTGTATAGGGGGTTCACAACCTTAGTTGGATTTTGTATCATCTTGTTAATCGTCGATGTTTGCTAGTACGTTACCCGCCTGCTCACTTATCAGTTAACGCGGCTGACTCCCAAACTAGAAATAGGATGGGATTTCATCGAGGTCGTAAGTGTATGATCCGCGAGGGGATGAGCCATCTAACCTTTGGTGACGCTTTTGTGTGCCTAACGCCCGTATGGGGGTTCACAACCTCCGTGGATTTCTGTATCTTCTGAGTCGTAAGACACGTGATCCGGACGGCGACGAGAAATCTAATGCCTATGGTGATGCTTACGCGAACCTAACGCCCGTATGGGGGGTTCTGCAGCAGCTCTACTTGGAGTGTTATATCTTGCATGGATTGTTTGCATAGGAATATGTTTGTGTGTGTAGCGGTGGTCAAACCCAGTACCATCCCAGCGATTCCATATTATTGATCTAAAGCTATCTTTAATTCCGCATTTACTTTCTTGCAATTAGTTTAATCAAACCCAAATCAACCAATTGTTCTAAATATTAGTTTTACTTGAGCTAGATTCAACTGACAAGGATTCTTAAAAACGTTGTCCTTTGGGTTCGATCCTCAACTATACTGCGATAAGACTCGTCCGCTTGCGGGTGGTATTATTGCACTTGGTTTTGGTAAAAGCTCAGGGATATAAACTCCGAGTGAATTTGTTAGTGCATTCAAACGCCACGTCAAATTCTGGCGCCGTTGCCGGGGACAACAGAATCAGTCAGTCTAATCTAGTTCTTTTAAGACTAATCTTAGATTTTGCTTTTCTTTTGAAACTATCGCTTATCAACTTGAATTTGATCTTACTTTGTGGATCTCATTTTCAAACCTTCCCAATTTTTAGTTACTCCTCAATGCATAGTGCATGCACCGTTCAGATAGTCCCGGACTCACTGCAAGCTTTGATCCAGAAATTGATAGAACCTTCCATCGACATATCAGAGAGAATCAAGCTAGGATGGCGCAAGAAGAAGAAGTAGCCCGAAGAGTGGCTCAAGCCATCAATGTGCAAAGAGAGAGGATCATGCAAGAAGCTAGAGCTGCGGTTCAACAGGAAATCTTAGCAGCACAAGCAGCAACACAGGCAGCCGAACTACAAAAAGATCTTAGGGAATTATCCATCCCGAAAGCTGCGAATGTCTATCACCCTATGCAGCCTCCTCCCATCAAGGCTGCAAACTTCGAGATTAGAGCCCATTGGATCACATTGCTTCAAAACAACCCATTCTATGGCAAACAAGCGGAAGACAGCCAATGTCATCTTCTGAGATTCATCGATTTATGTGCTATGACAAAGCAAAATGGGGTCTCCGATGATGCCATTCGACTCCGTCTTTTTAAGTACTCTCTTGCTGATAGAGCCGTTAGCTGGTACAGTTCACTACAGAGTGAAGTACCTATCACCACCTGGGAGCAGCTCCAAAACGCATTTCTGGAAACATTCTACCCCCCATCTCTTACATATGAGATCAGGGGGCGAATAACAAATTTCACTCAAGTCCCTGGAGAAACCCTCGCTGAAGCGTGGGATAGATACAAGGAGCTCCTACGCAAATGCCCACACCATGGAATCCCGAAGAATCAACTCATTGAAATCTTCTATAGGGGTGTGGAGGATGATGTTAAGATGTTTCTAGATTCCTCATCTGGAGGAAACTTCATGCGTCAAAGCTACGACAGTGCATGGAGAGTCGTCACCCTGGGAGCAGAAAATCAAGCCAACTGGGGCAGATCTGTAGGAAAAGGAGTCTTGAAGGTAGCTATGGATGAAGCTATCCCTGAGTACAAGTCTATTGCAGAAACCTTGAAAGTCTTAGTTGCAAAGCAGGATCATATAGAATCATCCCTAGCTGCGATTGGGAGAGGACATTCACCGACTAGGCAACATGAACAGGTCAACTCCACTTCTCTGTTCTGTTAAGCATGCAAGAGCACTGATCATTCCACTCTATCATGCAATGTTCTCTATGACGTTGTTCTAAGCAACGCTTGTGGGCAAGGAGATAATTTCCAGATGGAAAATCTAAATGCTATCAACACCATCCCTGGGTAGAACTATTACAATCCCAATCAAAATAGGAATCACCCAGGCTTCCAATATGGAAACCATTCAGGAGCTATGAACTCACATCAATTAGGTCCCACCAATCAATCAAGAGGCCCATCTGGATTCCAGTTTAACCAACAACAGAACTTTGGGAATCAAGGGAACTTCAAAGGAAACTTTCAGAACAGGAACTACAATAATTATCAGAACAACTCTCAGTGTCAGAATCTGACCCAACAACAAGGACAAACAGGAGCTATCCCTGATGACAAGCTATCCACTATTGAAAAGATGTTACAAACTCAACAAACTATGATAGCTAACCAGCAGGCTCAGCAGAAAGCTATTGAAACTCAACTAGATCAACTTGCTGCTAGCATAAAGCCACCGACTGGAGTCTTTGCCAGTCAACCTGAAAACAATCCGAAACATCCTGAACAGTTGAAAGTTGTCAACACCAGATCAGGGAAAGATTATTCGAATCCCCCAGTAAAGACACCTGTAGTTATTGCTGACGAAGAAGAACCTGTGACTGTCCAGAACACGACAACACCAGAATCGCAACCTAAGACTGACAAAGAAGTGCCTGAAAAATCTGTTAATGAAGAAAATGAAACACCAGAGACGGATATCCCTGTATATAAGCCTCGTATACCCTTCCCGTCCCACCTACGACAAACAAAGCTTGATACAAGATTCATCAAGTTCAAAGAGGCCATGAAGAAACTCCATGTTGATATACCTTTCTTAGACGCTCTTGCCGAGATACCAGCCTGGACTAAGTATCTAAAGTCACTTCTCACCAAGAAGTACATAACTGAAGAGTATGAAACCGTCAAACTGGCTACAACCACATCAGATATTATACTAAGCAAGATGCCAAAGAAACAGAAAGACCCAGGATCCTTTGGAATTTCATGTCACATTGGTGACTCATCATGCAAGAAAGGACTGGAAGATCTTGGGGCAAGTATTTCTATTATGCCATTCAGTCTGTGCAAGAGATTAGGGTTCACAGAATTGCTTCCAACTGCTATGACTATTCAACTTGCACACAATTCTATTAAGAGACCGCTAGGAATCCTCAAAGATATCCCGGTCAAGGTGGGCAAGGACACTTATGTTCCATGTGATTTCGTCATTATGGATATAAAAGAGGACACCAGATATCCTCTTATCTTTGGTCGACCATTCCTCGCCACTGCTAGAGCCCTTATTGATGTTGAAGCAAGTACCTTACTGCTCAGGTTAAGCAAAGAAACTCTGGAGTTCAAAGTTTTTGAAAGTATGAGAAGACCAAGTATACAGGAAGAAGTATATCTGATTGATTGCGTTGAGCAATTGTCACAACTGACTAAAGAATGTGATGAATCATACGACCCCTTGGAATTTTCTCTATCTGACGTACCGATGAATATACCTATAGACAAACAGTCAGTGGATCACATTGAACCTCTCGCACCTGCTGGAGAAGATACTGACACAACCTATGAAGAACTTAAGGCTACTGAAACTACAGAAGAAAGAAGCAAAAAACTTGAAGCTCCCGAAATGAAGCCCCTACCCAAAGGGCTAAAGTACATGTTTTTGGACGACCTCAAGGTTTGTCCAGTCATTATAAATTCTGATTTAACAAATGAACAAGAAAAGAAACTTCAGGAGGAATTAAGGGAAAGAAAAAGAGCCATAGGCTATAAAATGAGCGACCTCACAGGAGTCAGTCAAGCGCTGTGCATGCAGAAGATCCCTATGATGGAGGATCACAAGCCAACTATCGAGCATCAAAGGAAGTTGAATCCGAATATGAAGGAAGTGGTCCGTCGTGAGAACATCAAACTTCTCACAACTGGAATAATCTACCCGATATCAGATTCACCATGGGTAAGCCCAGTACATGTTGTGCCGAAGAAAGGTGGAACAACTGTTATAAGGAATGAGAACGATGAGCTCATCCCCACTCGAACAGTCACCGGGTGGCGGATGTGCATTGATTTTAGAAAATTAAACAAGGCTACTAGAAAAGATCATTTTCCTATGCCCTTCCTCGATCAAGTCTTAGAGAGATTGGCCCACCAAGAATAATTCTGTTACCTCGACGGTTACTCTGGATTCTATCAGATTCCCATACATCCAGATGATCAAGAAAAGACTACTTTCACCTGTCCCTTCGGGACGTATGCTTTTAAAAGAATGCCATTTGGTCTTTGTAATGCCCCCGCAACTTTCCAACGTTGCATGGATGCAATCTTCACGGGGCTTACTGAAACTGTTATGGAAGTCTTTATGGATGATTTCTCTGTATATGGAGACTCATTCGATTCTTGTCTCAAGCATCTCTCTATGGTTCTCAAACGTTGTGAAGAAGCACATCTGGTCCTAAATTGGGAGAAATGCCACTTTATGGTTAGGGAAGGCATTGTCCTGGGCCATAGGGTTAGCAATAGGGAATTGAAGTTGATAAAGCCAAGATTGAAGTGATATCTAAATTGGCTATCCCCATGAATGTGAAAGAAGTTCGCGCCTTCCTTGGTCATGCCAGATTCTATAGAAGATTTATAAGAGATTTTTCCAAGATAACTAAGCCAATGAAGAATCTGCTTCTAAAAGACTCTGACTTCAATTTCAATGAAGAATGTGTCAAAAGTTTCAACACTCTAAAGAAGGCCCTTACAACCACCCCCATCATTAGAGCTCCTGACTGGAGCCATCCTTTTGAAATTATGTGCGATGCCAGTGATTACACAGTGGGCGCTATTTTAGGGCAATATATAGAAAATAAACATTATGTGATCTATTATGCATCTAAAACCCTTGACGAAGCCCAGAGGAATTATGCTACTACCGAGAAGGAACTTCTAGCAGTCATATATGCTTTCGACAAGTTCAGGTCATACCTTATCGGTTCGAAAGTCATCGTCTACACAGACCATTCTGCTATTCGTTACCTTCTAGCAAAGAAATATGCTAAACCAAGGCTGATACGATGGATCCTCTTACTACAGGAATTTGATTTAGAGATAAGAGATAAAAAAAGGGACAGAAAATGTTGTAGCAGATCACCTAAGTCGCATCCACACTCTGGATGCTGAAAGGATTCCGATAAATGATTCTCTACCGGATGATCAGTTAATGAGGGTCTCAGAAGTTACACCATGGTACTCTGATTTCGTAAACTATCTTGCCTTTGGAGTCATCCATCCCCAATGCACCGGGAATGCACTGAAGAAATTTATGCACGATGTGAAGCATTATTACTGGGATGAACCGTATCTCTTTAAACTTTGCACCGACGGGTTGTACAGACGTTGTATCTCCGAAGAAGAAGCTCAATCTATTCTGGAACAATGCCACTCAGGACCCGTAGGTGGGCACATGAGCTCTAAAAAGACTACTTTAAAGGTTTTGCAATGTGGATTCTTCTGGCCGACCATATCCAAGGACTCTTACGATTTTGTCCTGTCCTGTGACAAATGTCAAAGATATGGAAATATAACCAAGAGGGACGAGATGCCACTGAATTTATGGCAAGAGGTTGAGATATTCGATGTCTGGGGGGTGGACTATATGGGTCCATTCCCATCTTCTACTGGACTCTCATACATCCTAGTGGCAGTGGATTACGTCTCCAAATGGGTTGAAGCTATACCAACCATCACTAGTGATTCAAAACCCATCATTAAATTATTCAAAGATGTCATCTTCCCATGGTTTGGAGTATCACGAACCGTGATATCTGACGGAGGCTCCCACTTCATTGCAAGAAGCTTTGAAACTTTACTAAGAATCTATGGACGTGTCTCGCACAAGGTAGCTTCACCTTACCATACACAAACTAGTGGACAGGTAGAGGTCTCTAACCGACAACTAAAGGCTATCCTTGAAAAAACCGTTGGACGCAATCGAAAAGACTGGTCGACAAAAATCAACGATGCCTTATGGGCCTATCGTACTGCTTATAAAACTCCCCTTGGGACTACACCTTTTCGATTGATATATGGAAAGGGTTGCCACCTGCCATTCGAACTAGAACATAAGGCATGGTGGGCAATTAAACAATTCAACTTCGATATGAAACAAGCATGCCAAGCCAGGATTCTACAACTCCACGAGTTGGATGAACTCAGAATGATAGCCTATGAGAATGCACGAATCTACAAAGAACGTACGAAACTCTGGCACGATGGACATGTGAAAAAGAAAGACATACAAGTGGGAGATCAAGTTCTGGTATTCAACTCCAGATTAAAATTATTCCCAGGGAAACTCCGCTCACGTTGGTGTGGACCATACATCGTCAAGAGCATCTCTCCACACAGTGCTTTCACTTTATGGAGCGACAAGTCAAGCGAATTTATAGCAAATGGTCACCGCTTGAAGAGATACTTCACTTCAACTGACATAGGAGCCGAAATAATGCTGGAACTCGCCAATAAAAAAACACACCATGAAGCTGAAAGACTTAGTCGAGCCATTGACGTAAAACAAAGGCGCTTGTCGGGAGGCAACCCGATCAATAAATCCGTTTTACTTTTCTTTCTCAAATTTTGTTTTTACCTTATAGTTAACTTTTCTTTTTCAGATAAGAAGTCAGAGTGGTGCTGATGGGAACGCAATCATAACTCGGCAGTCATACCTGGTGTAAGCTTTCCCCTCCATCTTGGATTTAGGGATTGCTCGGGATGAGCAAATCTCTAAGTTCGGGGTGGAGGGTGCGTGGTACGTACTTCACTCCCACCCTCTTTTCATATTCAAGTTGCCTTGATCATAAAAAAATTTCAAATTGCTGAACATATACCTGATGAAATTTTGTCTCTTGTTGGTAAAATGTAACTAACTATTTTGCTATGCATCTTCTATCATAATATCCTCCTTATTCGAAGAAAATCCTCAAGAGGACTGAATTTTGAAACTTGCCTTTTGCCTGAAATCATCCTATGAAGCTTATGATTCCTAACATCATAATACTTTTTACAAAAATGATAAGTATCTGTCAAACTGAGAGGGATCAAACACGTCGTGCTTCCTAACTGACTAGTGGAACAATGGCTCAGAATCCCCACCAGATCCGCATCAAGTCATTATTTGAGCAGAGTATGACAAAGTGAATAACCCGGTTTTGAGTTGTAAATCAAGTTGCATTCCGATCTGAACTCTCTTCTACACTTCTTCTATCATCTTCATACCCTTCCATCCATCTAAAGCATTAGAATAGCCAAATATGTGCCAAACCCTAAGTTCGGGGTGGAACGCCACTTCCCCCTTATCCGCTTCTTCCATACCCCTTGTAATAAAAGGGGCGTACCGCCAAAAATGCAATCTCGAGTCAAATAGAGGAGAGATCTGCAAACAAAAGATGCCAAAGTGCACACAAAAAGAAATGCAATCTCGAGTCGAATAGAGGAGAGATTCACACAAAAAATACGCAATAAATGAAATTGCAAAACAAATAAAAATCTCGAGTCGAATAGAGGAGAGATTTACTTCTTCTTTCCATACCACCTTTCACTCCTTTTCCTACCCATGGGCACAATACATGCCCCCACCATCCTGAATTACACCAGTGTCAGATCAGATGCATACTTGTTGATTCTGCGGGTGTCTCTGAACTCTTACAAAACTCCTTGACATGCTCGATGTTGGAAAAAGTGGGGAGGAAGTGTTGTTGGGAAACGAACTCAGGAACAAAGCTATGGAAAGACGTGTTTTGTGGTCCCAGGAAGTTAAGGTACTCATTCATACTAAGAAGAAAGAAACATTTGTGATGTGAAGATGAAGCAATCACACGAACAGAAAGTATTCATTTGGCAACAGTTTCAAATTTTATGTTACTCGAGGACGAGCAACATCTAAGTTCGGGGTATTTTGATGAGTGCATACTCATCATGGAATTCAATTACCTCTTTGGAACAAATTCAAATCCATTTCACACCTTTTTACCCAAATATGAATCATAATGTGTAAAACTACTTAGCTGATTCAATAATCAAGGGTTTAACTGAATATTATTCATTTAATGCAGGTAAACCAAGCAATTCCATCTATGCGGTTCCAAGACCGTTTGGGTCCATGCAGTTTCAAGACCGTTTGGGTTCATGCGGTCCCAAGACCATTTGTTGGAATACATGAAAGAACGAATGACAAGGTCGGTTGCCAAAGAAAACCGAGCGAGCTGTAAACGACATGACCATGCGGTCCCAAGACCGTTTGGGTCCTTGCGGTCTCAAGACCGTTTGGGTCCATGCGGTCCCAAGACCGTTTGGGTCCATGCGGTCCCAAGACCGTTTGGTTCCATGCGGTCTCAAGACCGTTTGGGTCCATGCGGTCTCAAGACCGTTTGGGTCCATGCGGTCCCAAGACCGTTTGGGTCCATGCGGTCCCAATACCGTTTGGGTCCATGCGGTTTCCAAGACCGTTTGACGAAAGCACGAAGACCAATTGAAGAACTGAAGCCGCGCATTCAAGCGAGACCGAGACCGACCTCAAGATCGATCAACGCAAACTGTTTGGCGCCCAAACGGTCTCCAGACCGTTTGGCGCCAAACGGTCTCCAAACCGTTCGACGCCCAAACGGTCTCCAAACCGTTTGGTGCCCAAACAGTCTCCAGACCGTTTGGAGAAGATATTTAAAGCAACTTATCCAAACCGTTTGGGATCAGATCTGAACCTATAAATAGACCCCCGGGGTCCTCATTTGGAGGCATCAGATCCGGACGCCGACAGGCTGCCAGAGCACCACCTCGATCAAGTTCCACTCCACCTACTGCTAGTGTTGCATCCAAGGAGGCTGAGAAGAGAAGGAAGACGGAGCAAGGAGCGCATCTTCTTCACGGGGCTGCGACCACTCTCTGCACCGAGCTCATGGAGGATCTCTCTTTCTCTCTCATCCTTCTTGTATCTCGCATCATGAGCGAGTAGTCCACTTCTGCTGGGGTGCGGGGACTAGCCCCGCTGCCCATGCAAACCATGTTATTTTGTTAAACTTTCCATGGCAATGTATATAACTCTTCATTTTGTCGTTTATCGTTGAGCTTGTAGGTTGGTTATGTGCTTGTTCCCATCTTTGTGCTCCCTATGTTGCGATAACTTCAATGCATGGGTTTGAACGTCGTTTAACACGTTTGACTCCCTAACTAGAAATAGAAGGGGATTCCTTGAGGTAGTAAGTGTATGATCCGCGAGGGTACGAGCCATCTAGCCTTCGGTGACGCTTCTGTGCGCCTAACGCCTGTATAGGGGGTTCACAACCTTAGTTGGATTTTGTATCATCTTGTTAATCGTCGATGTTTGATAGTACATTACCCGCCTTCCCACTTATCGGTTAACGCGGTTGACTCCCAAACTAGAAATAGGATGGGATTTCATCGAGGTCGTAAGTGTATGATCCGCGAGGGGACGAGTCATCTAACCTTCGGCGACGCTTCTGTGCGCCTAACGCCCGTATGGGGGGTTCACAGCCTCCGTGGATTTCTGTATCTTCTGAGCCGTAAGACACGTGATCCGGATGGCGACGAGAAATCTGATGCCTATGGTGATGCTTACGCGAACCTAACACCTGTATGGGGGGTTCTGCAGCAGCTCTACTTGGAGTGTTATATCTTGCCTGGATTGTTTGGATAGGAGTATGTTTGTGTGTGTAGTGGTGGTCAAACCCGGTACCATCCCAGCGATTCCATATTATTGATCTAAACCTATCTTTAATTCCACATTTACTTTCTTTCAATTAGTTTAATCAAACCCAAATCAACCAATTGTTCTAAATATTAGTTTTACTTGAGCTAGATTCAACTGACAAGGATTCTTAAAAACGTTGTCCTTTGGGTTCGATCCTCAACTATACTGCGATAAGACTCGTCCGCTTGCGGGTGGTATTATTGCACTTGGTTTTGGTAAAAGCTCAGGGATATAAACTCCGAGTGAATTTGTTAGTGCATTCAAACGCCACGTCATTGGGGTGCTGATGAATGCATATTCATCATGATTTCCAGCCACCTTTTTGGGACCAATTCGATTCAATACTTTCAATTTCATCTCCTAAATCTCACAAAATACAAGAACTCTTAATTAATTCAATTATCAAAATTATTGACTAAATTTATATTGATTTTGTGCAGGTGTTGACCAAACGGTTTGCCCTAATGGTCTACCCATGCGGTTTTGACCTCTCGGTCTCAGACATTCACCTACACGGTCCTCCACTCACTACTATACCTAAATGGTCTCAAGACCGCTCGAGCCCAAACTGTCTCAAGCACCTAACAGTTTTGAAACCGTTTGGACCAAAGACCGTTTGGAGGCCATCGGTCCTCAAAACCATTTGGATGACGAAGACTGTTTGGATCCAAGACCATTTGGATGAAGACCGCTTGGACACTCAAGAAAAGACCGATCAAGACCAAGGACCGATTGGATCCTCAAGACCGTTTGGATCCCATCGGTCTTTAAGACTGTTTGCATCTCCAGATTGTTTGGAAGCAAGACCGTTTGGGGTGCAAAACCGATCAGATACAAGACTGATAGAGCAAAGAACTCAAGACCGTTTGGTCGGTCCAATCGGTCTCCAAAACAGTTTAGTGCAGACCGATTGCCCAAGACTGTTTGGATCTAATCGATCCTCAAGACCATTTGGACAGAGACTCGAGACCGATCAGAGGCGTAGACCAATAGAAGCCAAGACCGTTTGGATGTCAAACAGTCTCCAAGACCGTTTGCCCCAGACCATTCAAGCAAACCATTTGCTCCAAACCGTTTGGAGCAAACTCACAACACAAATGTGAGGACCCCATCCAAGCCTATAAATAGGACCACAAGGGTCCCCATTTGGGCATCGGATCCGGGACACCGCCAGGCTGCCCGAGCATAGGATTCGATCCATATCTATCATCCACACCAGTGTCACTTCACCTGCTGCTCCTACTACGATCAAGGGGACTAAGGAGAGAAGGAAGGAGGAGTGAGAAAGACTGCCCGGTCTGTCTTGGCATCACTCATTCCTCGTCCAGATCTGCTCTGACACGACATAGAAGACTGCATCATCTTCACCGAGCTGCGACCACCTTCTTCATCATGCTCATGGTAGAATCTCCCCCTCTCTCTTTCTTCTTGTTTCTTACAATTCGAGCTAGTAGTTCCTTTTTGCTAGGGTGCGGGGACTAGCCCTGGTGCCCATGCAAGCATGTTCTTTTGTTGAACATTCCATGGCAATGTACATAACTTTTCATTTCATTGTTAATCATTAATGTTTGTAGTTTGATTACCTTCTTGCTTTCATCTTATTTTTCCTCTATGTTGTGAGAACTTCTATATGTAGGGTAGAATGTCAATTAACGAGGTTGACACTCAAACTAGAAATAGAATGGGATTCCTTGAGGTTGTAAGTGTATGATCCATGAGGGGATGAGCCATCCAGCCTATGGTGACACTTCTGTGGCCTAAACATCCCTCAGGGAGGGCCACAACCTTAGTTGGATTTTGTTTCTTCGTGTTAATCGTCAATGTTTTCTTGTAGACTAATCGCCTACTTCCTTGACATTTAGCACAGTTGACTCCCTGACTAGAAACAGAAAGGGATTTCTTGAGGTCGTAAGTGTATGATCCATGAGAGGACGAGCCATCTAGCCTACGGTGATGCTTCTGTGGCCTAAGCATCCCTCAGGGAGGGCCACAACTTTAGTTGGATTTTGTATCTCCAGAATTGTAAGTGCATGATCCGGATGGCGACGAGACATATGATGCCTAAGGTGATGCTTACGTGAACCTAAACATCCCTCAAGGAGGGTTCACAATAGTTTTATTTGGATAGTTAGATCTTGCCTGGATGTTTGATGTTTGGATGTGTTTGCATGTGTAGTGGTGGTGAAATCCGAGACCATCCCAGTGATTCCATATCATTAATGTAGATCCACTTTAATTCTGCTCTTTACTTTCCCACACTTAGTTTAATTAACCCCAAATCAACCCTTGGTTCTAAATATTAGTCTAACTTGAGCTAGATTCGACTAACGACGATTCTTAAAAATGTTGTCTCTTGGGATTCGATCCTCAACTATACTGCGATAAGACCCGTCCACTTGTGGGTGGTATTATTGCACAAGGTTTTGGTAAAAGCTCAGGGATCTCAACCCTGAGTGAGTTTGTTAGTACAATAATATTCCACATCAAATTCTGGCGTCGTTGCCGGGGACAACGAAATCAGTTAGTCAAATCTAGTTCTTTTAAGGCTAATCTAGGATTTTTGTTTTTCTTTTGATACAATCGATCATCTACTTGAATTTCACTCCACTCCATCAATCTTACTTCAGATCTTTTCATTTTAGGTACCCCCAAGACTAGTGTATGCATCGTTTGAACAGTCCCGGACTCACCGCCAGTTTGATCTGGAGATAGACAAAACTTTTCATCGTCAGAACATGGAAAACCATGCAAGAATGGCTTAAGAGGAGGAAATAGCCCAAAGGGTGGCTCAAGATATCAATGTACAGAGAGAAAGACTCATGCAAGAAGCTAGGGATGCAGTTCAAGAAGAAATCCTAATAGCACAAGCAGCAGCGCAAGATGCCAAACTGCAAAAGGATCTTAGGGAGTTCTCAATCCCTAAAGTTGTCGATGTTCATCCCCCAGTTCAACCTCCTCCCATCCATGCTCCCAATTTTGAGATAAGGGCACATTGGATTACCTTGCTTCAAAAGAATTCATTCTATGGTAAACAAGGTGAAGATTGCCAAGAACATCTTCTGAGGTTAATCGATCTATGTGCTATGACAAAACAAAATGGAGTTACAGACGATGCCATTCGACTCTGTCTCTTTAAGTATTCCCTTGCTAATAGAGCTACAAGTTGGTACAACTCCTTATAATGCGAACCCATCACTACATGGGAACAACTTCAAAATGTTTTTCTGGAAAAATTCTACCCTCCTTCTCTCACCTATGAAATTAGGGGTAGAATAACAATGTTCACTCAAGCCCCTGGAGAAACCCTTGCTGAAGCATGGGAAAGGCACAAAGAGCTTCTACGTAAGTGTCCACACCACGAAATCCCTAAGAATAAGCTTATTGAAATCTTCTATAGGGGTGTGGATGATGATATTAAAAGGTTTTTAGATTCCTCGTCTGGAGGAAACTTCATGCGTCAAAGTTATGATAGTGCCTGGAGGGTTGTCACCCTTGGAGCTGAAAATCAAGCTAATTGGGGGAGATCTATAGGTAAGGGAGTATTGAAGGTGGCAATGGCTGAAGTTATTCCTGAATACAAGTCTATCGTTGAAACTCTCAAACTCTTATTTGCCAAGCAAGACCATATCGAATCATCCTTTGTTGCATTTAGAAGAGGATGTTCACCCCCTCAACAACAAGAACAGATCAAGTCAGCCTCATTGTTCTGTGAAGCATGTAAAGGTACCGATCATTCCACTTTGGCATGCAATGTTCTCTATGATGTTGTTCTAAGTAACGCATGTGGATATGGAGATAATAGTCAAATGGAAAATCTTAATGTTGTTAACACCATTCCTGGTCAAGGATACTATAATCTGAATCAAAATAGGAACCATCCAGGCTTTCAATATGGAAATCCTTCAAGAGAGGAAAACTCGCGATAACTTGGTTCAACTAATCAACAAAGAGGCCCATCAGTATTCCAGTATAACTAGCAACAAAATTTTTGGGAATCAAGGAAACCTTAGGGGTAACTTTCAGAACATGAACTACAACCAGTATCAGAACAACCCTCAGTTCCAGAATCTCAACCAAGTTCCTTATCAACAACAAGGACAACAAGCCGATCCCATCTCTCCAGATGACAAACTAACAACCATTGAGAAGATGTTGCAGTCACAACAGACTATGATAGCTAACCAACAAGCTCATCAGAAGGCAATCGAATCTCAACTAGCTCAACTTGCAGCTAGCATGAAGCCACCTACTGGAGCCTTAGCTGACCAACCCAAGAACAACCCTAAGCATCCCAAACAATTGAAGGCTATCACCACCAGGTCTGGAAAAGACTATTCTAATCCTCATGTCAAGACACCTATGGTTATTACAGACGAGGATGAACCGATGATTGTTCAAGACTCTAAAACCCCTGATTCTCAACCAAAAGAACCAGTGACTGATAAGACAAATGAGGAAAGTTCTGAAAAACCTACTACAGAAAAGGAAGAAGCAACGCCAGAACTTGATGTTCCTGTATACAAGCCTCGTATACCTTTCCCAGCTCATTTGAGGCAGACCAAACTTGACACTCGATTCAACAAGTTTAAAGAAGCCATGAAGAAACTCCATGTTGATATACCCTTTCTTGATGCGCTGGCTGAGATACCAGCCTGGACAAAGTACTTGAAGTCACTTCTCACCAGGAAATATATAACTGAAGAATATGAGACAGTCAAGTTGGCAACAACTACTTCATACATCATCCAGAGTAAGATGCCCAAGAAGCAGAAAGATCCAAGATCTTTTGGGATTTCATGCCATATCAGTGATTCTTCATGTACGAAAGGATTGGCAGACCTTGGTGCTAGCATTTCTATCATGCCAATTAGCCTCTGCAAAAGGCTAGGATTTGTTGAACTACTCCCAACTGGCATGACCATACAACTCGCACATAACATATATATCTCTACCCTTAGGAATTATTGAGGATGTACCTGTCAAGGTAGGGAAAGATTCCTATGTTCCGTGTGACTTTGTCATCATGGACATAAAAGAAGACACTAGATACCCCCTCATCTTTGGACGTCCATTCCTCACCACTTCAAGAGCCCTAATTGATGTTAAATAAGGAACCCTACTGCTCAGATTAGGTAAAGAAACTCTCGAATATAAAATTTTTGAAAGCATGCGAAGACCAAGTATGCAAGAAGAAGTCTACTTGATTGAGTGCATAGATCATATGACACTACTCATGCAAGAGGATTATGAATAAGACGATCCTTTAGAAGTGGCTCTAACAACCCCATCTGCTAATGATTCCATTGATGAAAAAATAAAAGATTGTGATCTCCAACTCAACACTGCTAAGGAAGGTCCTGAAGATAAATTTGAGGTACTCAAAGCTGTGGATATTACTGAAGACTCATGTGAGAAACCACAAGCTCCTGAAATGAAGCCCTTACCTGAAGGATTGAAATACGTATTTTTAGATGAACTAAAGGTCTGTCCAGTCATTATAAATTTAGATCTAACAACAGAACAAGAAGATAAACTCTTAACAGAATTAAAAAAAAGAAAGAAAGCAATAGGGTATAAGATGAGTGATCTCACTGGGGTCAGTCAAGCACTGTGCATGCAAAAAATCCCTATGATGGAAGATCACAAGCCAACCGTTGAACACCAAAGGAAACTTAATCCAAATATGAAAGAAGTTGTCCGCCTTGAAGTTATAAAGTTGTTCAAGATAGGAATTATCTATCTGATCTCCGATTCACCATGGGTAAGTCTTGTGCACGTTGTTCCGAAGAAGGGTGGGACTACTGTGATAAGGAATGAAAATAATGAACTCATCCCCAGTTGAACAGTCATAGGGTGGAGGATGTGCATTGATTATAGGAAGTTGAACAAAGCAACACCAAAGGATCATTTCCTGATGCCATTCCTTGATCAAGTCTTAGAAAGATTGGCTCATCAAGAATATTTTTGTTACCTCGATGGTTACTCTGGATTCTATCAAATACCCATACATCCAGATGACCAAGAGAAAACTACTTTCACCTGCTCATTTGGTACATATGCTTTTAGGAGAATGTAGTTCGGCCTTTACAATGTGCCTGCAACCTTCCAACACTGCATGACATCTAAATTTGTTGGTCTCACTGAAACTATCATGGAAGTCTTTATGGATGATTTTTCCGTATATGGAGATTCATACGACTCATGCTTGAAGCACCTCTCCCTTGTCCTCAAACAGTGTGAAGAAGCACATCTTGTGTTGAATTGGGAGAAGTGTCATT
Organism: Alisma plantago-aquatica; assembly: GCA_963693085.1. Taxonomy (NCBI): domain Eukaryota; kingdom Viridiplantae; phylum Streptophyta; class Magnoliopsida; order Alismatales; family Alismataceae; genus Alisma; species Alisma plantago-aquatica. The sequence continues at coordinate 1,464,011,511 of OY856412.1, forward strand.
TTATGGTGTAAGAATGGATAGTCCTCGGCCATAGGGTCAATAATCGAGGAATTGAAGTAGACAAGGCCAAGATCAAAGTAATTTCCAAGCTCTCTATCCCAATAAATGTAAAGGAGGTTTGTGCATTCCTAGGTCATGCAGACTTTTGCCAACTGTTTATAAAGGATTTCTGAAAGATAACTAAGTCGATGAAAAATTTGCTACTACAAGATGCTGAGTTCAATTTTGACGAAGGATGTGTTAAAAGTTTCAACCATCTAAAGCATGCTCTTACAACAACACCCATTATCAGAGCCCCTGATTGGGATCACCCTTTTGAAATTATGTGTCATGCGAGTGATTATGTTGTGGGTGCTGTCTTGGGCCAATGTATAGAAAAGAAACATTATGTGATCTACTATGCATTGAAAACCCTCGATGAAGCTCAAAGGAATTATGCAACTACCAAGAAAGAATTTCTTGCGGTCGTGTATGCCTTTGACAAGTTCACATCCTACCTCATTGGCTCAAAAGTCATTGTCTACATGGATCATGCCGTTGTTCGTTATAGCAATGAAAGATGCTAAACCTAGGTTAATTAGAAGGATTCTCCTCTTATAAGAGTTTGATTTGGAGATAAGATACAAGAAAGGTACATAGAATGTCGTGGCAGACCACCTCAGTCATATCCATGCCTTAGAAACTGAGAAGATCCCCATCAACAATTCTCTTCTAGACGACCAGCTTATGAAAGTTTCCGAAGCTATCCCTTGGTATGCGGACTTTGTGAACTACCTAGCTGTGGGTGTCATTCACCCCGAATGCACCAGAAATGCACTGAAGAAATTCCTGCATGATGTGAAGCAATATCACTGGGATGAGTTGTACCTCTTCAAGCTCTGTGATGATGGTCTTTACAGACACTGTATCGCTGAAGAAGAAGCCAACCTCATTTTAGAACAATGTCACTCAGGCCTAGTTGGAGGCCATATGAGTTCTAAGAAAATTGCTATAAAAGTTTTGCAATGTGGCTTCTTTTGGCCAACCATATCCAAAGACTCCTATAACTTTGTTCTATCATGTGACAAGTGTCAAAGAACATGTAACATTATAAAGAGAAATGAGATGCCACTTAAGATGTGGCAAGAAGTTGAGTTATTTGATGTTTGAGGTGTGGACTACATGGGTCCATTCCCATCTTCTCATGGATTTTCCTACATCCTAGTGGTGGTGGATTACGTCTCAAAATGGGTAGAAGCCATACCAACCGTCACTAGTGATTCCAAACCCATCATCAAGATGTTCAAAGATATTATCTTCCCCCGATTCAGAGTCCCACACACTGTGATTTCCGACAGAGGTTCTCACTTCCTTGAAAGAAGCTTTGAAGCATTGCTGAGGAAATATGGTGTAACTCACAAGGTGACCTCAGTCTACCGTCCAAAAACTAGTGGATAGGTAGAGGTTTCTAACCGTCAACTGAATACTATTTTGGAAAAGACTATAGGCCGCAATCGGAAAGATTGGTCAGTAAAAATCAATGATGCCTTGTGGGCCTACCAAACAACTTTTAAAACTCCCCTTGGGACTACACCTTTTCGACTAATCTATGGAAAGTCATGCCACTTGCCGGTAGAATTGGAACACAAGGCATGGTGGGCAATAAAACAACTGAATTTTGATATGAAAGAAGTAGGCCAAGCCAGGATTCTGCAACTCCAGGAGCTGGAAGAACTCTGAGTGACAGCTTATGAGAATGCTAGAATCTATAAATAACGCACAAAGCGGTGGCACGATGGTCATCTCAAGAGGAAGGACATTCAAGTGGGAGACCAAGTTGTTCTGTTCAACTCAAGACTAAGGTTATTCCCAGGAAAACTTCATTCTCGCTGGTCAGGACCTTACATCGTCAAGAGCATCTCCCCACATGCTGCTTTTTCTTTATGGAGTGAAAAGTCATGTGAATTCATGGCAAATTGGCAATGACTAAAGAGATATTTCACCTTAGATGACATAGGCACCAAAGCAATACTGGAACTCACCAATCCAATGTATCCACCGTGAAAGTTGAAGAAACCAAGACGAGCCATCGACATAAAACAAAGGCGCTTGTCGGGAGGCAACCCGATCAATAAATTTGCATTTCTTCTCAATTTTGAATTAGAAATTTTTCTTAATTTTGTTTTTATTTTTTTATTTTTTAAATTTTGCACCAAATAAAAGTGCATCGCGAGATGCTATCTTGAGTTCTAAATGGTCTTTATGTTTGAGATTTTCAGATGGAGGATGCACGCTGATTGGAATGCAACCACATATGGTGGTCCAAACGGCATGAACTTTCCCTCCATCTCAGATTTAGAGTTTGCTCGGGACGAGCAAATTTCTAAGTTCGAGGTGGAGGGTGGGTGGTATGTATCTTACTTTCCACCTTCACCCATCTAATTCAGACTTAAGATTTCATTGTTGGTACATATCTTAATTTCCACCTTCACCCATCTAATTCAGACTTAAGATTTCATTGTTGCATTTTTGACCAAAATTTTCAAAAGAAATTAAATAGATACTTGATGAATTTTTGACACTCTTCGTTTCAATCTTTATGCATTTTGAATCATTATACCCTCCTTATTTGAAGTAGATCCTCAAAAGGACCTTCTTATGAAAACTAGCCTTTTGATTGAGATCATCTTGTGAAGCTTATGAATCCTGACATCATGACCTTTATGCAAAAATGCCAAGTGTCTGTCGAACTGATAGGGATCAAACATGTCATGCTTCCTAACTGATTAGTGGAACAATAACATGGAATCCCTACCAGATCCTCATCAAGTCATTAATTGAGCAAAGTATGATGAAGATAACAACCTAAAACACATAATTGTAAATCAAGCTGCATTCTGATATGAACTCTCTTCTACACTTCTTCTATCATCTCCATACCCCTCCATCCATAAAAAAGAAACAAAAACAACAAAAAATAGTGCCAAACCCTAAGTTCAAGGTGGCACGCCACTTCCCTCTTTATCCGCTTCTTCCATACCCCTCGCAAATTAATAGGGGTGTACCACCAAGAAAAGATGCCAGAGCGCACACAAAAAATGCAATCTCGAGTTGAATAGAAGAGAGATTCGCACAAAAATATGCAATAAATGAAATTGCAAATAATATAATAAAAATCTCAAGTGGAATAGAGGAGATATTTATTCCTTCCTTCCATACCACCCTTCATTCCCTTTTCTACCTAAAGGCACAATAAATGCCTCCACTACCCTGAAATACACCAGTATCAGATCAGATGCACACTTGTTGTTCTACGGGTACCTCTGGACTCTTACGAAACTCTTTGACATGCTCGTTGTTGGAAAAAGTGAGGAGGAAGTGAAGTTGGAAAGCAAACTCAGGAATGAAGATATGGTAAGATGTGTTCAGTGGTCCCAAGAATTTGAGATGCTTAGTCATACTGAGTAGAAAAGAAACAATCATGATGTAAAGAGGAGGCAATTACATGATCAGAAAGTATTCATTTGGTGAGTGTTTCAGATTTTGTGTTACTCGAAGATGAGCAATGTTTAAGTTTGGGGTATTCTGATGAATGCATATTCATCATGATTTCCAGCCACCTTTTGGGACCAATTCAATTCAATACTTTCGATTTTATCACCTAAATCTCACAAAATACAAGAACACTTAACTAATTCAATTATCAAGATTATTGACTAAATTTATAATGATTTTGTGCAGGTCTTGACCAAATAGTTTTCCCTAAAGGTCTACCCATGCGGTTTTGACCTCTTGATCTCAGACATTCACCTACACGATCCTCCACTCACTACTCTACCTAAATGGTCTCAAGATCACTTGAGCCCAAATGGTCTCAAGACCGTGTGACGCCTAACGGTTTTGAAATTGTTTGGAGCAAAGACCATTTGGAGTCCATCGGTCCTCAAAACTATTTGGATGACTAAGACTGTTTGGATCCAAGACCATTTGGATGAAGACCGCTTGGACACTCAAGCAAAGACCGATCAAGACCAAGGACTGATTGGATCCTCAAGACCATTTGGATCCCATCGGTCTTCAAAACAATTTGCATCTCCATACCGTTTGGAAGCAAGACTGGTTGGGGAGCAAAATCGATCAGATACAAAACCGATAGAGCAAAGAACTCAAGACCATTTGGTCGGTCCAATCGGTCTCCAAAACCGTTCAGTGCAGACCGATTGCCCGAGACCGTTTGGATCTATTTGGTCCTCAAGACCGTTTGGATAGAGACTCAAGACCGATCAGAGGCAAAGACCGATAGAAGCCAAGACCGTTTGGATGTCAAACAGTCTCCAAGACCGTTTTCCCCATACCGTTCAAGCAAACCATTTGCTCCAAATTGTTTAGAGTAAACTCACAACAAAAATGTGAGGACCCCATCCAAGACTATAAATAGGACCACAAGGGTCCCCATTTGGGCATCAGATCTGAGACACTGCCAGGCTGCCCGAGCATAAGATTCAATCCAGATCTATCATCCATGCTAGTGTCACTTCACCTGCTGCTCCTGCTGTGATCAAGGGGATTGAGGAGAGAAGGAAGGAGTAGTGAGAAAGACTACCCGGTCTGTCTTGATGTCCTTCGTTCCTCGTCTAGATCTGCTCCGACACTACGTAGAAGACTGCATCATCTTCACCGAGTTGCGACCACCTTCTGCATCATGATCATGGTAGAATCTTCCCTCTCTCTCTTTCTTCTTATTTTTTACATCATGAGCGAGTAGTTCCTTTTCGCTGGGGTGCGGGGACTAGCCCCGCTGCCCATACAAGCATATTCTTTTTTTGAACATTCCATGGCAATGTACATAACTTTTCATTTCGTTGTTAATCGTTAATATTTATAGTTTCATTACCTGCTTGCTTTCATCTTGTTTTTCCCCTATATTGTGAGAACTTCAATATGTAGGGTAGAATGTTGATTAACAAGGTTGACTCCCAAACTAGAAATAGAATGGGATTCCTTGAGGTTGTAAGTGTATGATCTGTGAGGGGACGAGCCATCTAGCCTACGGTGATGCTTCTGTGGCCTAAACATCCCTCAGGGAGGGCCACAACCTTAGTTGGATTTTGTATCTTCATTGTTAATTGTCGATGTTTGCTTGTATATTAATCGCCTGATTTCTTGATGTTTAGCACGGTTGACTCCCTGACTAGAAATAGAAAGGGATTCCTTGAGGTCGTAAGTGTATGATCCATGAGGGGACGAGTCATATAGCCTACGGTGACACTTCAATGGCCTAAGCATCCCTCAGGGAGGGCCACAACCTTAGTTGGATTTGTATCTCCAGAACCGTAAGTATATGATCTGGATGGCGATGAGACATCTGATTCCTAAGGTGATGCTTACGTGAAACTAAACATCCCTTAGGGAGGGTTTGCAATAGTTCTATTTGGATAGTTAGATCTTGCCTGGATGTTTGATGTTTGGATGTGTTTGCACGTGTAGTGGTGGTGAAACCTGAGACCATCCCAGTGATTCCATATCATTAATCTAGATCCACTTTAATTCTGATCTTTACTTTACCGCACTTAGTTTAATTAACCCCAAATCAACCCTTGGTTCTAAATATTAGTCTTACTTGAGCTAGATTCGACTAATGATGATTCTTAAAAATGTTGTCTCTTGGGATTCGATCCTCAACTATACTGCGATAAAACCCGTCCGCTTGCGGGTGGTATTATTGCATAAGGTTTTGGTAAAAGCTCAGGGATCTCAACCCCGAGTGAGTTTGTTAGTGCGATAATATTCCACGTCAGGTGCCAACAATCATCTAACATTTAGCTTAGTTTTTCAATTAATATTAAGACTATGTACTAGTTTAGTTTAGCTCAAAGTTTGAGTTCTATGTTGTGGAACTTGAGACATGAGATTTGCAAATTATTTTCCCTTAATTGGTTGAATGAAATTATATTTTTATGCAATGATTATCATTTTTATGACCCCCTAATGCGAATTAAGATTTTGGTCATTGATGTACATGTTTTAGAAAATTGGGGTGTTACATGTATAATATACAAATTACATGTTTTTGAAGAACAGAGGAGAGAAAGGTGGGAAAATATACATGCCTATAGAACACATCAATGACATATCTTCAAACATCTAAAGTGCAAGCACACTACATACATACGAGCTTTGATAATAACAATTAAGTATCAAGATGCATATTCATCATCTAAGCCTTATTAGCGGTCCTGCATTTGCTTTTATAATTTACGTCCAACTTGGAATAAGTGTGGGATGTTGCTAACTTTTGTCTAGGGTCATCCATCTGTTGGCATTCTGGATCTCAATGTGTCTCGAGAAAAGCTATGAATTCCTTGATAAGTCAGACAAAGATTCAACATGGACCTATATTTTTATCATTTTTTCTAACCCGAGACCACATGAGTTGTTGAATATAGAAACAACCACAAACAAGGAGGAGAATCCCACATTACTAGAAAGGAACATGCAACACAAGCAAAAACCACAAAAAACTCTCATGGCATTAAGGAAAGAAAATTATAATGAGAGCGTCCTAGAAAGGTCATCATCACGCATTACCAAATAGAATAAACCAATCATTCTGTATTCCAAACACCATACTTTTTTGTGCAAGGGATGACAATAAAATTTCAAGGTTCAAAGTTTCCATCATAAAGAGTAAATATATAATAAAAACAAAAATCATATGACTAATATAATTCTAAAGTCGAATGTGGTTATTCAACCATAGAGTATGGATACATATGGAAATCTAAATGTAAGTGAACAAATTATAACAAGATGTAGAAGACAACCTATCCATTCAAATATATATCTGAGCTTTAGATAATATTGGCACAATAGTTTGGATCCATCTCAACTAAACATGTGTCTTCATCATTTAAAGGGTTGGGAACACACTCCACAAAAGAGGAACAATGTAAATTATCTGAAGAATGTTGATATTTTTAAGAAATTAGGAATCATACAATATTTGAATAAGGAACATCAACTTTAAGTAGGAAACAATATTTTTTTCACATCTGAGTTTCTATTTTTTTTATTAGATTCAGATAGAAGACTCATTCTTTGATCAAGATTGTGTCATTGAAAAAGTTAATCAACTAAGAAAGGAGAGGAAAGATGAAAAATTGAGGTATAACTCTTCCGTTTATCTTTGGTTTGTAAAAAGGATACATCATTGATGATTTGAACATAGGTAATAAAAGGGGCATTGAAAATTTTCATTTGAATTGGGAACTGAACATTATATTCATGACAACTCAAATGGGTGATTGAGGGAAAATTGCTTGTAAAATGCTTGATTGAAGGATAAATTGCACTTAAGTCATGATAAAGATAAATGTTGTACATGAATCCTTGACCTACGGTAAATGCCCACAATGGATGAATAAAATAGTTTAAAGATGGAAAATGTGGAAGAAATGTGAATAATTCCATCATCATCTGGAGAGAAGATTTAATCTTGATCATCAATGAATAGGACTGAAACTCATAAGAATCAATGAAGTGAGAGGAGATAAGTCTGCTCAATCAAACAACCAATTTAGGCCTTCTGTCAAAGGATGGAAACATGGTGCAAGTTGAATAGATGAATGAAAGGTACATGAAATTAGGGTTCAATTTGCAATTGTCAATAATTTAGAGATGAACAAAGATCAATTACAAAATATTGGTATCAATTGATACTAATTAGGAGGGACAAACATATTTCAAATAGAAATGAAGCATATATGCCAAAGAGAGAGAATCTACAGTTTAGGGTGCAAACTAAATAAATAAAAGTAAGTTACATAAATTTGGTTCAATTTTCCATTACCTACAACTAAGAGTTGATTAAAGATCATATTACAAAAAAATGAGTACCATTTGATACTAATTAGATAGAACATAAATATTTTGAAGAGAAAAACAACAAATATGCCAAGAAAGAGAGAGTTGTGCATACCTTAAACTTTATGTTAGTAGCCAATTTCAAACTCTATTTTAACAATAGGTATCTTTTTCCTATTATTGCACTAATTATGAAGATCCGTAACTTATGTCTATATTTTAAACATAAAATATGGATTCTCTTTACCACAAAATTAGACTATAAAACCTAAACCATTCAAAGAACTTCCTTTTACATTCCAAAACATATTATTTTATTGTTTTATAAACTTATATTAGTTGTTATTAGTTATCAAACTTAAATTGGTTTACTTATTTATAAACAAAAAATAGTGTATAATTATTGATATACCTTTATGTAATGCATTGAAACTTTATGAGTAACATGGTACACCTCATAAATGTGTAGACAACAATGATTGCACAACATCAAATGAATCACATGTGGGAAAGATACACATACTCATACAGAGCATGATAAAACCAAATTAAAGAAGGAAGTGTCATAAAAATGTAAGAAATTATCTACTTCATCGGATAAAGATCAAGCTCCTCCAGCTAGAAAAACTGTAGTTGAACATTGGGAAGGGCAATCTTTTTCACTGGTAGAGATCCTCCATCTAGTTTAAAAACTCCTCACTAACCCAATGACCCAGAAAGGTTCCAGTGGTGTTCATTGAAATCCATCATCGACCCTCTACCATAGCCAAAACCAACAAGAATCAAAAGAACGTGAGAACAAAATGAAATCAATGCCATCCACTATTACTATTAAAAACTCATAGGATCACATGAAGAAGACAATGAATCTCCATAGTGTAAAGGCCATAAGGTCCTCAAGAACCACTAGTGTGACAATACAACACAGAGAAAACATGCTCGATCTTGAGATAGAATATCTAGAAACATCAACACCAAAGTACCATGCCAACAACAACGGAGGACCCTTAAGATCAAAATGACATATACTTCTTGATAAACCACCATAGAAAGACTCATATTGCATACCCAATTTGCGACCATCAAACAAGCAATCAGGGTAGGGGATAGAAACCAAAAGGAAAGTATTGGGAGATATCAAGGGGAAATAAAGGAGGGAACTAGGATAGTCATAGTGAACACAATTTGGTTATGATGGTTAGCGATACAAGAACCCTCTCTTCAGAGATGAAGATACATGCATGGTTCATGATGTCAAAGCATGCACAACTAGAGTAAATGGGAAGAAAAGGAGTTTACATAAGAATGTGACACCACTTCTAGTGCTGATAGGTATATATAGATATCTTAGCTAAAGGATGCATGATAGATAGGTTTGAGGCTGAGATGGAAATAACATGTGATTGGGGTTTTCATCTCTAGGAGGCTATGGGGAGAAACTAAGACCACAATGAGTTTGAATTCTATCCTAGAGTGATGAAGATGGAAATAGGGGTTGACGAAGAGAGGAGATAGATAAAAGTTTGGGTAGTTTCATGCAGACTATGATAGACCAACTTTATATCTACATGACACATGACATTAGGTAAAACTATGAGTTTAATAAAACCATATATTAGTATGATTAACAGTAGTTGTGAATCAATACATCATTTTTCACTAATATAACTACCCTAGGGAATAAAGTCCAACTTGGTTAAAATTTGGTATGCTGACTAACTCAAATATGTAGATCACAATTTAAGAATTAGATTTAAATATTAGGATTATGATACTAGATTTTAACACAAATATGTCTATCCCTATTGTGTTAAATTCTATTATTATATATTATCATTATCCACCAGAACAACTGAATGCAGTTACCACAAGGTCTGGTCATGTTCTTACTGAAGCTACCAAAGTCATTCAGGAAGATGAAGATACCAATAAAATCATCCCAACTATAAGCATAAATCAAGAAACTGAAAAATCATTAGAGGCCGAGAAGGAGAAGGAAAAAGAACTAGTTTCCAAAGCACAAGAAGTCCCACCATACAAGCCCAGGATACCCTATCCAGGCAGATTGAGAGACACTAAACTAGTTGCTAGATTCCTAAAGTTCAAGGAAGCAATGAAGAAGCTATATGTTGATATCCCGTTCCTTGACACTCTCTCCAAAATTCGATCTTGGTCTAAATATCTGAAGACTTTGCTATCAAAGAAATACATGACCGAAGAACACGAGATCGTCAAATTAGCTCAGACTACTTCTGACATCATCCTCAATAGAATGCTAAAAAAATAGAAGGACCCTGGCTCCTTCGGCATCCAATGGTCTATCTGAAACACTTCTTGCAAGAAAGGATTAGCTGATTTGGGGGCCAACATATCTATTATGCCCTTTTCTATGTGTAAAAGATTGGGATTTACTGATTTGCTACCCACAACTAGGGGTGAGCAAATAACAGTCCAGACCACAAAACCGGACCAGACCGCTCAATTCAGTCCGGTCCATGGTCCAAGAATTTCAATAAATTCAGTCTTCGGTCCGGTCCGGTCCAAAACCGGTCCGGTCCGGTCCGGACCACAGACTAACTTTTATATAAAATCCATATATATTTGAAGGTGTATTCTATAATAACTACAAATAAAGTACATATATAAGCACTACTAGTATAAATGTTTGATACTAAAGTTATATAATTGTTAGAAGTGACTAAGATTATCAACTTTGTATAATTAAATAAGTTGTAAAACATGTAAAAAAGGCTGATTGCGGTCCAAACGGTCTGGTCCGGTCCAGTCCGCGGTCAAAATGGTCCGGTCCCGGTCCGGTCTGACCACCAAACGGTCCGGTCTACGGTCCAAAAATTATTGATATTCGGTCCTCGGTCCGGTCAGGTTCGGTCCGTTCCTGTCCGGTTTTAGACCGATGCTCACCCCTACCCACAACAATGACAATCCAGTTGGCTGATTCTACCATTACCACACCTTTGGGAATTATTGAAGATATCCTAGTGAGGATAGGAAGATAATCTTATGTCCCTTGTGATTTTGTTGTCATGAACATAAAAGAAGACCTGATATATCCATTAATATTCAACAGACTTTTCCTTGTGACATCCAGAGCACTAACTTATGTCGAAGCAGGCACAATTACCTTAAGGATGGGGAAGGAAACTATTCAATTTAGAGTCTTTGACAGCCTAAAAAGTCCTAGCATCCACGAAGAAGTCTTTCTTATTGAGGAAATTGATAAAATGTCCCAGGTAAAGCAAGAAACTCCTGAACCATCTGATGCTCTGGAGAATGACTTGATGAATCCAGAAGCCGAATCTTCAACCAACGAACTAGTTCAACAATGTCTGCAATATCTAGAACAAGCCGAAGAAGACCCGGAAGCTACCTTTGAGAAGTTGAAATATGTCACCACCTTGGAGACTACTAAAGTCGCCAAGGCACCTAAAATTAAAGTCCTACTAGATGGACTCAAACACATCTTTCTAGATGAAGAAAAACTATGTCCGGTCATTATCAGTTCCAATTTGATAGATGACCAGGAAGAAAGACTCCTTGTTGAATTAAGAAAGCACAAGAAAGACATTGGATTTAAGATGACAGATCTAACCGGGGTAAATCCAGCTTTGTGCATGCACAAATTACCTATGGTGTAAGAGTTTAAACCATCACGGGAGTACCAGAGGAAGCTAAATCCGAATCTCAAAGAGGTAGTTCGCCTCGAGGTTCTAAAAGCTGGTATAGTCTATCCTATTTCCAACTCCCAATGGGTAAGTCCGGTTCAAGTGGTCCTTAAAAAGGGGGGAAACCACTGTTGTTTTGAATGATAAAAACAAACCAGTACCCACCCAGATTGTTACCGGGTGGAGGATGTGCATCGACTATAGAAAATTGAACAAAGCAACAAGGAAAGATCATTTTCCTTTACCTTTGCTTGATGAAGTCCTTGAACATCTAGCTCACCAAAAATTCTTTTGTTATCTTAATGGCTACTCAAGATTATATCAAATTCTGATACACCCTAAAGATCAAGAAAAGACAACTTTTACCTGCCCTTTCAGAAGTTACGCCTTCAGGAGGATGCCCTTTGGGATATGTAATGTGCCCACAACATTCCAGAGGTGTATGTCCACCATATTTGCAGGATTAACCGAATCTATCATGGAGGTATTCATAGATGACTTCTCAGTCTATGGAGATTCCTTCGATGACTGTCTACTTAATCTCAGTAAAGTACTACAAAGATGAGAGAAAACAAATCTCCCATCAAAGATTGGAAGGTTGATAAAGTATCTCCTACCTTGGTAGTCACCCATATTCTCCTACTTGTTGAAATATGCTTGGAGAAACCCGCTCTGATACCAATTGTTGGATCCTAGATGGGTGATTGGATGCTCTAGGGGGGGTGAATAGAGATGAATGCACTTAAACAAAATTCATTAGACCTTCAAGATATATCAAAAGATAAGGTTGCTAAATCAGAAGTTTGAGTACAACTAAAACATGCATATCAAGGGGGAGAGAGATTGAACATACAACAAGTGACAAGCTATGTAGAGTGGTTCCACACTTCAAACTAGAAGTGAGTCAATCCACTACCTAGAGAGGTCAACCTCTAGGATTTATTAACCATTGCACTCTTATATTCATTCACAAGACTTACAATACATGACCACTAAAGGACTTTCCCATCCAACAACAAGGAGATATCCACCTTACCAAGGAATTACCCACTTTGCTTGAGTCTTCAGACTTCATCAAGGTCTTACCCACTCAAGCACAAGTCTTCTGCCTTCAAGGACTTTACCACTCCTCTTGGATCTTCAGCCTTTGCCTTCACCTTCACTCAGAGAAGCTTCCACCAAGGACTTACCCACTTGAGCAAGGAGTCTTCTGCCTTCACCAAGGACTTACCCACTCTTGCTCCAAGCCTTCAGCCTTGATCTTCACCAAGGGACTCCTTCCCTTGTTCTTCTTCACCTCTCTTAGCTAAGAGAGAGAACCTTCATCTTCATGGTTGAAATGAGGGATAGGGAGGTGGTGGAAGTGAGATCTTCATAAGATATACATGTATGACTAGCTCTCTTACATATTCCGTACTCACTCTAACAAATTTAATAAGTGATTAAGCTTAGAGAGAGAGGAGGTTGTAGGAAGCACTCAACTATAGAATAGGAACCTCACATAGAGTTTTGCATTGAATGCTCAACCTTTGAATGAAGCCCAAGGGGTCCTATTTATAGCTGGGGATGCCTCTTAGCCTCTGGGAACACTTACGAATGAAAACTAGTCATTTTGTGGCTTGTAATGAAAACTTCACAATGGCTAGAAACACTTTTTTTCACTTTTCCGTACAATGCAATCGGTCGAGTTTCTATTAAGGTAACTCGACCGATCCCACTAAAAGACAAGACTAATTTAGGCCATCAGTCGAGTTTGTCCCGGGGTAACTCGATCGATTCACTTAAATCAGTTCTGGTAAGTAGAGGGATCAGTCAAGTTTTGTGAAGTGCAAAATCGACCTATCAAAAGTCATTTTCAAGATCCAATCAGGATCGATCGAGTTTGCAACTCGACCAATGAACAATTTGATGTGAATTTTGGAAAATGACTTTTGAGTGTTTAAATATTTGATCTAAGTGCTCCTAATTTTTTCTAAGCTTAATTACAAGTCATACAATCATTACAAGTGATTCACAACACGATTCTAATATATTTACATTATATTACAAAAATGTGCACTTGTATTGACTGTGAATTGTCTTTTATCCAATTTGATATGTGAAATTTAGGACATTTGGAGTGTAGCTATACCTAATATGAAATCACTCAATTAGAGACATTAGACACAAATAAGTAGAATGGTTTAGTCATCATTAAAATAAGGGTTTAGTCAATTTAGACCTTGAGTCAACACATGTGCCCAAGAAACAAGTATCCGAACAAAGTATGTGAGAGGGAAGAACTCCTCGCCAGATTTGGGGTCCGATGGCTATAAAAGAGTTAACTTATAGGAGAATAGGGTTGATAGGACGTAGATATAGGGTTTGGTGTGCTTTTAGAGAGAGAGGGAGAGCAGTTGTGGGAAGATGAGAGGTGGTGACCGTCAACATTGAGGGACTGAGACCTTCGATCATGGCCACCATAGTAGTACCTTTGGTACTGCCAAGACTAATGAGGCATGACAATACCCCAGAAACCTCACATTGCATCGAGGTGGCCTAGAAGCCGAACCTTTCACCGCCGAGCAGCCTCACGCCACCCTGCTCTATTTCTGGCTCCTGATTAGTGGAGCGGGAGTCACACGCGAATGGGAAATTCTCTCATGGGTCGGCGGGTCTAGAAGGAGGTGGATACTAGGAAGGATCCGCGAGGCACCAAGGCTCAGTCCTACTGGGTGTCGATTGTGTTCAAATGATGGTTCGATCTAAAACCAACGGCTGTAATCGATTCAGACTAAGGTTTATTTAAAAATTCTTATCTTTAGATAGGGAGATTTGTTTTTAGCAACAAGATGTCTATGAAAATATATCGATGTCTACTATATTATTAAAATAGAATTAAAAGATGTTTTAAATGTCTCATAATTATTATAAATTGATTATTAAAATATATAAGATTTCTAAGTTTTGGGCATCAAAAATTGCAATTGAGTTTGGAAATTAATGAATATTTTATCTAAGGTATATTTTGATGTTTCACATACTTTTCTAAAGCCTGATTGATGTGATGTGATCTTTCAGTAAGGTGTTTGAGATAACACCTAATAAGGGTATTTTGGACGTTTCACCTATGTTTTGATAATGAAACGGCTTGGTATTTTCATATGGACCCTATTACATGATATGATTACTATTTACAAAGTTTTAATGGAGTTTCATACATGATTATATTAGTATTTGATTTTTGGGCGTAAATGGCCATTGTGTAAGAAGAATTATGATTATTTGTGAGACAACATGTATTTTATGTGTCTATTTAGTATGAAAAATGAGTCAGTAAGAGTAGTATATGTGAATATGTTTCGAGTTTACTCTTCATATAGAGGTATATACTTATATATTAGTGAATATGATGCATTTTGGTTAATATGAATATACTGATATTTTTACGCTATATAATGTGTGAATTTAATTTAATTAATGTTTAGACATTAAAGGTGATTTAAATCAGAGTTAGTCTTAGTTAAATATGAACCCACATTCAATTTACGAGATTAGGATGATGGGGTTTGATATTTAGAAAGGAAGAGAGGAGAATACACGTGAACTTATACAAATATGTTGATTATCAAGTATATATTTTGTGAATCAAGGAAACAAGGCTACATTAATGACATCTTCAAAGTAAAAAGTAAGTGGGTCATGTACATTGTATTTCATTATATGACTCAGCTTACCATATGCAATGTAACTTAGAGATTAAGTCACTTTTAGACATTTAGTTATTAATGTGCATCTCATATTCAATAATGCCTCTACTAATTAGATATTTTTTAGATGAACTTATTTTATGAGGAAATCATATCATACATTGTAGATATTTAAACTACTTTTAGATAATTAGTATTAATTTAGTTCAATTTATTTTTCAACCCTTTAGACACAGATGCCATATATCTGATACCAGAATAGAATCAAGTGATATATTAATTAGAGGTTTAGATTAAGATTTATTCAAGCAACAAGAATCTATATTTCATATTTTATATTTAGATTACTCAATGTGAGTAGTCATAAATTAGATCTGTAGGCTTTATAAGCATCTCAGACCCAATCTCAGTTGTTTAGTAATCATGATACATACTCAGATTTAGATTCAAAGTTCATATTTAGATTTAATTCGGAATTTAAGAGCAGATATTCAGATCAAGAATTCAGTTCACTAAGATTTTAGTTTCTAATAGAATGATTTTAATGCATCAGTTAATTAAGACAAACCTTTTGAGATATTCAGACTAGGTCCAGATTTAGATTTAAAATTTAATACATTTTCAATTATCAGTATTCAGTTCAGTATATGATAAGTTTAGATTCAGAAATAAGTAAGTTCATATTTAAGATAATTAAGTCAAAACCTTCACATAAGACATTATATGATACGTCCTCATTCAGTTAGTCCTCGGATAATTCAGAGGCATCTTTTTCCAATTAAAAAGAGTATTTACTCTAATTCAGAGGTACTTTGGTACCCATTCAGGGCATAGCCATGCCAATTCAGAGACACATCAGTGTCATTCAGAGGCATGTAGTGCCAATTCAGAGGCACTTCAGTACCATTTCAGGGTGTAGATATGCAAATTCAGGATGACTTATCGTATAATGGTGGCCACAAGAAGATAAAAGATGTAAATAAAAAACACATCAATTCAATATAAGTTTACTACTTTTAGATATCAGTTCAATTTTCAGTCATATAATATTTATGTTTATATTATTAGAAATTCAATGACACTTACTCTAACCTAAGTTTCCTTTTGTGCATGGCTGGGGATGAGATGTACACATGTATTAGACTCCAATAGATAGTCAAGAGAAAAGGATGCAACTACAACTTTAAGAGGTTCGCTTGGTGGGGCACCATCTACATGGTCCGAGACATTAAGATAGGATACATGTTTTAACATCATGTATATAATATTTTTTTATCAAGTTTGATGTAGGTGAGTTTATTTCATGAGAATATGATGATAATTCATTTCATACGAAGTTTGTAATGGTTTTTTTATTATTATTGTTATGTGTATCTTGTCTGTAACACTCCCAGAAAAAGAAAAAATTGCTTCCACTCATAAGATATATAAAAAAAGTTGGGGTGTCACAATATGGTATCAGAGCAATAATGTAGATGGCCATATGGTAAATTCTCATATTCTTAGTTTAGATTTCCCAGTAGAAGTCAGGTGAAACAAGATATAGATTTTACAAAGACATTTCATAGTCCCATTTATAGAAGAAGGGAGTGAAACATAGTAAAATATGAGTTAGAAGTTTAGTCAGACAATAGAAATTAAGGTATGTATTAGGGTTAGTGTCTATATACTTTAGAATTTTTATGTTAACTTTAGATTTGTGTATATCCTACCCTCTCTTTTTCCCACATGTTTGTGGTATGGGACACAAGCTTATGTGATTTTTTAGAGGGGATGTTATATGCATAAATCTAAACTTATTATGCTTGTCTCGTTCTTTCTAGTGCATACAGTATGAGACATGTGTACTGTCAGATGAGATAAATATGATAAGACATTGCAATTTTAGATGTATGACTGGCCGACATGCATAGGGAAGTGATAAAAAAAAAGGTCGACACAAAAGTTTGAGGTAGTTGGTCACCTAAACCTAATTGCTACCTACTAGAATCCTAGGATGCATAGTCGAGATAATTGTTTTGAAATAGATGAGTGGCTTGACTTTAAAGTAGAATAATGAATGGGGGGAGAAGAGGTATTTTCCTATTATACTTGAGGATAATTTGGGCACTCTTGATATACTTAGGGCCTTCATTCCAAGGAGGGATTATAGTCACAAGTCTAATTATGATGGTTCTTTAAGAAAGGTACTTGAGGATATGAGAATTGATATTATGAACTGAGTGTAAGATTAATGTATGATGATTGCTAGAAGTGACTAAAGTCTTTAAGGATATACATGAGGATGTTTTAAGAATATTTTGATCCATTATATGTGTTAGTATGGATCATTGGTCTATGATCGCAATAATATGGAGTTCTATCTGATGTTGGTATAAGGTAGAGCCAAGAAAAGGTGGTTGATTAATGTTTCTCTAGGTATTCCTAGGGATAATAATGGTTATATGTGAGATGGTGAGTATAAATAAGTTGGAATGATTTAGCTAAGAGCACCATGATAAGGTGAACAAATGTCATTTCAACATAACAATGTAGTATATGATTAGATGAGAAGGGAGTCTGAATGACTTTAGTGTAAGATTTAACAAACCAAAGGAAGTGGTTCATGACCATGAGTGTTCAAATCAATTAAGATTGATAAATTTACATGTCCCTAGATAAGAAATTATGATTAATGTACTCTGATGTTCTAAGATTTTGAGTTAAGATATGCAAGTAAGATTTGCATACATTCATGGTTATGTCCTTACATTTTGATGAGATCTCAAGTGGAGATGTGTTATTAAGGTTTCTTAGGCAATTAAGATCTAATAAATAAGTACACAATAAGATTATAAGATTAGAATCCATTATTTGTGATTAAGTTTATAGAATGTAATAAGATACATGTATTAAGATTTAAGTTTGTGGTAACAACATGGGGTCAAAATGGATTAAGATTCACATAAGATCAGATATAATGAGATTAAATGAGAATGTGGAACATGACCCAGACACCTTAGTGAAGGTCACTCAATTACCAGAGTACAAGTCTCTAGAGAAAGATATGTAAAAAGAAAAGAATTAAGATTCAAGAAAGAGTAGTCATTTATGCTTAAGATTTTCTTTCAGATTTCCATGTTCGTTGTACTTGTTAGTTTGATACGGTTGTGAGACATATTTAGTTATCCATGATAAGATCATACTTTAAAGGTACCTATGAGACTTTATAACAATTGTTAAGAGTTAGTAAGGTATGTGAAACCCAAAAAGATGGGTAGCCTCTTATAGTTCAATTGAATTTCGAGGACAAAATTCCCAAAAAGGTGGGTAGTATTGTCACACCCTGATTTTTGGGACTATCTTAAGTTAGTTATGAAATCAATATAGGATTTATTTAGGGTTAAGAAATAAAGTTCAATCCAATTTCATGATATCTGGATATAAGAGAAAAGTATGTATGAAGGATCTCTTGTGCACTTTGGTCAGTTTTGTTGTATTCTCAAGTCTAGGGAATTTCATATGTTAATTTGATAATATGAGATGAAAAACAAAGTAGGATAATGAAGAAAATTTGACGAATCTAGTTAATGCATTTAAACTCTAGACCTTGTTTAGGTCTTCATGATAAGAAATCAATGTAATACGATGAAATGTTTCATGAGGAAAATTCAACTGATAAATTATTTTAGTCCAAGTTTTAATTTCATAATCAGTACTATGATTAAGCTTATGAACCTTTTGGAGGATTAAGGAATGGGCCATTTGCCACAAAAAAAGAAACTCAAGCCTTTTTGGGCCAATTAAGATTCACAAATGGGTCTTTGGAGTACAAAATTGAAGATGAACTATTTTATGCTTATAATAAATAATAAACATATTTTTAGTAGATGGATAATTGAGATATGAGATTAGGGGAGAAATTTCAGATAGTTCTAATGTCTCTAGTGACCGAAATAGTTAAATTAGATATTATCTATTATTTACTTTAAAGACATATTTGGAATGTCTAATGAGTTAATTTTTACCTAATATCCTACTCATGTAAAGATGATGACAATATAGCATTTGTCCCAAAATTGAGGACCGATCAGAGCTATAGGGTGGGCTATATAGTTACTTTTGTAATTTGGACTTTTATTAAAAATATATATATAAAAGGGGGCATCTCCAGTCCAACACGTACTAGAGAACAAACGCCCAAGAAACAAGGACCCGAACAGAGTCTGCGAGAGGAAAGAACTCCTCGCCAGATCTGGGATCTAATGGCTATAAAATCCTTCCTCTATAGGTGAATAGTGTTGATCAGACCTAGATCTAGGGTTTGATGCACTTTTGAAGAGAGAGGAAGAGAAGTTGCGTGGAAGATGAGTGGTGGCAGCCGTCAACGTCGAGGAACTGATACCTTTGATCGTGACCACCATAGTAGTACCTTCGGTGCCACCAAGACTAAAGAGGCATGACAATACCCCAAAAACCTCACCTTGCGCCCAGGTAGCCTAGAAGTTGAACCTTTCACCGCCAAGTAGCCACACGCTGCCCTGCTCTGTGTTTGACTCTAGAACAGGGGGAGTCCAATGCGAATGGGAAGTTTGCTCATGGGTCGGTGGGTCCATAAGGAGGCAGATTCCAGGAAGGATCCATGAGGTGCTAAGGCTAAGTCCTACTGGGCACCAATTGTGTTCAAATGATGGTTCGATCTAAAACCAACGGTTGCAATTGATTTAGACTAAGGTATATTTCAAAATTCATATCATTGGATAGGGAGATCAATTTTTACTAAAAAAGGTGTCTATGAAATGCTATCGATGTCTACTATCTTATAAAAATAGATTGAAAAGTTGTTTTAAATGTCTGATAATTATTATAAATTGATTACTAAAATATATAATATTTCTAAGTTTTGGGCATTAGACATAGCAATTGATTTTGGAAATTAATGAATACTTTAGCTAAGGTATATTTTGATTTTTCACATACTATTCTACAACCTGATCAATGTGATGTGATCTTTTACCAAGGTGTTTGATATAAACCCTAATAAGGGTATTTGGATGTTTCACCTGTGTTTTGATAATGAAACGACTTGGTATTTTTATATGGACCCTATTACATGATGTTGTTACTATTTACAAAGTTTTAATGGATTTTAATACATGATTATATTAGTATTTTATTTTTGGACCTAAGTGGCCATTGTGTAAGACGAATTATGATTATTTGTTAGACATGTATTTTATGTGTCTATTTAGTATGGAAAATGATTGTAATTATTCTTTCCATCTGTAAATAAGTTAGTAAGAGTAGTATTTGTGAGTATGTGTCTATTTGGAGTTTACTCTTCATATATTAGGTATATACTTATATATTAGTGCATATGATGCATTTTGGTTAATATGGATATACCGATATATGTACACTTTATAATGTGTGAATTTAATTTAATTAATGTTTAGACATTAAATGTGATTTAAACCAGAGTTAGTCTTAGTTAAATATGAACCCTCATTTAGTTTAGGAGATTAGGATGATGGGGTTTGAGATTTAGAAAAGGAAGAGAGGAGAATACGCGTGGACTTATACAAATTTTTTGATGATCATGTATATGTTTTGTGAATCAAGGAAACAAGGCTACATCAAGGACATCTTCAAAATAAAAGGTCATTGGGCCATGTCCATTAAATTTCATTATTATGACTCGGCTTACACATATGCAAAGTAACTTAGAGATTATGTCACTTTCAGACATTTAGTTATTAATGTGCATCTCATATTCAATAATGCCTCTACTAATTAGATATTATTCAAATGAACTTATTTTGTGAGGATATCATATCATACATTGTAGATATTTAAAATACTTTCAGATAATTAGTATTTATTATTCAGTTCAGTTTATTTCACAATCCTTTAGACACATATGCCATATATCTGATACCACAACTGAATCAAGAGATCTATTAAATAAGAGTTTTAGATTAAGATTTATTCAGACAACAAGAATATATATTTCATATTTTATATTTAGATTACTCATTGTGAGTAGTCATAAATTAGATCCGAAGACCTTATAAGCGTCTCAAACCTAATCTCATTTGTTTAGTAATCAAGATACATACTCAGATTTACATTGAAAGTTCATATTTATATTTAACTCAGAATTTAAGAGAAGATATTCAAGTTACAAGGCCTAGTTGCATACCGATTAGTTACTAAAAGGCTAGATTTAAGGGTCTGTTATTGAAGATGTTATGGGTGAATTGATTGGGTACAAAGCCTCTGCTGAATTTTGGTTCTCATTAGGCAAGAATTTTTTAAATCTTCACAGACTTGGGAATTCGAGTTGAAATATTTGTTGAGGACTTTCATGGGGTAACACTCTGGATGAGTACCTTTGCAAGTTTAAGAACATGTATGATTAGATGAATGCCATTGGCTACACTATGACTGATCAAGAACATGCTTTTACTCTTCTAAATTGTTTAGATAACCCTGATTACGAAGGATTTGCTATTTCTATAGTTAAATATCATATTCTAAAATATTCTGAGCTTATCTGTCCTCTATAAGACTTTGAAAGAATGATGTCAATATGAATTGTGTTAACCCCATCAATGGCCTTTTACTCTAGCAAGAACAATACTGATTCAGGCCAGAACTCACAACATTACTATAGTAATTTCAATAGTGTACGTGGTCATAAATTATAGACAAAGAGGAAGGAATTGTTGGCTAAATTGGAAATTATGATAATCCCTTTATTTTGATGATGAAAAACATTTCATTCTTTTCGATCTAACGAGCTACTTGAGTGTTGTAGGCATAAGGTGGATGACAAAGATTTGGGAAATCTATATGCTTAAATTATTGTAATTTCATGAAATGTAATCAATTGTAAAACTTGTACAAATATATAATGTAAAAGTACTTAGACATCATGTAAATCAAGCGTTAGATCTTCCCTAGCTAATCACCACATTTAGATAGGTCATCCCCTTCAATAGTGTCACATATGCACACTCATACATGCACTTAAGAACTTTATTTAAAACATTGAAATAGAGTCAATATCGGTCGACAAAATCCTCGACTGAGGCACTCTCAGTCGACAAACTTCTCGACCGAGAAAGACCCAGGTAGCCGTTAGACACAGCTGACAATGTAGTTGGAAGTTGGAGATGAACGTTGCAAACACTTGATCCAGAGAGTCTTTCGGTCGACAAAACCTCGACCGAGTAGGTGGCTTGGTCGACAATTCCTTGACCGAGATGGACTCTGACAGCAATTGCAGAATTAATTAACTAGTCGTTGCTAAAGCAACTAAAGTGTACCTAACGGCTAGTTAAGCACTTAGAACCCCCTAGAAAGTGTATAGAATGTCCTTAAGCACTTGTAGGTCATTCCTATAAATAGGACATGCCTTAGGACACTCAAACTCACCAATCTACACTTGTGATACACTTGAGCTTACACTTGCAATTGTCAATCTATTTTGAGAAATTGAGCAACACTTGCATTGGCTATTCTTCTCCTTGCTCCAATTTTGTGTCCTATAGGCTAGCATCTCCTATCCACAACAATTACACTTCTATATACATTGGTTAGGAGATCAAAATGCTTGATATAGGAAATCAAGCCTTGAGCTGCAAAGTGGTATTGTAATTTCTATTTTTCCTTCTTGTTCCTTTTATCCTTTGTATTCTCCTTGCTACTCCTAGGGTTGGAGGCTGTAGATTTGAGAAGGCTCTTCTCAGTGGAGAAGGTGGACTTCGAACTACTTCAAGAAGTCTATTGCAACGGGAAGCTACTTCAAGAGAAAGGCTACTTCAAGGGGGAGCTTGAAGTTACTTAAAGAAGGTTGCTTCAAGGTTGGTGCAATTACTTCTATGTGAAGGCTATTCGAAGGGTTTTGTGAAAGAATTGTAATTTTATGTAAAGTCCTTGCGAGGTAATAAAATTTGATTCTTTCAAAATCCTGGTTGGGTAAGCAACCGGGTAGTGGACTGACTTCTTTAGTATTTGCTAAGGTTGGAACCACTCTAAATCCTTGTCCCCTTATCCAATATTTTTGTGGTTGGTTGTTTGAGCTAAATAATTATTGAATTATCTTTAAAACCCTATTCACCCCCTCTAGTGGTTTTTCAATTGGTATCAGAGCAGGCTTCAAGGAACTCTAACCAAGTCTTGAAGAATGGGTGATGGGTTGCTCAACAACCTCAATCTTGAAGGAACACTTGTGACTAGGCCTCCTATGTTTTATGGAACAAACTACACCTACTGGAAGAGAAGGATGCAATTCTACTTCCAAGGGATTAGCTGGGATCTATGGAGGATGGTGTCAACCCTCTATGAGCTTCCTCAAATGGAATATGCAGCTTGGGACACCAATACGGTAAAATCGGCTCAAATGAATGCAAAGGCTGTAAGTATTCTCTATTGTTCAATTTCAATGGGAGAGTTTAATAGGATATCAAATTGTGAAACAGCCTATGAAATTTGGCATAGACTTTCCATAACTTATGAAGGGACCGTTCAAGTTAAGAATTCTAAGATTAGTATGCTTAAACAAAAGTTTGAACATTTCCGTATGGATCCGAATGAAACTATTAGTGAAATGTATGCAAAATTCTCTTCTATTGTAAATGGTTTGAATGCTTTAGGTAAAGTTGTTCTTGAGGAAGATCAGGTGTCAAAGATTCTTAGATCACTTCCTCCCAAATACAAGCCCAAGGTGACGGCCATTGAAGAAGCAAATGACCTCACCCGACTAAAGATGGAACAACTCATTGGCAACCTAGAAGCTCATGAGGCAACTTTAGAAGAGGAAGAAAGAAGAGAACGTGAACTTCAACAAGGGAAAAATAAGGACATTGCATTCAAAGCATCAACCAAGGACAATCATGACTCGAGTGAAGATGATAGTGAAGAAGAAACTCTCATTGTAAATGGCAAGCAATATAAAAGTTTTAAAACTAATAAAACTTCTAGTGTTTCTTCTTCCAGGTGCTTTGAATGTGGCAAGAAGGGACACATGAAAGGTGATTGTCCAAAATTTAAGAAGGGAAGAAATCATCCCACAAGAAGAAAGAAAGAGTATATAAAGCTGCATGGGATGATTCAAGTGATGATAGTGATGATGGAAAAGAAGAAGTAGAATGCCTCATTGCTACAACAAATGAAGAAGAAGAGGTGAGTCTTTTTGATCTTGCTAAAGAAGAGTTAATTGCTAGTCTACAAGAAACTCATGATAAATATGTTGACTACAAAAAGAAAATAAAGAAGGTTACCAAAACAAATGATGAGTTATATGCTAGATTAAATTGATCTCTCTTCTAAAAAGAACAACATTGATCTTGAGAACTTGTCTTTAAAAACATCTTTAAATGACTGCAATAGAAAATTACTTACTATAGAAACAAATGTTGATCTTCTTTCTCAAGAAAAGATTGATTTGTTAGCTAAACTGAATGATTTTCAGACCCAACCAATATTATGTAACCATCTAGACTATGACAATGTTGTAAAAGAAAGAGACTCCCTATTATCTGATTTAGATCAAGTAAGGATTTACACAAGAAGATGGATGACATTTCTAAGCTACAAAGAAACCTAAATGACTTAAGAGGTAAAGACATCCTAAATAATATTCTGAAAATTTCTTCTAGTTTGAATGGAAGAAGAGGATTGGGATATGCTCCAAAGAAAAATCATCCTAAAAGAGCTAAAGTATCCAAAACTCAGACTATGTTTATACCTAAAAACACAATTCCTAGAAAGAGAAATGAAGTTGATTCTATTACTTGTCACTTTTGTCTACGTCTTGGACATTATTCATTTTCATGCCCACATAAGAAAAAGAATGATGATCTAGCTTGGGTTCCTAAAACTTAGAAGCTTAAATTTAACTAGTTGAGATTTGACCTAAACTGATTCTTGATATACAAAATCGAGCTCTAACTTGCATAATTTTGTTTTACTTAGAAGCAATTAACAATTTTGAAAATAGTACAGAAACCTTGTCGGTCGAGAAACTGTCGATCGAGAAAACAGTCGGTCGAGAAATCTTCGACTGAGCAGGTTACTGATTTCCAGTCTGCAATAAATCTACTGAATATGTTTTCAATTGATCAAATTGCTATCTATTTGTTGTTAATGACTGATTTTACATGCAAAACAAGAATAAATTTTGAAGACCATTTTTGAAAAACTTATAAACCTAAATGAGATTATATTCGTTGATCCTCTAAATGGTTTAAAACTGAAAATCATATTTAGTTTAATCAAAAGAAATTACGGTTTTATCATTGTTTACATGGTCTTTCCTAAAGTATTTCTTGGTGTATTCATATAGGAACCATGTGTATTCAGTCTAAATGATCATGAAATTATCACTATATTGAATGCTTCTATTGTTCTATCAAAATCATTGTGACATGCTCATTATGTTTCATTGACTTGTTTAAAATAAATCCCTATATACAAACCATGGATGGATAATATTCTTGATCATCGTCATTTAGCTTATATGAAGATTCTATTTTGCATAAATAGTAAACTTTCATAGCACAAATGCATCTTAATTTGAAAATCTACAGAAATTGCCTCTTGGTTGAAATCAAGTTTGACCAAGGGGCGCTTTGGTCGAAGTCAAGGTAGACCTAAAATAAGCTTGACAAAATGCTTATTTGTACATCATTTTTTACTTAATCTTAGTATCTTGACTCAAAATATACTTTTGATAAAAGTCAAAATCAAATGTGAAGCTTTAAGTTGTTTTAAATTATAAGATTAAGAGGGAGCTCACAAAAACAAATTTGATTGATTAAGAAGCTTACAAAAACATTGTAAACATCATTTGAAGCTTGTTATGACCTTAGTATTTTTACTCTCGGTTATCAAGAAATCAAAAATTTCATATGATATATCTTGTTCTTAAAGGAATTCTCTAAACAAATCAGGGCTTAACATCCCGTGCATTTGGTTAGAGACATTTTTCATGTACTCTAAGATTAAAGGATTCTCATTTCATTTTCTGGGCTTAACATCCCTTGTAAAATGGGTGAGAAATCAATACACATATGCCATAAACTTAAAAGGAACTCATATCATTTCAAGGCTTAACATCCTTTGCAAATGATTGAGAAACAAATTGTGGCAAAATTTGACAATAAAATCCCTTGATTTTAATTGGATATCTCTTTAAGGGGGAGCAAAGCATAAATTTAGAAAGAAAGACTCAAAGTCATACTAAATGATTATATTATATATATTTCTGAGATGACAAAGGGGGAGAAATAATATAAAATCACAAACATAAAATTAAAATGAGTTTCATAAATATCTCGGCCAACAGTTACTTGCAAAACAAAGATGGCTACAAAGATAAATTTCAGGTATGAAACTCCCATGTTTGATATTTCCTTATTTTATATTTAGGAAATGTTTGTCATCTTCAAAAAGGGGGAGATTGTTGGCTAAATTGGACATTATGATAATCCCTTTATTTTGATGATTATAAGCATTTCATTCTTGTCGATCTAACAAGCTACTTGAGTGTTGCAAGCATAAGGTGGATGACAAAGATTTGGGAAATCTATATGCTTGAATTATTGTAATTTCATGAAATGTAATCAATTGTAAAACTTGTACAAATATATAATGTACAAGTACTTAGACATCATGTAAATGAAGTGTTAGATCTTCCCTAGCTAATCACCACACTTAGATAGGTCATCCCCTTAAATAGTGTCACATATGCACACTCATACATGCACTTAAACACTTTATTTAAAACATTGAAACAGAGTCAATCTCAGTCGACAAAATCCTCGACCGAGGCACTCTCGGTCGACAAACTTCTCGACCAAGAAAGTGTTGGGTTTTAGGGGAGACAGAGAAGGCAGCGGAAACAAAAATTTTCTCCCCAAACCCATACCGAGGAAATGCGTCAACGTCTATATAATAGGAAAGGATGGTTTGCGGAATCATACCTTGTCCCGAGGCTTGCTCGGCGACAATGCCTCGCGCAATGCGCGGTCTTCAACTCCGGACTTTGACGGTGTCTCTGTAGCTCCTGGTCGCACCGGGACTGACAACTCCTACTCGAACCGGACTGTTGGATGACAGTTGTCCTCCTAAGCGGCAGTGTCCTCCCGCCTCTGTAGTAGTCCACACGGACCACCTGGAACTCCACACTCCTTGTCCCACAAGGAAGTGGAAGGAGTCGCACCCTCCTGTTGACGTACTAGTCGCCAACACGCTCTCCTGCCTCCTATTGGAACTGCAGTTGTCCTTCCCTTGCTGCACCTCCCTTTTGCGGGAAGCACTTGCTCGGGCTCTCTCACGGTTACCAAAACCAGAGAGAACGACAACTTGCAGAGCAACTGGTTGCACTGAGCTGTACTGTGAGAAGCCCCCAATACCCCTATATATATAGGAGAGTCATGGGACAGGGTTCTCCATCCCGGGCAATGCGGGACTAAAGCAGGAGTAGAAGGGTTCGGGATTTTCCACAAAAAGCAACCATCTCGCAACCTGAACTGATCGGTTCACTGCTGAACCGATCGGTTCGGCCATTGAGCCGATCGGTTGGACCTGAGCTGACCGTTTGGGGCACTCCAACCGATCGGTTGGTGCCCTGAACCGATCGGTTCATGGTCCTAATCCGGCTCAAAAAGACTTTCTTTGTTTCTTTCCCAATTGGTATCGAATACCAATATTATTCCCAATCGAATTGGGCAATTTGAAACCAAAGGAAAATTCTTGCCGACATGACTTTCCCAACTGGTCGGTTGCACCAGTTGAGCCGATCGGTTCAACTCTTGAACCGGTCATTTCAAGCTGGGTATGAGCCGATCGGCCTGGACACTCCAGCCGACCGGTTCAGCAACCTCAGCCGACCGGTTCATCACATGAACCGATCGGTTGGGAGCACAGGTTGGGCAAAAAATCAGTCAATTGCGATTTCAATCAATCCGATACTCCAATCAATGCGTCCAACACCTTGAACCATACGATATTGAGCCATCGACTGATTGAGTGTTTAATTGAACTACTAAACTCCTTTAGTAATCAATCTAAACATTGCTTTGTGGACAAAACTCCTCTTCCAGGTTAAATCCTATGTGTGTGACCCTGCAGGTCCATTTCACGTTGGCAGTGAAAGTCCATAACACTTATGACTTCACAAGCAAAGAGCGGTGCCTAGTCACACATCAGTGCTACCCAAGTGAAAGTAGAAAGTTGGAGAACAACGTTCATCCTACAATCCGTGAATGGTGTTACAGCGAATGTATAATTCCTTTGTCACTGATATCCTGAATGAACTCGAGGCATGGAACAGTCATCCTGTCAATGTTCATTCACTTCCTTGATCTCAGAGTAGACTGGAAGAGATATGTATGACATCAGTATCATATACTGATTCACACATGCGTGCACGCCTTTCTCAATCCTACTCATCAAGTGGCCATGGATATCATACTCCCTCAGGAGGGACAAATCCCATATCTATCACTCACCCCTCAAAATCCCCATGTGTCAAAGCCACCCAATCATCACCTTTATAACAACCCATGTTTCAGGAATGCGTTTGATGATGTCAAAGTGTGCCCAACGACATGTGTTGAGTGTAGTGATTTCAGGTCTAAGAATCACACTCACCACCATCACTGTGAGTACTGACTGTGACTACCATCTCATTATTCCATGTGACAAACTCACGGTGGGTCTGTCCGGTACACTTGTTCTCTAACAAGTACCTATGTGTTTGGTTTGATATCTCTATATCATGACTAATGAGATTCTGTCATCAACCAACACCACAATCTAGTCTTGTGTGTCATTGCTGTCTATCTACCTTCCACAATGACATCTGACTAGGGACATAACGAGAATGTACAAACTCTTAGCATCCGTATGATCTCATCGTTCAGGTCCTCAACCTAAAAGCATACGTCATTGAGTACTGTCATTCTCTAGACATTCAATCTGTTCTATCACTATCTCATATGACTGAACCAGAAAGAATTGGAAGCTCGCCTTTTATGTTTATCAAATCAATCTTATTGTATCCCACCAATCATCCCATGATTGGCTCTCAGGGCATACATACCAACAGACTCCCAGTTGCACTGCGAGCCAATCACCCATGAATCATATTCATAGTGATCTTCAAACATGTACCACATGTTACTGTGCTCTAGTGCCATCATAGTGAGTAATGGCAACACCTTGCCAAAATCTGAACAAATTG
This sequence comes from Alisma plantago-aquatica, assembly GCA_963693085.1. Classification (NCBI taxonomy): domain Eukaryota; kingdom Viridiplantae; phylum Streptophyta; class Magnoliopsida; order Alismatales; family Alismataceae; genus Alisma; species Alisma plantago-aquatica. The sequence continues at coordinate 1,464,040,958 of OY856412.1, forward strand.
CATGCCTCACATCTCTTCGATGTACGTCGCACGTATGAGATGGAGTTGTCGTAATATGCGATCTAGTATTCCTTTGCTAACCTTTAGCCACATTGCATGATCAAGGATTCCAGACTTGTCATCAATGAGCGGAACATAAGTTCATCTTATGAACCTCCAGATCCATATAGTATCTACTACTGTTCTCTAACACATAGATACTCGACATTTCCTTTTAAGTGGTTTTATTGGAACACTTCCAATTATCAACAAACATTCTCTTTTATACATCTTATATATATATTGTGATTAATTTTCTGTCCTTTCGGAAGTTCGCATCAATGTAACTCTTTACATCGAACTCTTCCTTATCTCCATAGAACTAGTACTTCACAAGCACTTATCAAGTTCTCATGTTATTCCAGTAACCCTTACTGGAAATAGACAGACATCCACTCGTCATGTCACACATACGAGTTATCAGGATGAGCACATCATATTGCCATGTCCTACATACAAGATGATGAATGCATTTTATTCTTGCCATGTCATACATGCAAGATAATTGGATGATTACATGCATGATAGATCCATATCTATTCTTAGTGTTCCCATTCTTCATAAGAATTGGACACTTGGCCTTGGGATACTAATTCCATGTAACATGGACAAGTTTTCTCCCATTGAATCTGTGCATACTGAACACTTCAGTACAGATTGCCAATGTATTCTCTCTCTTTCAAGGTCAAGAGATTTTCGAGAACTATCTCTATAGATCTCTATTCCTATCACATAGGAAACATCTCTATCTTCCTTAAAGATAATTTCCACATTCGGATTTCCAATCTAGAACATTTCCATTACACATCAATATGTGAAATGTGAACACGCTCCCACTAAATCACAGATCCCTTCTTTATCTTTGACATATCAGTCAAACCCTTTGACTATATCATCAAAATAAAGATCCAATTTTGAGTTGCTTGTACTCAATCAATCACATTGATTAGTCCATTGTAACTTATAGACTTCATTTGCATTAGTGGATTCATAAACCTTATAGGCTGTGTCACATACACATCCTGGTTTTATTCCTCATAGGAATGCGGTTTTAGTAACCATATGCCAAATGTCTTAGCCATTAAGTTGCAATCAACAAGCATCATCCTTCTCAAAATGTTATCCATGTGTCTTAACACTTAAGACTCATCTTCACTTATGGATATGATCCAATGAGTGCTACCATCAAGGTCATACCTTATGGTTCATATGGATGTCATTTAGGATGTAAAGGTCATAAACCATAACTCAAGATTCGGTTCCTCATATTCATCTTGATAGTTGACTCATCACATGTACAACTCATCACATAGATAATTGAGGTGTATCTGTTAAAGATATAAGAACTCACAACCCTTGTGATTCTTAATTTCTTTTATTAGTGTGGGGTATTCTTTTATTAAGAAGAATTCAGTTATTTGATAATCATTCTCTAACTCCTTAGAGTATGATTCCTTCTTGATTCAGACATCACCATGCCTTAATCATGAGTTCACTATGATACACTATCATAATCACTCATAAGGATCTCAAACATTTGGTCCAAGTATTTCATTCATTGATCTCATCAAGAATTAATACTTAACCAAATTTGCACTTCATTTATGATAATCTTGAACACTTCAAGACATCCATATTGGTATTTCTCTAAACACCATTTGAAGTATTAGCATTTGTTCCAATAGGCATGTAAATACATCACATGTATTATACCTAATAGTATAATCACTCTCCCACTACATTAGTGAAGATTGATTAATCATATCCAAGATATTCATGTCCCTTACTGGTTCTCTAACCAAAAGAGTCTAGTTTTATCCATCACATGGAAACTAGAAATGAATTTCTCATGATTAATGCTAATTAAATTGTTTGAGTTATCTATAACTTTTAGGTATCATTTTATCTTATGAATATCAAATATCACAAGATAAATAAGGCATTGCCACAAAGATCACATCTTTATAAATTGAAACATCTCTTTATTAATTGCCATCATTGTCATACAATATGCAAAAATAAGGTGTTTCTATCTATTGGCAAGTATGAAATAGCAGTTCATAACTGTATTACATGCCTTATTTGCTGAAAATAAACTAAAGTATTCCTATCTATAAAGGCACCACTTGCCCTAAGTAAGAATGCTTTACACTTTACATCTTGATATCATATATCTCAAAAAGTGTTACAAGTTTATTTACATGACACCTTCAAGTAGAGGCTTCAGTCGCCTCCTTCTTCTTTTGTTCTTCCAGGTAGAGAGGACAATTCCTTTTCCAATGTCCTGGCTTTTGACAATGGTGGCAATTTCCTTTCTTGGTCATGCCTCCCTTGGCCTTGAGAGCTGAAGATGGCTTGGACTCCTGGCTAGCTTCAGAACCTTTCTTAGCTTTGCCCTTGCCCTTGCGCTTGGACTTGCCTTTCTTGCTCATGATCACCATCACGGACTTAGGCTTGTCCTTCTTCATCTGTAACTCGGCTGTCCTCAACATGCCCAACAACTCTGACAGTGGCCTATCAAAGTTGTTCATGTTGTAGTTCATCACAAACTGACTGTAAGATTCTGGCAACGATTGCAGTATCACGTCAATAGCCAACTCTTGGCTCAGTGGAAATCCCAGTCTCTGCAGGTTCTCCACATACCCAATCATCTTGAGTGTGTGAGGACCAACTGGATCTCCTTCTATCATGACGCACTTGAACAGCGCCCTAGAAACATTGTATCTCTCTTGCCGTGCCTGATCTTCATACATGTTCCTGAGATGCAGAATCATCTCTATGACACCCATGTTCTCATGTTGCCTCTGCAACTCATGGTTCATTGAACATAGCATCAAGCACTTTGCATCAATGGTATCATCAGAATGCTTCTTGTAAGCATCCCTTTCTGTCCTTGGTGCATTAGGAGCGGGTTCCTCTGGAATTGGAGTATCCAGGACATAGAGCTTACGCTCTTGAGTGAGAACAATTCTCAATGTCCGATACCAGTCGTGGAAGTTTGTCCCATTTAGCTTGTCCTTGTCAAGGACCGATCGCAAAGAAAAGTTGTTGTTGTTTGTTTCCATTTGAACTACAAAAAGGAAAATATGCAATTTAGTCCAAAACTCATTTTTTGACTTATTTGATTGATTTGAAAGTTTGACGATATAATTAGGCCTTTAATTAATTATCGCTCCCACTATTTTACTTTAAATTGATAGCCCTCACCATCAATTCGGAAGATTGCAGCGTACAATCTTCTAGTGGGCAAGATCCTGAAATCCTCTAAATCATGAGTCAACTTTGGCTGATCGCCCACAACTTAGATCTCTCAGGTAGGCAACTCTTGCCAATTGCATCATATGCAACTCTTGATAAGATGTCATCTACAACTCCTTACAATGATCATCTCTATGCCTCAAGGTACTAGATCCCATCTAGATCACCTTGTTAAGTCTGACCCAAAGCAAACACGATGAATATGCACCCTGCTTTGGCAGACCCACACATTCATCCTTCACGCTTCCACGAGATAGACGGTGCACCACGCTTTGGCGTGCCCACACTTGGTCGATCAAGCTTTTCACGTTTGTTGCATTTGGAAGGCATCTAAAACTTAATATTTTAATGAGGGATTTGGTTTTATATACATATACATATCCAATCACCACAATACATAGTACGTATCATATACATGCTATATCCCACAGAAAACATGCACAAACGATAAAAAGTGATGATTATGGCCATCCTAATGTGATTCCTCGAGCCAAGAGGAATTACGGTCATCTAGGTCTACATAATATGCAACCTGTACAAGATGAACTATGTGCCTTGCCATCCGAGTAGATCAACTCATCACATGAATGATCTGTACTCTCCAGCCGGTCGTCTGGGTGCCACCAGCTGATCGATTGGCTCCTCCAACCGATCGGTTCGCCTGGTCGTCGTGCATCTCGTCATGTCCGCCACCCGCTCGTCTCGCTCCTCGAACCGGTCATCAACCAATTGGTTCACTCCTTGAACCGACCGTCTGGAACGTCAACCGATCGGTTCACTCCTTGAACCGATCGTCTGAGCAGTCGTCTTGATGTCTGCCGGTCTTTGACATAACAGGAAATAAAATCTATCCTATTTATTACATTGCTTTAAAAAGGAAACCCCGAGTTACATTTGGGGGGAGCAAAGGTAGGAAAGAATCTCGAATTATTTCGAGTTACATCAGGAATAAGAGAGGGAAGATCGGTGCGCAGACCGAGATGTAAGCAACCACACACAACCAATCACAGATAGGGGTTTATAGGCCATAATCACGCTACACACATCCACCACAAAACTCATTTAAGGGCGACGCGTATCGAGTGCATTAATAATACATATCATATATGTAATTAGGGATTTGTGGATTTAGGATTGGACATGCATAAAGCCGATATTATTCGCATCGTATGTAATAAATAAAGGCGACAAACCAAAAATCGATCATATCGATATTCCTAAAATATAGAGCAGTTGACCTCGCTCTGATACCACTATTGGGTTTTAGGGGAGACAGAGAAGGCAGCGGGAATAAAAATTTTCTCCCCAAACCCATACCGAGGAAACGCGTCAACGTCTATATATTAGGAAAGGATGGTTTGTGGAATCATACCTTGTCCCGAGGCTTGCTTGGCGACAATGCCTCGCGCAATGCGCGGTCTTCAACTCCGGACTTCGACGGTGTCTGTGCTTCTCCTGGTCGCACCGGGACTGACAACTCCTACTCGAACCGGACTTTCGGATGACAGTTGTCCTCCTAAGCGGCAGTGTCCTCCCGCCTCTGTAGTAGTCCACACAGACCACCTGGAACTCCACACTCCTTGTCCCACAAGGAAGTGGAAGGAGTCGCACCCTCCTGTTGACGTACTAGTCGCCAACACGCTCTCCTACCTCCTGTTGCAACTGCAGTTGTCCTTCCCTTGCTGCACCTCCCTTTTGCGGGAAGCACTTGCTCGGGCTCTCTCACGGTTACCAAAACCAGAGAGAACGACAACTTGCAGAGCAACTGGTTGCAATGAGCTGTACTGTGAGAAGCCCCCAATACCCCTATATATATAGGAGAGTCATGGGACAGGGTTCTCCATCCCGGGCAATGCGGGACTAAAGCAAGAGTAGAAGGGTTCGGGATTTTCCACAAAAAGCAACCATCTCGCAACCTGAACTGATCGGTTCACTGCTGAACCGATCGGTTCGGCCATTGAGCCGATCGGTTGGACCTGAGCCGACCGTTTGGGGCACTCCAACCGATCGGTTGGTGCCCTGAACCGATCGATTCATGGTCCTAATCTGGCTCAAAAAGACTTTCTTTGTTTCTTTCCCAATTGGTATCGAATACCAATATTATTCCCAATCGAATTGGGCAATTTGAAACCAAAGGAAAATTCTTGCCGACATGAGTTTCCCAACTGGTCGGTTGCACCAGTTGAGCCGATCGGTTCAACTCTTGAACCGGTCATTTCAAGCTTGGTATGAGACGATCGGCCTGGACACTCCAGCCGACCGGTTCAGCAACCTCAGCCGACCGGTTCATCACATGAACCGATCGGTTGGGAGCACAGGTTGGGCAAAAAATCAGTCAATTGCGATTTCAATCAATCCAATACTCCAATCAATGCGTCCAACACCTTGAACCATACGATATTGAGCCATCGACTGATTGAGTGTTTAATTGAACTACTAAACTCCTTTAGTAATCAATCTAAACATTGCTTTGTGGACAAAACTCCTCTTCCAGGTTAAATCCTATGTGTGTGACCCTGCAGGTCCATTTCACATTGGCAGTGAAAGTCCATAACACTTATGACTTCACAAGCAAAGAGCGGTGCCTAGTCACACATCAGTGCTACCCAAGTGAAAGTAGAAAGTTGGAGAACAACGTTCATCCTAAAATCCATGAATGGTGTTATAGCGAATGTATAATTCCTTTGTCACTGATATCCCGAATGAACTCGAGGCATGGAACAGTCATCCTATCAACGTTCATTCACTTCCTTGATCTCAGAGTATACTGGAAGAGATATGTATGACATCAGTATCATATACTGATTCACACATGTGTGCACGCCTTTCTCAATCCTACTCATCAAGTGGCCATGGATATCATACTCCCTCAGGAGGGACAAATCCCATATCTATCACTCACCCCTCAAAAGCCCCATGTGTCAAAGCCACCCAATCATCACCTTTATAACAACCCATGTTTCAGGACTGCGTTTGATGATGTCAAAGTGTGCTCAACGACATGTGTTGAGTGTAGTGATTTCAGGTCTAAGAATCACACTCACCACCATCACTGTGAGTACTTACTGTGACTACCATCTCATGGTTCCATGTGTCAAACTCACGGTGGGTCTGTCCGGTACACTTGTTCTCTAACAAGTACCTATGTGTTTGGTTTGATATCTCTATATCATGACTAATGAGATTATTTCATCAACCAACACCACAATCTAGTCTTGTGTGTCATTGCTGTCTATCTACCTTCCACAATGGCATCCGACTAGGGACATAACGAGAATGTACAAACTCTTAGCATCCGTATGATCTCATCGTTCAGGTCCTCAACCTGAAAGCATACGTCATTGAGTATTGTCATTCTCTAGACATTCAATATGTTCTATCACTATCTCATATGACTGAACCAGAAAGAATTGGAAGCTCGCCTTTTATGTTTATCAAATCAATCTTATTGTATCCCACCAATCATCCCATGATTGGCTCTCAGGGCATACATACCAACAGAAAGACCCAGGTAGCCGTTAGAGATAGCTGACAAGGTAGTTGGCAGTTGGAGATGAACGTTGCAAACACTTGATCCAGAGAGCTTGTTGGTCGAAAAAACATCGACCGAGTAGGTGTCTCGGTCGACAATTCCTCGACCGAGATGGACTCTGACAGCAACTGCAGAATTAATTAACTAGTCGTTGCTAAAGCAACTAAAGTGTACCTAACAGCTAATTAAGCACTTAGAACCCCCTAGAAAGTGTCTAGAACGTCCTTAAGCACTTGTAGGTCATTCCTATAAATAGGACATGCCTTAGGACACTCAAACTCACCAATCTACACTTATGATACACTTGAGCTTACACTTGCAATTATCAATCTGTTTTGAGAAATTGAGCAACACTTGCATTGGCTATTCTTCTCCTTGCTCCAATTTTGTGTCCTATAGGCTAGCATCTCCTATCCACATCAATTACACTTCTATATACATTGGTTAGGAGATCAAAATACTTGATATAGGAAATCAAGCCTTGAGCTGCAAAGTGGTATTGTAATTTCTATTTTTCCTTCTTATTCCTTTTATCCTTTGTATTCTCCTTGCTACTCCTAGGGTTGGAGGCTGCGGATTGGAGAAGGTTCTTCTCGGTGGAGAAGGTGGACTTCGAACTACTTCAAGAAGGCTATTGCAACGAGAAGCTACTTCAAGAGGAAGGCTACTTCAAGGGGGAGCTTGAAGTTACTTCAAGAAGGCTGCTTCAAGGTTGGTGCAATTACTTCTAGGTGAAGGCTGTTCGAAGGGTTTAGTGAAAGAATTGTAATTTTATGTAAAGTCCTTGCGAGGTAATAAAATTTGATTCTTTCAAAATATCGGTTGGGTAAGAAACCGGGTACTGACTTCCTTAGTATTTGCTAAGGTTGGAACCACTCTAAATCCTTGTCCCCTTGTCCAAAATTTTTTATGGTTGGTTGTTTTAGCTAAATAATTATTGAATTATCTTTAAAATCTTATTCACCCCCCTCTAGTGGTTTTTCAGGAATACCTATAGAAATTACTTACATGGAATACTAGGTAGTGGACCAGTGCAAAATGTATCACAGTTTATATCCCAAGGACGAGGCTTATCTTAAGTGACACAACAAACTGGAGGTGTGATCAACAATAATCTAGAAAATTTCAGAGCAGCCAACATGGTTGTTACGACCCCACCTCCTGATAACCCCCAATTAAGGGAGACCGAGAGGTCGAAGCCGCGCCCTTAACATCCGGATCAAATGTTCGACAATTAACCAAGAATAATTATCAAATTTTAACAGACTAAATGGGAAAACTGTAAGAAAATCAACTTTTGCATACCTTTTTGAAAACTTGGATCTCTAAACTTCTATCCACTTATAGATTCTATTCTAACTAATCCTCCTTGTATTTTACTTTATGTATTTCACAATATGACGATTTTCTATTTGTCCTTTTGGCTTGTACCTAAAACGCCGACAAACAAAACGTCGGTCAGCCGAAGCTGGTATGTGGGGGAAACAATAATCATGTAAATACGTTAACAACATAATCATTCAATTGAACATTTAACAACCAAGATTACATTTTAAATATAATTCCGCGATCCAAGAGTACCCTATCCTCTGTATCATCCCCATTAAACCCCTCATGATCCACCTATCAAGTGAACCAATTTCTAGGGTTGAGTCACATGGAACTACCCATAGGTAGACCACTCCTTAACTCAGGGTATGCTAAAGAGTCTCATGGCACTACACATAGGTAGTCCAGTTTCTAACTCACGGTAACCTAGACCTTGCTCTAGAATTACCCCTTTTTTTAGCCTTTTCAAAGCAACAGAGGTGGACCCAGATCTAGCCAGTTATATATGCACATTTATAGTGATATTCAGAGTCACTTTATAGTTGCATGAAATAAATAGACATCCAACAGTTATTTTCAAGCAACCGATAAAACTTTGGAAATCATCGTGAAAGTAGAGCATTTATTCATAGGCGTAACCACATACCTGATCCAGAGCAATTTGATGTCCAAGCATTGATATTCAATACAATCAAACAAGCAATCAACAATATCCTGAAAAATAGAGCATAGCATCCAAGTGTCATTATTTTATTCAAAACATTCTCAAGATCGAATTGGATTCCACCTTATGATTTCTAGGCCGACCTTAGGGTTTGATTAGGGTTTTATCCCTCATTATACATTTACCACTTTTAATGCTCTGTTAGACCATAAACCCTACTTTCAACATCATAGGCACATTTATCTTGTTCAAGTTTCTTTGAATTTAAAACTCAACAAAGAATTATAGTTCAATTATCAAGGAACCCTAATTACTACAATTCTCATCATTTATGTCAGCAAACCGTAATGTATCATTAATTCTACTTTATACACTAGGAACCCCAAATTATCCACATTAATGATATTTTATACTCAAATTGTATTTATAACAACATAAGTCTGTCTTATTCATGGATTTGCACAATTAAAAACATTAAAAGACATATTCTCCTAAATTAGGGTTTCTAAGCCCATTAATGCAAACTTAGGTATATGAAACCCTAATTTAAGCCAATTATTTACAAAGATCATCCTTTTTTATTATCAACAGGTTAATATTCATTCAAAACATTTAGGGGAACATCATTATATTCAACTATCATCAATTCTAAGGGGTTTTCATTAATTAAACCATTAAAGATGATAACATTATACACTTTTTGAATTTCAAATAGAATCAGGCTTCCATTATACTTTTATTGCATTCCTCTCATTTTTCTAAGCAACTTTCATATATTATATATTGCCATCCTAGTTACCAATTTTGAGTTAAGATTTTTGCAAGAAAAAGATATATTCTGACCAATTGCTAGGTGACACGTCAGCGACTTACCCAATTGAATTCATTTAGGCGGCCGGCTGGTTTATTACTGGAAGGGCAACTTTGCCCTTTCTTTCATTGTTCTTGATCTATAGGCGCTTGAGGGGCAGAGTCATCATTTGGCTCTTATCCTCTCCTACCTTCACGCGATGTCTGCAATGGCGTGAAGTCGTGCGCTCGCGGCCGTGAGGGCCTTCTGTGGCCCTGCGTCCCCACCATCCATCTCTCCACCGAGCAGCCAGATCCCGGAGGTGTGAGGTCCATCCTCCTCCTTGCCTATCCTCTTCTCGCAAGGTTCCCCTCCTGCTGCTCCCGCTTGCACAGACAGGCCCAGCTGCCTGTACTTCTGATGCAGCGGATAATACACCCACCGGAGGTTCTACCCTCGCTTCTCGCTGAGCTCATCTCTGTTCACAGTATGTTATGGAGCAAGTACTGATTGAAGGCTTGCCTTCCCTATGCCGAAACCTGGTGGCGGTCCTTGCCACCATTCTGCTTAGGGCAGTCCGCCAAGAAGGTGAGCGGAAACCTTTCCCCTGACCTTCACACACCAGCACGGCAGTACCAGGAGTTTCAGTACTCCCATCTTCTCCGTCGTACATTGGTGTCCACTCATAGAAGATGGCGTCAATAGGGTCTCTCACCCATACCGTTCATGGAGAAGGAACCTACCCCCGACACCCTCAGTTGCCACCCTACAGGGAGGGGATGGTTCATGGGGAGGAGAAGGCAATGGTTTTTCCTCTATCTTTTTACTATACAACTGCTTAAATAGTTTTAGGTTTAGAGATCCGTAGCAGGATCCCAAGTGGTCTGCAGTTAGGACTCATATTTGGAAAGTTGTCAATACATCCTTTTCTTCCTTTAATTGATTTATCTCTTTTCTCTCTTATAACAAATAGGCGTAGGGGACGCATGCATGGTTTTATTCATTATTTCCCCAATATGGTAAAACATTTATCCATGAGTGATTACAAACTTCTTAGTTGGCACCTCAAAAGGCACCTTATAATATTCTTATAATTTCTTATGATATATCTTTTCCTATTTCCTTTATTTCACATTATCTTTCTTATTAAGATAAGGATTTCTCATTATCTTTCATCTCCTTTCTCATCTTTTCATATTTCTTTTATTAGAAATCTTATGTAATGAATTTCACTCAATTGTGGACATTAATACTTTCTAGAGATTTCTATGTATTTCTCATAATTACATTGCTTAATACCCATTATCTTGTATCTTTTCCTTATATTTGGACTTTTCTTCTTCTTTTTTATTATTATCCAATATTGAATTAATCTAATAATAGAAATCACAAAATTCCCATCAAAAGGGATAATTGCAAAGTAATCCATTATTTGAAGCAAAGCATTCAACCTTTAATTAAGTCCATATTCACAAAAATCATTATATTTCAATTATGAAAACACATACAAAATTGGGGTTGTAACAATGGTCATGATGCACTCAAATTCTAGCATAAATTTGATAGTGCTTATCAAAATATCAATCCACCAAAAGGACTAGCTAAAAGTACTACTACTGCTCTGTCTGCCCTTCGTGTCAATGAAGGAGATTTTACTAGCTAGCATGTAGACTCAGGTGCAACTGACCATGTTATTCAGAACTTAGGTCTCTCTTTAACGTAAGATATATATAGATGGTGATAATATCATGGTGGGTAATGGAAACTTTGTGTTTATATCTCACACTTGTGATAGTAATCTTCGTAACATAACTGTTATACCTCTGAAAAGGGTTCTTGTGGTACTTGACATAAAGAGGAAACTTCTATCTGTGTCCAAACTAACATCAACCTTTCCGTGCTGTGTTATGTTTTTTGATTTGACACTATGTTTTATGTTAAAGACAAAAAGACACACAAGGCATTGGCTGAAGGACCATATGTTGATGGGATGTACATGCTACCAGTCTTCAAGAGTGAACAGTCTATTCCTGCTAGCCATAGAAACATTTTCTTTTCAATTAGATACAATAAAGTTGATGGAGACATTTTTCATAAGTGTCTTGGACATCCCAACAAAGCTGCTCTGCATCGGCTTATTTAGGACAAAGATATACATAATACTTCATCTTACCATGACATATGTAATAGTTGTGAGTTGAGTAAAAGTAGGAGAATTACTTTATTTCATAGTCATAAGATCTGAGCTACCTTTCCAAATAATTCACTATGATGTGTGGCGCAAGGCTCATATAATGTCAATTCACAAACATCTTTACTACGTTTGATTAACTGATGATTTTATAAGATTCAGTTGATTATCTCCTATGAAATATAAAAGTAATTTCTCTATTATCTTTGTTTCCTTTACAATATGGTTTGAACTCATTTTCTCCGCCATTAAAGTTTTTTCGAGTGATGGAGGTGGAGAATTTGTTAATCAAAAACTAACATAGTTCTTTGGTGAGAAAGGCATTCTTCATCAACGTTCTTGTCCTCATGATCGATCACAAAATGGAGTTGTTGAGAGGAAACATTTCTATATAGTTGAACTTGGTCTAGATATGATATTTGAAGCATGTTTACCAAAGACCTTCTATTCTGGTGCTTTGACGCTGCTAACTACCTGATAAATTGACTTGTGAAAGCCATGGTTATCTGGGCTTGGGAAAACATAGACTAGGGTACGAGAGTTTTTTCTATGGACTAAATTTAGAGGAGATGACTATAGTTGTTGGGAAAAGATTATAGTAGTCAGAGGATCCATTCAGATTCTTGAAGAATGTACCAGTAGTCACTAGTTCAACTGAGGGAATCTGAGGGTTAGTAGAGGTTTGGCAGAGGTTTTCGAGTGATCGGGTATGCATAGGAGGCGATGAAGGAGAGTCTACAACTTGTTGTGTGGATGGTTAGCAAGGGGATCTGGGGGTTTCTCAAATAGTGATATTTAGGGTTCCATATAGCGATCCTTAGATTCTAAATTACAAGAGGAAACTGATTGTGAAGAAATCTTAGAAAAATAACAAGGGAATGTGGAGATATTGCTCATAAAAAATTGTGTTAGTGTGTGTGAAAATGAAGAAGGGAGATAGTAGGTTGATGATAGTTTATAGGTCATTCAATTTAGATCAAAGGGTCCATACAAAGACACAACTAAACAAATGAAGTCCTGAAGTAGCTTTTGTGTGTCAGGTAATTAAAAGAATAGAGAAATTAGTTCAAATGAATAAATTCATTTCCTTTTATTTTTATTCTCTGATTTATTTGAGGCAACAAACCTTATTGGAATAATACAAAACTTGAGAACTGACCTAACTAGGACTTGTAGAATCTAGATATACAACTACTTTTTAGTTTAGCATTATCTTGTTATATCTCTTTATATTTTATAACATTATTAAACCATAGTGAAATTTTACAACTAGAATAACTGATACATGAGGAAATCAAATTTGGAATTACTTTATTATAGAGATTATTCAATGTATTATGTAGTATATAAGATTGTTTTCATTTTATTTAAGTAAAAGTTATTTTAAATGTATTCTGAGTTACTATATTTATTATTTATTATCCTTTATATATTATCCATTCATGAGGGACGTATACCCTAAATTATATTTCCTAAACTTCCTCAATGTCATTCAATTACCCTTAAGTTTATATATTCCAAGTTTTCCTAAAAAAACAACTTAGTTTTCAAAATTATGTTATTTGTATTATTAGTATGACCACCAACCTCTAAAGGAAACGAAGAAAGGGAAAATTCAAATTATCTCATTACCTTCCATTTATTAAGACGCCTAAAAATTTTGTTTCATGAATTGTGCCTCAAGTATATAATTAACATAACTATTATATATTTAAGGATTAATGATCACATATTACATTCATTTGTTTGTAATTATCTAAATATAAGAAGGCTCTAGATTTCTGTTATATAAGCTAAATATATTTGATGATACATTTTTATTCTAAGTCCTTACTAAAAGTCTAAGTTAACCAATTTCACCATGGCCAACTAGGAAAGGACATTTAGCTTAAACACTATGTCCACAAGCATCTAATGAACTTTTCCCCCATATAAGTTAGGGATAAAGGGACTAGAACAAATTCTAGAAGAAAAAAGTTTATAAAGACTAGATTTAGTAATAAAACCTAGGTTTCAGTATGTTACACCTACATAGTGATTGTAATTTCGTAATCATTTTTTACTAATTTATCAATTTTTTCAATATCCTTTCTCAAAATTTATTTCTATAATTCAATTAACATTTGTAGAAGTCAACTTTGTCGATTTTTATCGTATACCACAATTATGTGGAATTTGCATTTATGTGCATATATCTGAAGAGTTACTTATTGCGTTCATTATTAAGTTTTTTCTTTGAGGTTATTTATCAATATGTTCATTTGTTATTATACTTTTTCCTTATGATCATATATCAATAAGTTTTTTCACCCTTATAAGCATTTATCTATGACCCAGCTAACCATCTAAAGAGGTATCAAGGGTTAAGTCAACTAAGGAATATTTGTATCCATAAGTTCTTACTCATCATTACTCCATACGAGGTCTAGGGTTTTTGAGTTGGATTAACCATTCAAGGAGAGGGGTTCCAAAGGGTCTCTCTATTTCCTAAAGCTTCATATGGCGGTGACTTGGTTCATGAAACCATAAAAAACATGGAAAAATTTTCTTTTGTACATTTAATATAACAATAAAATAAGTATAATAATAAAAAATGTCATATAAATTCAAAAATGGCACCAAAATATATACTAGAATGAAGTCAACAATTTTCCAACATAATATACCTATACAAACTATTTTTCCATTACTTATTCTATCAAGAATATCTAATTTCCTCAAACACCTAGAAGGTCATACAAAAAAGCTTTTTTTAACTTATAACATGGGAAGGGGAACTTGGTTTTCTATTACGTGATGTCAACTCCTACCAGATCCCTACATAGACATATTCAGGCAAAATTATATTTAAAAGGAATGCCCTACCTAACCATAATGGAGTTATTTCATATCATAACTTGGAAAATGAGTACCCATATTTTAATTGGGATTCAGAATTTGTTATATATGCAGTGCTCAATTTAAAGTGAACATAGATGAGAGCACACTCAAAACACAAAAATCAATTGGGTTAAGGCAGGAACTAGGGTTAAGCTAGCTAACAGTGTACCTCATAGCCCACTTCATAGTAATACCTTATTTTGTAGGACGGAAACCCCAACTAGTATACCACTACTCATTTGTAGATTCGTCAACAATGTTTACAATGTCATCTAATTACATACACAAGGAAAAGTATTGGGACAAGTTAGGACTACTTGTAATATACATATTTACTGATTTCTTAAGATCTAATACGATTCTTGTAAGGAGTGGAACACAAGAGGGAATCCATTCCCTACGTAATTTATTAATAAACCGACCTTGATCCAAATATACTAATATGGATGAAGGAAAAATATACTTGAAATCTACATATTACAGTTACACCATGAAATAGAATGATCAAGATGCAACTTCTAAAGCCCAATAAGAACATCCAAAATTTTAAGTAGATTCTAAGATCATTTCATACCACCTCTAAGTCAACATCTCATGAGATAGAGAATATGTATAGGATAACATTTCCCAAAGGACCAAGAGAGATAGGAGAGAAAAACATAGGTAATTTCTTAATGTAATAAAGAAGTGAAAGATATCTCAAAGTAAATCTATATATATCACAGGTCAACCCTAGTTCACATCAAGGTCATAAGCCACCTATGAAAATCATATATGAAATTAAGGCTAAGTTCATATTAAAATCATAAAATTGTTCTTTAGTTATTAATAGGTTATCAGAATGAAAAGCCTTGTTAATTATATCTTCTGAGTTTATATCACATTTGACTTCATTTTTCTAACTTGTAAATTATTAGATATGAATTTTGTAAATTCTAATCAAATAGAAAATTCCCTTAAAAATCACATATTTTTAGTATTAAAATTGGGTGATTGAACTGATATAATTGGATGGAGAACAAATTTCTTGTTTCAAAACATATTCTATTCTTACGTTTTGACTCTCCAATAATTAGTTATATATTTTCTAAGTTAATGTATGTACTTGGATTTTTATAAATCAAAATATAGGCGTATGAAAAAATATGCCCCTCAATCACGTGCTCTCACTATAGATTTATGAAATGGCAAAATATACAAAATACCACCCAAAGTTCACAGCGGATGGAAAAAAATCAAAACTTGAAATTCCATGTTTCCACTTTGGAAAATCAAAGAGTAAAAGAAAATTACTGGGACAAAGAAAAAAAAGACGAGGGACTTCATCTCTTCCCTTCCTCTCTTGCCGTTACTGTCTCCTAGAGACCTTGCTAACTGGGAGAAATAGTCCACTAATCTTCATTGAACTTATTGAACTATTTCTCAAGTTTAGGGATGACTAGAGGGGGAAAAAGTACCCTCACCATGACCAATTTTTCTACAAAATAGAGCAAAAAGGATAAAAGAAAAACTAGTGAAGAGGAGGAGAAATGGATGTGTCCGCAGAAGTAGGTGAAAGTAAATGAGATTGTATCATGGTTAGAGAGAAACCTAGAGTGCCTGATGAAATAGGTCAGTTATGGCAATGAGGTGTGTTCGAAGGGGAAAAACCATGTGAAAGTCATGGTTATCTGGGCTCAGGAAAACATAGACTAGGGTATGAGAATTCTTCCTGTGGACTGAGTTTAGAGAAGATGATTGTAGTTGCTGGGAAAATATTGTAGTGGTTTGAGGAGCCATTCAGATTATTGAACAATGTACCAACGATCACCAGTTCAATTGAGGTAACTGGAGGGTTACTGTGTGTTTGGCAGAGGTTTTTGAGTGCTCAGGTATGTGTATTGGAGGCGATGAAGGAGAGTCCACAACTTGGAGGGTAGATGGTTAGTGATGGTGGATATGGAGGTTTCTCAAATAGTGATATTTAGGGTTCCATATAGGGATCCTTAGATTCTAAATTGAAAGAGGAAACTGATTGTGAAGAAATCTTAGAAAAATAATAAGGGAAAGTGGAGATATTTCTCATTAAGGAATTGTGTTAGTGTGTGTGAAAAGGAAGAAGGGAGACAAAAGGTTGATGATAGTTTATAGGTCATTCAATTTAGATCAAAGGGTCCATAGAAATCTAGTACTAAACAAATGAAGTCCTGAAGTAACTTTTGTGTGTCAGGTAATTAAATGATATATAAATTAGTTCAAATGAGTAAATTCATTTCCTTTTATTTTTCTTCCCAAATTTATTTGAGGTAGCAAACCTTATTGGAATAATACAAAACTGGACAACTAACCTAACTAGGACTCATAAAATCTAGATATAAAACTAGTTTTTAGTTTAGCATTATCTTGTTATGTCCCTTTATAATCTATATAAGGCAACTAACGTTGTTAAACCGCAGTGAAATTTTACATCTAGAATAACTGATACATGAGGAAATCAAATTTGGCATTACTATATTATAGAGATTATTCAATGTATTACAATGTACATAACAATGTTTTCATATTATTTAAGTAAAAGTTATTTTACATATATTCTTAGTTGCTATATTTGGTATTTATAATCCTTTATATATTATCCATTCATGAGGGACGTATACCCCAAATTATATTTCTAAACTTCCTCAATGTTAGTCAACTATCCTTAAGTTTATATATTCCTAACTTTCCAAAAAAACAACTTAGTTTTCCAAATTATGTTATTTGTATTATTAATATGAACATCAACCTCTAAAGGCAACTAAGAAAGAGAAAAGTCAAATTCTCTCATTATCTTCCATTTATTAAGATGCCTAAACAATTTGATTCATGAATTGTGATTCAAGTATATAATTAACATAAATATTATATATTTAAGGATTAATGATCACATATTACATTCATTTGTTTGTAATTATCTTAATCTAGGAAGCCTCTAGATTGCTATTGTAAAATTTAAATATATTAGATGATACATTTTTATTCTAACACCTTACTAAAAGTCTAAGTTAACCAATTGCACCATGGCCAACTTGGAAAGGACATCTAGAGTAAACAATATGCCCACAAGAAGCTAATGTACTTTTCCCCCATATAAGTTAGGGATAAAGGGATTAGAACAAATTCTAGAATCAAAAAGTATATAAAGACTAGATTTAGTAATAAAACCTAGGTTTCAATATGCTACACCTGCATAGTGATTGTAATTTCCTCATCATTTTTTACTAATTTATCAATTTTGTGAATATCCTTTCTCAAAAATTATTACTATAATACAACTAACATTTGTAGAAGTCAACTTTGTCGAGTTTTATCATATACCCCAATTAGGTGGAATTTGCATTTATATGCATATATCAGAAGAGTTACTTATTGCGTTCATTATTAAGTTTTTTGTTTGAGGTTATTTATTAATATGTTCATTTGTTATTATACTTTTTCCTTGCGATCATATATTAATAAGTTTCGTCAACCTTAGAAGGATTTATCTATGACCCAACTAACCATCTACAAAGGTAAAACGGGTTAAGTCAACTAATGAATATTTATATCCAAAAGTTCTTACTCATCATTTCTCCATACCAGGTCTAGGGTTTTCAGGTTGGATTAACCATTCAAGGAGAGGGGTTCCAAAGGGTCTCTCTATTGCCTAAAACTTCATATGGCAATGTCTTGGTTCATGAAACCATATAAAATATGGAAAATATTTCTTTTATAGATGCAATATAATAACAAAAAACTCTAATAATAAAAACTTTGTCATATAAATTCAAAATGGCACCAAAATATATACTAAAAGGAAGTCAACAATTTTCCAACATAATATACCTATACAAACTATTTTTCCATAACTTATTCTATCAAGAATATCTAATTTCCTCAAACACCTAGAAGGTCATAGAAAAAAGCATTTCTAGCTTATGACATGGGAAGGGGAACTTAGTTTTCTGTTACATGATGTCAACTCCTACTAGATCCCTAGGTAGACTTATTCGGGAAAATCTATATTGAATATTTTTTTTCAAAGGAATGCCCTACCTAACCATAATGGAGTTAGCTCATATCATAACTTGGAAAATGAGTATCTTGTTAGAGGGAATCCATTCCTTACAATGTATTGAGTGTGATCTTATCAATGTTCACTTTAAGTTGAGCATTGCATATATAACAAATTCTAAAACCCAATTAAATTATGGGTTAAGCGGGGAACTAGGGTTAAGCTAGGTAATAGTGTACCTCATATCCCACTTCATAATAATACCTTATTTGGTAGGACGTAAAACCCAACTAGTATGCCACTACTCATGTGTAGATTCCTCAACAATGTTTACAAGGTCATCTAATTGCATGCACAAGGAAAAGTATTGGGAAAAGTCAGGATAACTTGTAATTTTTATATTTACCGATTGTATATGATCTAATACCATTCTTGTAAGGGGTGGAACACAAGAGGGAATCCATTCCTTACATATTGATTAATAAACCTATCTAGATCCAAAGATACTAATATGGATGATGGAAATAATTTATTTTTTTGTTAAAATAATGATACACAAGAAACAATATGATATGAAGAAAATCAAATTTGAACTACTAAATTTTCACAAAATATTTTGTTTACATTGTTGCTCACCAAAAAGGTGGAACTACAAAAAGAAAAGTTTTAGTTAAACAAATACAAAGGTCTCATGGTAGAGGGAAACCTGGTCATCCCAAGAGATCTTCAACATCTCAATTATTGAGCCAAGTTGCTCTGGAGTCATGTTCCTATTAAGAACTTATGACTAGGTGGGTTTGGGGACATCACCCAGAAAAAGGAAACAAAACAAAACGGTATGATTCAATAAAAACCAATATATGTGCGCATATATATATATATATATATATATATATATATATATATATATATATTGCTTGCACATTTAAAGATACAAGTATAAACATAAGGATGTTCCTAGTCAAAAATGGTTATAAGAAAATTGAGTAAATTAAGGGGAAATATATCAAGGAAAGAGACATCATCAAGAGTTCATTAATTAACTTGTCAATTACTTGCATAACAAACATGATAAAATCATCTATGTTTTTATATGTGACAAACTAGAATAATATAAAAAATGTAGGTAGGAAATAACAATATACTATAAACATGGGGTGAGAAAAAATGAGACACATCTTCTCTATAACATGGAGTGAGTAGAAAAGATACACATTTTCTCTTAGCATGACGGGATACACATCTACTCCATAAAATTCATTACATGAACTATCACCTCTAAAAAGTATATGGTGTGGGAATATATCACATCTACACAAAAAGATCATATATTAAATTATACTAATAAGTCACCATATGTGCATAACAAAAGAACAATCAATTACATCAAACATATCATGGTTAAGAATAAGCAACTTACAGTTCAAATCCCTTAATGAACATAAAAATTCTCACAAGTATCAATGTGAAGAAAGGTATATTTCAAGATGATCTATAAAAGTATTAAGGACTTTATCTAAGAGAATCATACCTCATTATGAAGAAATAAGAGTTGAGCCATATAAGTGCCCAAATTAGATATAGGGATGCACATACCTGGAAATCAATCTTAATATGTCTAAGGTCTACCCTAAGTCCACATTAGGGTCTCAAACACCTAAAAAAGTGTTTGCTATTGATTAGTGTTAAACCCAATAAGTCACCTATCTATATGTGTGGGTTCAGGTAGCAAGATCAATACTATATTTAGAGAATAGTTTTATGATAGTAAAACACTTTTGTAACATTTTTCTGATGGTCTAATCAATAGTCATGCATTTTCTAAGATAACCTCATTTACCAAATTTATAATAAATCCTGAGAAATGACCGTATTACCCTCACCTCGGGTCTGATACCATTATGTATGACATGGAAAATTGGTCATCCAAGTATTGCCAAATAACTTGCTCAGAAAAAGAAAATAGAGGGAAAGAGAGGAATATACACTTGACTTAGCATGATGAAAAGAAAACCATAAGGGGTAAAATGATTACTTTACCACCTTCATTGCGCGTCAAATGAGAGAACACAATAACAGAGCATAGCGAACACAAAGGGGAAACCTAAAACTAGATATCAAGTTCAAGGGTAGAAGAAGGCATCTTGACCTCAGAACCAGGTCATGAGGTTCTTCCTATCTCAATGAACTATTGGGAAAACTCCGGGATGAACAGGAACATGGTTGAACCCAACCACCATTAGACCTATCAAACTGGGTCAAAATCTACAATAACCTATGGATGATGCACGTAGTTCAACACACCAAAAACTAGGGCCTTAATCCTAGATTTTAACCATTTCTACAACAAAACAACCAATTCAGGGGATTTATTAGTATAGAAAAGGCCGATCCATAAACAATGTTTTTAATATTGAATTCCCAACCCAAATCACTTTGAAAAAAATTGAATAAGAAAGTAAATATATGTTGTTGATGGTTTGATTATTCTAAAACAAGGAAGCAAAATTTTTAATCAAATAAAAGTTGCACTAAGAACAAGTAAGGAAAGAGTTATGCTAAGAACTAATAAAGAAAGAGTTATGCTAAGAAAAATTAAAGATAGATTATCTATGAGTAGAATAAAATTGCAAGCAAAGAAAAGAGCGATTGGAAACTACTCATGATCCATGGAGATTAAAGCAAAACTAATGGAAGGAATATAGGAGGCCATAGACTAGAGGACAAAGAATCCAAAAAAGGATCTTAGCTAGTGACAATTAAATGACCTTCCCTCTTAGTTCCTTGCTCCCAACAGGAAAACCAAGAACAAGATAGAAAAGAACTAATTTTATTGCAAGAAAAAGATTACAAACGGCAAGAATCGAAATAACAACTGTTGAAATGAAAAGTGCAGGTAAAAATAAGTTGGATCCCCTTTCTTGTGGAGTCCCCTGTCCTTTTATAGAGGAAGGAGGGGTGGAAACCAAGAATGCAGAGAGAAAGGAATAGATGGTGGCTATTGAAAAGCCCTACTTGCACGTTGCAAAACAATAGTTTGTAGCCTGAACTGATTGATTCAGGCCTGAAGGGTCACAAAAGAAAATTACAATCCTAAACGGGGAGGCGACATTGGCTTGTTAAAATCTTCAACATGAAGCAATCTTCAATCGACCGTATGGTGAATGAAACAACAGTTGGCATCTGAGTGAGCACAAACCAAGGGAGAAACCCTAAGGTGATGTGGTGACACACTGCTAAAGAAACTTGGTTGTGAAGAAACCTGAGATGACCATTTTTAGAAATTGAGACACTCAGGTAGTGCACCCAACTAAATGGTTAGATGGTGGAGTGCTCGTCTTGGCTGTTGAATAGCCTCAGTAAAAGTTGGAGTTGAGGGCTGAAACAACCATCTGGGCTCTGAGCTATGGCACACTTCATAGACAAAACAATCATTTCAAGATATGAGCTAGTTGGCTCACATATTGAAATTGTCCAATATTGTACTTTGAAGGAAAAATATCAAAATATAAATGAATAAGATAAGAATTTGAATTGTTGGTCAAAAAGTGACTAGTTGCAATTATTTGTGAAAATTATAAAAAAGGGAATAAATTCCTATGAAAATACTATGAAAATCATATTCAAAATGAGATGAATATACTTTGATGCAATGGACCGATCCATTTAAGTTGAGTTTGAGTGATGAAATTGGTCACCTGTAAAAATTAGTTAAAACCATACCCACTCATTTATATAGAGGATTTCATAGGTGACCAACAGACGACCCAGTTAACCAAAGAGAATATATATATATATATATATATATATATATACATATATATACATATATTTATATACCTATTAACTGATATTTCTAATTTAGCATAACTTGAATCATTAGATTTAGTTGCAACATTTATATTCACTTTGTTTTGTATTTGCAATAGACAACAACAAATACTAGTACTTACTGAATTTTTTATGTTCATGTTAAAATTATGTGATGCCTTTGTGATATTTTATGTATAAATACTACATGAATTTTCCTCATTTTAAACCAAAATACAATGAATAGAATCGATATTGGTTTAATGCCAATAATTGAAGCCGTTTTACTATGCCCAGAATACATTTGTATCCATGATTCCAAATTAACTGATAATAGATGATATTGATTTAATATTATATCAAGCATTTCTATTGCAATTTTTCAATTATTATATGATAATTTATTAACTTTCTATACATGGAAAGAGATAGACTATTAGTGATAGTACCAATTTTCTAATCCTGTCAATTTGTACAAATTTTACAAAGAAGATTTGTTGAATTCAAAGGGGTATAATGATATAAGATCTATTCTTCTTTGCTAACTAGATAAGGACATTTTGCATAATTAAAAAAGGAAAACAAATTTTCAAAAAGACATTGTATGCAAAATAAAAAGAAAAAAATATAATGCTAAAAAGGAAATATAAGGGGGATGGAATAGGAAGATACCACCCACCTCCACCCTAGACTTAGAAATTTGCTCGTTCTGAGTAAATCTCAAACTCGAGATGGAGGGATGAAGATCACTATGGCGGTAGATAATGAGGTGACCAGAGTAGATATTGTCCATCTCGTGAGAGGGGTGAGGGGGATGGAGGAAGGAGTAGGGACGATGATGTCTAAAGTGTCACTGGATGGAGAGTGATGCATGTGGTGGGGAGGCTGAACAACCGTCTGGCTAACTAAAATGGGCAATAGAGAAGGAAGCTCAGCTCAGTAGAGGAGGGAGTGTTGTTGGAGTTGACGACTGAAGTTGCAAGCCTGTCAGTTGGTTCCGCCAAGTGGGCGGCTAGAGGAGAGGATGTAGGGAAGAAGGAGGGAAGCTAAGGTCAACGACAACTAGGGTTTGGATGCTCGTTGTGTGGGATTTGCTAGTCCCGCCCATCCCCATTTTATGGAACCCTTGTGAGCAATGAGCTAACCATTTTGCCTAATGAACTAGCCATTTCACAGGTCATGGGTGGGTAGAATGCCTTATATCTCTGGAGGTGGTTGCTCATTTGAAGTGGCAGGACTTGGGGTTGAGACAACCATTTTTATATTTGATCTGATCAACTCAATCGTTATGGGAATATTTGATATGTTTTTCTTCTAGAGCCTAGCACGAGGTGTGAATGATGCTCTCGAGGACCCAAAATGACTATTCTGCTATGCGAAACACCTGGTTTGTGGGGCTGAGATGGCTTCAAAAAATTTATTGTGTTGGGGTGGTTGGTTGAGTAACCAAGCGAATGTTTTTAAAGAAAAGCTAAGCTGAATAAGAGAATAAGGAAAAGGTTAGCTAATCCAATTAAAAGGAAATAAAGTGAAAAATAAAAAAAAGGGTTGCCTCCCACACAAGCGTCCAGTTTTATGTCGAAGGCCCGGCAATAGTGGTATCTATCAAGGGTGGGAAGAATTTGGGCTTGGACAGGGGGTGTTGTATTGACTCGATTGCTTTCCTTGGAGCCACTCCATATTCATTGTTTGAGTTTCTTGGAACATATCCTATATGGCTTGGTGTACATATGTATACCAAGGACAATGATTGGGACCATAATTGATAGGTTCTCATGGTTCATATGTGACACAAAATGGTTATGGGGGGCACAAAGATAATTTTCAGAAGATGTAGAGTTTTGATTTAATAACGGGTGCCCGATCATTCCACCATATTGTCCTCTAATGTCAAGGGGAGTGGATTCAAAGGTGATAATTGGAGACTTCATTAATGGCATTTAATTGTTATTTTGGAGTTGTAATTGGTATCAGAAACTCATAATGAATCAGGTGAAAATCATAGATAGGTGCTTCAAGGGTAGAGGGGGGAGGAATATGGGAGTGGTGTGGAAAGTGGTAAGAGGTATGGGGAGATGTTGTGGAATTGGGGGCTCTTAAGCAGTGACATTGGGTATTATAAGGGAGGACATAGTGGGAAGTGGTGTCTCCATCACCATGGGGCTAGCTGGCACGACTTCAATCTGTTTCATATCTTGATTATCCTCCAGAGAAATATGAAATTCTATCATTGGTGGCACCTCAAAGTCGAGGAAGTGTTGTTCCGTCTAATTAAACTGGTCTATGTAGTCGAGGAAGTAGTCATATTACTCTTTGATATACTTCATTTTATCCCAAGAGGCTTGGAAGCTAATAAATTCCACTCCCACTCTAGGGTGAGAAGTCATGTCTCAACATCAATAAGCATTTTGGTGGTGGTGAGGAATGGCCTGCCAAAGATAAGTGGGTAGAAATGATCCTCCTTCATATTTAGCACCACAATGTCACATGAAATGTAGAATTTTCTAACTTTAATAGGCACATAATCAATAATGCTCAGTGTCTTGATAATAGAATAGTCTTCTAGTTAAATACTCATATGAATGGGTCATACATTAGTGAGATCAAGTCTACTACACATTCTCAAGGGTATGATAGAGATGTTTGCTCCCAGATCGGCCAATACTGATTTGATGGTAGAATTGCCAAGAGCGCACGTGATCCCTAAGGATCCTAGATCTATTCGTTTACGTGTTAGCTGATTTTGGATAATGTTTGATGTGGTTCTAGCTAGATTTACCATTTCCAATTCTTCGATAATGTATTTACGATTGATTAGGGCCTTGAAATTTTTTTTCCACTTGGGCATTTCAACCATAACGTCCAAAATTGGGATGTTGATGCATAACATCCTCATTTTTTCTTTGAACTTGTTGAACCTAAAGTCCAACTGAGTCATCTTCAGTAGTCCAGGGAAAGGCATTCATGGCTTATATATGGACACGTATTCTTGTGTAGTGGATGATGTTAGTGTTTGTGGGATAATCACTTCATCATCTTCACCTTGCTCAATATTTCAATGGGTAGGATTTATCCTTTCTGCTGTGGTGAGGCCAGATCGAGTAGTCACAACCTTGAGTTGTTCTATATGTTTGGGATTATTTCCTGGTTGGATGATAAAGGTGCTAGTGAGAGGTTTTTGTTGGGCAATAAGACGGTCCAACAGAGCATCAATTCCCTTTTGGTGGTCCTTTTGGGAAGGGTGATCTTCTTCAAGGTAGTTATCCTCTCACTATAGAAGGAAGGAGTGGGGATGTTCAATTGCATTTGTGGCGGTGGTTTGTTCAAATTTTGATACTGTTACCCTTGGTAGGGCTCTCGATTTTGGAAATTACCCTTGTAATTTCCATGATTACCAAAGTTCCTCTAATATTTGTTGTTGGGAAAGCATGGTGGTGGGTGATTTTAGGCATGTAGTTGAGGGGGTCTTTTCTGGGGAGGAAGTTGGGGAGAATTTTCAACACCCAATATATTTCCATATTGGAATCTAGGGTGGGTTCTGACTTGATTCAGGTTATAATATACTTGAACAATATGTTATGAATGGAGATGAGGTCATCCATTTGTTGTCTAACCTCATGTTGCATGGGAATATTGTAAAGATATTTACATTGTAGGGTCATGTGATCATATCCTTAGCAAATTCCACAAAGAGAATCTACAACCTTTAAATGTTGATTGCACTCTCCTCTCATAGGCATTAAAAGAAGACTCTAGGCGATCATGTTTCAAAACAAGAAGCTTAAGAGTTTTGGCAATATCCATAATGTGGGGATTCTCCTCATCCTTGTCTACCTTGAGGACCCCATCGGTCCCTCATTTTTCTTGGGTTTCAAAACTACGTTTTACAACCTCCCAAGCACCATCCAGGCTTTGAAACATGAAATTTCTCCTAGATGAGGTATCAAGAAACACTCTGTGGTTGTTGTCAACACTACAGTAGAATATATCAATAAATTCGGTGTGGGGGATATCATGGTGGGGTCAATGACAGAGTAGGTTTTTAAACCTCTCCCAACCTTCTCATAGGGTCTCACTTAGGATCATGCTAAATTGGGTAATTTGTCCCTTGATTTCATAGGTGAGAGAAGGTGGGTAATATTTCTCCAAGAATTTGGATTGAAGAGAATCTAATTAGTGATGACATCTTCTCCTTCCAAGGCATTATACCAATGGATGGCTTGGTCAAAAAGAGAATATTTGAATAATCTGAGTCGAATATCATCCTTGGATATCCTTGGGGTCTTATGTAATGAACATCGATCAGAAACCATTGGAGATGGTCTTGGCAACTGTCATCTTTGTTGCCAGAAAAATGGTTGGCCTACAACATGGTGATCCAATTTTTTTGGATCTTGAACTATGGGGTAGTGATGTCGGGTGGCACAATAGGATGTTGTGTATAGGTAGTTTTAGGGACTGAGAAATCCTTCAACTATTTTTATCGTTCATCATCATGTAGCAAGGTATCTCTGGATGCCTGTTTGGCCGCAAAGGCCTCCCTTTATGCAGAAAGGGCCTACTCGGTCCTATGGGTTACTTCCCCGTCAATCCTTAGTCAATTTTCTCAAATTACATGATGGAACATTCTTTCTCTTCTGGGTAAGAAACTAGAGGAACATAATCAATGTTCATCGAGCATCTTATGCATAATTATAATTGAAAGAAAATAGTGATTGTAGAAAAATAGAGTGACGAAATGAAAACTCGACAGAAGGAGTAGTAGTACTTGTTTAGTGGTATTTGGAAGGAAGAAAAAATTAAAAAAATTTTGTTAAACTTTTTTTGGGGTTCAATAAGCAATTTGTTGTCCCCAAAAATGGCACCATTTTGATGCATATCGTTCGACACACCAAACACTACTGTCTTAGTCCTAGAGTTTAACCTTTTTTTATGGAAAAACAACCAATTAAGGTAATCTATTAGTATATGAAGGGTCCATCCACAAACCACATTTTAAAGATTGAGTTCCCAACCCAAATCACTTTGAACAAGATTGAACAAGAAAGTAAAGATCTATTGTTGAAGGTTTGATTATGCCAAAACAAGTAAAATTTGCAATGAAATATAAGTTACACTAAGAACGATTAGGGAAAGAGTGATGCGAAGAACAAATAAAAAAATAATTATGCTAAGAAAAATTAAAAAGAGATTAGCTATGAGAAAAATTAAATTGCAAGAAAACAAAAGAGCATGGGAAACAAACGGTTGAGAAAATGGGAATGAATCGATGATAAAAGATATCAGGGTTATGGGTGTTACAACCATATCTAGTATGAAACTAGATCGAGAGTTCTAGAAGACAAAACAAGTTAGTTGAGGGCATGTGAAAAAATTTGCAAATGCAATCTACAAAAGAATAACTCCCTACAAACACATTAGTCTTGGTATTTATAGATCGTAGCCTGATAATTCCAATAAAGATCCATCTGAGGTCTCATCTAGATTTTTATGCATTTGTTTGGTTGTTCTGAGCCTTGGGTTCTGGGATCTCATTCCCCAAGACTAACATTCTATAGAAATGAGAGATCAAGTCATTTAAATCATGCAATTATCCAAATAAAATACCATCTAACTAATATCATCATATAGAAATTGATCTAGTCTACATTATGGCTATTATGATACTCCCCACGCCCCAATATTGAAAACTACTCACGATTCATGGAAATTAAAGGAAATGAAATGGAAGGAAGAGAGGAGGCCATAGACTAGAGGATGATAAATTAAAAAAAAGGATCTTAGCTAGTGATAATTAAATGACCTTCCCTCTTAGTTCCTTGCTCCCAACAAGAAAATCATGAACAAGATGGAAAAGAACTAATTTTATTACAAGAATGGGAGCATGGAATGCAAGAATGGAATACAAAAAGTTTGATTCCCTTTCTTGTGGAGTCCCCGGTCCCTTTATTGGGGAAGGAGGGGTGGAATCCCTAAAAGGGGGGAGAGGAAGGAATGGGAGGCAATTGTTGAAAAGCCATGCTTGTGCACCGCAAACTGACTGGTTCGCAGCCTGAACCGATTGTTTCAAGCATGAAGGGGCATAAAAGCAAGTAATACCCTAATGGGGGTGGCGAAGTTGACTTGATCAAATCTTAATTATGAAGTGATCTTGAACCAACCGCTTGGCAAATGAAACACTTGGTTGGTATCTAAGTGTGTGCGGACCAATGGAGAACCCTAAGGTGAGGTGGTAGCATGCTACTAAGCAAACCTAGTTGTGAAATGATGTGATGATTTTGAGTCACATTTATAGACTTGTTTGATATGTGTTTTATGCATTTATTAGTCATTTCCATAGTTAATGTTGCATAATTCATTCACTTTGGTCTATGCTACTTCTTTATGTCAATTTTCCCCTATTTCAGCATTTTGAGTATTAATTGTCAAAAGAATATGTTTTGTGTGGACTTATGTGGTTTCGTGTGTCAATTTTAGGAAAAACAAGTATCTTCTACCGTCGATACCATCGACGGTGGTCGATACCATCGACCGGACCACAGGTTGCCAGCCACAACGACCAGAAGAAAGTCGATACTATCGACAGGGTTGTCGATGGTATCGAGATACCATCAGGTTGCTGGCGAGAAGTGAGTCGATACTATCGACTCATATGTCGATAGTATCGACGGGAGGAGCTACATCGATACATAAAGACAAAACCGTCACTACAGGTTCGTCAATGGTATCGAGATGACATCAGGCGCAAAGACAAAAGAAAAGAAGGACTTCCGATATTGCACTAGGTCGATACCATTGACCCGCGTCGATGGTATCGACACCGTCAGATATGAGTTTGTTTCAGATTAATCTTAATTGGACGGTTGTGATTAATTGGCAACGTAATTCGGGAAATATACCTAATGACGGCGCCCAAGAGAGGGACATCACGTCATTAGCCGCTGCACACATCCCGGAGAGGAAAGGAGAGAGGAACGGAGCACGAGAGCATGCCCCAGCCGATCTGGACGCTGAAGAAGATGATTTGCACCACCGAAAGGAGGGAGAACGCGTATTCCATGCTAAGGATCTCTTGGATCTTCTCCGTTCAGGGGTTTCACCACTCAATCACATTTTTCTTCATGTTTCCCTTTTTCTACTCTACTTTGTACTCTGAGATGAACAAGCGGGGCTAATCCCCTTTGTCTTTAGGACCGGGAGTAGCCCGGGAATTCATTGTATGACAATTTTATCATAGTAATTCATCTTTTATCTCTTAAATCCATGGTATAATTTCGTTTTCTCCAATATATTGTTATGCTTGATCACCATAATGATAATTTAATGCCCTTAATTGCTTTGAAAGAAGAATTAATGGTTGAAAAGAGACATAATTTACATTAATTGACAAATCCCTTGAACAAGGCGGTGTAAGATTAATGGTGGATACCGAGAGGTCATTTTTAATGCACCTGGTTTAGGGTATAGGTTACTACGACGGTGGAACCGACCTAGACATAGGTAGTGAATTGTACCACGATAGTGGGCAATTCTGATTTCAGGCCACTACCCGGATAGAGAGATAAAATTGAGTGACTAAATAGAATTTCATACAATGAAAACCCATGGTGAAACCGCAATCCTAAAGATCTCCTTTTGAATTGATTCAACCAAACATTTAATCGATTGCTTGTTTTGTTTAATTATTAATTTCTTTTAATTTGAATATCAACTCTCAACTATTTAATCTGCTTAGCTGATCGCGAGTAGTTAGTAGGAGTCTTCGACAATTTCACATATCCCTGAGTTCAACTCGAGCCTCACAAGGCCTATATTACTTCGATGCGTTCACTTGCGTTTCTGCGTACGGTAAATTTGCGTCAAGTTTTTGGCGTCGTTGCCGGGGATACAACAATTTGTCGGCACTTCGAGTGCTGCAAGAGGCCACTCTAGGCCACATTTTTTTTATCATTCCAAAAATTTATAATCTATTTTCTAAATATTTGCAATCATCAAGCACTATACTGAAATTTGATTTTTCTATTTTCAGGTACTGTGCATGGTGCAGATGCGTAGTACTGACTACACGAGGCACGCACCTGAGGTTCCACTGCAGGGACCGAAAGACGAAGGCGAGTATAATCAAGACCTTCTGGAGGATATACTCTCTCAACCTGAAAAAGAACAGATGGACGAGCCACAGACAATATGGGAGAAGATCAAGGCTTCTTCCTCATCCTCTTCCAAGGGGTTGATCAAGAAGCAAGCAGTGAATATTCCGACATACAAGATTGATCATTCTTTAATCAACTTGGTGAAGTCTAATGCTTTCCATGGGCTAAAAAATGAAGATCCTGTCGCACACATAAGTCAATTTTTGGAGAATTGTGATATGATAAAAATCGACAGATTTCCACAAGATGTGCTCTACTTGAAGCTTTTCCCAAGTTCTCTAGCTAGAAACGCGCGAGAATGGCTACACAACTTGGACGATGAATATGTGGAGTCTTGGGACCACATGGTGGAGGTTTTCTTTGAGAGGTTATTTCCACCCGAGAAGACCAATGACATGATCAGAAGATCCACAACTTCACCCAACAAGTAGGAGAGACCTATTCTGAGACCTAGGAAAGGTTTCAGATTATGCTCAGGTGGTGCCTGCATCACGGGCTTGATAAGGAGACACAGGTCAAGATCTTCTATTTTGCTCTCTCCGAGCATGATAGAAGCAACCTCGATTCAGCCGGCTCAGTATTTTTCTTGAATAATACGGACACTAGATGCTGGGAAATCCTAAGGAACATGGCCAAGAAACAATCGTGGGGCGAAAGAGGCGCCGTGGAGCAGGTTCGGGTGGCAGGTGAATCTAAAGAAATAAATGAGCTGAATGAGAAGATGGATCTTGTCGCAAAGAAACTACTTGCAAAGGAGGATACTGAGTCTGAGGATGAGGCTCAAGTTAAATTCATGAGACAACAACAAGGCTACAGGAACAATGACTATTCATGGAGGAAAGATAAGAAGTTCTCCTGGAAGGATCCAAACAACTTCTTGCAGGATCCAGAAGCTAAACCCCAGCCAGTAGCGGAGGATAAGAGCACAGAGCTGCTCAATCAAGTGATAAAGAAAAATCAATAACTCATGACTACTTTCGGCCAGCAAATAAAGCAACAAGGGGAGTTTATGAACCAATTTGGGCAGACACTGCAGAGCCACATGGCTCAAATGAGGACAATAGAGACATCCATGGCACAAATGGCAGTAGAGAATGCCAATTTGAAGAAGCCGGCGCATCCAGGTTTTCCGGGTAATATGAATGTTCTACGAGGAAACCAGCAGGCGAAGGCCATCTTGCTAAGAAGTGGCAAGAAATTATTAAATCCCAGGGCCGATGAAACAAGCAAACCTCAAGCTGAAATTGAAGGTGAGGCCACTGAGGAGTTTCCCGTACCGGTCACAGAACCAGTTGATGACACAGCAGTGGATGCTATTGAAGATCCTATTGCATAGGATGAGGAGCCTCAGAAAAGGACACCCTATGTGCCACCGCATCATAGGGCACAAGCTGTCCCGGTCCCTTATCCGAACAGTGACAAGGCAAGGAAGGTAGACACCCAATTTAAAAAGTTTTTAGACAGCTTCAGAAAGCTTTCAGTCAACATTCCTCTATTGGAAGCTATTGAGCAAATCCCGTCTTATGGAAAATTTCTGAAGGACATCATCACCAAGAAGAGAAAAATCCCGGACACAGAGGTTATTGTGCTTAAAGAGCAGGTGAGTGCCTTCATCATGGGCACATTGCCACCAAAGAGGCAAGACCCGGGCTGTTTCAACATTTCATGCTACATCGGGAAAGTCAAATTTGGTGAAGCACTATGTGACTCAGGGGCGAGCATTAACTTGATGCCACTTTCTACATTCAAGAAGTTGGAATTAAAGGAGTCACGGCCAAGCAACATGACAATCCAGTTGGCGGATAATTCCGTGGTAAAACCATATGGGATTTGTGAAGATGTGCTCGTGAAAGTGGATCGATTTGTATTTCCAGCAGATTTTGTCGTCATGGAGATGCACGATGAATAAGGCAATGAGCTACTTCTCGGACGACCATTCCAAGCTACAGCCGATATGATACTTGATATGGGGAGAGGTCGTTTGACCTTAGGTATAGCTGATGACCGATTTGAGATGGTCATGCCTTCAAGTGCCACTTCACCTAAATCCAAGGAGCAATTCCACATGATAAAACATTTTGATAATAACATCTCACTTTGTCTAGGGAAGCCATTTCTAGATATGGCTCATGTAATGACCAAGGTGGACAAAGGGACTTTGGCTGTAGACATCATGGAGCAGACCAAAGTGGTATCCCTTTGCAAGGCTGTAGGGTTCCCGAATGATGAGGATGAGGACATTCCTCCCTCTACGGAGGATGATGCTATAGCAAATTCGGTTTTTGATGCATATCCAGAATTACCATTGGAGGCTTGCTTAGTCAATATCACTCATGATTGGATGAGAAGCAAATCACTCAAGAAGTGTTCCAAGATGCTTCAGATGTTGCCATGCTTCTATGCGAGGTATTATGAAGATTTAGGCGAAATTCAACCACCGCTTCAATCATCTTTAATCAGCCCGCCGGAGTTGGAGTTAAAGCCACTGCCACCGCACCTCAAGTATGCTTTTCTAGCCGAGGAGGACAAGTTACCTGTGATCATTTCTACTTATCTGGGTGCCGAGGAGGAGGATCAGTTGTTGATAGTGCTAAAGAACCACTGGGGAGCATTTGGGTGGTTTGTTGCAGATATCAAGGGGATTTCCCCTACTTTGTGTCAGCATAAGATTCGGCTCGAGGAGGGAGCCAAGCCGGTGATTCAAACACAACATCGACTGAATCCGAGCATGATGGAGGTTGTGAAGAAAGAGGTGATTAAGCTTCTCTCCGCAGGTATCATCTATGCGATTTCAGACTCGACATGGGTAAGTCCCACGTAGGTAGTCCCTAAGAAGGGGGAATAACTATTACTCACAATCTTTTAAATGAACCTGTCACCACCCGCTTGGTAACCGGGTGGCGAGTTTGTATAGATTACCGACGACTTAATGCCACTACGCTAAAGGATCACTTTCCTCTCCCATTTATTGATCAAATTCTAGAGCGTTTAGCCAGCCGATCTCACTTTTGTTTTCTGGATGGGTATTCGGGGTACAATCAGATTTCGATTGATATTAAGGACCAAGAGAAGTCCACCTTCACTTGTCCCTATGGAACGTTCGCGTATCACCGCATGCCCTTTGGATTATGCAATGCACCAACGACTTTTCAGCGTTGTATGCTCGCCATTTTTTCTGATATGGTAGAACGCTGTCTAGAAGTCTTTATGGATGATTTTTCAGTTTATGGTGCTTCTTTTGATGAATGCCTTTATAATATGGATAAGGTGTTACAAAGATGCGAGGACACACATTTGGTCCTCAACTGGGAGAAATGTCATATGATGGTGAGTGAAGGGATAGTGCTAGGACATAAAGTGTCTAGCAAAGGTTTGGAGGTAGATCCGGTAAAAATTGAAGTAATTTCTAAATTACCCCACCAAATTAGGTAAAAGGGGTAAGAAGTTTCTTAGGACACGCCGGATGTTATCTATTTCATAAAAGATTTTTCGAAAATCGCCAAACCTCTATCCGAGCTACTCGAAAAGGATGCCGTTTTTTATTTCAATGACAAATGTTAACACGCGTTCAACGATCTGAAGGAGAAATTGATTTCCACACCGGTTGTTCAAACACCGGATTGGACTAAGCCATTTGAACTCATGTGTGATGCATCTGATTTTGCTGTAGGAGCTGTGTTAGGACAACGGGTGGACAATAAACCCGCAGTGATATTTTATGCCTCTAAGACTTTGAATGATGCCCAACTAAATTACACGACTACTGGAAAAGAATTGCTTGCCGTTGTTTTCACTTTTGAAAAATTTCGGCAATATTTAGTTGGATCAAAAGTCATAGTTTGGTCTGATCACGCCGCTATTAAATATTTGATGGAGAAAAAAGATGTCAAACCTAGATTGATTAGGTGGATCTTACTCCTACAAGAATTTGATATCGAAATCAAAGACAAGGCGGGGATTGAAAATGTTGTAGCGGATCATTTGTCTAGGTTAGAGAGGGTAGATGAAAAAGATTTACACATACCCATTACCGAGACATTCCCGGATGAACAACGTTTGAAAGTCAATTCTAAAGATCCATGGTTTTCATATATCGTGAATTATCATGTTTGCAGGATCATCCCGGAGGATTGGACGTATCAAGAGAAGAAGAAATTTTTCCATTCGCTATGATATTATTTTTGGGATGACCCTATCCTTTTGAAGCAATGCATGGATGGTGTCCTACGCAGGTGTGTACCTGAGGTAGAATACGAGAGTGTTCTTCATCATTGCCACACTCTACCTACGGGTGGACACCATGCGAGCTCTCGTATGGCTGCCAAAGTACTGGAAAGTGGCCTATATTGGCCTACCTTGTTCAGAGACACCTATGAGTTAGTGAGACAATGTGATTCCTGCCAAAGGGCGGGTAACATTTCAAAGAGACAAGAGATGCCCCTGAATGTTTTTCAAGAGGTTGAGGTATTTGATTTATGGGGTATAGACTTCATGGGACCCTTTGTGTCCTCAAATTCGAATTTATATATCCTTTTAGCTGTTGATTATGTGTCGAAGTGGGTAGAAGCAATACCCACAAGGACTAATGATTCTACTGTAGTGTGCAGGTTCGTTAAGGAAAATATCTTCTGCAGGTTTGGAGTTCCCCGAATGATCATTAGTGATGGGGGTACGCACTTTAGGAATCAAAGGTTCTCGGCATTATTGAGAAAATACGGGCTCAAACATAACATTGGTACCCTGTATCACTCGCAAACTCAAGGACAAGTAGAGGTCTCCAACCGCGAAATTAAGAAGATCTTGGAGCGTACGGTGGCGTCCATGAGGAAGAAAAGACTACTTGAATTAAATGAATTGGATGAGCTACGAATGACTGCATATGAGAACTCTCGGATATACAAGGAGCGCACTAAGTTGATCTACGATCGCCACATTCAGATGCACACCTTCAAGAAAGGAGATCGTATGCTTTTGTTCAATTCAAGGCTGAAGTTGCATCCCGGGAAGCTAAAATCCCAGTGGAGTGGACCATTTACGGTGGAAGAGGTCAAACCACACGACGCAATCATGGTGCGCGATGATGAGACTACATTTTTGGTAAATGGACAGAGGTTGAAGTTATATTTTGGTGAAGATTACACGAGGAAGGTGAATGAGGTCAAACTCATTTCACTTTCGGATGCATGATGTACTTCATGTCATCTAGCCTAAGACGTTAAATAAGGGCGCTTGTTGGGAGGCAACCCAACCATTGGTACTTTAGTTTCGTTCCTTTACATTCACAGTTTAATTTGTTTTAACTTAGTTTTTAGTGTAAAAAAAGATATCGTGATCGTTTGCTACATGTGCAGGTCTGAGGCAGAGTCGATACCATCGACCCTTGTGTCGATGGTATCGACCATGGTACAGGTTGGCGACTGCAGGAATCTCACTGCGTCGATACCATCGACGGCCTCGTCGATAGTATTGACATACCTACAGGTAGATCGCAGGCAGAGGTCGATGGTATCGACAAGGGCGTCAATACTATCGAGATCTCTGGATATTTTCAGAACAAATCGTCTCAGTCAAGTCAATACCATCGACGGGCGTGTCGATGGTATCGACACATTCATGCAAAGAAGGCGGCGGCCGGGCCTCGCGAGGGTTTGCCCTAATCAGAGAGTCGAAACTATTGACCCGCGTCGATAGTATCGACGCGCCACGTCAACGATCCGCGAGGAAAGATCAACGACGATCGCAGCAACTAAGAAGTCGATCCGGGGGACGGGTCGATACTATTGACTCGCGTGGATACTATAGACGCGTCAGCAATCCGGGCCCCGCAGATCTAGCCATCGACAGTCGTCGATACTAGCAGCGGTACAGATCGTGTTAGCCGAGTCGATACCATCGACTCGCATTGATGGTATCGAAGGGCAGACACTAGCGCCGTCCACAGCTATATATGAGGAGGATTTGCGTCAGATGACGTCACAACTCCATAACAACCTTCCTTCACTTGTGTCGAGCATGTTCTAGAGCTGTCCAAGCCCGATGACGAGCATCACCGAGCAAAGTTCTTCATTGAGCGGAGATTCGCATCTCCGATCTTCACCGAGTTCCCCTCTATTCCACTTTCTTTCGCAATCATGGTGCATGTAGCCGGTGCATCATCTTCACGCGCGAATCCGATGGAGATCCTAGAATTCGAACCACCTCCGACCACGTCAATCTCACGCCCGCGACTGATTCATCCATCTGCGGAGGTTAAGAAGATATACGAGGAGATTCTAAAGAGGAAGATCGAGCCGACCCGATATGTTGATCGGGAAACCATCTGCAACCTGGGGTTCGAAGCCAACCTTACCTACGTCTTGAAGGGGCAGGCACACAACACGGGCAGATTGGACGATGAGATGGAGTACCACGCCGATGGACAATTGTTCTTCAATGAGTGGCCCACTTACAAGGAGCTGGTAGCTGAGTTCATGGCGTCACTGGACGTCTGCGTCGTACCCAACGACGTCATAGCTACCGACCGCGAGTGGATCAAGGGCCGGATGTCTTTCCGGCTGTACAACATCGACTACACCCTTACGCTCGAGCAGTTCAACAAGATATTCAACTGGAATCATTTGCAGCATGACTATAGGCGGCCGGATAACCGCACCGACTACGATGCCATCTTCGCCGAGCTGGTGATGGTGTCGATGGGCAAGTCGGTGAGCTACCATAATGCTGCGGTAGCTGATTTCGGGCATCCCTTCATCTGGATACTTCACCGAATGCTCAACTCTATATTGTTTGCTAGGGGAGATCCGGCTCTCAACAAATTTCAGGAGACAGACCTATTTTTCCTGTACAAGCTCCTGAAGCGCCAAGAATGTAACTGGGGCACTTTCTTTTTGCAGAGGGTTTTGGCGGTGAAGAGGAGTACACGGAAAGCTCCAATCCACTTTGGTGGGCTTATCACCAAGCTGGCTTCTTACCTTGGGTTGAATTTCCAGCAGCTTACTCCTCTTTCTACTAGGAGCAAGGTGAACTTGCAACATCTGCACCGCTCTAACCTCATTCTTCTTCGAGATGGCTTGGCGTATGCACATTGCTACATCAACCATGCCTACCAGGAAAGCTCCCTTCCCGATCCAGTCTTCAACATTGAAGGGGCGCAACACTTTCGATGGCCTATCATAGCCATCGCTGATTCCGATGAAGATGGCGGCGACGACAACGATGACAACAATGACGATGAGGTTGCAGAGGAAGAGGAGGCTTTCACACCTCTTCGGGCACGAGTGGCACCACGGAAGCGTCCTCGCATGCATCCAGGTGCATCTTCAACATCACAGCCTCCGCCACCACCACCGCCCTCACAGCCAAGCGAGGAAGCATATTCTATGCAGGGTATGTATGCTATGCTGCATGAGATTTATCAGACACAACAGCATCACAGGGCGATGCACGCCAGTATTCAAGAAACTACAAACCGGTTACTGGACAATCAAAGGGCAATGTTCGAGAACGAGCGTCTTCTCCTTGACAACCAACTATAGATTCATGAGCGGTTGCAATGGATGGAGATGCAACAACCGCCCTTTTATGACCACTATTGGAGCCAAAATTACTTTGGAGGCTATCCACAACCTCCACCTCGGGCCCAGTTTGATCCAAGCTTCCAGGGGGAGTATCCATCTTGGGACCCTACGGCTTCGCAGTACCCGCCTCCACCTGAAGAGTAAAGTGGTATCTCTATTCCAACCTTTAAGATTGTTTTTGACTATGAGGCCATAGTCGAATTCAAGCTTGGGGGAGTGTTGGAACAACTCTATCTTTTATTTCTCTATTTTTAGTTTCATTGCTCCTGTCATTTGTTTCGTGCAATTTTAATTTGTTTTTAGGATCCACATTCTATCTAGTGTAATCGTGGATGTCTTTAATCTTGAGTCATCTCAGTTGCATGTATATGGGAATTAAGGGAAAACTAAAAAAAAAATTGAGTGTTCGCAAGCTTGAGTGTTGTTTAACCTTGATGACTTGACTTAGAAAATGATTGGTTTTGTCAACTTTAAAATAGAAAATAACAATGGTACATCCCTAATGATTCATGAAAGTGGACGGAATTGGTTGTTGAACCTAAACTGACCAAATGATAATGAGACTCTAATTTGAAGTAAGAGAGAAAAAACCTCTTAACTACTACACAAGTCAGTAAGGAGGGACACATAATATTTTTTAAAGGTTCGGTCAATTAGTCTTGTGATCTGTCCACCTCATTGCTTTTCACAATCCACTAAGATTTGGAAGTAAAGTACGATTTTAACTCTTTTTGGTTGCATGGCATGTAGATAGGACTTGCATTGCAACTCTTCATATGTTTTGCATGAGAAATAATTTTTTTTTTTAAATTAGAATAGGTATACATGCACATTACTCCTAGGTGCATGTCATTTAGTTGCATTCATAACTTTTACGCATAAAGTATATCATGTAACTCGTTTCTTCTTTAAATGGTGAATTAAAGTGTTCCATACCTTCTAAATAGTGAAAATATTTGAGTCATGCAGAAAAAATAAGCCTAATAAAGCATTCATTGTCAATTACGAATATAAGGGTTTGAAAAGAATTGAAAAAAAAATCTGAAAAACAAAAAAGCTGAAAATGAAAAAAAAGAAAAGTTATTTAGAAGCAACTAGAATAAGGAGGAGAAAGGAACATAATCTCACCTGTAATTTAAGATGAGTGAGTACATGATGTAGCTTAATTAGATATTCATCTCATTTTGAGATGGGATGTTAGTGCATGCATCATTCCACCCAATTTTAGGCATTAGGGTATTTTTCATGTGCATTTGCATCATTTAGGACATTTTTGTGTTATGCATGTTGAAATCGTATAATGCTTCCACGTCTTCCATTAGCCACCCATTCCATCCACCCGTTGCTCGGATTGGTAGGCCACCGTGAATTTCTCCTCACTTGTGAATATCAGGAGAACTGCTTCCATGTAGATGGTAGTTAGGGTGAGCAACGTAGTATAGGAGATCATAAGATGCACTAAGTCTGGACCGGCGAATTTTATTATGTTAACTGCCTTATGTGATATTATTCATTCGTTTTTGAGGTTAATATCTTTTATGAATGATTATTGTTGCCTTTAGGGTAATTATCATTCTGTGGTTAGTGAGGGCCGGTATGCGGATGTCCGGTGGGAGTCATATGGGATGTGTGTTGTGATGCTTTGTTCTTTAGTTGATTCTGGAAATTCTATTCTAAGGTTGAGTGCTCGAGGGCGAGCAATGTTCAATCTTAGAGGAGTTTGATGCGATGATTTTGAGTCGCATTTACTGACTTGTTTGATATGTGTTTTATACATTTATTAGTCATTTTCATGGTTAATGTTGCATAATTCATTCACTTTGGTCTATGCTACTTCTTTATGTCAAATTTCCCCTATTTCAGCATTTTGAGTATTAATTGTCAAAAGAATATGTTTTGTGTGGACTTATGTGGTTTCGTGTGTCAATTTTAGGAAAAACAAGTATCTGCTACCGTCGATACCATCGACGGTGGTCGATACCATCGACCGGACCACAGGTTGCCAGCCGCAAGGACCAGAAGAATGTCGATACTATCGACAAGGATGTCGATGGTATCGAGATACCATCAGGTTGCTGGCGAGAAGTGAGTCGATATTATCGACTCATATGTCGATAGTATCGACGGGAGGAGCTACAGTGACACATAAAGACAAAACCGCCACTACAGGTTTGTCGATACCATCAACCCGCGTCGATGGTATCGAGATGACATCAGGCGCAAAGACAAAAGAAAAGAAGGACTGCCGATATCGTACTAGGTCGATACCATCGACCCGTGTCGATGGTATCGACACCGTCAGATATGAGTTTGTTTCAGATTAATCTTAATCGGACGACTGTAATTGGCGACCTAATTCGGGAAATATACCTAATGACGGTGCCCAAGAGAGGGACATCACGTCATTAGCCGCTGCATACATCCCGGAGAGGAAAGGAGAGAAGAACCGAGCACGAGAGCACACCCCAGCCGATCCGGACACTGAAGAAGATGATTTCCACCACCGAAAGGCGGGAGAACGTGTATTTCATGCTAAGGATCGCTTGGATCTTCTCCGTTCAGGGGTTTCACCACTCAATCATGTTTTTCTTCATGTTTCCCTTTTTCTACTCTACTTTGTACTCTGAGATGAACATGCGGGGCTAATTCCCTTTGTCTTTAGGACCGGGAGTAGCCCGGGAATTCATTGTATGACAATTTTGTCATAGTAATTCATCTTTTATCTCTTAAATCCGTGGTATAATTTCATTTTCTCCAATATATTGTTATGCTTGATCACCATAATGATAATTTAATGCCCTTAATTGCTTTGAAAGAAGAACTAATGGTTGAAAAGAGACGGAATTTACATTAATTGACAAATCCCTTGAACAAGGTGGTCTAAGATTAATGGTGGATACCGAGAGGTCGTTTTTAATGCACCTAGTTTAGGGTATAGGTTACTACGACGGTGGAACCGACCTAGACATAGGTAGTGAATTGTACCACGACAGTGGGTAATTCTGATTTCAGGCCACTACCCAGATAGAGAGATAAAATTGAGTGACTAAATAGAATTTAATACAATGAAAACCCGTGGTGAAACCGCAATCTTAAAGATCTGCTTTTGAATTGATTAAACCAAACATTTAATCGATTGCTTGTTTTGTTTAATTTTAATTTTCTTTTAATTTGAATATCAACTCTCAACTATTTAATCGGCTTAGCTGATCGCGAGTAGTTAGTAGGAGTCTCCGACAATTTCATGTATCCCTGAGTTCGACTCGGGCATCACAAGGCCTATATTACTTCGACGCGTTCACTTGCGTTTCTGCGCACGGTAAATTTGCGTCATGAAACAACCTGAGACGATTGTTTTAAGGACTTGAGGTTCTTTGTGGTGTGCCCAGCCAAACGGTTGGAAGGTTGGAAGTGCTCGTCTTGGCTTCTTAATAATCAGGATGAAAGGTGGAGCCAAGGGCCAAAACAATCATCTGAGCTTTGTGGTGTAGCACCCTTCATAGACGAAATGATTATTTCACGACATGATCTGGTTGGCTCACGTACTGAAATGGTCCAATATTATGCTTTGAAGGAAAAATCTGCAAATATAAATGAAGAGGATACAAATTTGCATTATTGGTCAAAAAGTGATTAATTGCAATTATTTTTAGAAAGTTAACAAAAGGGAATTAGTTCCTATGAAAACACTAGGAAAATTAAATTTAAAATGAGATGAATTTACATTCATCAATGGGTCAACCCATTTAATTTTAGTATGGGTGATGAAATTTTCCAAGTGCTAAAAATCAGTAAAAACTGTACCGACTCAGTTATATAGAGGGTTTCATGGGTAGCCCACATACGACCCAGTTCACCAAACTGAATATATATATATATATATATATATATATATATATATA
Organism: Alisma plantago-aquatica; assembly: GCA_963693085.1. Lineage (NCBI taxonomy): Eukaryota > Viridiplantae > Streptophyta > Magnoliopsida > Alismatales > Alismataceae > Alisma > Alisma plantago-aquatica. The sequence goes on from OY856412.1 coordinate 1,464,083,095, forward strand.
TATATATATATATATATATATATATACGTATATATGTATATGTATATGTATATATATATACATATGTGTATATATATGTATACACACACACACACAGATATATATATATATATATATGAGATCATCTTTAATACCCTCACGTGTAGCTACCCAGACACCCTTCCTATCACTTTTTTTTTAATTTGTAATTGTAGAGGAGAATTTTATCTAGCTCCCCAAAATATTTCAGCAAAAAACAATATCATTTGCCCCAACAAAATAAAAAAATACATCTATAAATTTACTGATTGTATATTTTCGGCACAGTTACTTTTTTTGTCATATAGTTACTCTTTTATCAATACAGTTACTCTTTTGATTTTAGAGTTACTTTTGTGTACCATATAGTTACACTTTTGGATGTGCGGCTAGCAAAAAATCAGGCTACCCGTGCAGGTATTGATTGAACGCATATATATATATATATATATATATATATATATATATATATATATCTTTTTATATATATATGTATATATATATGTATATATATGGGCTCATCTTTATTGCCCGTGCGGGTAGCTACCCGCCCACCCTTCTGACCATTTATTTTCAAAAAAAAAAATGTAATTTTAGAAGACTATTATGTCTAGCTCTCCAAAAACTTTTAGCCAAAAATAATATCATTTGCCCCTCCAAAATAAAAAAACCCGTCCTTATATATATCTTCTGTATATTTCTTATAGAGTTACTCTTTTATTCTTGTAGATACTTTCTGTTCAACATAGTTACCTTTTTTTACAGCAGAGTTACTTTTTTGGCTGCCGGGTAGCAAAAATCCAGGCTATCCGTGTGGGCAACGAATGAACGCCCTATATATATATATATATATATATATATATATATATATATATATATATATATATATATATATATACACATATATATATATATAGCCATTCATATGTATCTAATATGTGGGTTTAAGATTGTTTGCAGGCATTAGGTACATGAAAAGGATCATATATACAAAGCCCTAGAATGGGCCAAGTGCAAGTCAAAATGGCTACAAGTGTGCGTTTTAGGATTTCTATGTAAACGACCTTAGAACATCCATGTAATCACTTGTAATGATGAATTGTCTTGTAACTTAGAAGAGAAAAATGTTTGGGACAAAATTGACCAAGTGCTAATCACTTTTATTGCAAATTAGAAAATCAATTACAGGCACTTGGTCGGTTGAATTTCCCTAGCCTGAAACTCGACCGATCATCCTTGGTCAATTTTCTGAAGATTGCATCGGTCGAGTTGTGCACTCACAGAACTCGACTGATCAGGTAGCAGGCCATTTCCAGGTGAAATGGTCGGTCGAGTTTTGTCAGGACAAACTCGACCGATCATTTGAATATCAGCTTGCCTCTTACTTGATCGGTCGAGTTACCCCCATTAAAACTCGACCGATTGCACTATACGGAATTTGCAGAAAACGTTATATGACCGTTGGTGAATTGTTTGGGGCAAAAATATAGCCGTTTTCTTGAATAAAAAATGACTAGTTTTGCACCCAAGTGTCCCACAACATAAAGGGCCACCCTCAACTATAAATAGAACCTCTTGGACTTCATTCCAAGCTGCTCTTCCATTGCAAACTTGGTTCTAGCTTAGTTGAGAGTGTTCCAAGCCCTTAAGCCCCTTTCTCTCTCTACCTTCAAGATAAATTCATGAGTTATGAATGAGTTAGGTCCTTGTGTATGAGAGCTATCCCTTGTATGATGTACAATTCTCCTTTCTCTCTTCCTACCTCGAAATCCCTTTGAAGATTGATTGAAGCTGCTTCCCCAAGTGAAAGAGAGGTTGCTGCTGTTCTTCTCCGAGTGAAGGGGAAGATATTTGCTGATCTTCAAGAGTGAAGATAGCTCGTTTGCTCCAGATCCCTTGGTGAAGGTGTAATGTGGAGAAGCTCTCCAAGTGAAGGAGAGGTGAAAGGCAAAGCTCAAGTGAGATAGGTAAATCATGTAAGGCTGAAGACAAAGGTAAGATTGGGTAAGTCCTTTGAAGAAGGCTGAAGAATCTTGCTTTGTGGGTAAGTCCTTGGATAGGTAGAAGATCTTAACTTGAGAAATTAAGTCCTTGGTTGTGTGGTTTATGTATCTTGTAATCTTATTGTGATATATAAGAGAACCATGTTGCAAATCCTGGAGTCTAACCAACTCTAGGTAGTGGACTGACATCGCTCCTAAGTTTAGGACGTGGAACCACTCTAACCACCTGTCCAAGTGCTTGTTATTCATTGTCTCTTATCCTTGCTTTATATGCTAGATTAGGACATCAAATTATTGCTTGCTTTAGCTTTTGCACTAAGTTTAAATTGGTGGTCTAATTGATATTGTGAAGTGTGTGTAGGTCTATTCACCCCCCTCTAGAGCCCATTAATCCAACAAGTGGTATCAGAGCAGGTCTTCTCCAAGCTACTTCAACAAGTAGGAGAAGATGGGTGATTCGGATCTTGGGTCACTCAACCTTGAAGGAAGCTTCTCCATGAGACCTCCGGTCTTCGACGGCACAAACTTTCTATATTGGAAGAGGAGAATGCAATTCTACCTCCAAGGGGTGAGCTACGAAATGTGGAAGATTATCCATCTCAAGTATGAAGATCCAAAAGGGGACATCACCACATGGACAGCAGCTGAGATGAAGCATGCTCAACTCAACGCCAAAGCTATGAGCATCATCTACCCCGCCCTTACTCCATCCGAGTTCAACCATATCTCTTCTTGGGACACGGCGCATGAGATATGGCACAAGTTGTGTGTCACCTATGAAGGGACCGAGCAAGTGAAGGAGGCCAAAGTCTACATTCTTGGTGGTCTTATAGAGAACTTCAAGATGGGGAAGAATGAGAGAGTGGCGGATATGTACACAAGGCTTAATGTCATCTAGAATAGCCTAGCGGCTCTTGGGAGTGTGATGGATAGATGCACTATCAATGCCAAGATCTTGAGATCTCTTCCTAAGAGATGGGAGCCTAAGGTCACTTCAATTGAAGAAGTTTACAAGCTAAGCGAGTTGTCAACCGAGGAGCTGGTTGGTAACCTTCAAGCTCATGAACCTAGGCTTGACAAACAAGAAGAGGAAGAGAAAAGAGAAGAAAAGGAATCAAAGAAGATAAAGGACACATCCTTCAAAGCCCAAGTTGAAGAAATGGTCCGGCAACAACAACTTGCCTTGAAGTCTCCCTACCCTTCCTCAAGTGAAGATGAAGGTTTCAATGATCATGAAGCTAACTACTCAAAGGGGAAACACTTCAAGAGAAAGCCCTCCTCCTCAACTCCTAGGTGCTACGAGTGTGGTCAAAAAGGCCACTACAAGAGTGACTGCCCAAAGGTCAAGAAGAGTCATCACAAGAGCAGCCACAAGAAGGATGACAAGTACAAAAGAGAGGCTAAGTATAAAAGGACAGACAAGAAGGAGAGAAGATCCAAAGATACAGCTCATGCGGCATGGGAGGAGTCTTCTTCAAGCTCCTCAAGCTCTGAAGATGGAGAATGTCATCTTGCCCTCATGGCCTCAACTAGTGAAGATGTATTTGAGGTAAGTGAGGTAAGCAAGGTAAGTGATGTTAATTTACTTGAGCTATCTAAGGAAACTCTCATTGACATGCTTAATGAATGCCAATCATCCTTTGCTAAATGTAAATCTAAGAGGAAAAGATTAGGAAAGATAGTTGATGATCTTTATGAAAAAATTGATATTCTTGAAAATAATGAAAAATTGCATCTTGATAGCATAGATTCTTTGCAAGGGCAATTTCTTGACCTTGATCTTCGATAGAATGGAGTAGAGGTTGAAAATGGTGTATATCTTAAAAACATTGAAAATCTTAAGATAGAAAACCAAAATTTCCTAGATGAGCTTGATGTTCTTAAAACAGAAAATGTGGAACTCAAACTTATTGATGATGCTAGGAGAGATGAAGTCTATGCCTATCAAAGAGAAATAGTTGTGCTTAAATCTGAAAATGCAAAATTGCTTGCTCAAATTAATGATTTATCTTCTAGACTTGTTTTGCCTAGAAATGAAGTTGCTAGCTTAACTCTAGAAAAAGATTCTCTTCTTACTAAAGCCCTCTGTCTTGAGGCCGACCTTTTGCATACTAGAGAAGATCTTGCTAGTCTTTCTACTACTGTTATAAATCTTAGTGATGATAATGCTAAGTTAAGATCTACTTTGTAAAGGTTTCTCTCGGGAAAGAAATCCCTCAATGATGTCCTAGAACACTTTACCAAACATGTTGGTACTAGTGGTTTGGGATATGATGGGACTACTCCCAAAAGTAAGAAAAAGAGAAAGAACAAAGGTAAGAAGAAGAGTGTAGAACCTCCAATTTTCAATGGAGAGACTTCCGACACTAAAAACCCTATGGTTTGTATTCATTGCAAATGTGATGACCATTATTCCACCTATTGTCCTTACAATCCCAAGGGGACCAACCCAAAGATGAAATGGGTCCCCAAGCTAACCCCATACCCCAAAGTTTGAGTTGGGTTCCGATATCCTATTTTCTTGCAGGCTAAAAAGAAATGGATTGTTGATAGTGGCTGCTCTAATCATATGACTAGAGAAATCAACCATTTCAACAAGTTTGTGAAAAAGAAAGGAGGATCGGTAACCTTTGGGGACAACAAGAAGGGTAAGGTTATAGGTGAGGGTGATGTAGGCAATTAACTATGTATTAAAAAAGTGTTGCTTGTTGATGGCCTACATCACAATTTAATTAGTGTTAGCCAATTATGTGACCATGGTTATCTTGTGTTATTTACTTCTTTAGAATGCTTGCTTCTAGATTCCCTCTCCTACAATGTTATATATAAGGGAACTAGAAATGGTAATCTTTATGTTATTGTTCTCGATGCTCTTAAGCCCATACTAAATAGATGCTTAGTTGTGGATAAAAATGATCTTTCTCTTTGGCATCGTCGTTTGGGTCATGTGAGTTTGCATCAAATGAAGAAATTGAACAAAAAGGACTTGGTTCTAGGACTTCCTAAATTGGATTTTGATTAGGATGAGGAATGCCAACCTTGTACACAAGGGAAACAAACCAAATCCTCCTTCAAATCCAAAGGAGTCATGAGTACCAAGAGAGTTCTTGAACTTCTTCATATTGATCTATTCGAACCAATGAGAACACAGACGCTTCGTGGTTCCAAGTATTGTCTTGTTATTGTTGATGATTTCTCTCAATATACTGGGACTTTCTTTCTTGTTTCTAAAAGCGATACTCTTGATGTTTTCTCGAGCTTTTGTAAACGGGTTGAAAACGAAGCTTCTTTCTGTATTGTTTCTATCCGTAGTGATCATGGGGGAGAGTTTGAAAATGATCTTTTTGAGCGTTTTTGTGAAAAATTGGGTTATTCGCACAATTTCTCTTCTCCTCGCACACCTCAACAAAATGGGGTTGTTTAGAGGAAGAATAGGTCGCTACAAGAGATGGCTAGGACCATGCTTCTTGAGTATGACACTCCTAAGAAGTTTTGGGTTGAAGCTGTTAGCACATCATGCTTTGTGCAAAACCGAGTTTTCACACATCCTTCTTTCAAGAAAACCCCCTATGAACTATGGCGTGGTAGGAAGACGTCTATTGATTTCTTTCATGTTTTTGGATGTCCTTGTTTTGTTTTAAACACGAAGGATTCTCTCGACAAGTTTGATCCGAAATCCTATAAGGATTTCTTCCTAGGATATAGCACTACTAGCAGGGCATATAGAGTATTTAACATTGAATTGTCTAAAATTGAAGAATCTATCAATGTTAAGTTTCTTGAAACTAACCCTGTTGTTGGCAAGCATATTGGTGATGATGATGTTGCAGATGAATTAATTCCTATCTTAAAAGACCTCAACATCAAAGACAAAGGCAAGAAGGTGATAGAAGAAGAAAAAGAAGAAGAAAAGAAGGATCCCACTCCCCGCTTTGCAAAGAATCACCCCAAGGAGTTGATCATTAGCAACCCGTTTGAGAGAGTAAGGACACGAGCTTCTCACAACAAAGAACAAGTAGATAGTGCCTTCTCTCCCAACTAGAGCCAAAGAACATCAAAGAAGCCCTTGGTGATGATGAGTGGATCCTTGCCATGCAAGAAGAGCTAGAGCAATTCAAGAAGAATCATGTGTGGACCCTAGTGCCAAGACCAAGTGATAGAAAAATCATTGGCACCAAATTGGTCTACCGCAATAAGCTAGATGAGAAAGGAAAAGTGGTAAGAAAAAAAGCAAGGTTAGTGGCACAAGGTTACAACCAACAGGAAGGTATTGATTTTGATGAAACTTATGCTCCTGTTGCTAGATTAGAATCAATTCGTATGCTACTTTCCTTTACTAGTCATAAAAATTTCTTGCTATATCAAATGGATGTTAAAAGTGCGTTTTTGAATGGTACAATCGAGGAGGAGGTATTTGTTGCTCAACCTCCGGGATTTGAAAATGACAAATTACCCAATCATGTTTATTTGTTGCAAAAAGCTCTCTATGGACTCAAACAAGGACCTCGAGCTTGGTATGAGAAATTAAAGAACTTTTTGTTAGATAATGGGTATGTCATGGGCAAAGTTGATTCTACCTTGTTTCTAAAACACATTTCTAACCATTTTCTTATAATTCAAATATATGTTGATGATATCATTTTTGGTGGGACTAATCTTGATCTTTGCAAGGAGTTTAGTTCTTTTATGCAGAGTGAATTTGAAATGAGCATGATGGGTGAGTTGACTTTCTTCCTCGAATTTTAAATCAAACAAACAAAGGAAGGAAACTTCATCAACCAAGGCAAGTACACAAGTGAACTACTCAAGTGCTTTGGGATGGAGAACATGAAGCCAATGGATACACCCATGTCAAACACCACCAAACTTGAAAAAGATGAAGAAGGAGAAAAGGTAGATGAGAAGCTCTATAGAGGTATGATTGGAAGTTTACTTTATTTAACTGCCTCTAGACCTGACATTATGTTTAGTGTTGGCTTGTGCGCTCGCTTTCAATCTTGCCCTAAGAAGTCGCATCTCACTGTTGTTAAGAGAATTTTGAGGTACTTAGCCAAAACCAAAAATTTTAGACTATGGTATCCTAAATCAAGGGATTTTACTCTTAGAGCATATAGTGATGCGGATTACGCAGGGTGCTTGGTTGATAGAAAGTGCACAAGTGGCACTTTCTTCCTTCTAGGACCATGCTTAGTGTCTTGGTTCTCCAAGAAACAAAGTACAGTGGCATTATCAACTACCGAAGTTGAATACATTGCAACCGGGAGTTTTTGTGCACAGGTCCTATGGATGAAGCAAATGCTCCAAGACTTTAACATATTTTTTTATGCTTCTCCTATCTTTTGTGACAATACTAGTGCAATTAATCTATCTTACAATCCTATATTGCATAGTAGAGCCAAGCATATAGAGGTTCTCCATCATTTTTTTCGTGACCACATTGCCAAGAAGGATATCTATATCACACATGTGGACACGGAAAATCAGTTGGCGGACATTTTTACAAAACCTCTAGCTAGAGATCAATTTAACTTTATTCGATCTAAACTGCTCATTATTGATTTAAATGATATTGCTATGTGATCTAGCTAGTTGTCTCTTACCTATATGCTTGCTCATGTCTATCTTCACCTTATGTTGCCAATATACATGCTTGTTTGTGCTTAAATTGCTTATCAACATGCTTAGTTCTTGCTTGTTTTATGGGTTTTCTTGAATTTTGTGTTTTATCGCTAAATAGTGCCCAATGATGAGCTAAATGTGCCTAGGTACGTTAATTATGCATAACAGAATGGAAAAATGATTTTAATCGGCATGTATATGGCTAGAATCTGAGAATGAGACTGTTAGGTCAGGTTGACCTTCGGTCGAGTTTCCACCCAGGAAAACTCGACCGATCAGGAGCTGATTGCTGTCTTCAGTGGACCGTTCCGTCGAGTTTGTCACCCTCAGAACTCGACCGCTCAACGGGCTGCTCCAACTTAAAAGTTAGGATCGGCCGACTATTTTCCCTTGCAACTAGAAAATAGCTGACCGATTCCTCATCCCTAAGCCCCGTGCTCTCAACCCAAGCCCTAAACTCCCCCGTTCCTAACCCTAGGGTGACCTAGCAACCTGTTCTTGACCTTCCCGAGCGTTTGTGGTGTGCTTTCTTCGGCATTTGAGGTTTGATCTTGCTTGTGTGTATGATTTTATTCTTGCTTTCATTTCCATGGCTTTCCATAGACGAAAACGTGCCACCCCTAGTAATGCTCTAGCCTCCTCCTCGACCAACCGCTTGATTTTGTTTGATAACACCACGTTTGTGTCCCTTGAGGCGGTAAATAGGTATAAGGATCTTCTTCCACGATCTCCTTTTCCTTTTCGCCCCTTAGTTGATGCAAATCGTTTTCAAGCGTACATCACCTTTGTTTCGAGGCTTCTTGCCAAACACCACTTGTCTGCCCTAGAGATCGAACGTGAATGCTTCAATAATCAGTTATCTAGCACAAAGGCAGTTCACGAGTTTTACGCAAACCTGCGTTGGTGTTGGTATGTATGCCCTGAGAGACAATCATGGGATGATTGGTGGGATACATTAAGATTGATTTGATAAACATCAAAGGCAAGCTTCCAATTCTTTCTGGTTCAGTCATATGAGATAGTGATAGAACAGATTGAATGTCTAGAGAATGACAGTACTCAATGACGTATTCCTTCAGGTTCATGACCTGGACGATGAGATCATACGGATGCTAAGAGTTTGTACATTCTTGTTATGTCCCTAGTCGGGTGTCATTGTGGAAGGTAGATAGACATCAATGACACACAAGACTAGATTGTGGTGTTGGTTGATGACAGAATCTCATTAGTCATGATATAGAGATATCAAACCAAACACATAGGTACTTGTTCGAGAACAAGTGTACCGGACAGACCCACCATGAGTTTGACACATGGAACCATGAGATGGTAGTCACACTCAGTACTCACAGTGATGGTGGTGAGTGTGATTCTTTGACCTAAAATCACTACACTCAACACATGTCGTTGGGCACACTTTGACATCATCAAACGCAGTCCTGAAACATGGGTTGTTATAAAGATGATGATTGGGTGGCTTTGACACATGGGGCTTTTGAGGGGTGAGTGATAGATATGGGATTTGTCCCTCCTGAGGGAGTTTGATATCCAAGGCCACTTGATGAGTAGGATTGAGATAGGCGTGCGCACGCATGTGTGAATCAGTATGTGATATTGATGTCATACATATCTCCTTCAATCTATTTTGAGATCAAGAAAGTGAATGAACGTTGACAGGATGATTGTTCCATGCCTCGAGTTCATTCGGGATATCAGTGACAAAGGAATTATACATTCACTGTAACACCATTCACAGATTGTAGGATGAAAGTTATTCTCCAACTTTCTACTTTCACTTGGGTAGCACTGATGTGTGACTAGGCACCGCTCTTTGCTTGTGAAGTCATAAGTGTTATGGACTTTCACTGCCAACGTGAAATGGACCTGCAGGGTCAAACACATAGGATTTAACCTGGAAGAGAAGTTTTGTCCACAAGCAACGTTTAGATTGATTACTAAAGGAGTTTAGTAGTTCAATTAAACACTCAATTAATTGATAGCTCAATATCATATTGTTCAAGGTGTTGGACGCATTGATTGGAGTATCAGATTGATTGAAATCGCAATTGATTGATTTTGCACAACCTACACTCCCAACCGACCGGCTCAAGTGTTGAACCGGTCGGCTGAGGTTGTTGAACCGGTCGGCTCAAGTGTTGAACCGATCGGCTCATGTACAGAGTGAAATGAGCAGTTCAAGTGTTGAACCGATCGGTTCAACTGGTGCAACCGAGCAAGTTGGGAAAGTCAGGTCGGTGAGAATTTTCCTTGCATTTCACTTGCCCAATTTGATTGGAACAAGGATTGGTATTCGATACCAATTAGAAATGAAAGAAGGAAAGTCAATCGAGAACCGACCAGGACCACGAACCGACCGGTTCAGAAGTGAACCGATCGGCTCATGGGTCCCAACCGACTGGTTCAGGTCCCCAACCGACCGGTTCACTTGTGAACCGATCGGTTCAGGTTGCGAGTTGGTTGCTTTTTGTGGAAAATCTCGAACCCTTCTACTCCTGCTTTAGTCCCATATTGCCGGGCACAGAGAACCCTGTCCCATGACCCGTCTATATATAGGGGTATTGGGGGCTTCTCATAGTACAACTCAATGCAAGCCGGTTGCTTTGCGAAGTTGTCGTTCTCTCTGGTTTTGGTAACTGTGAGAGATCCCGAGCAAGTGCTTCTCGCAAAAGGGAGGTGCAGCAAGGGAAGGACAACTGCAATTGCAACTGGTAGCAGGAGAGTGTGTTGGTGACTAGTACGTCAATAGGAGGGTGTGACTCCTTCCACTTCCTTGTGGGACAAGGAGTGTGGAGTTCCAGGTGGTCCGTGTGGACTACTACAGAGGCGGGAGGATATTGCCACTTAGGAGGACAACTGTCATCCGACAGTCCGGTTCGAGTAGGAGTCGTCAGTCCCTGTGCGACCAGGAGCTGCACAGACGTCGTCGAAGATCGGAGTCGAAAACCGCGCATTGCGCGAGGTATTGTCGCCGAGCAAGCCTCAGGACAAGGTATGATTCCACAAACCATCATTTCCTATTATATAGACGTTGACGCGTTTCCTCGGTATGGGTTGGGGGAGAAATTGTTGTTTCCGTTGCCTTCTCCGTCTCCCCTAAAACCTAATAGTTGGAACTACGATTCGCTCGTTCCTCTGTCAAACACCAAAGTAGTTCTTACATCGATGATCGCTGGTCATCCTTTTCAAATCTCCGAGGAAACTTTCAATTTCTATCTTGCCGGAGACGAGGAAAACACCACTTGGCGTAAGGACTATGGCGAGTATTTCGATCTTCTTTACCATGAAGTTTTCTATAAACACCATGAATTGACGCTACCGGACATTCATCGGTTTTTAAAGAAACCCGATGTGGCCTACAAGAAGAGGTCAACCCTACCCTCATCCTCCCTTGACCTTCAGAGGCGCATCTTGGCCCTGGTGATTAACTGCAATATCCATCCCAAGCGTAATCAAATGGACATTGCGGAAAACATAGCGGTCCTTATGTATTGTTTGCTAAACATTATAGGTATCAAATGGGATCGTTACATCACATGACCTATTTTGACACCGGCAAAAACACCAAAGGCACCCACCCCCTACCCAACCCTGATTTGTGGTCTTTTCCAGTTTGCCACTGATAAATCCCTCTTTTCTGACTTCCACTACCCGGTTGCTAGAAAAGGAGTTTGTATTAGTGAAACCACCCTTCAGAAGGTTGTCCCTATCTTTTCCCCTACCGCTGGTGCTTCTGCCTCCACCTCTGCCTCTGCCTCTACTGTCCCTCCCTCCTCCACCAGTGCTCCACCTCCGCAGCCACATCCCCGCCCTAGCTGTGCGTCCTTCCGTGCATCAAATGAAACCCTTCTGGGATACATGATGCATGAACAGGCGTACAACCGTCAGGTTCAGGAGCACTTCTACCAGGATTTTTGTGCTATCATGTCCACCATGAACCTATCTTGTGCTTCACCCTACCCTATCTACCAGCCATACCCAGGTAGTGTATATGCTTCTTATGCATACGAGCATTACTTCCCTGCTCCACCATCATATATTGTCGAGCCTTCTGCTGCCGCTCCACCTCAGTATGCTGCTGCCTACCTGCCGTTACCTGCTGGCCCCCTGGCCACTCTGTGCACCTCCTTGGGTGACTCTGCTCCGTCCTTCCTGCAGGCTAAGGATCTTCTTACTCTTGGTATGTCGTGGGCCCGATCGCTCTTTTGGTCCTGATGACAAGGAGATGCCCGACCAGGCTGAGGATGCTGATGCTGATGCTGATGCTGACGATGGTGATGGTGAGGATGCTTCTGGACAAGTATGATGATGATGGTGCTAGATCTGAAGTTGGCACAGCTGCTCCGCCTTCAGATGGAGATGAGGACTACAACCCTGGCGACGACGAAGATGCAGTTGATATAGATAGCTTAGATGTCTAGGTGGTGTCTTAGATTATAGTCTAGCATGTCCATCATATACATCTTTCTAGACTCTTTTGTATAAGCAACATCCTGGCACATTATTATGAGTTGTACTATTTTCTTATTTTCTGTTTTCTTGCTTTATGGTTGTAGTTGCTGCTTATGAGGACATCTTTCTGAGTTGGAATATCATTGCTATGCACTTTGGCTATTTATTCTATGTTATCTTATGCTTGGTTCTTTTTTCACTATATTTTGATTCTGACTTGGATTGTGTGTTCTCCTACATGGTTGTGCGATATATGCTTTTACAATGTTGTTTATTACCTTGCATATATGTGTGGTTGAGTCTTGGAGAAGACCTAGTTTTTACTCTTCTACCCCCCTACCTTTTTGATAATGTAAAAAGGGGGAGAAATATATTATGGTTTGAGACTCAATCATATTGTTTCTTGTTGTTATACTATTGCTTTCTTGCCTAAGTGATCCTTTTCTTGTTAATTTGATGTTGATCATGTGACATGCAAAGGATTACATATTACATGGATATTGGTATTGCCATGTATAGAAAAACTAACATACAGGTGAGAGGAAACATAGTTTGAGGGGGAGCAATTCAAATTGTTCTTATTATGAATCCCCCAAAATTCACAAGGCAAAGGTATAACTTTCTTATCCTTTTCAGTATGTTTGAGGAATGGTTTGTCATTGTCAAAAAGGGGGAGAATGTTGACCTAGAGGTTATACATTACCTATATTTTTATAATGAATTAATCATTCCATTCATATGTATCTAATATGTGCGTTTAAGATTGTTTGCAGGCATTAGGTACATGAAAAGGATCATATATACAAAGCCCTAGAATGGGCCAAGTGCAAGTCAAAATGTTAACAAGTGTGCATTTTAGGATTTCTATGTAAACGAACTTAGAACATCCATGTAATCACTTGTAATGATGAATTGGCTTGTAACTTAGAAGAGAAAAATGTTTGGGACAAAATTCACCAAGTGCTAATCACTTTTATTGCAAATTAGAAAATCAATTACAGGCACTTGGTCGGTCGAGTTTCCCTAGCCTGAAACTCGACCGATCATCCTTGGTCGATTTTCTGAAGATTGCATCGGTTGAGTTGTGCACTCACAGAACTCGACCGATCGGGTAGCAGGCTATTTCCAGTTGAAATGGTCGGTCGAGTTTTGTTAGGACAAACTCGACCGATCATTTGAATATCGGTTTGCCTCTTACTTGATCGGTCGAGTTACCCCCATTAAAACTCGACCGATTGCACTGTACGAAATTTGCAGAAAAAGTAATATGACCGTTGGTGAACTGTTTTGGGAAAAAATATAGTCATTTTCTTGAATGAAAAATGACTAGTTTTTCACCCAAGTGTCCCACAACATAAAGGGCCACCCTCAACTATAAATAGAACCCCTTGGACTTCATTCCAAGCTGCTCTTCCATTGCAAACTTGGTTCTAGCTTAGTTGAGAGTGTTCCAAGCCCTTGAGCCCCTTTCTCTCTCTACCTTCAAGATAAATTCGTGAGTTATGAGTGAGTTAGGTCCCTGTGTATGAGAGCTATCCCTTCTATGATGTACAGCTCTCCTTTCGCTCTTCCTACCTCCAAATCCCTTTGAAGATTGATTGAAGCTGCTTCTCCAAGTGAAAGAGAGGTTGTTGTTTTTCTTCTTCGAGTGAAGGGGAAGATGTTTGCTGATCTTCAAGAGTGAAGATAGCTCGCTTTCTCTAGATCCCTTGGTGAAGGTGAAACATGGAGAAGCTCTCCAAGTGAAGGAGAGGTGCAAGGAAAAGCTCAAGTGAGATAGGTAAATCCTGCAAGGCTGAAGACAAAGGTAAGATTGGGTAAGTCCTTTGAAGAAGGCTGAAGAATCTTGCTTTGTGGGTAAGTCCTTGGATAGGTAGAAGATCTTAACTTGAGAAATGAAGTCCTTGGTTGTGTGGTTTATGTATCTTGTAATCTTATTGTGATATATAAGAGAACCAAGTTGCAAATCCTAGAGTCTAACCAACTCTAGGTAGTGGACTGACATCGCTCCTAAGTTTAGGAGGTGGAACCACTCTAACCACCTATGCAAGTGCTTGTTATTCATTGTCTCTTATCCTTGCTTTGAATGCTATATTAGGACATCAAATTATTGTTTGCTTTAGCTTTTGCACTAAGTTTAAATTGGTGGTTTAGTTGATTTTGTGAAGTGTGTGTAGCTCTATTCCCCCCACCTCTAGAGCCCATTGATCCAAAAAATGCATCAATCAATCTAATTGATCGTTGCAACAAATATAAGATATGTGTTTCCAAGTTTGGAAAATTTCAATTTTGTTGTTTTTTTAGTGTTATTTCCACAAACAAACAAAGAAGATGACCAGTGGAACGTATTTTAGTATGGGAAAACTATATTCTACTAGTCGGATCGTAAAAACCAAACATTTAGCAGACTTACTTGTGCAAGCCAAAAAAAATATAGGTAAGAGAAAATTACAATACTATATAGTGCTTGGTTATTTTTGGAAGCAATCCTAGACTATTGAATATATTAGGTTGGATATATGCCTACATGATGTGCCTAGAAAAGTCAACTAAAGCCCTCTCCCTCGAATAATTGGTCGTGGAAGAAGAAGAAAGTCATATTGCTATGTTGAGTTTCCTATACATATAGACTGCCTCTGGTGAAGAATGGACTTGTGAGATTCATTTTAAATATGATTCATACTCATGTTTGAAAGAATAAAATATTCCAATTGGTGTGAAGTGACTTTTAATAAGGTAGAAAATTGAGCCGGTTCTAGACACATATTTTGTTAATTTAGTTTATCATATTGTAGGTGTTCATTAGCCTACAATCTATATGAAACATAGGTCCATCCTTGGAAATCAAGAACCGACATGTATTGTAAAAAACATAAATATCATGGAGAAGTAGGGAATTTAGACACATGTAACCATGTTTCGTTAGAATCAATGAATGTATCTAACATCTCATCAACATGAATTTATATTAGATGGAAAAGCAAACTCATCCTCACTTACACATAGGTGAACTCAAGAGATGAGGGGACATAATCTAGTGAATTCTCTTAATCATCCATTTATATAAAATATTAAATGATTCAAAGTAACTATCAGTGATCACCATATCACTATAGGTAAACATGTTTCCCTTCCTTAAATACAAACCACTAGTGAAGCTTTGCACTATAATAATTAGCTAGAGTGAATTAGTGTTTCCCTTATTATTAAATCTAGTTACTCATATTTCCTAAAATGATATCATATTCCATTATTTCTTATATATTTTCATTATACATTAGAAAGTTGAAATTCCCTAATCGAATCATAGTCTATCATAATTGACATTCTTTAGTTCAATCAACATATCTAGAGTCCAAGATTAGTTGTATATGTAAGGATCATATCCCATCATTAGAATTTGAAATGATGTGGTATAACGATTAAAGGAGTCTATGAATTCCACACATATAATAATGTAGCCTAAACTAGGATATTGAGGTAAACTCATATATCATATACTTTTTGAAAATTTTAGCTAAATATATTTCCAACCCTACAAGAGGGACAAAGGTACAAGCTATAGCTTATAACTTACATGAGAATATGAAAAAGGGAATTGGTTATAAATCCCAATTCCTAATTGCAATAGGAGATATATTGACTAATTTATCTTTATGCATATTGTAGAGAAATTTAATTTCTCTTTCAATATTATTGAATAGCAAAAGATAGTCTTTGCTTTGAGACCCATGCTTTCTATTGTTCCTTTCTTGCCAAATGATTTGGGCACATCCAGTGATCATCAATAAGATCATTGTTTCCAGAGCCTTTCCTCTTCCTCTTGAGTTTATGGCCTTAAGACATTCATATATATTATAGAGAAGTCTGACATTGAGCTTGAGCTGAGCCCATCCCCAAATATATCTCCAGTAAGAGTAGCTACCAAAGAGATGATCAAAACTTTCATTTGACGATAGGCATAGGCAGCAAGTGTCATATATCATATACATTTAGGTAGTTGACATAACAATTATGTTTTTATTTAGAGCTTGTTGGTAAGCTGTTATAGATGTATTGTACATATTGAATGATTGATAATAAAAATCAATCTCGATTTGTGTTTCCCGTTCAATTAGAATTCAATTTATCTATTTCACTTGAATTGGATAAATATTACATCACAAGAATTCCTGACACAACAATCATATCGCTTCCTTAAGAACAGATGTTAAAAAACACAAGAATGTAAGATATGAAATCCATTCGCTAAGACCTCACCAAAGTGATTTTGTTCTACCAAAACTACAAGCAAGACCTCAGACGTGGTCAAAGAGAAAGAAAAGAAGCCATAAAACATGGAAAATATGGTTACTAGTCGAGATTTTATAAATTTTTAATAAGTGGGTTTAGAAGAGAAAATAAGAGTGATCATGTTACTATTCAACCAAAAATATCATAATTAGTATTTCCAATGGTTAGGAACTTGCTTTCTTTCTTGAATCAAATCCCTTCAAAATCTCCATCATTCTCTATAAGGATGTAGATTGGTGTAATACTTGATATAGTTTTATTACATTGTTGTATATAAGGGTTAGAAAATGTGAAAAAATGCATTTTATCCCTTATTGTATATTTTTTCAAACATGGGTTTTAATCATCTAACAAAAATTTTCTTAAGTGGCAAACGTGCTTAGTTGGTGGCACTTAGATCTGGTAGAAAAATTGGCGGACAAGCAACTATCTACCGTCACAACTAGTAACCAACTAGTCAGTTGACCAAATGGTCTTCTAACATTGAAATTGATGTAGAGGCTACAAGACCTCCTCTTGCATCTAGGGGTCCATTACTCATTCAACATAGGGGAAATGTAACCTGGCTAAAGATGTGGATTTAGACAAATTTTAACCAAGTCCCCTAGAAACCATAGACGATGTAGCTAGTGACCCCAACTATATATAAAACCTCAAGGAATGTCCACAATGCTACTATATTGACTTCTATCATAAGAGAAACCTAGAGGTCGATACTTGAATAATTTTCCTATGTGCTTTACATGTGTAAAGACTATAATAACTTGGGAACCCTACTCTAAAGAAAATCAAGGTTCTATTACACAAAACCCTGGGTAATCAAGTTTTAGGCATATTATTTATGTATATCCTTTCTTATGCAAGTTAAGCATCTTAATAAAAATAAGAATAAGTAAACTGCATACTCAAGCAATTCATATGCATTAAGGCTAAGACACTAATTATGGTCTCACAGTGTAGTCCTTCTTATCACCCTCAACCCTAGACACTACTTCTATATATACCACATTCATTTTAACACATACACCATTGGGGAGGTATGAGAATTGTTAATATCCTCACTCTCAAACGCAAGAGTCTACATCTATAAATATATTTACCTCTCCTCTCTCTCTCTCCTCTCATTCTCAAGAAGCCATTCACATTTGAACTAAGCATAGGATTCCAAATTGACCAATTAACCATGTTCGTCCAACCTTATCATTCTTTATGGCCCATTCGATGACATACCAAGATAATACATTGGGATCTTAGATGGGGATCCTTGTCACCTCCCTCCGATCCTTACAATTTTCTCTTTTATTTTTCACATTCATACATATTAATAAATTAGTAGTATTTCATAAGGCATCACCTACTTTTATGCAATAATATAATCCCTTTTCTTTTTGTACTTGATATATCATCAATTAAGACTCAAGAAATGTTTGGTGATGCGATTACTTCTGATAAAGTGGCAGTAGAAGATTAAAATCCAATCGTGGTTAGCTAAAAATATCAATATTGAAACACCAGATTCACAACCGGTAAACTTTTACATACTTTTTACACTCATCTACGATTACCCAACTGAGATTATCCACCAGACTAATTTTATATGGTGATTTATCTTAGATGCATGAACACGATTTAAATAATCATGTTGCCAAATGGAGCCTCACTCAATATTGCTGGTCGTATCGGATAGGGATCAGCAATAAGTAGCACGAATGATTGACCTTTTTTACCTTTTATTCTCCAATTAGAGTTTTTCATCTATATCATTGTGACAACAAATTGCATTTCTATTGTAGCTAACTATCAGAGGAGAACTAACTATAACTACGGGACCTTTGCCCAAGTGTGTGATCTATTTCTTCTTCTTATCTTTTTCTTTCAATCTACCTCTGGCATTTTTGAATATCAATCCTAACAAGAGCCATCTTCCATCACAATTGGTAGATCCAATGTTATCATTTTCCCAAAAGCCCCAATGATATCAAGTCCATGCGGGTGATATTGGGTTCTTATCCTTTATTCGAAAATCTCTATTGGGGTTGTGGGAAGCGTTGAACCCTCATGAATTTTTATGACTATTAATATCTATGGTTCATAAGTAGTAATACCATATTAAACATATTCACACCCCAACCAAATACCTAAAAAATAATTTTAGTTATGTGTTGGCTTTGTGTTCTTTTAGTTATTTGGTAATCAAATACCTTAGAAAATTAAAAGGTCTGTGATTATCTAAAACTCGGTTGCATTTGGGTGTTTTTTTTGGATAGATTTAGTTAGTAGGTATGCTTTTCTAATTAAAAAATTAATAAAATGTGTGATTATTTGAAATAACTTTAGACTTAGTCGAAGGGGATTCCTAGAATGAGTTGGTCTTTCAATTTCTATACATAAAAACTGTTGTTCTCAATAAATATCAGTTAAACGGTATCCCTAACATAATTCTTCCCATCTAAAACACTGATCAAGCATGAAAGAAAGTGTCAAACTCCTTGTTCAACTATCAAAAACAAATAAGATTCCTTTCAACAATCGATGATGTATCCATATATGAAGACATGTAAAACACAGACGATGATATCTTCATCGTAGAAATCTCATCAAACATCTCTCTGATTATTTTTCATAGTGCACATTCATGACACAATAAATGAAGATATGTATAAGACACATATAAGTCTGATCTTGCCCTATGATATGCTCAATACATTGTCTGAATCTTCTTCTACTCCATCTATTCCTCTTGGATTGATGAAACTTCTTGTAAGTCAACATATCCATAATTTTTTGATCCTCCAACATGCCATCGAATATATAATTACTGCTACCATTTTTCTTCAATATGTATTCATCTATATATATGTTTTTAGTACGCATATTACATATACACTTTTATGTGATTATTGTAATTTTCAAACATCACTATGTGTATTCTTCTTATGTTTAGTCCTTTAGTAATGAAACTTATCAAGACAAAATTTTGCAAGAAATTAGTTGATGAATTTTTTATGATAATCTAGACATCCACATTGAAAGAGAGAAACTATTGTCATTCGATAAATTTTACATTTTTTGAGTTGTATTTTTCAAACATATTTTGCTTTAATAGTAAGTCACTTTAATCTACTAACTTCAAATAATAAAATATGTAGACTCTTGATTGTTCAATATTGATACATTTGGGTACTCCATATGCAGTTGGCCTCCAAAATATTGTCTGGCCAATATCACCATTTCAAAATTTACTCTCTTTTTGTTAACGAGTTGAATTGCCAGATGAATTTTCTCTTTTACTACCATGTCTTGTACACCTACTCATCCCCATATGCTTCTCTTAACATTACCGCAACAAATGTGATAGAAGATGATCAAGAAGACAAAGATGAGAACAATACTTCCATGTGTACATCCAAACATGAGAAAATACTACAAACAACCTATCAAGTACCTATCCAATCCTATCCTAACTATTCACATATCCCAATAAAATCCTTTCCTACCAACCACAAGGATAAGGTTAGTGGATAGTCGGGTGATACTCTATATGTTTACAAGCCCTATTATACCTATTGGGCATGTGTGTTTGATCAATTACCAGATTGATTGGTTGGATTATTTCACAGAGCCATGGGATAGTTATTGGATCTATTGATTGATATTCTCTGATCTCAAAGGTTACTCGACAGCTAAGGATGTCTATCTATAGATGATAAAGGAATTGTTTTGATCAATAGGTGATTAATGGACACGGTCTCACAAGAAAAAAAAGATCTACTACGCAGAGGGAAACCCAAACACACTTTGGGACAACTTTTGGACTCTTGTCTGCAAAATAATAAAAAAAAGATGGAAGCAACTTGCTTCCCTCTTTTCTTTTGTTATTTAGCAGACAAAAGTCCAAAATTTGTCCCAAAGTGTGTCTGGGTTTACCTCAGTGTAGCATTATTCCAAAAATAAGATATCCTACTAGCCCAACCACGTGGAAAACAATCCGTTCCTAGGACTGCTTGTCTTGTTGGCCTGTGAAGCACGCGTGACGTCTTTTCTAAGTTGTTGGATAATGATAGACTAGAAGGGATTACCAGACTAACTAGTTTTCGGTCATTTGTGGAAGCAAGCATGGACTGAACTGCCTAACACAGTAGGGATGTTTGCTGGCTTACCCGTTTCTTGGCATGGACTAGAATGCTGGACAAAGTAGGGGTAATTGTAGGCATACCCATTGCTAGTAAACCCGATCCAGTGCTCTCTCTCTTGAAGAAGTGGTGGTGGCGGTAGTAGATATGCCCCTTGAGAATCTCACGATCATGTTTACATAATACAGGCTTGGAAGAGCTTCTTCCCCTCGCCATTCTGGAGAAAGGTTTGGAAGAGCTTCCCGCAGATCATGAGGTGTTACAGGTGGATATCAGGGGAGTATGAGAGACTCTTCTAGTTGGAGAGATGGTGTGAGGGATGTTAAAAATCTTGTTTAGTATGGCCCAAAATAAATAAATATATTTGATAAAAGTTTTCCTAAAGGGATGTGTCTCTTGAGATTGGGGTTGGTTATCATAACCAACGTGTCTCTTCATAATGGATAGAGAGAATAAAAGATATTCTATATAAGGAGTGATCCTCCCTATATGGATTTTTTTCCGTAGCGGAATCCATCTCCCGGAGAATCCAGAAGGAGAGAGAAACAAACTCTTGACTTCTTGTCTTCTCAAAGGTGTACGCTCCGTTTCGGACGTCTCTCGCTTCCACTCAAGACCAAACGTTGTTGCCTCCAGCATCGTCTACGCCATTGTGGTCATTGCACCATGAATGTTCTGACAAATTTGGGTATGTTCGGTCTACAATGGTATCAGAGCATCTAATTTGTTCTTCGGGAAAAACACATCTATCCATAATTTGTAGTACTCGGCGGAAACTTGATAGTTTATTTCCCATCCGTCCGTCCTGCAACTTTCCATGGTCCATGCTCGACGGATTTCTATCGTAACCCTGGCAATGAACGAATCTGGCAATCTGTGTTATTTGCTTGAGAGAACACTATCGACATTCGTTGTCGTATTGTCAAGGGTACATACTCAAGTGACGACCGTGTGTAGTTCGATTGACGCTCACATCAAAAGTCATCACACTGTTTCCATTATATAATGACTATCGTCTTAATAATTAGTATGACTGTCTCGTTCCTTCTCAGATTGATTCTTGTGCACTGCCCGACCAATTTCTAGTTTTCTCTCAGACTGTTAGCGTGTACCGTTCCGTCTGATTTCACATATAGTAAACTAATCTTCATTTTTCATTTCCCTAATCTGTCATGTGCATGCGGCATCTGTAGATAACTGAGTTTGGTGTATTTCTGGGCATTCTATTGTAGCCATGACAATGAACGGCCTAAATGTTACTTTCTTTGTATTTTATTGAGTTAGGTTTTGTTCTCGTGAATCATAACGTGTTCGATTCCTATATGTTAGACATTGGTAGCATGCACAAGATTATTTTATTTATATAGTAAGAATAACTTATACACACGACGGGATGATCTTCAAGATGTTAACCGAGACATGAAATTAAAACTTGGTTGTACAATTATGTTTAAAATTCTCTTGAGTTTAGAATACTCCCGTCATAGAACTGTGGACTTTTTTTCTTCTGATTTTCTTCTTAAAACAAGTCAAACAGGTATTTCCCTATGTGATTCATTTTTCTTCGAATCAAACTTGTAAATGAAATTAGATAAGTATACAACATTACTTGGTGTGTTTTTTTTTGTGATGTAAGTTGAGAAGTTATTCACAATAAGACCAAGTAACATCCTTTTATGCTTAATTTAAGAATGAATATCACCCAAAGGTGTATCATATTTATGAAATAAGCATAACAAGTCAAAAGAACATGCCTTTACATACATAAAATAATTTGCCCAAAGGTAATTTATTTTTTGAATAAAGTTCATATTGAATCAACCATATCATGTGAGCATGACTCACATCATCATATATGAATCCAACTCAGTATTTCAAATTCATCCAAAGATAATTTGCAATGACTGATTGTGATTAGTATTATAAAAGTAAATAAAGTAGACCTCAAAATTTACTTTTATATTCAAGTTGTGGTTTTAAAATGAAAATTTTGATTATTGCATTTATTTCCTCATCATTATGTAGTGATAACAACATTCCAAATCTCAATGGTTCAAACTTTAATGAATGGAAAGAAAAGGTCATGTTTACATTAGGGTGTATGGACTTAGACTTAGATTTCCGAGTGGAAAAACCACAACTACTTACTGAGGAAAGTACTGCTGCAGAAAAGGTCAATTATGATAAGTGGGAACGATCTAATAGGATTAGTTTGTTGCTTATGCAAGCACATGTAGGAAAGCATATTAGACGGTCTATTTCTACTTCTGAATTGGTAAAAGATTTTCTAAAAGCAATGGCGGAACAATATGTTTCTTCTAGTAAGTCTAGGGATAGCACCTTAATGGCTAAGATGTGCTCTATGAAGTACAATGGTTCTTGTGGGATCTGTGAACACATCATGGAGATGAGAGATATTGTCGCACAACTCAATGAGATGGAGTTATCCATCTCTGATGCATTTCTTGTTCATTTCATTTTAACTTCCTTGCCTAGTCAGTATGGATCGTTCAAGGTCTCCTACAACACACAAAAGGAAAAATGGTCAATAAATAATTTATTGGTCATGTGTGTCCAAGAATAAGAGAGACTTAAGAATGAAGGTGTGGCGAAGCATTCAAAACATACATCATTAATTAAGCAGAAGCAATCATTAACAACAAATTATTGAAAATCAATAAAAATTAAAATCTTTTTCAAAGAGATCCAATCATAGGAAAACTTTTTCAACAAGAACCAATGTATTACATTTACATCCAGGTTCATAAGTACACATCGTGTACCATCTCTTCTCGAGGGTTACAATATCAACTGTCGTGTTAAAACCTAAACACATACAACATAAGAACCTCGAGGCATCTAGCCAAAATCTCAAAATGATTCATTAAAAGCTCTAACTATTAACTTCGTGGACCTGAGAGTGCATAGACGACACATAGGACTTCTATCTACAAGACACGACAGACAGTAAACTCAACCTAAGTTGTTACTGCTATCCCTACTGCTTCTGAAGTTCTTCCTCTGCAAGATATTCTCAGTCTCCTTCATGCTTGTCCACCTAAAAATGTTAGATCCCACGGGAGTGAGACAATTGTAGTTGCCCCAGCGAGAGATAAAACTCTCTGCCAAAAACATTATTATTGCAGTTTAATGATATAAAACTGGGCAGAGGATAAGCAGTTTAAAGCATTCTCATCTTTTAAAGCATTGCAACTATTTATGATAGAACAACAGATCATTTATTCTCTTAATAAGGAATAGGAATAACATGTATATCATTTATCCATCATATTATACTATCATGTCAGACTTCTCTTGTGACATTCACTATCTTGATATGTCACCCATGAGACATTCTTGTTTCAATCTCTTGGCCTTAGCCAATCTACTAAACATATATGGAATTATATCTATCATGTACTCATATATCATTAATACATGCATTGAGTTATTACCAATCCTGTGTCATCATTATAGGCATTGAGCCTCTGCCAAGTATTCGACTCTTCCAAACCTGATTACACCGCCAGGCATTGGACACTACCAATCCTGATTTCACAGTCGGGCATTGGACTTTAACCAACCCTGATTTCACAACCAAGTATTGGACTTTAACCAACCCTGATTTCACAACCAGGCATTGGACTTTAACCAACCCTGATTTCATAGCCAGGCATTAGACTTTAACCAACACTGATTACAGGCTTCATGCCTCTGCCATGTATTGGACTCTTCCAAATCTGATTACACCACGAGGCATTGGACTTTAACCAATCCTGATTACACAGCCATGCATTGGACTCTAACCAATCCTAATTTCACAGCCAGGCATTGGACTTTAACCAATCATGATTACATAGCCAGACATTGGACTCTAACCAATCCTAATTTGATAGCCAGGCATTAGACTTTAACCAATCCTAATTACATAGCCAGACATTGGACTCTAACCAATCCTGATTACACAGTCAGGCATTGGACTTTAACTAATCCTGATTACACAGAACATGGAATATAAATTCCTTTAACTCATCATTGATCATCACATCCTTCTCTAGGCTCTGAACCCTGAGGTTAGCCTTCATAGTTGTTCATATTCTTTACTAAATACAATTGTTCATTTTATTAGGTTTATTATTAACATCTCTTACAATGAACTTTTATAATCATCTTGATACCTCTCACTGTTCCACAATCATTCTCATGGCTCATAAGGGTCATAAAACATCTTGTCACCTCTCACTAGGCAACATCTAACCATATGGATCACAAGTCCATTAAACATCTCGAGTATACAATCATGTTTATTACTCTTAACATTTATCATTAAATGATTATCAATACAAGGTATGAGTTCATTTCCCATCCTTCTCATGGTATGACTACATCATACTCATTAGTTTCGCTTAACCCCATTCTCAAGGTATATTAGCCTATGCTTATCAAAGTATATCAAACTCATTACATTTCATTGTAACAATTTACATAACACACTTCATGTGTTTCTTGTCCAAGTATATTGGATTTGAGGTGCATCAAGGTATATCAACCATGGAATGCTAAAGGTGATACCTATCATATCTTGATGTATCACTTTCCTAATCAGTTACAACCTTCTTGAGTTATCAACTTATCTTGGATTAAGGTATTTCCCATCTTAATACTTTCATCCACTAACCTATCACTCTTACCATGAAGTGCATAGGTCACACACAAGAATGGTCCAACTATCTTTAATGATATGGACTCATTTCAGGTTAAGGCATTGCATGCTATAAGGTTATCTATAATCAATCACTTTGGGTATTTTCCTTATCAATGTATTAGTCACCATTACATTATTAGGATTAGGGTCTCCCATACCATCACCCTTTATTAGGTTTTAGGATTTCATATAGCATCACCCTTCATTAGGTTTTCATAATCACATTGCCCATAATTAGGGTTTACTATTCATCCCAATTAGGGTTTCTCATGGCATTATCCTCAATAAGGGTTTCTCATGGAATCAACTTCAATTAGGGTTTCTCATGGAATCACCCTCAATTAAGGTTTCTCATGGAATCAACCTCAATTAGGGTTTCTCATGTAATCACCCTCAATTAGGGTTTCTCAATTCATATCAATACATCAGGGTTTTTCATCACATTACCCTAGTTTAGGGTTTCATCCACTTTACCCTAAAATTAGGGTTTCTTATTCAACTATCCATAATTAGGATTTACTATTCATCCCAATTAGGGCTTCACTCTCCATTCCCAAAATTGGGGTTTTACATTATGTTACCCTAAATTAGGGTAAGGGTTCATTAACCTTTTGGATTAGGGTTTCATGATCTCTTTACCAAGGATCATAACCTAATCAACACATGATTAATACTCATGTATGAATTCCTTTATATCATCCTTTCAACTTGATTAGGATTACATCAACCCTTCAATCAAGTACATACATCTATGATTGACATAGTGTATTGAGTTATTGCTTACTTAAGCTTCAAGGATTAACTCATCTAAGGATTATCAACCACTTAGTATCTTAAAGGTACAACCCTAGTGATTATCTTTGAGATAGATCAGTAACAATTATAGGATCAATTGATCCTTCATCACAATATGTTTTCAATTGATATAATCACATTGAATCGCTAAACGTTCTTGACCCTTTACTCTCTAAACAGTTTGAAACTGTTTGGGCAAGAAGTGTGTTGAAACTGATTGGACTTGGGACTCCAAATGGTTTGAGTCCGTTTAGCCTCAAATTGTCTTGAGACCATTTGATCCCAAATGGTCTTGAGACTGTTTGATCCCAAACGGTCTTGAGACCTTTTGGACTCAAACGGTCTTAAGACCGTTTGGTCCAAACTCTCTCAAAACCGAATGGACCAAAAAGGTATTCCATCACTTTATCAATTCAGGATTTCAATCATTAAACCATCTATCAATTGAACCTATGATTTATTCTTCAATTGGACCTTCAATTAGGGTTTTGAACCCAATTGAACTAGTGTTTATAATCAAGAAACCATCAATTAGGATTTTGAAATCGAGGAACCATCAATGATTGACATTGTGGAACTAGTCCAATTGAAATCATTGGATCATCATCAAACCATGACATGACCTGACCTCAAACGGTCTTGAGGTCGTTTGGATGACCTCCAAATGGTTTTGAGATCGTTTGCCCCATCCCACCATTGAAATTTGTGAAATTCAATTAGGGTTTAGATCATTGGATTGATCATCAAATTAGTTATTGATTGCATTTCAATTTGATATCTCAGGATCTTCAAATACTCAACCATACTCAGCCCTAGACCTCCAAACGGTCTTGGTTGACCTCCAAACAGTCTTGAGACCGTTTGGGTAACCTCCAAATGGTCTTGAGACCATTTGGGTTAATCAACCCAAAATATTAAATCAACCAATTGAAATTTCAGCACTTAACCCAATTAGGGTTTCTAATTGGAGGATTGTTCATATATTGAACTAATCAATTGAATCCATTAGATAATCATCCAACATGTACTAGGGTCCTGACCTGAAATGGTCAACCCATCCAAACAGTTTGGAATCCAAACCTACAAACAGTTTGCAAACCGTTTGGTCTCCAAACGGTTTGGTGAAACCGTTTGGACCAATATTTATGAAATTGATTGCCTATGTTATTAATTGAGATGTGTGCTTGAGATGATTTCATCATCATCAAACTTCAACCCCTCGAATTCTACTGCCATTTCCATGGTATTTTCATCAATTAATCAAAGGAATTGCAAGAAGAACAATTGAACATAATGGATTAAGGAATTGAATTCAATAACAATGAATAAGGGTTCATGTTATAAAAACCACCTTCAATTGAGCTTCAAAGCTCCAAACTACACGTCTTTAATGGTGGAAGAATCTTTCTAAACTATCCCAAGCTCGTCCTTAATCTTGTGAGTGAAAAGAAATGGCTAGGATAGAAGATTGCATGGAGAAAAGAAGGAATCCATCATTTATTTTTGATTTCCACCATGAAATCAAGGTGAAAGAAGGTCAAGAAGCTTACCAACAGGTTGGGGGTCGTCCTCCTGTGGCTCCAAGCTCCCTTGGTCGTTTTTGCAAGCAAGAAGTGAAAGTGGTTTCGAAATTACCCTTTCACCTCATGAATAAAGGAGCATATATATGAATTTTATTGAAAATTCATTTAAGAGAGAGAAAGTAGGGATTATCTCCTCCATTTCCTTGCCACTTTCCCCCTTCCCTTCCTTGGTTACGAGGCTATATACTTTGCCTCTTATTCCTCTCAATTATCCATAATTTAAAGAAAAGCAAATTAAGCACCTTAAATATATTATAATAATATCCATAAGTGAGTGGATATTTCTTTTTCTTATAAAATGTGAGTGAGTTATCCACTTCCTTTGGATATTTTCGTGCCTTTGAAAGGCACATGGTCATACACTCTTTTGAAAAATCATCCCTCACATTTTGTTTGAAGGTATCTTCAATTAATATATTTATTTTTGCATTAAATTGAAGTAAAGTTCCAATTATGCTTAAATCTTGATTATTTTAATATCAAGATTCTCTCTCCTCCAAAGTGCTTCTATATGACACGCCCCTCTTATTTTCTTTGCTCTTCATGATGCCCAGAAATATTAGGGACTATTTTAAAGTGGTAATTTGCATATCGAACCCTGGGTTTTGGGTAAATTACACATTACACCAAAACTTGGTTTTAATGCACAAACATTGCTCAACAAGCTCTTTCTTGTTATTCAAGTTACCACAAGCCATACCACTGCATCATTTTCATCCTTATGATGCTTCAACACTTGAGGAACATCTTATCATGCAACATTTGCAAGTTAACCCCTCAACTTGGGTAATTGTCACTTTAGTCCAAAACAAGCAAAACAATGTTTCAACATTATTCGAAAAGGACTAAAATTGAAACAAAAGTTCCTATTGACCCTTAATTACTTTCCAAGAAATAAGAGAAAGCATATAATTAACTTTATTAATAAAAACATCTAGGGTTAAGGCATAACCCAGGTCAGGGATGTTACAAATCATAACCCCTAACAAGGATTTCGTCCCCGAAATCCCAGATTAAAGGAGACAGATATTATTCATTCGTTATATCATTGAGTCTCCACATAACATCACATTGTTATGGAGATACCATAGAACTTTTATCAATACAAAGTTCATCCACACAAAATTCTCATCAATGTTATGTTTATGCAAAGCATAAACCCCTAACATATGATGCTCATACTACATTAGGTAACTGGACTGATTCCATAGTTAACCATTCCTGGTAACCATCGTAAAATAGACTGATATTTCTCAGATACCATAATTCCTTACCTTGGTATCTAACACATGTGTTGATAACACATCACATCCTCATCTTCCCTTTTGTTTATAAGTTGATTTATAATTAAATCAAATTCCTCCGTATATCAATTAGAATGTGGTAGAAATATCCATGCCACATCTCCTTCTTGATTAGGCTTCTTTGGATTGTTTTTGAATGATTACTTGATCAGAGTAATCAGAAATATAAAAATCTAGGTATATCATACTTACCTTTCCTTCAATAAATGAATACCTGGCCAGGGTATTCAAGAATTGAAATTAGGTAGTATGTATTTATTTTATTTTATGTTTTCATTTCTTTAAATTTAATATACTTAATATCTCCGATTTTCTCTGAGTTCCTTTTTCTTCTCTTTCCTTCCTTAATGAAGAAAGAGAAAATTCAAAACAGATAAAAGAATATTAAACTAAACACAAGTTTTCATCCTACTTATCTTTTCCTCATATCCTCAAAGGATTATACAGATGAACTAAACAACACTACCTTTCTTATAGTAGAGAGTAGAGGATATTTCAAAATAGAAAGTTTTACCTAGATAAGTCTACCTCTCATAAGTTATCTAGTGTCTTGTTTGTTGGTTCACCTCATTGTTGGGTTTTAGGGGAGACAAAGAAGGCAGCGGAAACAAAAATTTTCTCCCCCAACCCATACCGAGGAAACGCGTCAATGTCTATATAATAGGAAAGGATGGTTTGTGGAATCATACCTTGTCCCGAGGCTTTCTCGGTGACAATACCTCGCGCAATGTGTGGTCTTCAACTCCGGACTTCGACGGCATCTGTGCAGCTCTTGGTCGCACCGGGACTGACAACTCCTACTCGAACCGGACTGTCGGATGACATTTGTCCTCCTAAGCGGCAGTGTCCTCCCGCCTCTGTAGTAGTCCACACGGACCACCTGGAACTCCACTCTCCTTGTCCCACAAGGAAGTGGAAGGAGTCGCACCCTCCTGTTGACGTACTAGTTGCCAACACACTCTCCTGCCTCCTGTTGCAACTGCAGTTGTCCTTCCCTTGCTGCACCTCCCTTTTTCGGGAAGCACTTACTCGGGCTCTCTCACGGTTACCAAAACCAGAGAGAACGACAACTTGCAGAGCAACTGGTTGCACTGAGCTGTACTGTGAGAAGCCCCTAATATCCCCTATATATAGGAGAGTCATGGGACAGGGTTCTCCATCCCGGGCAATGCGGGACTAAAAGCAGGAGTAGAAGGGTTCGGGATTTTCCACAAAAAGCAACCACCTCGCAACCTGAACTGATCGGTTCACTGCTGAACCGATCGGTTCGGCTATTGAGCCGATCGGTTGGACCTGAGCCGACCGTTTGGGGCACTCCAACCGATCGGTTGGTGCCCTGAACCGATCGGTTCATGGTCCTAATCCGGCTCAAAAAGACTTTCCTTGTTTCTTTCCCAATTGGTATCGAATACCAATTATATTCCCAATCGAATTGGGCAATTTGAAACGAAAGGAAAATTTTCACCAATCCTACTTTCCCAAGTTGCTCGATTGCACCAGTTGAACCGATCGGTTCAACACTTGAACCGGTCGTTTCACTCTGTGCATGAGCCGATCGGTTCAACAATTGAGCTGACCGGTTCAGCAACCTCAGCCGACCGGTTCATCACATGAACCGATCGGTTGGGAGTGCAGGTTGTGCAGAATCAGTCAAATGCGATTTCAATCAATCTGATACTCTAATCAATGCGTCCAACACCTTGAACCATACGATATTGAGCCATCGACTGATTGATTGTTTAATTGAACTACTAAACTCCTTTAGTAATCAATCTAAACATTGCTTGTGGACAAAACTCCTCTTCCAGGTTAAATCCTATGTGTGTGACCCTGCAGGTCTATTTCACGTTGGCAGTGAAAGTTCATAACACTTATGACTTCACAAGCAAAGAGTGGTGCCTAGTCACACATCAGTGCTACCCAAGTGAAAGTAGAAAGTTGGAGAACAACTTTCATCCTACAATCCGTGAATGGTGTTACAGTGAGTGTATAATTCCTTTGTCACTGATATCCCGAATGAACTCAAGGCATGGAACAGTCATCCTGTCAACGTTCATTCACTTCCTTGATCTCAGAGTAGACTGGAAGAGATATGTATGACATCAGTATCACATACTGATTCACACATGCGTGCACGCCTTTCTCAATCCTACTCATCAAGTGGCCATGGATATCAAACTCCCTCAGGAGGGAAAAATCCCATATCTATCACTCACCCCTCAAAAGCCCCATGTGTCAAAGCCACCCAATCATCACCTTTATAACAACCCATGTTTCAGGACTGTGTTTGATGATGTCAAAGTGTGCCCAACGACATGTGTTGAGTGTAGTGATTTCAGGTCTAAGAATCACACTCACCACCATCACAGTGAGTACTGACTGTGACTACCATCTCATGGTTCCATGCGTCAAACTCACGGTGGGTCTGTCCGGTACCTTGTTCTCTAACAAGTACCTATGTGTTTGGTTTGATATCTCTATATCATGACTAATGAGATTCTGTCATCAACCAACACCACAATCTAGTCTTGTGTGTCATTGTTGTCTATCTACCTTCCACAATGACATCCGACTAGGGACATAACAAGAATGTATAAACTCTTAGCATCCGTATGATCTCATCGTTCAGGTCCTTAACCTGAAAGCATACGTCATTGAGTACTGTCATTCTCTAGACATTCAATCTGTTCTATCACTATCTCATATGACTGAACCAGAAAGAATTGGAAGCTCGCCTTTGATGTTTATCAAATCAATCTTAATGTATCCCACCAATCATCCCATGATTGGCTCTCAGGGCATACATACCAACAGACTCCCACTTGCACTGCGAGCCAATCACCCATGAATCATATTCATAGTGATCTTCAAACATGTCACACATGTTACTGTGCTCTAGTGCCAACATAGTGAGTAATGGCAACACCTTGCCAAAGTTTGTACAAATTACATGTCTCACATCTCTTCACTGTACGTCACACGTATGAGATGGAGTTGCCGTAATATGCGATCTAGTATTCCTTTGCTAACCTTTAGCCACATTGCATGATCAAGGATTCCAGACTTGTCATCAATGAGTGGAATATAAGTTCATCCCATGAACTTTCAGATCCATATAGTATCCACTGTTGTTCACTAACACATAGATACCCGACATTTCCCTTTTTCAAATGGTTTTATTGGAACACTTCCAATTATCAACAAACTTTCACTTTTATACATCTTATGTATATATTGCGATTAATTTTTCTATCCTTTCGAAAGTTTGCATCAATGTAACTCTGTACATCGAACTCTTCCTTATCTCCACAGAACTAGCACTTCACAAGCACTTATCAAGTTCTCATGGTATTCCAGTAACCCTTACTGGAAATAGACAGACATCCACTCGTCATGTCCCACATACGAGTTATCAGGATGAGCGCATCATATTTCCATGTCCTACATACAAGATGATGTATGCATTTTATTCTTGCCATGTCATACATGCAAGATAATGGGATGATTACATACATGATAGATCCATATCTATTCTTAGTGTTCATATTATTTATAAGAATTGGACACTTGGCCTTGGGATACTAACTCCATGTTACATGGACACGTTTTCTCCCACTGAATCTATGCATACTGAACAATTCATTACAGATTGCCAATGTATGCTTTCTCTTTTCAGGTCAAGAAATTTTTGAGAACTATCTCTATAGATCTCTATTCCTATCATATAGGAAACATCTCTATCTTCCTTAAAGATAATTTCCACTTTTGGATTTCCAATCTAGAACATTTCCATTTCACATCAATATGTGTAATGTGAATACACTCCCACTAAATCACAGATCCCTTCTTTATCTTTGACATATCAGTCAAAATCTTTGACTATATCATAGGAAAACTTTTTCAACAAGAACCAATGTATTACATTTACATCCAGGTTCATAAGTACACATTGTGTACCATCTCTTCTCGAGGGTTACAATATCAACTGTCGTGTTAAAACCTAAACACATACAACATAAGAACCTCGAGGCATCTAGCCAAAATCTCAAAATGATTCATTAAAAGCTCTAACTATTAACTTCGTGGACCTGAGAGTGCATAGACGACACATAGGACTTCTATCTACAAGACACGACAGACAGTAAACTCAACCTAAGTTGTTACTGCTATCCCTACTGCTTTTGAAGTTCTTCCTCTGCAACATATTCTCAGTCTCCTTCATGCTTGTCCACCTAAAAATGTTAGATCCCACGGGAGTGAGACAATTGTAGTTGCCCCAGCGAGAGATAAAACTCTCTGCCAAAAACATTATTATTGCAGTTTAATGATATAAAACTGGGCAGAGGATAAGCAGTTTAAAGCATTCTCATCTTTTAAAGCATTGCAACTATTTATGATAGAACAACAGATCATTTATTCTCTTAATAAGGAATAGGAATAACATGTATATCATTTATCCATCATATTATACTATCATGTCAGACTTCTCTTGTGACATTCACTATCTTGATATGTCACCCATGAGACATTCTTGTTTCAATCTCTTGGCCTTAGCCAATCTACTAAACATATATGGAATTATATCTATCATGTACTCATATATCATTAATACATGCATTGAGTTATTACCAATCCTGTGTCATTATTATAGGCATTGAGCCTCTGCCAAGTATTCGACTCTTCCAAACCTGATTACACCACCAGGCATTGGACACTACCAATCCTGATTTCACAGTCGGGCATTGGACTTTAACCAACCCTGATTTCACAACCAAGTATTGGACTTTAACCAACCCTGATTTCACAACCAGGCATTGGACTTTAACCAACCCTGATTTCACAGCCAGGCATTAGAATTTAACCAACACTGATTACAGGCTTCATGCCTCTGCCATGTATTGGACTCTTCCAAACCTGATTACACCACGAGGCATTGGACTTTAACCAATCCTGATTACACAGCCATGCATTGGACTCTAACCAATCCTAATTTCACAGCCAGGCATTGGACTTTAACCAATCATGATTACATAGCCAGACATTGGACTCTAACCAATCCTAATTTGATAGCCAGGCATTAGACTTTAACCAATCCTAATTACATAGCCAGACATTGGACTCTAACCAATCCTGATTACACAGTCAGGCATTGGACTTTAACTAATCCTGATTACACAGAACATGGAATATAAATTCCTTTAACTCATCATTGATCATCACATCCTTCTCTAGGCTCTGAACCCTGAGGTTAGCCTTCATAGTTGTTCATATTCTTTACTAAATACAATTGTTCATTTTATTAGGTTTATTATTAACATCTCTTACAATGAACTTTTATAATCATCTTGATACCTCTCACTGTTCCACAATCATTCTCATGGCTCATAAGGGTCATAAAACATCTTGTCACCTCTCACTAGGCAACATCTAACCATATGGATCACAAGTCCATTAAACATCTCGAGTATACAATCATGTTTATTACTCTTAACATTTATCATTAAATGATTATCAATACAAGGTATGAGTTCATTTCCCATCCTTCTCATGGTATGACTACATCATACTCATTAGTTTCGCTTAACCCCATTCTCAAGGTATATTAGCCTATGCTTATCAAAGTATATCAAACTCATTACATTTCATTGTAACAATTTACATAACACACTTCATGTGTTTCTTGTCCAAGTATATTGGATTTGAGGTGCATCAAGGTATATCAACCATGGAATGCTAAAGGTGATACCTATCATATCTTGATGTATCACTTTCCTAATCAGTTACAACCTTCTTGAGTTATCAACTTATCTTGGATTAAGGTATTTCCCATCTTAATACTTTCATCCACTAACCTATCACTCTTACCATGAAGTGCATAGGTCACACACAAGAATGGTCCAACTATCTTTAATGATATGGACTCATTTCAGGTTAAGGCATTGCATGCTATAAGGTTATCTATAATCAATCACTTTGTTTATTTTCCTTATCAATGTATTAGTCACCATTACATTATTAGGATTAGGGTCTCCCATACCATCACCC
Organism: Alisma plantago-aquatica; assembly: GCA_963693085.1. Lineage (NCBI taxonomy): Eukaryota > Viridiplantae > Streptophyta > Magnoliopsida > Alismatales > Alismataceae > Alisma > Alisma plantago-aquatica. Next base: position 1,464,118,063 of record OY856412.1, read on the forward strand.
TTTATTAGGTTTTAGGATTGCATATAGCATCACCCTTCATTAGGTTTTCATAATCACATTGCCCATAATTAGGGTTTACTATTCATCCCAATTAGGGTTTCTCATGGCATTATCCTAAATAAGGGTTTCTCATGGAATCAACCTCAATTAGGGTTTCTCATGGAATCACCCTCAATTAAGGTTTCTCATGGAATCAACCTCAATTAGGGTTTCTCATGTAATCACCCTCAATTAGGGTTTCTCAATTCATATCAATACATCAGGGTTTTTCATCACATTACCCTAGTTTAGGGTTTCATGCACTTTACCCTAAAATTAGGGTTTCTTATTAAACTATCCATAATTAGGATTTACTATTCATCCCAATTAGGGCTTCACTCTCCATTCCCAAAATTGGGGTTTTACATTATGTTACCCTAAATTAGGGTAAGGGTTCATTAACCTTTTGGATTAGGGTTTCATGATCTCTTTACCAAGGATCATAACCTAATCAACACATGATTAATACTCATGTATGAATTCCTTTATATCATCCTTTCAACTTGATTAGGATTACATCAACCCTTCAATCAAGTACATACATCTATGATTGACATAGTGTATTGAGTTATTGCTTACTTAAGCTTCAAGGATTAACTCATCTAAGGATTATCAACCACTTAGTATCTTAAAGGTACAACCCTAGTGATTATCTTTGAGATAGATCAGTAACAATTATAGGATCAATTGATCCTTCATCACAATATGTTTTCAATTGATATAATCACATTGAATCGCTAAACGTTCTTGACCCTTTACTCTCTAAACAGTTTGAAACCGTTTGGGCAAGAAGTGTGTTGAAACTGATTGGACTTGGGACTCCAAATGGTTTGAGTCCGTTTAGCCTCAAATTGTCTTGAGACCATTTGATCCCAAATGGTCTTGAGACCGTTTGATAACAAACGGTCTTGAGACCTTTTGGACTCAAACGGTCTTAAGACCGTTTGGTCCAAACTCTCTCAAAACCGAATGGACCAAAAAGGTATTCCATCACTTTATCAATTCAGGATTTCAATCATTAAACCATCTATCAATTGAACCTATGATTTATTCTTCAATTGGAACTTCAATTAGGGTTTTGAACCCAATTGAACTAGTGTTTATAATCAAGAAACCATCAATTAGGATTTTAAAATCGAGGAACCATCAATGATTGACATTGTGGAACTAGTCCAATTGAAATCATTGGATCATCATCAAACCATGACATGACCTGACCTCAAACGGTCTTGAGGTCGTTTGGATGACCTCCAAATGGTTTTGAGATCGTTTGCCCCATCCCACCATTGAAATTTGTGAAATTCAATTAGGGTTTAGATCATTGGATTGATCATCAAATTAGTTATTGATTGCATTTCAATTTGATATCTCAGGATCTTCAAATACTCAACCATACTCAGCCCTAGACCTCCAAACGGTCTTGGTTGACCTCCAAACAGTCTTGAGACCGTTTGGGTAACCTCCAAACGGTCTTGAGACCGTTTGGGTTAATCAACCCAAAATATTAAATCAACCAATTGAAATTTCAGCACTTAACCCAATTAGGGTTTCTAATTGGAGGATTGTTCATATATTGAACTAATCAATTGAATCCATTAGATAATCATCCAACATGTACTAGGGTCCTGACCTGAAATGGTCAACCCATCCAAACAGTTTGGAATCCAAACCTACAAACAGTTTGCAAACCGTTTGGTCTCCAAACGGTTTGGTGAAACCGTTTGGACCAATATTTATGAAATTGATTGCCTATGTTATTAATTGAGATGTGTGCTTGAGATGATTTCATCATCATCAAACTTCAACCCCTCGAATTCTACTGCCATTTCCATGGTATTTTCATCAATTAATCAAAGGAATTGCAAGAAGAACAATTGAACATAATGGATTAAGGAATTGAATTCAATAACAATGAATAAGGGTTCATGTTATAAAAACCACCTTCAATTGAGCTTCAAAGCTCCAAAATACACGTCTTTAATGGTGGAAGAATCTTTCTAAACTATCCCAAGCTCGTCCTTAAGATTGTGAGTGAAAAGAAATGGCTAGGATAGAAGATTGCATGGAGAAAAGAAGGAATCCATCATTTATTTTTGATTTCCACCATGAAATCAAGGTGAAAGAAGGTCAAGAAGCTTACCAACAGGTTGGGGGTCGTCCTCCTGTGGCTCCAAGCTCCCTTGGTCGTTTTTGCAAGCAAGAAGTGAAAGTGGTTTCGAAATTACCCTTTCACCTCATGGATAAAGGAGCATATATATGAATTTTATTGAAAATTCATTTAAGAGAGAGAAAGTAGGGATTATCTCCTCCATTTCCTTGCCACTTTCCCCCTTCCCTTCCTTGGTTACGAGGCTATATACTTTGCCTCTTATTCCTCTCAATTATCCATAATTTAAAGAAAAGCAAATTAAGCACCTTAAATATATTATAATAATATCCATAAGTGAGTGGATATTTCTTTTTCTTATAAAATGTGAGTGAGTTATCCACTTCCTTTGGATATTTTCGTGCCTTTGCAAGGCACATGGTCATCCACTCTTTTGAAAAATCATCCCTCACATTTTGTTTGAAGGTATCTTCAATTAATATATTTATTTTTGCATTAAATTGAAGTAAAGTTCCAATTATGCTTAAATCTTGATTATTTTAATATCAAGATTCTCTCTCCTCCAAAGTGCTTCTATATGAGACGCCCCTCTTATTTTCTTTGCTCTTCATGATGCCCAGAAATATTAGGGACTATTTTGAAGTGGTAATTTGTATATCGAACCCTGGGTTTTGGGTAAATTACACATTACACCAAAACTTGGTTTTAATGCACAAACATTGCTCAACAAGCTCTTTCTTGTTATTCAAGTTACCACAAGCCATACCACTGGATCATTTTCATCCTTATGATGCTTCAACACTTGAGGAACATCTTATCATGCAACATTTGCAAGTTAACCCCTCAACTTGGGTAATTGTCACTTTAGTCCAAAACAAGCAAAACAATGTTTCAACATTATTCGAAAAGGACTAAAATTGAAACAAAAGTTCCTCTTGACCCTTAATTACTTTCCAAGAAATAAGAGTTAGCATATAATTAACTTTATTAATAAAAACATCTAGGGTTAAGGCATAACCCAGGTCAGGGATGTTACAAATCATAACCCCAAACAAGGATTTCGTCCCCGAAATCCCAGATTAAAGGAGACATATATTATTCATTTGTTATATCATCGAGTCTCCACATAACATCACATTGTTATGGAGATACCATAGAACTTTTATCAATACAAAGTTCATCCACACAAAATTCTCATCAATGTTATGTTTATGCAAAGCATAAACCCCTAACATATGATGCTCATACTACATTAGGTAACTGGACTGATTCCATAGTTAACCATTCCTGGTAACCATCATAAAATAGACTGATATTTCTCAAATACCAGAATTCCTTACCTTGGTATCTAACACATGTGTTGATAACACATCACATCCTCATCTTCCCTTTTGTTTATAAGTTGATTTATAATTAAATCAAATTCCTCCGTATATCAATTAGAATGTGGTAGAAATATCCATGCCACATCTCCTTCTTGATTAGGCTTCTTTGGATTGTTTTTGAATGATTACTTGATCAGAGTAATCAGAAATATAAAAATCTAGGTATATCATACTTACCTTTCCTTCAATAAATGAATACCTGGCCAGGGTATTCAAGAATTGAAATTAGGTAGTATGTATTTATTTTATTTTATGTTTTCATTTCTTTAAATTTAATATAATTAATATCTCAGATTTTCTCTGAGTTCCTTTTTCTTCTCTTTCCTTCCTTAATGAAGAAAGAGAAATTTCAAAACAGATAAAAGAATATTAAACTAAACACAAGTTTTCATCCTACTTATCTTTTCCTCATATCCTCAAAGGATTATACAGATGAACTAAACAACACTACCTTTCTTATAGTAGAGAGTAGAGGATATTTCAAAATAGAAAGTTTTACCTAGACAAGTCTACCTCTCATAAGTTATCTAGTGTCTTGTTTGTTGGTTCACCTCATTGTTGGGTTTTAGGGGAGACAAAGAAGGCAGCGGAAACAAAAATTGTCTCCCCCAACCCATACCGAGGAAACGCGTCAATGTCTATATAATAGGAAAGGATGGTTTGTGGAATCATACCTTGTCCCGAGGCTTTCTCGGTGACAATACATCGCGCAATGCGTGGTCTTCAACTCCGGACTTCGACGGCATCTGTGCAGCTCTTGGTCGCACCGGGACTGACAACTCCTACTCGAACCGGACTGTCGGATGACAGTTGTCCTCCTAAGCGGCAGTGTCCTCCCGCCTCTGTAGTAGTCCACACAGACCACCTGGAACTCCACTCTCCTTGTCCCACAAGGAAGTGGAAGGAGTCGCACCCTCCTGTTGACGTACTAGTCGCCAACACACTCTCCTACCTCCTGTTGCAACTGCAGTTGTCCTTCCCTTGCTGCACCTCCCTTTTTCGGGAAGCACTTGCTCGGGCTCTCTCACGGTTACCAAAACCAGAGAGAACGACAACTTGCAGAGCAACTGGTTGCACTGAGCTGTACTGTGAGAAGCCCCTAATATCCCCTATATATATAGGAGAGTCATGGGACAGGGTTCTCCATCCCGGGCAATGCGGGACTAAAAGCAGGAGTAGAAGGGTTCGGGATTTTCCACAAAAAGCAACCACCTCGCAACCTGAACTGATCGGTTCACTGCTGAACCGGTCGGTTCGGCTATTGAGCCGATCGGTTGGACCTGAGCCGACCGTTTGGGGCACTCCAACCGATCGGTTGGTGCCCTGAACCGATCGGTTCATGGTCCTAATCCGGCTCAAAAAGACTTTCCTTGTTTCTTTCCCAATTGGTATCGAATACCAATTATATTCCCAATCGAATTGGGCAATTTGAAACGAAAGGAAAATTCTCACCAATCCTACTTTCCCAAGTTGCTCGATTGCACCAGTTGAACCGATCGGTTCAACACTTGAACCGGTCGTTTCACTCTGTGCATGAGCTGATCGGTTCAACAATTGAGCTGACCGGTTCAGCAACCTCAGCCGACCGGTTCATCACATGAACCGATCGGTTGGGAGTGCAGGTTGTGGAGAATCAGTCAAATGTGATTTCAATCAATCTAATACTCTAATCAATGCATCCAACACCTTGAACCATACGATATTGAGCCATCGACTGATTGATTGTTTAACTGAACTACTAAACTCCTTTAGTAATCAATCTAAACATTGTTTGTGGACAAAACTCCTCTTCCAGGTTAAATCCTATGTGTGTGACCCTGCAGGTCTATTTCACATTGGCAGTGAAAGTTCATAACACTTATGACTTCACAAGCAAAGAGCGGTGCCTAGTCACACATCAGTGCTACCCAAGTGAAAGTAGAAAGTTGGAGAACAACTTTCATCCTACAATCCGTGAATGGTGTTACAGTGAGTGTATAATTCCTTTGTCACTGATATCCCGAATGAACTCGAGGCATGGAACAGTCATCCTGTCAACGTTCATTCACTTCCTTGATCTCAGAGTAGACTGGAAGAGATATGTATGACATCAGTATCACATACTGATTCACACATGCGTGCACGCCTTTCTCAATCCTACTCATCAAGTGGCCATGGATATCAAACTCCCTCAGGAGGGAAAAATCCCATATCTATCACTCACCCCTCAAAAGCCCCATGTGTCAAAGCCACCCAATCATCACCTTTATAACAACCCATGTTTCAGGACTGCGTTTGATGATGTCAAAGTGTGCCCAACGACATGTGTTGAGTGTAGTGATTTCAGGTCTAAGAATCACACTCACCACCATCACAGTGAGTACTGACTGTGACTACCATCTCATGGTTCCATGTGTCAAACTCACGGTGGGTCTTTCCGGTACCTTGTTCTCTAACAAGTACCTATGTGTTTGGTTTGATATCTCTATATCATGACTAATGAGATTATGTCATCAACCAACACCACAATCTAGTCTTGTGTGTCATTGTTTTCTATCTACCTTCCACAATGACATCCGACTAGGGACATAACAAGAATGTAAAAACTCTTAGCATCCGTATGATCTCATCGTTTAGGTCCTTAACCTGAAAGCATACGTCATTGAGTACTGTCATTCTCTAGACATTCAATCTGTTCTATCATTATCTCATATGACTGAACCAGAAAGAATTGGAAGCTCGCCTTTGATGTTTATCAAATCAATCTTAATGTATCCCACCAATCATCCCATGATTGGCTCTCAGGGCATACATACCAACAGACTCCCACTTGCACTGCGAGCCAATCACCCATGAATCATATTCATAGTGATCTTCAAACATGTCGCACATGTTACTGTGCTCTAGTACCAACATAGTGAGTAATGGCAACACCTTGCCATAGTCTGTACAAATTGCATGTCTCACATCTCTTCACTGTACGTCACACGTATGAGATGGAGTTGCCGTAATATGCGATCTAGTATTCCTTTGCTAACCTTTAGCCACATTGCATGATCAAGGATTCCAGACTTGTCATCAATGAGTGGAATATAAGTTCATCCCATGAACTTTCAGATCCATATAGTATCCACTGTTGTTCACTAACACATAGATACCCGACATTTCCCTTTTTCAAATGGTTTTATTGGAACACTTCCAATTATCAACAAACTTTCACTTTTATACATCTTATGTATATATTGCGATTAATTTTTCTATCCTTTTGGAAGTTTGCATCAATGTAACTCTTTACATTGAACTCTTCCTTATCTCCACAGAACTAGCACTTCACAAGCACTTATCAAGTTCTCATGGTATTCCAGTAACCCTTACTGGAAATAGACAGACATCCACTCGTCATGTCCCACATACGAGTTATCAGGATGAGCGCATCATATTTCCATGTCCTACATACAAGATGATGTATGCATTTTATTCTTGCCATGTCATACATGCAAGATAATGGGATGATTACATACATGATAGATCCATATCTATTCTTCGTGTTCATATTCTTTATAAGAATTGGACACTTGGCCTTGGGATACTAACTCCATGTTACATGGACAAGTTTTCTCCCACTGAATCTGTGCATACTGAACAATTCAGTACAGATTGCCAATGTATGCTTTCTCTTTTCAGGTCAAGAAATTTTTGAGAACTATCTCTATAGATCTCTATTCCTATCATATAGGAAACATCTCTATCTTCCTTAAAGATAATTTCCACTTTTGGATTTCCAATCTAGAACATTTCCATTTCACATCAATATGTGTAATGTGAATACACTCCCACTAAATCACAGATCCCTTCTTTATCTTTGACATATCAGTCAAAATCTTTGACTATATCATCAAAGTAAAGATCCAATTTTGAGTTGCTTGTACTCAATCAATCACATTGATTAGTCCATTGTAACTTATAGACTTCATTTGCATTAGTGGATTCATAAACCTTATAGGATATATCACGTTTACATCCTGGTTTTATTCCTCATAGGAATGCGGTTTTAGTATCCATATGTCAAATGTCTTAGTCATTAAGTTGCAATCAACAAGCATCATCCTTCTCAAAATGTTATCCATGTGTCTTAACACTTAAGACTCATTTTCACTTATGGATATGATCCAATGAGTGCTACCATCAAGGTCATACCTTATGGTTCACATGGATGTCATTTAGGATGTAATGGTCATAAACCATAACTCAAGATTCGGTTCCTCATATTCATCTTGATAGTTGACTCATCACATGAACAACTGATCACATAGATAATTGAGGTGTATCTGTTAAAGATATAAGAACTCACAACCCTTGTGATTCTTAATTTCTTTTATTAGTGTGGGGTATTCATTTATTAAGAAGAATTCAGTTATTTGATAATCATTCTCTAACTCCTTAGAGTATGATTCCTTCTTTATTTAGACATCACCATGCCTTAATCATGAGTTCACTATGGTACACTATCATAATCACTCATAAGGATCTCAAACATTTGGTCCAAGTATTTTATTCATTAATCTCATCAAGAATTAATACTTTACCAAATTTGTACTTCATTTATGATAATCTTGAACACTTCAAGACATTCATATTGGTATTTCTCTAAACACCATTTGAAGTATTAGCATTTATTCCAACAGGTATGTAAATACATCACATGTATTATACCTAATAGGATAATCACTCTCCCACTACATTAGTGAAGATTGATTAATCATGTCCAAGATATTCATGTCCCTTACTGGTTCTTTAACCAAAAGAGTCTAGTTTTATCCATCATATGGAAACTAGAAATGAATTTCTCATGATTAATGCTAATTAGATTGTTTGAGTTATCTATAACTTTTAGGTATCGTCTTATCTTATGTATATCAAATATCACAAGATAAATAAGGCATTGCCACAAAGATCACATCTTTATAAATTGAAACATCTCTTTATTATTTGCTATCATTGTCATACAATATGCAAAAATAAAAGTGTTTCTATCTATTGGCAAGTATGAAATAGCAGTTCATAACTGTATTACATGCCTTATTGGCTGAAAATAAACTAAAGTATTCCTGTCTATAAAGGCAACACTTGCCCCAAATAAGAATGCTTTACACTTTACATTTTGGTATCATATACCTCAAAAGTGTTACAAGTTTATTTCGAGTTACATCAGGAATAAGAGAGGGAAGATCGGTGCGCAGACCGAGATACAAGCAACCACACACAACCAATCATAGATAGGGGTTTATAGGCCATAATCATGCTACACACATCCACCACAAAACTCGTTTAAGGGCGACGCGTATCGAGTGCATTAATAATACATATCATATATGTAATTAGGGATTTGTGGATTTAGGATTGGACATGCATAAAGCCGATATTATTCGCATCGTATGCAATAAATAAAGGCGACAAACCAAAATCGATCATATCCATATTCCTAAAATATAGAGCAGTTGACGTGGCTCTGATACCACTTTTGGGTTTTAGGGGAGACAGAGAAGGCAGCGGAAACAAAAATTTTCTCCCCCAACCCATACCGAGGAAACGCGTCAACGTCTATATAATAGGAAAGGATGGTTTGTGGAATCATACCTTGTCCCGAGGCTTGTTCGGCGACAATACCTCGCGCAATGCGCGGTCTTCAACTCCGGACTTCGACGGCTTCTGTGCAGCTCCTGGTCGCACCGGGACTGACAACTCCTACTCGAACCGGACTGTCGGATGACAGTTGTCCTCCTAAGCGGCAGTGTCCTCCCGCCTCTGTAGTAGTCCACACGGACCACCTGGAACTCCACTATCCTTGTCCCACAAGGAAGTGGAAGGAGTCGCACCCTCCTGTTGACGTACTAGTCGCCAACACACTCTCCTGCCTCCTGTTGCAACTGTAGTTGTCCTTCCCTTGCTGCACCTCCCTTTTTCGGGAAGCACTTGCTCGGGCTCTCTCACGGTTACCAAAACCAGAGAGAACGACAACTTGCAGAGCAACTGGTTGCACTGAGCTGTACTGTGAGAAGCCCCCAATATCCCCTATATATATAGGAGAGTCATGGGACATGGTTCTCCATCCCGGGCAATGCGGGACTAAAAGCAGGAGTAGAAGGGTTCAGGATTTTCCACAAAAAGCAACCACCTCGCAACCTGAACTGATCGGTTCACTGCTGAACCGATCGGTTCGGCTATTGAGCCGATCGGTTGGACCTGCGCCGACCGTTTGGGGCACTCCAACCGATCGGTTGGTGCCCTGAACTGATCGGTTCATGGTCCTAATCCGGCTCAAAAAGACTTTCCTTGTTTCTTTCCCAATTGGTATTGAATACCAATTATATTCCCAATCGAATTGGGAAATTTGAAACGAAAGGAAAATTCTCACCAATCCTACTTTCCCAAGTTGCTCGATTGCACCAGTTGAACCGATCGGTTCAACACTTAAACCGGTCGTTTCACTCTGTGCATGAGCCGATCGGTTCAACAATTGAGCCGACCGATTCAGCAACCTCAGCCGACCGGTTCATCACATGAACCGATCGGTTGGGAGTGCAGGTTGTGCAGAATCCGTCAAATGCGATTTCAATCAATATGATACTCTAATCAATGCGTCCAACACCTTGAACCATACGATATTGAGCCATCGACTGATTGATTGTTTAATTGAACTACTAAACTCCTTTAGTAATCAATCTAAACATTGCTTGTGGACACAACTCCTCTTCCAGGTTAAATCCTATGTGTGTGACCCTGCAGGTCTATTTCACGTGGGCAGTGAAAGTTCATAACACTTATGACTTCACAAGCAAAGAGCGGTGCCTAGTCACACATCAGTGCTACCCAAGTGAAAGTAGAAAGTTGGAGAACAACTTTCATCCTACAATCCGTGAATGGTGTTACAGTGAGTGTATAATTCCTTTGTCACTGATATCCCGAATGAACTCGAGGCATGGAACAGTCATCCTGTCAACGTTCATTCACTTCCTTGATCTCAGAGTAGACTGGAAGAGATATGCATGACATCAGTATCACATACTGATTCACACATGCGTGCACGCCTTTCTCAATCCTACTCATCAAGTGGCCATGGATATCAAACTCCCTCAGGAGGGACAAATCCCATATCTATCACTCACCCCTCAAAAGCCCCATGTGTCAAAGCCACCCAATCATCACCTTTATAACAACCCATGTTTCAGGACTGCGTTTGATGATGTCAAAGTGTGCCCAATGACATGTGTTGAGTGCAGTGATTTCAGGTCTAAGAATCACACTCACCACCATCACAGTGAGTACTGACTGTGACTACCATCTCATGGTTCCATGTGTCAAACTCACGGTGGGTCTGTCCGGTACCTTGTTCTCTAACAAGTACCTATGTGTTTGGTTTGATATCTCTATATCATGACTAATGAGATTCTGTCATCAACCAACACCACAATCTAGTCTTGTGTGTCATTGTTGTCTATCTACCTTCCACAATGACATCCGACTAGGGACATAACAAGAATGTACAAACTCTTAGCATCTGTATGATCTCATCGTTCATGTCCTTAACCTGAAAGCATACGTCATTGAGTACTGTCATTCTCTAGACATTCAATCTGTTCTATCACTATCTCATATGACTGAACCAGAAAGAATTCGAAGCTCGCCTTTGATGTTTATCAAATCAATCTTAATGTAGCCCACCAATCATCCCATGATTGGCTCTCAGGGCATACATACCAACACTCATCACTTTCTATTTGGACATTGCCACCTCAGATGTCCTCTCTATCCACATCTATAGCAAGCTCGGAGCCTTTTAGGTGGCTGCTGCTTGTGTGCACTACATTGTGGTTGAGTCAGTTCTACTTAAATCTTTAATTGTTTAGTATCGCCAATTCCTTGTTCCTGTGACTGTTTAGACTTCCTTTTAAGGTCTGTCCCATGTTTCTTTATCATAGACCCTTCTATCCTTCGAATTAACTCCACAAATGTGGCAAACCTCACTCTAGTTTCTAGGGCAGATGTCGGAATAGACATTTCAGCATTCAGTCCCTTCTCAAAATGTCGAATCTTTTCCTCCTCGGTAAAGCCATTTGAGGATAAAATCATAAAAGTTTCATGAACTTAACCTCATATTCACTTATCGACATGGCTCCCTGTCAAATCTTCTCAAACTGTGAGATCTTTTCATCTAAATATGTCTTTGGAAAATAATTATTGACGAATTCTCGACAAAATTCCTCCCAATCAACCTATTCATCATTCCTATTTATTTCTTCTATAGCCCACAAATGTCCAGCACTATCCTTCAAAAGGTACACAATATGTTTAACTTTGTCAGCATCTGGGATACTAAGGATCTGAAAGGCCTTTTCTAGCTCAGTGAGCCAGAGATCAGCATCTGTTGGGTTAGAGGTACCAACATATTCTATGGCTCTTACATGACGTAATCATTCAAAATTCTTTCCAGTTCCATATCCCTCATTGGGAGTTGGTGCCCTAGGTGTCGGTGCTGGCATCCAGTCTGTCATATGCATCACTATAGTCATGAATTTCTCAAAAAGTGTAGAAAAAGATGGGTTTCTCATCATGACTTCATCAACATGGGGATTCTCAGGAACTATTTCTTCTCTTGCCTGATCCCTGGCACCCTCTACTGGTGCAGCAACATTGCTCTCAGCAACGTATTCCTCATGTCCTCCAGACATCTTTGAGTTATATATCTTCTTTTGCATAAGAAGAAGGAACTATAAGATACACTTGGTACACTTAGAACAGACTCAATACCTTAGTCCTATGTCTCTGTAGACTCAGCGAACCTAGAGCTCTGATACCACTAAATTGTGGCGAAGCGTTAGAAACATACATCATTAATTAAGTGGAAGCAATCATTAACAACGGATTACTGAAAATGACTAAAAATTAAAACCTTTTTCAAAGAGATCGAATCATAGAAAAACTCTTTCAACAAGAACCAATGTATTACATTTACATCCTGGTTCATAAGTACACATCTTGTACCATCTCTTCTCGAGGGTTACAATATCAAATGCCTTGTTAAAAGCTAAACACAGACATCATAAGAACCTCGAGGCATCTAGCCAAAATCTCAAAATGATTCATTAAAATCTCTAACTATTAACGCTGTGGACCTGAGAGTACAGAGACGACACATAGGACTTCTATCTATAAGACACGAAAGACAGTACACTCAACCTGAGATGTAACTGTTGTCCCTACTACTGCTGAAGTTCTTCCTCTACAAGATATTCTCAGTCTCCTTCGTGCTTGTCCACCTAAAAATGATGGATCCCACGGGGGTGAGACAATTGTAATTGCCCCAGCGAGAGATAAAACTCTCTACCAAAAACATTATTATTGCAGTTTAATGATATAAAACTGGGTAGAGGATAAACAATTTAAAGCATTCTCATCTTTTAAAGCATTGCAACTATTTATGATAGAACAATAGATCATCTATTCTCTTAATAAGGAATAGGAATAACATGTATATCATTTATCTATCATATTATACTATCATGTCAGACTTCTCTTGTGACATTCATTATCTTGGTATGTCACCCATGAGACATTCTTGTTTCAATCTGTTGGCCTTAGCCAATCTACTAAACATATATGGAATTATATCTATCATGTACTCATATATCATTAATACATGCATTGGGTTATTACCAATCATGTGTCAGCATTGTAGGCATTGAGCCTCTGCCAGGTATTAGACTCTTCCAAACCTAATTACACCTCCAGCCAATGGACACTACCAATCCTAATTTCACAGCCAGGCATTGGACTTTAACCAACCCTGATTTCATAGCCAGGCATCGGACTTTAACCAACCCTGATTTCACAACCAGGCATTGGACTTAAACCAACACTAATTTCACATCCAGGCATTGGACTTTAACCAACCCTGATTTCACAGCCAGGCATTGGACTTTAACCAACCCTGAGTTCACAGCCAGGCATTGGACTTTAACCAACCCAGATTACAGGCTTCATGCCTCTGCCAGGTATTGGACTCTTCCAAACCTGATTACACCGCCAGGCATTGGACTTTAACCAATCCTGATTACACGGACAGGCATTAGACTCTAACCAATCCTGATATCACAACCAGACATTGGACTTTAACCAATCCGTATTACACAACCAGGCATTGGACTCTAACCAATCCTGATTACACAGCCAGGCATTGGACTTTAACCAATCTTGATTACACCAAACATGGAATATAAAATCCTTGAACTCATCATTGATCATCACATCCTTCTCTAGGCTCTGAATCCCGAGGTTAGCCTTCATAGTTGTTCATATTCTTTACTAAATACAATTGTTCATTTTATTAGGTTTATTATTATCATCTCTTACAGTGAACTTTTATAATCATCTTGATACCTTTCACTATGCCACAATCATTCTCATGGCTCGTAAGGCTCATAAAACATCATGTCACCTCTCACCAGGCAACATCTAACCATATGGCTCACAAGGCCATTAAACATCTTGTCACCTCTCACTAGGCAACATCTAACCATATGGCTCATAAGGCCATTAAACATCTCGAGTATACAATCATGTTTGTTACTCTTAACATTTATCATTAAATGATTATCAATACAAGGTATGAGTTCATTTTCCATCCTTTTCATGGTATGACTACATCATACTCATTAGTTTTCCTAAACCCCATTCTCAAGGTATATTAGCCTATGCTTATCAAAGTATATCAAACTCATTACATTTCATTGTAACAATTTACATAACACACTTCATGTGTTTCTTGTCCAAGTATATTGGATTTGAGATGCATCAAGGTATATCAACCCTAGAATTCTAAAGGTGATACCTATCATATCTTGATGTATCACTTTCCTCATCACTTCCAACCTTCTTGAGTTATCAGCTTATCTTGGATTAAGGTATTTCCCATCTTAATACTTTCATCCACTAACCTATCACTCTTACCATGAAGTGCATAGGTCACACACAAGAATGGTCCAACTATCTTTAATGATATGGACTCATTTCAGGTTAAGGCATTGCTTGCTATAAGGTTATCTATAATCAATCACTTTGGGTATTTTCCTTATCAATGTATTAGTCACCATTCCATTATTAGGATTAGGGTCTCCCATACCATCACCCTTTATTAGGTTTTAGGATTGCATATAGCATCACCCTTCATTAGGTTTTCACATCACATTGCCCATAATTAGGGTTTACTATTCATCCCAACTAGGGTTTCTCATGGCATTACCCTCAATAAGGGTTTCTCATGGAATCAACCTCAATTAGGGTTTCTCATGGAATCACCCTTAATTAGGGTTTCTCATGGAATCACCCTCAATTAAGGTTTCTCATGGAATCAACCTCAATTAGGGTTTCTCATGGAATCACCGTCAATTAGGGTTTCTCAATTCATATCAACACATCAGGGTTTTTCATCACATTACCCTAGTTTTTGGTTTCATGCACTTTACCCTAAAATTAGGGTTTCTTATTTAACTATCCATAATTAGGATTTACTATTCATCCCAATTAGGGTTTCACTCTCCATTCCCATAATTGGGGTTTTACATTATGTTACCCTGAATTAGGGTTGGGGTTCATTAACCTTCTAGATTAGGGTTTCATGATCTCTTTACTAAGGATCATAACCTAATCACCACATGATTAATACTCATGTATGAATTCCTTTCTATAATCCTTTCAACTTGATTAGGTTTACATCAACCCTTCAATCAAGTACATACATCTATGATTGACATAGTGTATTGAGTTATTGCTTACTTAAGCTTCAAGGATTAACTCGTCTAAGGATTATTAATCACTTAGTATCTTAAAGGTACAACCCTAGTGATTATCTTTGAGATAGATCAGTAACAATTATAGGGTCAATTGATACTTCATCACAACATGTTTCCAATTGATATAATTACATTGAATCACTAAACATTCTTGACCCTTTACTCTCTAAATGGTTTGAAACTGTTTGGGCAAGAAGTGTGTTGAAACCGATTGGACTTGGGACTCCAAACGGTTTGAGATCATTTAGCCTCAAATGGTCTTGATACCGTTTGATCCCAAATAGTATTGAGACCGGTTGGACTTAAATGGTCTTAAGACCGTTTGGTCCAAACTCACTCAAAATTGAATGGACCAAAAAGGTCTTCCATCACTTTATCAATTCAGAATTTCAATCATTAAACCATCTATCAATTGAACCTCTGATTTATTCTTCAATTGGACCATTGAATAACCCTTCAATTGGACCTTCAATTAGGGTTTTGAACCCAATTGAACTAGGGTTTATAATCAAGAAACCATCAATTAGGATTTTGAAATCGAGGAACCATCAATGGTTGACATTGTGGAACTAGTCCAATTGAAATCATTGGATCATCATAAAACCATGACATGACCTGACCTCAAACGGTCTTGAGGTCATTTGGATGACCTCCAAATGGTCTTGAGATCGTTTGCCCCATCCCACCATTGAAATATTTGAAATTCAATTAGGGTTTAGATCATTGGATTGATCATCAAATTAGCTATTGATTGCATTTCTATCTGATATCTCTAGATATTCAAATACTCAACCATACTCAATACTAGACCTCCAAACGGTCTTGGTTGACCTCCAAACGGTCTTGAGACCGTTTGGGTAACCTCCAAACGGTCTTGAGACCGTTTGGGTTAATCAACCCAAAATATTAAATCAACCAATTGAAATTTCAGCACTTAACCCGATTAGGGTTTCTAATTGGAGGATTTCCCATATATTGAACTAATCAATAGAATCCATTATATCATCATCCAACATGTACTAGGGTCCTGACCTCAAATAGTTAACCCATCCAAATGGTCAACCCATCCAAACGGTTTGGAATCCAAACCCCCAAACGGTTTGCAAACCGTTTGGTCTCCAAACGGTTTGGTGAAATGGTTTGGTGAAATCGTTTGCCTATGTTATTAATTGAGATGTGTGCTTGAGATGATGTCATCGTCATAAAGCTTCAACCCCTCGAAATATACTGCCATTTCCATGGTAGTTTCATCAATTAATAAAAGGAATTTCTAGAAGAACAATTGAACATAATGGATCGAGGAATTGAATTTAATAACAATGAATAAGGGTTCAAGTTATAAAACCCGCCTTCAATTGAGCTTCAAATCTCCAACCTCCAAATCTTTAATGGTGGAAGAAGCTTTCTCAACCATCCCAATCTCATCCTCAAGCTTTTGAGTGAAAATAAATGGCTAGGATAGAAGATTGCATGGAGAAAAGAAGGAATCCATCATTTATTTTCGATTTCCACCATGAAATCAAGGTGAAAGAAGGTCAAGAAGCTTACCAACAGGTTGGGGGTCGTCCTCCTATTTCTCCAAGCTCCCTTGGTCGTTTTTTCAAGCAATAAGTGAAAGTGGTTTCGAAATTATCCTTTCACCTCATGGATAAAGGAGCATATATATGAATTTTTATGGAAAATTCATTTAAGAGAGAGAAAGTAGGGATTATCTCCTCCATTTCCTTGCCACTTTCCCCCTTCCCTTACTTGGTTACAAGGCTATCTTATTTGCCTCTTATTACTCTCAATTAACCATGATTTAAAGAAAAGCAAATTAAGCACCTTAAATCATATTATAATAATATCCATAAGTGAGTGGATATTTCTTTTTCTTATAAAATGTGAGTGAGTTATCCTCTTCCTTTGTATATTTTAGTTCCTTTGCAAGGAAAATGGTAGTCCAATCTTTTTCAAAATCATCCCTCACCTTTTTTTTCAAGGTATCCTCAATTAATATATTTATTTTTGCATTAAATTGAAGTAAAGTTCCAATTATGCTTAAATCTTGATTATTTTAATATCAAGATTCTCTCTCCTCCAAGGTGCTTCTTTTTTAGATGCCCCTCTCATTTTAGTTTCTCTACATGATTCCAAGAAACATTAGGGACTATTTTGAAGTGGTAATTTGCATATTGAACCCTGGGTTTTGGGTAAATTACACATTACACCAAAACTAGGTTTTAATGCACAAACATTGCTCAACAAGCTCTTTCTTGTTATTCAGGCTACCACAAGCCATACCACTGCATCATTTTCATTATTATGATGCCTCAACACTTGGGTAACATCTTATCATGCAACATTTGCAAGTTAACCCCTCAACTTGGGTAATTTGCACTTTAGTCCAAAACAAGCAAAACAATGTTTCGACATTATTCAAAAAGGACTAAAATTGAAACAAAAGTTCCTCTTGAGCCTTAATTACTTTCCAAGAAATAAGACAAAGCATATAATTAACTTTATTAAGCAAAACATCTAGGGTTAAGGCATAACCTAGGTCAGGGATGTTACAGAAGGAGTCCCTACTACTCATTTAAGCACCCATGACAAGCATAACAACAAGGGTAAAGGGAAAATGAAAGGAATTGCTCCTATATCCAGTGGGGTGTCCAAGCCAGGTGATGGAAAGGCCGGTGGAAGTAAGGCTAACATGAAATGTTTCTTCTTTCGTAAGAAAGGACATGCTAAAATGGAGTGCTTCAAGTATAAGAAATGGTTGGAAAAGAAAGGTATATTGTCTCTTGTTTCATATGAATGTCATCTTTCAAATGTTCCATTATATAGTTGGTGGCTTGACTCCGGTGCCACTGTACACATTTCCAATACATTGCAGGGATTTATGAACCAAAGGAAACCAATGGAGCGTGAAAAAGTCCTTTATTCTGGAAATAAATTGGGCTCGCGTGTATAGGCTGTTGGCACATGCATATTAATCCTTGATAATGGAAGCTTGCTGGATTTAGAAAATACTTTTTATGTACCAAACTATAGTAGAAATTTAGTCTCTATTTCTAGATTAGACAAACTAAATTATGCTTTTATTCTTCAAAGTGGACGACTCTCATTGTATAGAAATTCTAGCATCATTGGTACTTGTCTTTTAATAAATGATCTTTATCAAGTTCTATTAAGCCCTCGTTTTGATCAATCATTTATAGTCCAACATAATATTATTGGAAATAAGCACACATTACTAGATGAAAAGTCATCACTACTTTGGCACCGAAGGTTGGGTCATATTTCTAAAGAAAGAATTCAAAATTACTAAAGGAGGAAATTTTAGGACCCTTGGACTTTACTAATTTTGGAACATGTGTTGAATACATAAAGGCTAAGCAAACCAACACTTCTAAAAAAGGTTCAAAGAGAAGTAATGGAACATTAGAAATAATTCACACGGATATTAGTGGATCATTCCCACCTTGTTTTACAGGGGGAAAATATTTTGCAACCTTTATTGATGACTATTCACGATATATGTTTCTCAGCCTATTAAATGACAAAAGTGAGGTTTTTCAAGCCTTTAAGAACTTTAAAGTTGAAGTGGAGAAACAATTGGGTAAGGTGATTAAGATAGTAATATCCGATAGAGGAGGTGAATATTATGGAAGGTTCACTGAGATGGGACAAAGAAAGGGACCATTTGCACATTTCCTTCAAGAAGAGGGTATTGTACCTCAATATACAATGCTAGGCACGCCAAGTCAAAATGGTGTAGCTGAAAGAAGGAATCAAACATTAAAGGAAATGGTTCATGCAGTGCTTTGTAATTCATCCCTTCCTTCTTCAATGTGGAGTGAGGCTTTAAAAATGGCAGTGCATGTATTAAACAAGGTTCCTAGTAAGTCTGTCCAGAAAACCCCATACGAATTATGGACAGGAAGGAAACCATCCTTGAACTATATGCATATATGGGGATGTCGTGCAGAAGTTAAAATTTACAGTCCACATGAGAAGGCCTTTGACCCAAGAACCACTAGTGGTTTCTTTATTGGTTATCCAGAAAGGTCAAAGGGGTATAGATTTTATTGTCCATCTCACCCACAAAAGTTAGTTGAGAGTGGTAAGGATAGATTCTTGGAGGATCATCAAATCAGTGGGAATGATCTACTTTAAAATATATCTTTTGATGAAGTACATGATAATTTAGTCACACCTGCACCTAGTCAAACTTGTATAATCTATCAAATAATTATTCCTATGAATAATTGTCAAGTGGATGAACCAATAGAAGTAGATCATCCACTTGACAATTATTCCTATGAATAATTGTCAAGTGGATGAACCAATAGAAGTAGATCATGCTCCTAGTCAGGTTGTAAATGAACAAGTTGATAATGTTCATGATGAAGGACAACCCGAAGAGCCTACAGAAAATGTAGAACCCAATGTTGAATTAAGAAGATCCATAAGATCAAGGAGGTTTGCCATTCCATCTGATTATGTTGTATACCTTCAAGAGCCAAACATGGACTTTGAAGATATTGATCCCTTATCTTTTTCACAAGTAATGGATTGTGAAAATTCCTCTAAGTGGTTTGATGCTATAAAGGAGGAACTAGCATCCATGGATAAAAATCAAGTATGGGACGTTGTACCTTTGCCAGAGAATATTAAACCTATTGGTTGTAAATGGGTCTTTAAGACCAAAAGGAACTCAAATGGTGAAATTGAGAATTGCAAGGCTAGATTAGTTGTGAAGGGTTTCACACAAAAGGAAGGCATTGATTATAAAGAGACCTTTGCTCCAGTCTCATCAAAGGACTCCTTTAGGGTAATCATGGCCTTAGTGGCTCATTTTGATCTTGAGCTACATCAAATGGATGTGAAAATGGCATTTTTGAATGGGGGTTTATCTGAAGAAGTCTATATGGACCAACCAGAAGGTTTCATTGATAACAGTAGAAGTCATATGGTTTGCAAATTAAAGAAATCAATTTATGGACTTAAGCAAGCATATCGGCAATGGTATATAAAGTTAAACACCATTATATCAACTTTTGGATTTAATCCAAATGTTGTTAATCGGTGTACATACCTCAAGGTCAGTGGGAATAAGTTCATAATATTGATTCTTTATGTGGATGACATTCTACTACCAAGTAATAACCTTGCTATGTTAAATGAAATTAAAGAATTTCTTTCCTCTAACTTTGAGATGAAAGATATGGGAGAAGCTGCATATGTACTCGGCATGGAGATACATCGAGACCGAGATAAGGGCATACTCAGTATATCCCAGAAAGCTTACATATCTCAAGTTTTAGAGAAGTATGGAATGAAAAATTGTTCACATGGACCTACACCTATAGTTAAATGAGATAAGTTTAACTCCAAGCAGTGTCCTAGTAGTGATATAGAAAGGAATGAAATGAGGAAAATACCATACTCATCTGCAGTTGGGAGCCTACAATATCTTCATATTTGCACCTGGCCGGACATTGCTTTTTCTACTGGAATGCTTGGTCGTTACCAAAGTAACCCCGACATGGACCATTGGAGAGCTGTGAAGAAGGTGATGCTCTATCTACAAGGAACAAAGGATTACATGCTTACATATAGAAGGACAAAACACCTTGAGGTTACGGGATATTCAGATGCATATTTTGCAGGATGTCTAGATAGTAGGAAGTCTACAATAGGCTATGTTTTTCTATTAGCCGGTGGTGCAATATCATGGAGAAGTATTAAGAAAAAGACTACAGCTTCATCTACCACGGAAGCTGAACTTATAGCTTGCCATGAAACATCATCACATGCAATATGGCTTAAGAATATGATAGAAGATCTTAAATTTGTGGATACAATTCATAAGCCAATACATATATATTATGATAATGAAGTTGCAGTCACTTTTGCTAATAATGATAAGAGCACCACTGCATGCAGACATCTAGACATAAATCTATATGTTGTTAATGAGCAAGTTGACAACAAGATGATAGTGATTGATCACATTGGTACACAATATATGATTTCATATCCCCATACAAAAGGGCTAGCTCCAGGGTTGTATACATCTCATGTAAAGAATATGAGTCTGAGAAAGTCATTTGATGTGTAATGATTAATGTGATTTGACAATGTAATATTTAATGTGTGATCACATATTTGACTCGCTATTTCTATTTCAATACTAGTTATAACAGAATGTCTATTTTGACATAAAGTTGGACCAAGAAATAGGTTTTGAGGTCAACCTATTTATAAATTTAATATCACTACATATACAAGTTTTGATATTGTGGTGTGTAGAAGGAAGTAATCATTTATTGATTATCAACCACTATGACTCATATCTTCTTCTCAGATATGACTCTGTTTATGTTAGCATCAAAGGAAAATTATTGAATATTATCACCATGGCATTTTTGGCCAAGTGGGAAAATGTTAAAAATCCTATTTCGTATGGCCCAAAATAAATAAATATATTTAATAAAAGTTTTCCTAAAGGGATGTGTCTGTTGGGATTGGGGTTGGTTCCCATAACCAACGTGTCTCTTCATGATGGATGGAGAGAATAAAAGATATTCCATATAAGGAGTGGTCCTCTCTCCAGGGATTTTTTGTCGTAGCTGAATCCATCTCCCGGAGAATCCAGAAGGAGAGAGAAACAGACTCCCGACTTCTTGTCTTCTCAAAGGCGTATGCTCCATTTCAGATGCCTCTCGCTTCCGTTCAAGACCGAACGTCGCTGCCTCCGACATCATCTACGCCATTGTGGTCATTGCACCATGGATGTTCTGACGAATTTGGGTATGTTCTGTCTATAAGGGAAACTATGTCCTCGAGTTTAGATTAGCGTAGTTTTTTTCACCCATGGAAATGAAGACTCAGGAGTTGACAGTGGACGAACATGACTGGGATTGGCCCAAGCTTGAATTCCAACTGAACCAACATGGCCTTGGGCTGCTATCAGAATTCAAAGAGAGGATTACAAGAGGGAGGGATATGTTGTTGTGGGAACCAATGCAACAAGGGGTCTTCAACATTGGCTTAGTTAAAAAGATATTGGAAGGACAAAACAACGGGAGTTGGTCACATGCGGGATGGCTCTGGCACGGAGACCTATCTTAATACTGACAATGTTGGGTTGGAATGTTTTGCACAGGGCGGTGCCAATGGATGAACAAATTCAAACTTATATGATTTCATTGGCCTCAATATGCAAATGTTGCAGAGAGCGAGGGCAGGAGTCAGATGACCACATGTTCTTATCAAGCGGCCTGGTTAGGTCTATTTGGGATAGAGTGATGAAACTAATGGAATTACTAAGAAACACATGCAGTGGTGAGAAGATCAACAATACAATGAAGGCATTCTGGGAGAAAGAAGGGGTGACATGGTGAGATGATGGATTACGATGATGCTTCCTTAGTTGGTCATATGAAACATATAGTTAGAAAGATGCAATGGAAGGTGGGAAAAATAAGACGAATAGACAACCAGGTTTGGGAGAATGTGAGAAGAATCCTGGAGGCAATGACATCGAGAAAGGCTTTTGAGGGAGCACTAAGTTTGGAGGAAATAAGCAAACTCAAAGAAGATGGAATGAACAATGTCATAGTAAAAGAGAGAGATGTGGAGTTGGTTAGGGGAAAAGTACCCACGGAAGGGTACCTTAGGCTCAGTATGGCATGGTTATGTCTAAATCCACGACAGGAGGGAGGGTGGAAGTAGCAGTAGCAGGGGGGATGGTCAAAAACAAAATAGGTAGACTGCAAATGGCATTATAGGGTCGAATCAGAGGACAAGAGAGGGATGAAGCCTAGCTGAGAGGATTGATTCATGTGTTGTATGTGTGTAGGAGTAGAGGGGTTCGAGTGGATGAAGTGGAACAAAAGCATGGAGAGATAGACAAGATATCGAGTAATAGGTTCATGTTCCCATGGAGAACTAGAGTGTTGGTAGAAGAGGTCCACAAACTAGGGATCACCACTCTTAAGATCGATAGATTTGCAAACAAGGCGTCCCACACTACACGATTCTAGGGAAGAGCGATCGAGGAGGAGATTATTGTATAATTTTTTATGAGATACCTACTAACATTTAAGTGTTTGTAGAGGGGAGAAATATGGTATACAATACAATAAGAGGGTATGGAAAGAACAGTTTACGTGTTAAGTTCATTCTTTGCATTTTTTGTGGAAGGAAAACTGACGGCCTCAAAGATCCTATTTAGTTAGCGATTGTTGGCCTGATGAGGGGACAAGATGAATGTAAATCCCCTCAATTACCTAAAGAAAATAAGTTTTCATAGTACACAGACCCTCGTCTCAGTGAATCAGTGATTGGACTTGTGGGTTTCGGTCTAAATGGGGACGAGATGGGAATTGGAAAGGTGATAGTTGATAGTGGTGAGTATTCAGATAATATCTATTATCGATTAATTGTGTCTGGTTCATAGATAAAATGATGATTTATTTTTTAATTATTAATCTATCCAAATAATGATTATTTTGGTTACGGTTATCATGAATTTTGATTGGTTAACTTGTAACCAGATAAATACATGTAATAGTATTGTTTTAAAATACTCATAAATTCTAAATAATTATCAGATTTCAATAATATTACATATATTGTAACACTATATAGTTCGTGAAAACTTAAATAGCAGAGGGTGTAGCATAGCCAAAGTGGTGCGGCTTGGCACTCCCCAATTAAAAAAGAAACTCTAATTTGTTTGAGCGTGTTGTGGTGACCTCAGAACATAGCTAGTTTTGACATTTATTATGTCGGGGAATGTCACTAAGTGGTGTATTTTGAGGGAGGGTTCTTCATCATAAAAAAAACATGATCAACACATAAATGAGGAGGTTTATTGAAATAAAAGCACAAGTATACATGTATGCACATGTGTAGGATAATTTTTTTGAATAAATTATTATTACTCGAATAATTACGTTAAACACATATAAACTATTTTTCACCAAATAATAGTAATAAACCAACTTCACCAAATTAACTAAATTGTTTGGACAAAAATATCTATATGGAATTAACCATTCATTTAGTCGATCAGTTACTAACCAAGTTATACTCACCCCTAATAGTTGATGGGGAAAAATAGTATAGTCGACTAGGAATAAAAAATTGCTAATTTGTTATAGATTTATACTGTATCAGAAATCATGTGGAGGGGGGCTGAATGTAATTTTTTGTATTATTTTCAGAGTTACAAATTAATCTATGTGTGTGGATACTATACTCTTGTCTTTACTCTTTAGAATTATATATTTTATAATAAGGCTCATCTATACTATATAAGAAAACTCTTCTTGGTGGGGGTCCACAGATTTGATACCTTACTTTGAAAAATATGATTCTTTTCAATTCCGTGGGATGCATTTTATCAGTCTGTGTCATTTATTATTCGGTATGGTTCAAGACAACATAAATGAATATTGATGTAGTGGTTAATTATTCAGACATTTCACTAAGGTCACGTGTTCAATACCTTGTTTCAACAAGAATATTTTTTACTTTTTCTGAGAATACATTTGTTAGTATGTATCGTTATATATATCTATATGTTTTGGCACATCATACACAAATATTGGCATGTTGGTTGTTGTTGAGATTTCAATGAGGATCACATGATTGATACCTAGATCCAACAATTTGCATTTTTTATACTTCTGTCTGTGTATATTTATAAGTATGTGTCATTATATAATATAAGTCTGAACACAAGTTACACAAAGATTGAGATTGTTGTATTGGTTTGTGATTGTTTTGCAAGATACAAGATTACAAATCTGATATATAATATAAACACCTTTTTTCAATTTTACATTTTTTATAAACATTAGAATTAACTTGTTCCAAATACACCATAGTATACTTTAATATTGGTTGTTAAGTCATGTAAAATATTGAATATTATAAAAACAAAATCAAATATCACCACCTAAACTTACCATAATCTAAGAAATTATCAACAATTAGAGATAGAATGAGGGATTCTTTGATAATTTTTAAGTTAATATAAGAAGCCTCATATGATCTATGATGAATTAGAATATGTAAAAATTCTTAAAATTGATGTTTCTAACTACTTTGCAAACAACATAGATATCACAAAACCCAAATAAATAGAAAATAAATTTTGTCGTGAAAATATATATCTTATATAGTAGAGGTATAAGAAAATTGATTGCGAAAGAGGACCAAGATCCCTTTTAAGTGACATATTGTATTGCGAAAGAGGACCAAAAGGGACCAAGATCCCTTTTGGAGACAAACATATATGGTCATCCACTGGTGCGTAACAAGGTGATCCTCTGGGCCCACTTCTCTTTTCTCTTGTACTGCATCCACTTATTCATGAGATCAGAGACAAAAGTGAATTTCTTCTTCATGTGTGGTATCTTGACTATGGGATCATCATTGGGGATCCATTAGAGGTGTCCAAGGTGCTTGACATCATACAACGTAGAGGTCCAAAGTTGGGGCTTGTTCTGAATGTTCATAAAATTGAGATTTTTTGGCCTTCTTGTGATGATCGAAAGATGCATAAAAGGTTGTTTCTTGTGGACACTGGGAGGCCTATGTTAGGAGTGAAGCTATTTGGAGGATTTATTAGTAGGGACAAATGTTTTATTGAAGATCTGACTATGAGGAGGGTAACCAAGGTTGTCGACTTCATGCATCTACACCTTTAGTTGCACGACCCATAAAGTGAGCTTCTTTTATTACGTTCTTGTATGGGTACAACCAAGCTTATGTTCAGCTCAAGGACATGCCAACTTGCATACATGGAGCAGGCTGCAACATGGTTTGACAAAGGACTACTTAGGTCAATTGAGGATATTGTGGTATGTGGAGGACCTTTTTTGGTGACCTCCAATGGCGGGTGACGTCCTTGCCCATTAGACTCAGTGGTTTGGGTCTGTATTCTGCAATGGAGGCTTCTTCATATGCTTTTGTGGCCTCTAGAGCCCAATCTTGAATGCTCCAAGATCATATTTTATGAGATAGTTGGATACACGGTATGGATTCTGACTTTAAGTATGCTTTAGATTGTCTACGTGTCACAATTCTATCTTTCGATCTTACATGTTTCGCTAATAAGGAAGCCATCTCCCCTAAAGCCCAGAACGGTTTTGTGAGTTCCCTTTTCAGTAAAATTGTTAAGGATATGGAGATTGACTTCGACATGACTGTCAGACAAAAAATAGTTTTTCAGTGTTTACAAGCTGAGCATGCTCAAGATTTTCTTCTTCCTATTCCCATTGATGGACTTGGACTACATATGTCACCAGTGGAGTATCGTACTATTCTCAAATATCATCTTATGGTTCCTATATTCTAATTGATAAGGCTTGTCCAGTCCGTCAAAAATTCTGCTTAGACACTTTTGGGGAGCACGCTATTCATTGTAGAGAACTTTCAGGTTTCAAATATAGACATAATCTTGTCAAAGATGTTCTTTATGATGTACTTAGACACGCTGGAGTTGCTTCTAAGAAAGAAGCATATGTGAATTTTTTGACGGATCCTCAGGAAAGGAGATCGACACTTAGACCAGCAGATGTTTTAATTTTTGGCTGGAGAGAGCAAAACACACATGTGTTGATTTAACCGGAGTTTCTCCATCGGTGGGCCTGAAAGCGGGTGATTTTACTACTGGACTTGCTGCCCAGAAAGTTACCTTAGCTAAAGTGGTCAAGCATAAGAAAGCATGTATTGACAACCAACATGTTATTATCCCTTTCAGATTTGATACTTTTGGGTTCTTAGCACCTGAGGTGGTGGAACTCCTCAAGAGGGTCCAAAAAATTATACAAAGTAATATTATGACTCTCAGGTCTTTGGATGCAGTCTTTCGGAGGATTGAATTTGTCATCCAAAAAGGATTGACGGTGCAATTTGTTGCCCGTCTCCCTTCTATTTCTTTGTAATCATATGTGACAATGGAAAATAGTGAGGACTGTTCAATATTCGCTATTATTTATGACAACCAGTCTATAATATAAACTTTTCAAATCGAAAAGCCTTTGTCTAGCAGCATTAAGTTAAATAAAAAAATATCCTTGTGTCGTACTCATGGTCTTTCCACAATAAAAGTGTATGCTCATGATGAATATAAGAAAACTCCTTCACAAAAACTCATGTTTATGCTTTACACGAATTATTAGCCAGCGATAATGCACTTTAATTTTGCTCTCTCGGTAACTGAATCACACATCCAAAGGACGTCATAAACAAAATATACTGGTATAGGAAATTGGTATAAAAAAGAAATGTTTGGGAAAGAAACTGTCCTAAATTAAACAATATGATATAAAAAAAAATTTTTTGCTATAAAATATTGTATAAGAAATTTTGTTAAGGCCTTAAAAGAGAAACTATATGGTATAAGAAATTATCTATAAAATGCATCTCGATCCCTAACGATCAAATCTTGAGTATTCCTGACACCACCCCTGTATGTGGGGCGTACGACAGCTAGATCGTCTGTTGGTCAAGTCTACTGATGATTAGCCGTAATAAAGCAGTAACCTCGTCGCCGTCAACAAGCATGTCATGATGTCAGACCGTTCACCATGAGGCATTATCATAGGCAGCGGGAGAGTTTTGTTTATTCATGATGTTTGGGACATGTGGCTGTAAATCCGTTACTTCACTAGTCTCTGCACGGCTTTGAGGAAACAGGAAAGCGGACACCGTGATCATAGTGCACCACCCACCTGCAGGAGAGGGGGAGTGGTCAAGAATTCCAGCAGCAGCACCATACCAGTACATTCACGGGAGAGAAGAGATTAAATGCCATGTTGCGAACGTTTCCGGCCCGCGGTCCGTGGGAGATGAAAAGCCCACGTGGGATTGGATGTGTTCCGCGTAGAGGGAGTTTTTCGCGAGCTCGACTCGACGGACGGCGACCAGTTCGGTTGTTGGGTTGAGTGGTATACAATGGGTCTAGTCGCGTTAGTTTTCCAAGATCTCTAGGTGGTCCGTTGACAAAACACCTAGCTGGACTGTCATTTGAATCATTACACCAGCTATTCCAATTTTCGCACTCATATTCCTTGATCACCTAAAAGAAAATTTTACTTGTGCTCTTTGTAAAGATGCTACAACGAATGCTGTTGGACGCCAACCATCTACATCTATTCCCCCTCCTACTAGCTCACCAAAGTTAACCTCAAATCAAATAAACCACAATTTAGTCCATGACTACAAGTAGAGGCACGAGTTATAAATTGGGACGCCAATCCTTTTTGGATGACAAACCCCAAAGAACGAAAATAATTTGAAAAACATATTTGTCTAAATACAACACTTCTATCTTTTCTTTATTTTCAACCACATATAACATCGGATTCCACCATAGTCATCTCTCTACAGATGTTGCTACTAAGTCCACAATTAGGACGTATATTTGTGAAACGCTATAATAAAAGCCTCCAACGACTGGAACAAATATAAACTAGCACAGTACGATCCTTTTTTTTTTTAAATCAGTACTTCAATATATTTAAGACAATATCAATTACAAAACGACATCATACAAAAAAATTACTTGTTCAATCATGATATAGATTTTCCACAGTGCCTAAAGCCTTGCTTTTCGCGGGTACAAGTAAATGTAATTCAAATTATTAGTCATTCATCATGTGTACATAAACATTTTATATTAATCCCAAGAAAAATACTAACTAGTGTTCGTTACAGTGCCAAAAGTTTTCAATATAGACATGTTACAAAGTAGCATAGTACTGAGCTTATATTATTTTTTTATTTTATTACATTTCTTTATGCATAATCCCACATTGTTGAATCTGACAAATACCTTGTCACACTTATCCATATATAGGAATAACGAAACTCATTACTTCACGTCTCTTCACATTTTACTGCTAAATCAAAGAGTTATAATAACCAATATTCATTGTGGTACAAAAATCATCAAAAATTGGATTTGGTACAAATTGGCACAATATTAAATCTTATGTTTCATAATTTTTATAGTTCTTTATGCATAATTCCATGTTATTGCATCTCACCCATACATAATCATATTTCGGCACAAATAAAAAAAAAATACTCATGTACAACTAACATAATACAAAAAAACCAGTCTTTATGTTTTACATAACAATTTGTTCAACACGTGATTAATATTCATACCTTATAGAGAAGATATATATACATTATAGTGAATACATATACATATATATGTATATGCATTTATATATATATATATATATATATATATAAATATATATATATATATGTATATATATATGTCTATATATATATATATATATATATATATATATATATATGTAAGTAAATTATATATATATGTAAGTACATTGTATGGCTAACCTCTCCTATCATTCAGAGACTAAGTTGCCTCAACCCACCTTACCCATCATATTTCGACACAAATAAAATTGAAAAAACTCATGTACAACTGACATAATACACAAAAAACCAGTCTTCATGTTTTACATAACAATTTATTCAACACATGATTAATATTCATACCTTATAGAGAAGATATATATACATTATAGTGAATATATATACATATATATATATATGTGTATATATATATATATATATATATATATATATATATATATATATATGCATATGTATATATATATGTATATATATGTATGTATGTATATGTATATGTATATGTATATGTATATATATATATATATATATATATATATATATATATATATATATATATGTGTGTGTGTGTGTGTGTGTGTGTGTGTGTGTATTTGTATATATATGTAAATATATATGTATATGTATATGTATATGTATATATATATATATACATACATACATACATACATATATATATATATTTATATATATATATATATATATTTATATATATATATATGTACATGTCTATATATATATGTGTTTGTACATACATACACACATACACACACACAAACACACACATATATATATATATATATATGTGTGTGTGTGTGTGTGTGTGTGTGTGTGTGTGTGTGTGTGTGTGTGTGTGTGTGTACACACACACATATATATAGACATATCTATATATATATGTATATATATATATTTCTATATATGTGTGTACTTACATACATACATACATATACATATATATATATATATATATATATATATATATATATATATACATATATGTATGTAAGTACATTGTATGGCTAACCTCTCCTATCATTCAGACACTAAGTTGCCTCAACCCCCCTTACCCAACCCTTTCCTCCTCAGACAATAGAGTTGAGGTTCTTGTTGCATACACCACCCTACAACTTCATGCCACACAATAGCTCTAATACGTGGCAATTAGGGATAACAATGACAACATGACAATTTATTTGCTTGCACACATCTGAGAAGCAGGTTGCACAAAATAGCCTCTGTCACGATAACTTATAGGCAGAAGTGATTGGAGACAAGAGGATTAGGAAGTTGATTTCATCTAGAATTTGGATATTCGAGGTCTGGAGTATGCTCTCTATGATGGGAAGGCATGATTCAGGAGGAGACGTGTCAGAGGAGGAGTCTACAATGCTAGATGAGTATGTCAGTGTGATGGCAGTGAGCAAACGGCAAATTCCAGGTTCATGGCGGAGACTAGGAGGAGGTTAGAAGGGATGTTGAGTCGGGGCAATATAGTGGATTTATACCCACATCCTATGATTACCACTAATCATGAGAGAAGGGAAAAAGTTGAGGATTTATACTTAATACAATGTTCACTCCCAATTTTTTTTTGATTTCAAACTCTTTGTTTTCTCACATTTAATCTCATACACACACTTTACACGGGAATTTAAGAGTTAATAACTCTAATCTAATGCCAAGAATAAAGATACATACCTAAACATTCATTCTTTTTCTCACACTTTCCTGTACATACAACATCATAATCAGATACATACTCTATTATTAAGGAATCAAAGTTACACAACATCATTAACAACTCTCTCACTACTCTACAAGGACCTAGAGTGACAAGGACCGACATAACTTAACTAATATGATACATAGCTCTTGTGGCAGATCTACTCTGACATTGACATTCTTCAAGTCCATGTGGTTTCCCTAAAAAATTGTGAGTAGAGGGGTGAGCCTACCCGCTCAGTGAATGAGTACTTTGAAGAAACAGTTTAAAGCACTTACATAATTACAGATATACTATTGAGAAACTGATATCAATTATAAAAGTAGTAAGCTTTAAAGAGACTACTCATTCACAAACATAAATATGGCATGATACTCTAGATATCTACAAGAGTGAACCAATATTTGAACATGCTTGATTAATCACAAAGAGAACTAATAATTCAGAAACATGCAAAGAATAATTGAACAACTAAACTCACTTGGTTAACCTCTCATTCATGTTATTATGCCCTAAACCCACATGAGGGGTACTAAAACATCTTAAAGGACCGTAGAAAGCTATGATCTCACTGTACAAGACTTAGAAGCATGCTCGAGATCCTAAGTCTTTAGTCTCAATACCACGTCTGCAACTGGCATAGGCACATCTACCTCTTGGTGGCTAATGGGAGCAGTCAGATATCTCAGACTCCACCTATCAACCTGGGTACTCAGGTAGTGAGTCAAAGCCCTCAGGCTTAGTGTGCACCATTAGACCTACCGAAGATGTCCACTGATAGCCACAACTCATATTTTAGGTACCACCGACATCCCTTGTTGGTGTTGGATACTAATCATTTAAGGAGTTTTCCCTCACTGGCCTACATCCCCGCACCCCACAATGATGCACTCCGGCTTTCCTCGACCTATGTGAGACCTCCAATTTGACACCTCGTGCCACAAATCATGAGATTACTCAAAACTAAATGCAGAAACAAAATTTAACAATCAAATTACCTGAAAAC
Source organism: Alisma plantago-aquatica (assembly GCA_963693085.1). Lineage (NCBI taxonomy): Eukaryota > Viridiplantae > Streptophyta > Magnoliopsida > Alismatales > Alismataceae > Alisma > Alisma plantago-aquatica. The sequence continues at coordinate 1,464,150,350 of OY856412.1, forward strand.
TCCAAAAATTAAAATGGATATCATTAAGCACCAAAGTAGCAAAAACCTTTACTTATAAGTTCAAATAGATCGCAAGTGCTTATATCAACATGTACATATTACATATGATATCATCCTACAACAAGAGAAATATGTCCCCACATATACATAGATGTATCCATATCTGCCATATCTTTACATCAAAAGGGGCACACAAGCCAAAACCACATATCGATAGCACGTCTTAAAACACACCCAAAAACCATCCCAAAGACCTGAGTGTACATGGATGACTCTAGGACTCTACACCAAAATATTAGCATCACTGCTAACCTTATTAGTTGTTGTCCTTCTTATTGATGCTCTGCCTCAGCTGCACGATCTCTACCTCCTCGCGCACGTTCACCTAAAATATGTGCAGAACCCACGGGGTGAGATCCAAATAATAGCGAGATATATAACCCTCCACAAATGCTATTATTAACACAGATAAGATAATTAAACTAAAGAAGTATAGTTACAACTATGATAAGCAAATTTAGCTAATGATATCAACAAGGCAGTTATTATCATTTGACAGTTCAAAAAGAATATGAATAACATGTATATCTTCTACCAACTAAGCATTACAATAGAAAAACAAGGCCTCATCCAATGTTTTCATATTTGATCCTAAGTAAGTATACTACACAGATAATTATGTATTTTATTATGCCCTGAGGATTTGATTTATACCACCCAAATCCAACTAACCACTACTAAGTCGAAATCAGTGCCATACAAGGTCTATGGAAGAGCCAGAATCCATGACCTCACCAAACCTCATGGTCAGTACATGAGTACACAATAGAGACGTACCAGTCAACTGCAACCTATGACATATAGTTAAATAGTCTAACTGTGTCGTAACCTCGCGGTCACATTTTTCTTCTCCGTTTATCGATCGACCCCTATAGTGGTGATCTTGAATGATTAGCCGTGGAAGCAGTGATTTCCGGCGACCTTCCTTTGGAGCTCCAATGCCCGCCTGAGGTTGGGAGCAGGCTCAACAGATTCGACTCAAGGTGAGGAATTCACCTGAAGCCTCAGTTCTCATTGAGAAGCCCATCTGTAGGATCTGGAGTTTGCAGATCGATGGATTCATCTCTGCTATCTTCGCTGAATCGGGGGGCAACAATCACAGGCGATGTTTCCCCGGTTTAACCCCGATCGCAGTGCATTTTTGTCACACCTGGTCATGGGTATTTTCGGGTTTTCAACTTTTGCTGACCGATTAACCACTTATCCACCTGGGCAAGACCCGCGCCTATGTGGCGGGCTCTCATTGGCCCATGTGGCATATCTCTAATTTCCGATTGGTGTATTTTCATTCATTCGTAGTAAATCGCTCGATGCTCAGAAAAATGAGCAAAAATATGTTTTGGAAAGGATTTTTCGAGAGGAATCTGAATATGTGGTTTTTAGAGTCTGATTCTAAATCGATATCTCTTGATTTTGTAGAAATGAATCTAGGGTTTAATATTATGAATAATATATATATTTTGATGTGACATATCTTATGAACAGGATAATTAGGGTTCCTCTGACCCAGGATGTGATTAGGGTTTTACCCATCCTAGGAAGAGAGAGAGTTCACTCTCCAAGTGAAAAAGTAAGTGGTCCATGCAATTGAACATAGTTAATTTCTTTGATTTAAAGTATGCATGTATGAATTGCAATGAATGCCATGTTTATGTTATTTACTGTTTCTAATTGTTAAAGTCAGTAAGATTAATATAGTTTGAGTTGCTTATGAGGTATGCTATCACCTTCATGAACTTTAGTGATAATAGTTACCAATAAAGTTTAAAGTAAAGATAAGAGTATTAAGAGAAAGAGAATGATAAAATGAAGCTTATATAAGTACCTCATAAGAGAAGAGGCACTTCGGTGCATAAGAGAAGAGGCACTTCGGTGCAACCTAAGAGGTACTTCGGTGCATAAGAGAAGAGGCAAATTTGTGCAACCCGAGGTTACTTATATGGGTTAAGATAAAAGAAATTGATCTAAAAGAAAATGCATGTCTTTTCAATGTTCAATGTTTAATGCTAATGCTTATTTTCAGTTTTCAAGTTTCTTATATTATAACATGTTCAATCCACTTACCATTTGTTTGATGCATGGTTGGGGGTGTGATGCCCACAGGTTGGAAGCTAGCTAAGGAGGGAAGTTCATCTAAGGAGGAAACCTTAGCTCAAGGACCTACAAGGAGAAGAGCTTTGGTGGGGTGCCAACCATACCTAGTTTATAGACCTTTTTCCTGTTGCCATGATTATGTACATGTAACTTTTGTTAAAGTTTGAGAATGAGAAATTGTAATCTTAATCATGTGATGGTTTATTTAAACTCTATTTTGTGCAACAAATATCATGCTTGTGACGATCCCTCCCTGAATTGCCAAGTACCCCACATTATGGATAATGTTGGGGATTAGGCTGTGCTCCCGCTAGTTATGTATGTAACCCTAGTGAGGGGTGTTACAATAATGGTATCAGAGCCAAAATATGGTTGGCCACCAGGCTTTTCTCATGATCTCATGTAGTTTATGTCTTTTTCACAGTGATGGCTCCTAAGAAGAAAGGTGAGAGCGGAAAGATAGCCATGGATGGAGATGAAGGTGAATCTATTAGCATAGGAGAACAACGAGGATCTCCACATCATGAAACCCCCATGGTCCCCTTTGACGTCCTTGTTAGAGCCCTAGCCACTGCCATGGGAAGATGAGAAGGACAAATGGACAACCCTAGGGTCAACCCTGAGCTTTCCCTAGTCGACTTTTTGAAGATCAAGCCTGACTCCTTTGCTGGGGAGGAGGAGGTGGATGTGGTGGGAAAGGCTGAGAGCTGGATGCAGCACATGGAACATTGCTTTCGTGACCTAGACTACCCCAACCACTCCAGGGTCCGTTTTGGGACGCATATGTTGAAGGGTGCTGCTAGGACTTGGTGGGAGAACCTACTAGGTTCTCGTGAAGATGATGCTCCTCCATTCACATGGGATGAATTTTCTGAAGCCTTCAAAAACCACTACATATCTGAGGCCATGATCGAGAAGAAGGAGGAAGAATTTCGGAACCTACGTCAACATGGTGACATGACGGTCACACAATATGCGATGAAGTTCCGGATCCTGCAGAAGTACGGCTACGACTATGATGAAAGTCGTAAGACCAAGAAGTTCATTCGAGGTCTCAAGCCAGACCTTAGCTTTTCCTTGGCAGGACATGGGCACCGCACACTCCAGAGTGCCCTAGATGCTGCCCTAGAGTTAGAGGATCATCCAGGAAGAGCTTAGAAGAAGGAGAGTCATCACAACAACCACAACTCCAATCACCACAACGATAAGAAAAGAAAGGCGCCAGTTGAAGCTGTTCCAAACCAGCATGCAAACCAGGATGGGAAGACCCAATGTGCTAAGTGTTCCAAATATCACCTAGGTGAATGTAGGTTTGGAACAGGTGTTTGCTATGCGTGTGGCGAGAAAGGCCACATTAGACCTAACTGTCCCAAATTTCAAAAAAAGGAGCCTAATCTCAACCAAGCACCTAAGGAAAAGAGACATGCTAGAGTCTTTGCTATGGTAGATGATAGTGAAGATGATAAGACCGAGTAGAGTCTGGTAGTATAGTTCCTTCCCTTTCAAAGCTTTATTTATTTATTTTTTTTCATGCAATGTATGGAACTATGGTTTTACATGGTAATGAGAATATATCAATGATTTATGTTAAAAATGTGAAAATTCCTAAGGTGGGTAGCCTAGTGAAATTTCGAGGACAAAATTTTATTAAGGTGGGTAGTAATGTAACATCCCTAATTTTAAGAGTAAAATAAAACATTTTATGTAGTTTTCTTTAAATAATATTTTGTTAAGATCCTTAATGCAATTTGCCCAAATTAGTTTTATTTCGAGGATTTTAATACAAAGAGAAATAATAAAGGGCTCCAAATAAGTTTCTCCTTTATTTTTAAATGTGTTGTAGATAATTGTGTAATAATGGTAATATGCTTATCCTGGTTTCTTTTTATTAAATAAGTAAAAAGGGAATGAAAGAGAAAGGGAAAGAGAAAGAGAAGGAATAAATAAATTCGAAATTTGAATCTTTGGGATAACAAGTATGCCTTTCTCTGATATATTTCAAAATAAAACCCCCTAAAGTTCATTTTCTCTCTCCTCCAAATAAAGCACATAAAAGGGAAAGAAAGAGGTGTTGAATGACTTTTAAGAAGTTGATAATGTCTATCTCGTAATTTGGAATAAGGAATCTCAACAAAAACTTTTATATCAATTATTTAATTAGTTTATGCTTTTAAATTAAGAAAGAGTGACAAAAATTGAAAATATAGACTTAACGTTCAAGGAACCAAAATCTAATTGATTAGGAACGTTCTAGACCATTTAATTAGTCAATGGTCCAAATTTGGACTCATTTGGAGTTTATTTGACCCTCCAATTAAATTAGGAAAGTTTTGTATTTAATTTGATTGAATTTGCTTTCAATGCACCCGTTTTCCTTATAGTCCCGGGATTTAATCCCTGTCACGCCCTTCCTCTTCTTTTCCTTATACGCGCGCCCTTTTCTGGCCTCACGATCCTGATTTGACGGCAGCCGGCTCATCCTCTACCTCCCGCCTGATTAGGCAACAGAGACGCCGACCCAGTCATTTATTCCCCGACAGTTTTCTCGCTCGTTACTTGATCTCTGCTCGCGATTTCTTCTCCCTCGAATCCGCCTCACTCTTGCGCATCTTCCGAACCCTAGAACTCCCTCTCTCGTGGAGTATATAGGAAACGCCCATTAGGGCCAACGCTGCTCTCCCCACCGTTTTGCGCAGCCGCCACCCTAGCCCTCCTCACTGCTCTTTTAAGCTACCAAAAGCACCGCCAGCCACCGTAGCTACCTCCTCCACCCTCAATTGCATCTCCAAAGCCCCGAGGTTCCCCGACCTACTCGAGTTACCTTCTCCGACAAACGTGAGTTCGCCTGACCTCCTCCGACCACCGTAGATCAATCGAGTGTGTGGTGAGCATCCTCGACCTCTGTACTTACTTGTTGTAGCGTTGTTTTGGCTCGCCGTGCCCTGGATCGCTGTACCCTGTAGGGATGTTTTCCCCTCCCTCGTCAGAGCATACCTCCATGGCGCGTCAGTGGATCTCCGACCCTGGTACCACTTCCGTCCACCTCGCCCCGCCTCCTAGGATGATTCTCGACTTCTTTTGGGTGCCTTTCCTCCTTCTGTACCCCAGTTTTCTGTCTCCGACCCCTTCCCCTGTTCTTCGCTCCCGGCGATCCCCAGTGGGTTCCGGGGTTAGTTCTTTGGGCCTTGGCTGCCCACTTGTTTTTCTCTAACTGTGTCATAACCTCGCGGTCACATTTTTCTTCTCTGTTTATCGATCGACCCCTATAGTGGTGATCTTGAATGATTAGCCGTGGAAGCAGTGATTTCCGGCGACCTTCCTTTGGAGCTCCAATGCCCGCCTGAGGTTGGGAGCAGGCTCAACAGATTCGCCTCAAGGTGAGGAATTCACCTGAAGCCTCGGTTCTCATTGAGAAGCCCATCTGTAGGATCTGGAGTTTGCAGATCGATGGATTCATCTCTGCTATCTTCGCTGAATCGGGGGGGGAACAATCACAGGCGATGTTTCCCCGGTTTAACCCCGATCGCAGTGCATTTTTGTCACGCCTGGTCATGGGTATTTTCGGGTTTTCAACTTTTGCTGACCGATTAACCACTTATCCACCTGGGCGAGACCCGCGCCTATTTGGCGGACTCTCATTGGCCCATGTGGCATATCTCTAATTTCCGATTGGTGTATTTTCATTAATTCGTAGTAAATCGCTCGATGCTCAGAAAAATGAGCAAAAATATGTTTTGGAAAGGATTTTTCAAGAGGAATCTGAATATGTGGTTTTTAGAGTCTGATTCTAAATCGATATCTCTTGATTTTGTAGAAATGAATCTAGGGTTTAATATTATGAATAATATATATATTTTGATGTGGCATATCTTATGAACAAGATAATTAGGGTTCCTCTGACCCAAGATGTGATTAGGGTTTTAACCATCCTAGGAAGAGAGAGAGTTCACTCTACAAGTGAAAAAGTAAGTGGTCCATGCAATTGAACATAGTTAATTTCTTTGATTTAAAGTATGCATGTATGAATTGCAATGAATGCCATGTTTATGTTATTTACTGTTTCTAATTGTTAAAGTCAGTAAGATTAATATAGTTTGAGTTTCTTATGAGGTATGCTATCACCTTCATGAACTTTAGTGATAATAGTTACCAATAAATTTTAAAGTAAAGATAAGAGTATTAAGAGAAAGAGAATGATAAAATGAAGCTTATATAAGTACCTCATAAGAGAAGAGGCACTTCGGTGCATAAGAGAAGAGGCACTTCGGTGCAACCTAAGAGGCACTTCGGTGCATAAGAGAAGAGGCACATTTGTGCAACCCGAGATTACTTATATGGGTTAAGATAAAAGAAATTGATCTAAAAGAAAATGCATGTCTTTTCAATGTTCAATGTTTAATGCTAATGCTTATTTTCAGTTTTCAAGTTTCTTATATTATAACATGTTCAATCCACTTACCATTTGTTTGATGCATGGCTGGGGGCGTGATGCCCACAGGTTGGAAACTAGCTAAGGAGGGAAGTCCATCTAAGGAGGAAACCTTAGCTCAAGGACCTACAAGGAGAAGAGCTTTGGTGGGGTGCCAACCATACCTAGTTTATAGACCTTTTTCCTGTTGCCATGATTATGTACATGTAACTTTTGTTAAAGTTTGAGAATGAGAAATTGTAATCTTAATCCTGTGATGGTTTATTTAAACTCTATTTTGTGCAACGAATATCATGCTTGTGACGATCCCTCCCTGAATTGCCAAGTACCCCACATTATGGATAATGTTGGGGATTAGGCTGTGCTCCCGCTGGTTATGTATGTAACCCTAGGGAGGGGTGTTACAGTTGGATTCCACATGCCATTTACTATGCGAACAAGACTCATGATGAAGCTCAAAGGAACTACACTACCACTGAAAAAGAGTTGTGGTGCATTTATGCCAATGGGGTTACACACTACTCTACATTCTAATCCATTCTCCTAACCCTAGTTGAGAGATCTAAGTAGTAAGTTTAGATGAATTTGGTGTGCTTAGCATGGAGCTTTCTCAAGGCTAGAATGTGAGTGATGGGAGGCCTAAAACCTCACTTCCACTCCCGTTACTAACCTTATCCCCTAATCATCCCAAAATTATCTAACCTAGAAACCTAGGCTTGTTTACACTCTAATTGAATTACACCTAAATCCTAACCCAATTGAGCCTCGTAAGGTTAGTAGGGAGTGTTAGGGATTAGTTCCTGTATACACAACCTAGCGTATCCATGGCCAGTTAGTAGTTTATCATTAGACTCTAGCTTGTTGTTTGGTTTTATAATCTAAATAAAATCACTATGTTCATATGTCACCCCCCAACTTAATTGATAAGTTCATCCCCTGAACAACCCACACACCCCGTTATTGATTTAGAACCCTAATTGTCGTCTTGCTTAGATAGTGTTAGCTTAGTTAGCTCTTTTCTTTCTTAGTTAGCTTCTTGCCCTATTCTTGCTTTGTTCTTGCTAGCTTAGGTCTTTAGTTACTCTTTTGTTTTGTTTGGTAGTCTAGTGTAGTTTAATTCATTCCTTGCTTGCATTAGTGTAGGTTTTTCTATTTGTAGCTTGCCTTGTCTTTTCTTTCTTAGTAGAATTAACTTCCTAGAGTTAACTTAGGTTTTATTCTTGCTTGTCTTCCTTTTCTTATTTCCAGGTTCATCATTAGCTTAATAAAAAAAATTACCTTCAAACCCTTAACCCCAGTCTCCGCAGTAGGAACCTAACACCAAAAACTAACCTAGATCTAGTGCTCCCTTTTCTCCTGTGGATTGGCCCTATACTTACCTCCCTCCTATACTATGACACAACCCCGTGCACTTCTAGGTGTAGTGTTTTAGTTTATGCGAGTGTGTTGAGTTTAGTTCCTTTATAAATTCAAAAGTTTAATCCACCGTGTGTTTCTATTTGTGGGGTTGCATCTACTCAAAATTCAATAGGATGGGTAGCTAGCTAGGGATCCAAGATTTGGACCTAGGAGCAAATCCCAAAATTCACACATATAAGCAATTGCCCTAAATTCCAAGGTGAATTCAAGTACAAACCAACAAGAAATTTATGAAGTGTGAGGCAGAAATAGCACATAATAATTAGCAAATGAAATTACAAATTTATATATCATTTCCGCCAACATGGTATCAAAGTAACATTTTTCACCCCAAACAGTCCACCCAAGGAGCCTAGCTACTCATAACAATGAAAAATACAAAAAGAAAGGAGAAAGAGGTAGAATAATCCATGGAGCTCAGTGTAGATAAAGAAATCCTCCACTTCAGTTGCTACAGGGTGTCCTCCTCTCTCATCCAAGGTGAAATGGCATGGAATGGTGGTGGAATAGAAGAAAAAACCAGAAAACTAGGGTTTTGCTGGTGGAAATGGTGAAATGGGGTGGAATGGAGGTGAAAATGAAGTGGAATGGGTGGAATGCAAAAATGGGGAGTTAAGAGGTGGTAGAAGGTATCTATGGGTGGTCAACCTCAGGCTCCATCTGCCCCCAGATTTATATAGGGGTCTAGGGTTAAGTAGGGGAAATATAGGTAAATTAGTGCAAAAATAGGCTAGGGTTGATGTCCACCATGGGGGTGGTGAGTCACCATGGCCATGGTGGTTGTAGGGGAACATGGATGTGGTGTATGGGTAGGGGCGAGGTGAAAAATGGCTAAAGATCATAGAGAATTGGTCAAATTTGTACATGAAATGCCATGGTCGTGGTGATCACCATGGACATGTTGGAGCTTGTTCACCATGGGGGTGGCGGAAAGCAGCTTTAAACTTGCACTTTACTATAACATGGGGCATTTGTTCAACAACCATGTCCATGTACCACGACCGTGTTGGAGCTTCTTCGTTGCACTTTGGCCTTGAACTTGCTCATCTTTGATGCTCCTTGATTTGGGTTGTCTCTTGACCATTTAGGGTAGGTTTGGGAAGCTCTATGACTCACTTTAGGATCCTACAAGGGTGAAGAAACTCTTAGATTCTCCTCTTTCTTTCCCTTCCATCAAGTAGTGGCCAAAGTACCTATAAAACAAGCAAAAAGCCTCCATAAGTGCATTTGATAGAAATATGCATATTTAGGGAAATAACATGTAATCTAATAGGTATAGATGTGATTAAAGTGCAATAAGACACAAGATGAAGCCCTAAAATAGGGCTGCATCACCACCTCAAGCTTAAAACATATTGGTCCTCAAGTATGATCCAACTCAATCTCTCTACAAGTTTTCCACAATAAGAAATGACAAATGTACTGCAAACGATGACTATTGCTGAATTGGATCAATGTTGAATAAATGCATGCATTCCACCTCTCTCTTTTCCTAATTTCACCAACCAATCATGAAAAGAGCACAAAGCATATGAACTTCAAATATAGTGCATAGAACACACAAGCTATCCATATTTCTTTCATGTAGTTTCTGGTAGACCTTTTCATGATGGCGTTAATCAAGGATGACTAGGAGTGTTGTTTCACCTCCATGCATTCAATCTTATACTTCAAACCATACCAAGTGACCCACGTGGTATGGAAAAAGGGTGAAGTGAGTTTGGTTTCATGTTTCCTAGCTCAATGGGTATGCAAATGGATGAAAGGACTGCGGTAAGAATTTGGAGTGCTTTTACATACTCATCTTTTCTTTATTTAGATGCTCTAAAATAGGAGCATCTTTTATTTTCTTTATGAATTTTCTTTTTCTTTTTCTTTTCCCTTGGTGTAGATAGGGCATATGGTGATGAGAGCGAAGCAGGGAGATGTAGATGTGGCCACCCCAAACTTTTGGAGGTGGCCGCGGATGATATATGCACTTTAGCATCCTTTCATGAAGCGGAGGGGTAAGAAGATGGTAAATGAAAAGTCGAGTCAAAGCGGAGTCACTTATGTGATTATCAACGTTAGGCCTCCTTCATTAAAATTAATAAAACAATTCATCCAACAATTTAACACCACATGAATAAAAAACATGAAATTGGTATTTCTATCAAGTGATGTCAAAGGAACTAAGCACTCATAGCTTACTCAAATCACAATTCAACCAAAGCATTAAAAAACACAAGATAGGTGATGCACATGTAAAAAGTCAAGAATTGATACCATTTAGCAATAAAAAATGATAAATCACTTGCATTTGTCAAAGGTCATCATTTTTAATCCAAAGAGTAGAGATTGGGTCGAAACACACTTTTAGGCAAGAAATCTCAAATTTGGGAAAAATTGGCCAAAATGGTGCCAAGTTGCCTTCAATCACATGTAAGCCTATATTATTGAACATAAAGTAGGAAACAAGAAAATCCTAGCTTAAATATGCAAAAATTACCAAAAATCTACATTATGTGCAATGCATGACAAAAAGAGAATTTTTTTTGAAAATTACACAAAAAATGATAATAATTAAACTACATGATATGTAAGCATGAAAAGTAGGTAAATTCTAAACTGAAACAAATAAAAGCAAAAAAAAAGTAAATGGCAGGTGAAATGCAAAATGAGAGTGAAAATGAGATAAGGGCATACCACCCTACCACCCTAAACTTTTGAATCATGTTGTGCTCCGCATTACACTAAAGTCTAGGAATGATAGGGTACACGATCATTGTGGTGGCGGTGCTCCTCCTTGTGGTGGAGGATGTTGGTAGTAGGAACCCCAATAGTCTAACTGTGGAGGTGGGTAGTTGTCCTGAAATGTTGATAATGAACTCCACCAATCTTCCCCCCACCGGCGGTTCCTCTATGAATGGGTGTGTTGGAACTGATACAAGTGGTTGACTTGATAATGCATCTGATGATGGTCTAACCACATAGCATCTTGGGTGCACTGGAAGCCCTCCTGTGCCCTCAAAATACCCTCTTGGGTGCTCAGTATGTGATCATAAGTGCTTTGTATGCTCTCCAGCTACACATGTATGGTGTACATGTCATATGTGTTCGTTGTGGGCTACTGATGTGGCGTCTCCACCTCACGTCACCTCACCCTACAATTCTCTCACTCCTCAGATGTCCTCCTCCTCTTGACAGATGCATGTGACTCTCCAACCCCTTTAGGCAGATCTCAGGGATGTTTCTTCCATGTATCTCTAGGGTGATCCTCATCCCACCTCCTCAAGATGTCCAAAAAATCTGAAGATGGACCACATCCCTCTAGGATAGGTGTGGCATGGTAGGGGATCTCTAGTAAAACCCCTACATAAGGAGGGTTGACCTGGTAGAAAATCTTCTGATCAACCATTGATATCATCGATGAGCGAGTTAAATAGTGTAGGTCAATGAACTTTCCTCCTTCTGCCTTTGTGTAGCCAGATACATCATGCCCCATGGACAAAGCAATGGAAGTTACAATCCCTCCAATGATAAATGGATTCTTTCTCTTGGATGGGATTGTCTTCATGTGATCAATAATAAGTGACCCCAGATTTACAAGCTTTTCCAACACCATCCACCCTAATACAAAAATACCTTTCTTGGTACAACTACCTTGATTTTCATATCGGGCAAAGATGGTGTTCTCCAAAACCTTTTGAATGTATCTTAAGATGAGATTGTGAATCAGACTAGTCTTCGATTTACCCGCCCCTCAAAACTACTTTTCCCTATAAGTTTCTTCCACATTGAAGTGTAGTTTGCATTGGTTTACTTATTTGTGCTTCCTTGATCAAGTGATGCTTCTACCTTGGTAGTTGGAGTAAAAATCCCATTCAGAAAGGATGCAGTTATGAGGTAGGTGCTATTCCCCAAAGTCACACAGATAGAATCTTGTGAGACCTTGTCTAGGGTTGTGAAGAACTGCTATGTAAGCTCCACATAGGACTCCTAAACTGTGGTAAACACCTCAACTAGCCCAATGGGCTCCAAGATATCCTGAAAAAAATCAAAGATGCCCAAAGTTCTCATTGTCTACTAGCACGCATAGAGAGTGGCAATCACTCAGCGTGTCAAGCACTCTGGGTACTTTGTCTTTTTCCCTTTTTGCTCTAACTGTCAGCTGTTGCCGCATGATGTGCTTCAGGCACATCCTCTTGTTGTGCATCTGGCATTGCCTCATTTGCATCATCTACTAGTAGAAGTTGTCGTGCTCTCGGATGTGGCTGTGGCTATGGCTGTGGTTGTGGCTATGGTTGTTGTGTCCTTGACTTCGTAGGTCGTACAGCTGTAAATGATGGTTGAGATTATGAGAATGATGATCGGGTTGCTTCCCTACCTCCACTAGGTAGTCTGTAGGACTCCTCCGTCACAGAATTCACCATTTCTGCCACATGAGGTGATTCCCCTTGTGAACTGGAGGTTTTCGATGGTGTCAGAAGGGCTAGAGGTTCCGATGGAGACGAGGATGATGCATTCTTGGGCCGGCGTCCGTAGGAAATGACCTCCTTGGTATTGGACACAGCCTTATTGACCATTTGATTCATTTTGGATCAAAATTGGTGGAGAAAATGGGATTTTAGGTTTTCTCTAAAGAACAGGGATGTTGGGGCGGATTGGAGAGAAATGGGGTGTTTTTTTGGATGAAAATGGGTAAAAGTTGGAGATTAAGGTAGTGAAAATGATGGGGGACTGATTGGAGATGGATTAGGGGTGATTTGCGGGTGATTCAAGGTTGGTGGCATGGCTAGGTAGTGCTGAATAGCCGTCGTTCACGGGGAATGGTTGTGGTGTTTGCAGACTTGAGAATATAACTGATTTGCGATTTTTGCAAAATGCTGACTTAAGTGCTGGAGTAGGGCTATAGAACAATAGTTCTATGCAGAATGGCCGTTGTGGCTTGCTTGCTACATGGTCGTGGTATCCCACATGGCCGTTCTAAGTGGGTGGCTAGACGACCATTTTGCCTTACACAGCCGTGGTAGGTATGTTCTTCAGTTCTCGACCTCTTTGATTTTTCTCGATTCCTCTTTTGATTATGAATTCACCACCAATAACATTCCATGTCACCATGATCGTGATGAGAAATGTGGAAGTTGTCCCACACTGGAATCTCATCAAAACATCAAATCTTTGGTCCAAAATAATTTTTCATTGATTACTTGTCAAAATTTCATCTAATTTTCTTCATTTCACCCTATTTTCACCTGCACATCTTAACACTAAACAACAACTATTAAAAACAAGTATGTGTGTGTGTTTTCTTGGAATAGTGTAAAAACAGTGAAAAAGTATCAAAAATGGAAAGTTGGGTTAAAAATACCCCAAACCTAGGTGGGTTGCCTCCCACTAGCACTGCGTTTCATGCCTTTAGCTAGGCTTCTTGGGGATTCTTCAATCATTCATCCATTTGGCATCCTCATGTGCCCATTCTTGCAATAGATACATCTCTCATTTGCATTCAACCTATTCTCCTTGTCCCTTTGATCACCAAAGCTTTCATCAAATCCTTCAACTTGACCTTCTTCTCTCAAAAGATCAGTCGTACTCTTCAAGTGACCATATCCAATATCCTCATCTCAAACTCGCTGATTTGAGGACTTGTATATGTTTATCTTTATCTTCATGTCCATGAAAGAGAATGTCATTATGCCACTATGAACATGTATCTCGACATCAACTATAGATAAGAATGGTCTCCCCAAGATGATGGGGATCTTCCTATCATCTGGCTCCATGTCGAGAACAATGAAATCAGTTAGGAACACTGCTCCTCTTTCCTTGTCAATCATCACCAAGACATCATCCACTCGTCCTCTACACACTTTGATGGAGCAATCTACCAATTGGAGAGTGCAATATGACGGTTGCAACTTGCCTAAACCCAGCTCAACATAGACACTATATAGCTTTAAATTCACACTAAATCCCAAATCAAGTAGGGATTTTCATATGTGATGTCCCCCAAAGTAGCTTTGTATGATTGGGGCTCCTGGGTCTTTTCTCTTCATGGGGAGTGAGTGTTGGAGGATAGAGCTCACTTGTTCAATCAACTTCACTTTCTTTAGTATCCTCCCTGTTGACCTTCTCTTCATAGTGCATAAGTTTTTAACAAACTTGGCATATGATGGGATTTTCTTAATAGCATCCAACAATGGAATATTGACCTTCACTTGGAAAAATATCTCAAGAATGTCAACATTGTGCTTTTGTCTCCTCCTTACTTTTAGTGGCTCATCTAATGCATCAATGAATGGTGGCCCTCTTACTTTTTCCTTGATTGCATCAACATGAGGTTGAAGACTAGGGATGGTGGAATCTACAAAAAGAGCATGAGGTGGAGCACATGGTATTCCAAAATCAACTGGATGTATCACAAAATCATCTCCGGCAATCTCAATCATTGTATCACCACTTGGCTACCTTTGCTTTGCTTTATCAACCTTTCTTTGACTAGCAGGCTGCTTAAGAGATTTCCCACTCCATAGAAATGTCACATCACTTCCTTGCTCATGGTGGAGTGGGGGAGCTAGTTGTGGCTGTGGAGGAGGTGGAGGTAACACTTGGTTTGGAAATTGATGTGGATGGGAGAATTGAGGTTGGAAGGTGAATTGTTGAGAAATATGTGGTAGTGGAGGGGGTATTGGAGTATAAGGTTTAGGATCACCTTGGAAGTGGTATATGGGTTGCACTTGCATGGGAGGTGGAATGTAGAAAACTTGTGAAGAAGGCATTGGTCCACTTGCTCCATTGAAACTCAAGATGGGTTTTGAAGACAATTTTTCTTCTTGGAGAGCAAGCATGGAAGATAGCTACTCTATCCTCTCCTCAACCATTGTCAAATTTATTGGTATGTTATCAAATCTCTTCAACCTAGCGAGAACCTCTTCCTGAAACCATGAGCTATATCTTGGACTTTGTGGTTCCTGGTAGCTATACGAGTGAGGTGTCTTCTTTTCTTCACCATAGAACTCAATAGAATTGACCGGGTGGCAAGGAAAATTATTAACCATGTCATCAAGAATCTTTATCACTTGTGGGATCGAGTCATTATGAGTCAGAGGTGTTTTATAAAAGTCATAGCTACCATCATTTATCATGATAGAAGCTCATATTCTTGAACCTTCTTCCAGATGCTCATATAAGGGTCATATCTCCTCAAGTGGCCTAGCCATTAAAACTCCTCAACAAGCATAATCTACCGAGGTTTGGTTCTTTGGATATAGACCGCAGTAAAAGGACTGAACTAGATGCCACAAAAGGGATCTCAAGGTGCGGGAACTCTCTCAAAATCTTCTTAAATCTCTCTCATGCATTGTGAAACTACTCATTGCCCAATTGAATAAAACTTGTCACAGTATGCCGCATTTGTGTTAACCTTGATATAGAGTAGATTTGTCTTAAAAATGCATTTTTCATCACTTCCCAACTCTTGATGTCCCTTCTTGAGTCATACCAATCTTTGGCTTTATCTTTGAGGGAGAAAGAGAACAAGGTCAACTAGATTGTGTCATCACTAGCCGTCGACATCCTGATGGTGGAGTGTACTTCAAGAAAGGAGTCCAAGTGATTGTAGGGCTTCTCACTCTCTGATCCATGGAAGATGGGAAGGAGCCCTAGAAGACCTGGAGGGACAAAGAATTTTTCCCCTGGCATTTGATGAAACCTACTCGCAATCGGTGATTTATAGTAGCTAGGCATGAAATAATCTTGAAGTGGCTTGTGGGTTACATTTTGGCCTTCCATCTTGTCTTCCTCATGTGTCTTGTCACATTAACAAGGCACAACCAAACAAAAAAGAACAAGTTAGCAAATGAATATGCACAAAGAATGCAAAGAATAAAGAATAAATAATAGCAATGATTAGGGCAGTAGGAAAAGTCAAAGCAAAACTAACTAGCCAGGTCGAGTGCCTTTCTCCCCGACAATGGTGCCAAAAAGCTTGGTGCATTTCTACCAATGGTGTTACACACTACTCAATTGGAGTTTGAGTAGAAGTAACCCCGCAAATAGAAACATAAGGTGGATCGAACTTTCAAATTTATAAAGGACCTAAACTTGACACACTCACATAAACTAAAACACTACACGTGCAAGCGCACGGTGTTGTGTCGTAGTATAGGAGGGAGGTAAGTATAGGGTCGATCCACATGGAGAAAAGGGGGCACTAGAGCTAGGGTAGTTTTTAGTGCTAGGTTCCTACTGTGGAGAATAGGTTTAAGGGTTTGAAGATGATTTTTATTTTTAAACTAAGGATGAACAAGCAAGCAAGTAAAGGAAGATAAGCAAGAACAAAACCTAATTTAACCCTAGAAAGTTAATTCTACTAAGCAAGAAAAGACAAGACGAGATAAGAAAAGAATAATCTACACTAAGGAAAACAAGAAGAGAATTAAACTACACTAGACTAGCAAATAGAGCAAAAGAGCAATTAAAGACTAAGCTAGCAAGAATAGGGAAAGAAGCTAACAAAGCAAGAAAAGAGCTAACTAAGCTAACATTAGCTAATCAAGAAGGCAATTAGGGTTTTAAAGAAATAAATGGGTGTGTGGGCTGTTTAGGGGATACACTTATCAATTAAGTTTGGGGTGACACATGAATATAATATGTTTCATTTATATTATAAAACCAAATAACAATCTAGAGTCTAATGAATTATCCTAAACTACTAACTGGCCATGGGTATGTTAGGTTTTGTATAGGGGAACTAGTCCTTGACACTCCCTACTACCCTTATGAGGCTCAATTGGGTTAGGTTTTAGATGTAATTCAATTAGAGTCTAAACAAGACTAGGTTTCTAGGTTAGATGATTTTGGGATGATTAGGGGCTGAGGTTAGTAATGGGACTGGACATGAGGTTTTAGGCCTCCCATCACTCACATTCTAGCATTGAGAAAGCTCCATGCTAAGCACACCAAATTCATCTAAACTAGATATTAGATCTCTCAACTAGGGTTAGGAGAATTGATTAGAATGTAGGAGGATGGGTAGCTAGCTAGGGATCCAAGAATTGGACCTAGGAGCAAATTCTAAAATTCACACATATAAGCAATTTCCCTAAATTCCTAAGTGATTTCAAGCACAAACCAAAAAGCAATTTATGAAGAG
This sequence comes from Alisma plantago-aquatica, assembly GCA_963693085.1. Classification (NCBI taxonomy): domain Eukaryota; kingdom Viridiplantae; phylum Streptophyta; class Magnoliopsida; order Alismatales; family Alismataceae; genus Alisma; species Alisma plantago-aquatica. Next base: position 1,464,167,488 of record OY856412.1, read on the forward strand.
TGAGATAGAAACAGAACATAATCATTAGCAACTGAAATTACAATGTTTATATCTCATTTTACCCCAACATGGTATCAAAGTAACATTTTTCACCCCCAAACAGCCCACCCAAGGGGCCTAGCTACTCATAGAAATGCAAAATACAAAAAGAAAGGATAAAGAGGTAGAAGAAGCCATGGATCTTGGTGTAGATGAGAATTCCTCCACTTTAGCTATTGCAGTGCATCCTTGTCTCTCCTCTAAGGTGCAATGACATGGGATGATGGTGGAATAGGGGCAAAACACTAGAAAACTAGGGTTTTGGTGGTGGAAATGTTGAAATAGGGTGGAATGGAGGTGGAAATGAAGTATAATGGGTGGAATGCAAAAATGGGGAGATAAGAGGTGGTACAAGGTAGTTAGGGGTGGCCAACCTCGATCTCCAGCCACTCCCAAGGTTTATACAGGAGTCTAGGGTTAAGTAGGGGAAATATATATGTAAAGCAGTGCAAAAATAGGCTAGGGTTGATGCCCACCACGGGGTTGGTGAGTCACTGATGTGGCTTTTGAATGCACTAACAAATTCACTTGGAGTTTACATCCCCGAGCTTTTACCAAAACCAAGTGCAACAATACCACCCGCAAGTGGACGGGTCTTATCGCAGTATAATTGAGGATCGAACCCAAAGGACAATGTTTTTAAGAAACCTTGTCAGTTGAATCTAGCTCAAGTAAAACTAATATTTAGAACAATTGATTGATTTGGGTTTGATTAAACTAATTGCAAGAAAGTAAATGCAGAATAAAAGATGGGTTTAGATCAATGATATGAAATCGCTGGGATGGTACCGGGTTTGACCACCGCTACACACACAAACACACTCCTCTGCAAACCTTCCAGGCAAGATACAACACTTCAAGTGGAGCTGCTACAGAACCCCCCATACGGGCGTCAGGTCCGCGTAAGCATCACCATTGGCAACCGATTTCTCATCGCCATCCAGATCACATGTCTTACGGCTCTGAAGATACAACATCCAACTAAGGCTGTGAACCCCCCATACGGGCGTCAGGCGCACAGAAGCGTCACCGAAGGCTAGATGGCTCGTCCCCTCGCGGATCATACACTTACGACCTCAAGGAATCCCATCGGAAGTTCTCGTCAAGGAGTTAACCGCGTCAACCGTTAAGCAAATAAGCGACTATAGTACGTGTAAACATCGACGAAAAGCACGAAGATACAAAATCCAACTAAGGCTGTGAACCCCCCATATGGGCGTCAGGCGCACAGAAGCGTCACCGAAGGCTAGATGGCTCGTCCCCTCGCGGATCATACACCTATGACCTCAAGGAATCCCATCGGAAGTTCTCGTCAAGGAGTCTAACATGCTAAACGACATTCATACCCATGCATTGAAGTTCTCGCAACATAGGGAGCACAAAGATGGAAACACGCACATAACCAACCTACAAGCTTAACGATAAATGACAAAATGAAGAGTTATATACATTGCCATGGAAAGTTTAACAAAAGAACATGGTTTGCATGGGCAGCGGGGCTAGTCCCCGCACCCCAGCAAAAGAGGACTACTCGCTCATGATGCGAGATACAAGAAGGATAGAAGAGAAAGATAGATCCGCCATGAGCTCGGTGCATAGGGTGGACGCATCCCAGTGAAGAAGATGTGCTCCTTGCTCCGTCTTCTTTCTCTACTTGGCCTCCTTGGTCGCAACACCAGCAGTAGGTGGAGAGGAACTTGATCGGGGTGGTGCTCTGGCAGCCTATCGGCGTCCGGATCCGATCCCTTCAAATGGGGACCCTGGGGGTTTATTTATAGTTTTAGATCTGACCCCAAATGATTTGGAGACCGTATGGGACCATACGGTCTTGAGACCGAATGGGACCATACGTGTTACACCCCAATCTCACAATTTCCTCAAATCATTAGATTAGGGCATAAGATAGGACTTATATGTAATACAAAGAACACCCTTAACTTTTTTCTTTTCTTTAAAACTCTTGTTTCCCCGCATTGAACCACATAACATCTTAACAAAGGAATCTGAACATTTCTTTTACTAATCAGACTTCAATAGTAAAGGTACATGTATAAACATTCATGTTGTCTCTCACACCTTATGCACATAAAACTTGCTAATTAGCATACATATCAAAAGTGGAACAATATTACACATCGTAATTACAACTCTCTCTCTTATCTCTTACTGAGGACCTAGAGTGACAAGGACTGACTGACTCAACTAATCTTGTACTTAACTCTTGTAGCAGATCTACACTGATGCTCTGACCATCTTTAAGTCCACGTGGTTAACCCTAAAATGTTTGAGTAGAGGGGTGAGCCTACTCGCTCAGTGAATGAGTACTTCAAGGAAACAGTCTAAGGCACTAATGTGATTACATATATAACTTTGAATAAACGTTATGAAATTTAACAACAATAAATACTACACTGAGCAGTTCTAAAATAATATAATTAAAATAACAAAGAATGTAAATATTGCATCCAAAGAATAACTACTAGAAGACTATGCTCTAGTCTTCCTTAACTCTTTCATTTATAAGGAACTCTGTGAACCTATATGATTACATATTTATAATATTATTATGCCCTAATCATATGTAGTGTACTCTGCATATAAAGATCCGTAGCGAACTACGATCCCACCGTACAAGACTTAGCGACAAACCCGGGAAATTCTAAGTCTGACGCCAGCCCTGTTCTGCCACAGGACCACAGGCTCTCCGGCCTGACTCATAGGCTCTCCGGCCTCAATGCACTACTCTGAGTGCTCTAGACTCCTCCTCTAACCTGAGTACACAGGCAGAGAGTCTCACGGGGTTACCTCCATGACTCCGCACGGATCTTGTTGCAATAACCCCTATTTTCTCCAGTGCCACCGTGACTCCGCACGGATTATTGTTGAACACTGCCTCTCTGTCCTCGTGCCACCATGACTCCGCACGGTTAATGTTGCAACACAAGTTTCACCCCTAAGAATCAGATCTCTCAAAGGGGTTCTATGGTGTTAGGGCACCTAAGTCTAACATTAATATTATAGATACATGTAAAACAGAAATCATAACTCATTTTACATTTCTCACAAGGCTCACACGGCCTGTCATATCATATCATATAAAACATCATAGCTCATGTATTTAACATATACCATGTCTCAGTAACATCCCTTTCTAGGGCATGTCATATCTCATCACCTGCAATTTACGAGATATGTATTGAAATATAAGAAGCCCTGTAGTATGTAGATATCAACTCAGAGAGAACAAGCATATAAAGTTAAATGCGCTAGAAACATATAATTCAACAGTTAAGTATCACCACATCTCATATTGAGACCTTTCATGTCACCATAACATGATTCATTGAACACCCTATCCTTAGGGTTTCATTTGCCTTATTCATTCATCACATGCCAACACCCTACTCTTAGGGTTTCATTCGCCTCATTCACCTTTTCATTTACCTCATTCACTTGTCACATAGCTCTCATAAGGATTTCATAGGATATAAGCATTCACTAAATAAAGATTGTTTTCAACAAATCATATACAATCGATATACGTATGAAACCATGGAAATTGAACTAAATTTAGGTTTCCATGCTATTCACTGAGATATCATGCACCAAGGATAAAATTCAAATAAGGTAATCCATGAGGTACATCCTAACCACTTATAAGTTTACTAGTCCTTTTCAATAACGTTGAAACTCTAGAGATATCTCAATTAGGTTAAACCCTAATTACATCATATGGTATAAATCTGAAAAGCATTCTTTCTAGGATGTGTTGTATACGTTTCTGATGTGAATCTACCATCAAGGAGTCATTCAAACAGAGAAGGAATCCATATCATATCAAATTGCAACAACTTAAATTAAACGGACATTTCAGGGTTTAGAATCACATTCCAAGCAATTAGGGATTTGGATGCTATAATCAAATTTCGTGCATTATACTGTTTAAAGGAAGAACCCTCTCACCCCAAGGTGTGAAAACACCTCAAAACTGTAGCTCAACTCAGGGGATCTCGAACTCATATCAAATCCCTAGCAAATCTCCCAATTCTTCTTCCATTCAACTAGGAAACCTTGAAAATGAGGGATTATGAAGAAAGGGTGAGAAAAGAGGGAATTTCGACATCATCTTGGATCAAATCAGAGCATGGACGGAATCTTGACATGAGAGAGAAGATTCACCATAAAAGTCTATGCAAAGGATCCAAACTTACTTGATTTCACCATTCCTCGGACCGCAAAACCCTAGGTCAACAATTCCTCCTCTTTCTCCACTCAAGCCCTAATTCTCCCTCTCTCTCTATATTTTCATTTCTCTGGGATGGATGACGAAGAATGAGAGCTGTGTGTGTGTGTGGTCGATCATATAAGTCAATTTGAGCTGCTTGGGTCAATTGCATATTGACCCAACACTCAACTTTTATTATATTGGCTGAATATTCAGTTATACAAAGTTACTGTAATTCGTTTATTGTAGAGATCAAACCTTCTCCAACAATTATTGGAATTTAGCAAGTTGTTTATAATTGATCTATAAAGATTCATTTAAAATTTGAGATCATTTGGAGTTACCAATAAATAATTAAAAATAGAACAGTGCACTGCTATATTGCAGTCTGCAGCAGATTCGGTCGAGTTTGTCCTGCACAGAACTCGACCGACACCCTTACTGTAGAGATCAAAAGTCATCCAAAAATTATGAAACTTTAACAGAGTGTCTAAAATTGTGTTTTTCAAGCACAGTTAAAATTTGAGATCAATTGGATATACCAATAAAAAGATAAAATTCAATTACTACACTGCTATATAAATCTGGAAATATGATCGGTCGAGTTTGAAACTCGACCGATAAACAGGTCAGAACATTCTTCAAAAATTATGATATTTTCCAATGTTGTTCAAATTTTATATATCCAAATCATATCCAAATTTGAAGTAAATCGGAGTTACACATAAAATACTAAAAATCATTTAGTGAGACATTCTACTTATCAAATTCTGTATTCATGTATCATCAAAACCCTATTTTGGGCCGATTAGGGTTTATGCTTCTCAAACCCTAATTCTCAAGACAAAAGAACATTTAGACTTCTTATCATAGTTAAAACATACTAATTGTGTTATCTTCATTAATTAGATTTCAAGAATGATTATTCCAATTAATCTTTGCAATTGTCTAGGTAAACCCTAGTTTACCAGTTAAGCTCAGATGGGGTCGTAACAACTCTTCCCCCCTTAGAATGTTTCGTCCTCGAAACATAAACACAAGAAAGATACATTCAAGGTTATTCTAAGCTTCTAAAACCTTCCATGTCATTATATTCTTGTATTTCATACCTGAACGTAGTTTTCAACATTAGATCTTTTACTTCTTTACTAAATCACAACATATTTCAAATAGTTCTCAATGATATCAAGCAAATTCTTTATGCCACAGTCAAACATAGAATGCAAAGATAAACCACCACGCTTTCTCTACGCAACTCTGATACTCTGATACAACTATCTCAACTTATGCGGCTCAGAAAGTTCTATTGTTCTGTATCACCTTTAAGTGACAAAAGCGAGTTCACCATGCTGTTTTAAACTTTAATAAAGTGCTATTCAAATAGCAAAACAGTCTTGAATTAAAAGACTAGATTCAACAATCAATTGCACAATACTACTCTTGGCATCCCCATTGGGTCGTGGATGCATGAGGTGAAGCATTACCACCTTATTCCATACTATCCTGTTTCGATCCTGGGAGCTGTGGGTTATGGGCCCACACACAATTCAAAGTGTAACCATTGTATTATATCATTTTAGGGTTTCAACCACAGTAATAAAGTAATCCACAATTGTATCAGTCATTCAAGCATTAATCATACTCAATTACCATCACTCAGTTATATTAGAGCTAGGTATAACAAGCTGCACCTCATTAGGGTTATTTGTCCAGACAATCTGATTATCATCCCTTTCTATTAATATGAGTGGATAAGTATGACTACCTTATTCAGGATATCCCTCCATGTGTTCTGACATCATCCAAACCGTATCACCATATCACAAATACACAATAGTAAGATGCATATCAGGTATGAATTACTACAACTATCATACGCATTTAATTTAACATATAGCTTACACAAATACCCTGAAATCATATGTAGAACCAACTTTCATACCTTAATATACCTTCAACAAATCATACATGTAAAAACAAATTCACATATTACACAAAGCTAGTGTTTTCCCATATCTCTCTGCTCATTCATTACTTCTTTACTTTTTGCTACCTATCCTTTTCATATGATTATATACAATAAACATCATTAACATTGAAGCATTTAAGATAGGAATAGATTATTCATCATTCTTGCTATCACACAAGAATTTATTTCTTATCGCACTTCATCATATTGTATGTCACTATTACATTCACTAGATGACCCCACCAAGGTAGTTATGCACCATATATGATTCATTTTCTCTTATCATTTCATTCCCACCTTACTCTCATTAAGGAATATATGAAAGAGAAGATGATTTTAAGACTTGGAATACTTGTATTCAAACATTCCCTTAATACATTCTCGTATGTAGATTTACTTAGTTATCAATAGAGATATTTGATTAATTAGCACTTGCTTGAATCTCACAACCTCTTTATTTTATAACTTCTCCATCATATTTCAAACCCTATCTTACGTTTCATAGTTCTCCTACCATATACTACTCTTTAACCCGTCATCTTTAAATTCTAAATTTTTCTCTTATGAACATGTTGCTTATTCATATGTATGGTCATGTATACCATGTTGCACATATTTCCTCCTTTATCTTTATACTATTGTGAAGTTAACGTTCTAAATTAATAGTCCTTCTATTAGTTTTTCCTCATGTTGAATACATTACATATTCTTCATTTTTAAATCAAGTGGATCATGCATGCGTCAAACATAGTTTCTCTTTCAATCAAGTTTTTCCCTTCTGAATATTGTCTACCCTTGTATGACTTATTCATTCGTTAAACTGCACCTATGTTCTTTACTTAGAAACTAGTTTGTTGTTCTAGTCTTATGAATTACATGTTCATACAATTCTCTTTACTTTTACTCTTTTGAAGACTCTTTACTTCTATGGACCTATTGAATGCTCAACCCTATTCTCTACTTAGTCTTTGCTTTAGAGTTCATAAAAGCATTATACTCTATTATATGATTCATTCTTCATGATTGATTCTTGCTATCTTGAACCATACATATATTTCACATATCTTTTCTATATTTCATATGTATAGTTCATATAATATTAATCAATAAACTGATTATGAACTTCATATCATGTTCTATTATTCCCAATTAAGGGTTTCTCATATGAGGCCCCAAAATTGAACCTCAGATACTAGTTTCAACTGATTCTTAGTTGTTCTGATCTTGCCCATCTGTTTCAACATCTTACTGTATGTACATTCTCACTCTAATGTGGATCTAATTATCCAGAGTCTATTCTTATTATACTATTAATAGGAGTCATTAGATCCCATTAACGCATCCTGCCAGCCGGACCAGGCCAAACCTGAAGTCCTAAAGCCAAGAACTACAAAGGATTACTCAACTCCTATTCATCTCAGAAGTGTGGAAGAAAACTTATCCACTAACAAAAGCTCATTCAAAGGTCAATTCTAGTCTACTTGTTACAAAGAATGAAATCAATAAATGCTACAACTACATAGTGTACAACAAATATTAAAGACCCATATTTCAAAGATTGAATATTTCAATTCAAACATATAAGAGCATTTCTATACATTTCCAACAAAAACAACATTATGAAATGTAAATTCTATCTCTTTTTACATTTATGCTCTTAATTCTTGTTTCTTTTCTTATTTTCTAACCCTAACATTTCTAGGGTTCCTCTCTAGCCCATTCTTCCACTGTATACCTGGCCAGGGTATACGTGAAAGAATAGACAAAGTAGCTTGTACTGGTTGATCCAAGTACTCAGATATCGGGCCAGGATATCCAAATACTCAAATCCCCAAAGCTAACATCAAACATCTCCTATATGCCACACATATGACTCTAACTTACTAACTTAATGGTCCTTAACAACTCACCCTAAGCTCTGATACCAAGCTGTTACACCCCGATCTCACAATTTCCTCAAATCATGAGATTAGGGCAAAAGATAGGACTTATATGTGATACAAAGAACACCCTTAACTTTTTTCTTTTCTTTAAAACTCTTGTTTCCCCGCATTGAACCACATAACATCTTAACAAAGGAATCTGAACATTTCTTTTACTAATCAGACTTCAATAGTAAAGGTACATGTATAAACATTCATGATGTCTCTCACACCTTATGCACATAAAACTTGCTAATTAGCATACATATCAAAAGAGGAACAATATTACACATCGTAATTACAACTCTCTCTCTTATCTCTTACTGAGGACCTAGAGTGACAAGGACTGACTGACTCAACTAATCTTGTAATTAACTCTTGTAGAAGATCTACACTGATGCTCTGACCATCTTCAAGTCCACGCGGTTAACCCTAAAATGTTTGAGTAGAGGGGTGAGCCTACTCGCTCAGTGAATGAGTACTTCAAGGAAACAGTCTAAGGCTCTAATGTGATTACAGATATAACTTTGAATAAATGTTATGAAATTTAACAACAATAAATACTACACTGAGCAGTTCTAAAACAATATAATTAAAATAACAAAGAATGTAAATATTACATCCAAAGAATAACTACTAGAAGACTATGCTCTAGTCTTCCTTAACTCTTTCATTTATAAGGAACTCTGTGAACCTATATGATTACATATTTATAATATTATTATGCCCTAATCATATGCAGTGTACTCTGCATATAAAGATCCGTAGCGAACTACGATCCCACCGTACAAGACTTAGCGACACACCCGAGAAATGCTAAGTCTAACGCCAGCCCTATTCTGCCACAGGACCACAGGCTCTCCGGCCTGACTCATAGGCTCTCCGGCCTCAATGCACTACTCCGAGTGCTCTAGACTCCTCTTCTAACCTGAGTACTGATGGAGTTTGTGCAACGCCACTAAAAATCCTAGAGATGATGAGTCTCTAAGTTTAGCCTTGCTAGTACTATGGTAAGAACTCCACCCACATGTGCTAAGACATGTGGAAGTCTTATCGTAGTATAGTTAAGGGTCGAATCCTCGGGACAACGGTCTTGACGAAGTCAAGATGGAAAACGTTTAGCCTTTACTTAACAACTTAAAGATTGATATTTAGATCGAAAGTTTGATTTGGTTGTTTTAAACTAAGTACAAAGAAAGTAAGGCAAGAAAGTAAATAAAGCAAGTAAATCTAAGAGTAAACAGATGATGATGAATCACTGGGGTTAAGCAAGTATTTACCACCGCTACACATGCATTGTATATGTACTAAGCAAGACTTATAAGCTAGATGCATGGATGTTTCCACAAGACCGATGCCTTATAAGACAAGAGCGATGTGTTGCATCCAAGGGTGTTCCACAAGACCGATGCCCACATAAGACAAGAGCGATGCATTGCACCCTTCGATGTTCCACAAGACCAATGCCCATATAAGAAAAGGGCAATGCATCTCATCCTTCAAGAACTGAGTAACTCTCATGCGGTACATCACTACGCGTCACTAAAGGATGTAGTCTCCGAAGAGAGAATCTTACTCAACCTCAAGAAACGTGCATCTAAAACTAACAAGCGAGCGATGATTATCAAATCGAATAGCGTCCTTGTAGGCCTAGTCTCCTATTCGGATAACCTAGCTACGAGAAGTGCGGGAATGATGCAACGCCAGCCATTCCCGAACAAATGGTCACATGCTTTACATCATTCCCCTCGCAAAGTGTGTTCCTCGACTTACCAAAGGTCTCTTCCATACAGATGGGAGTGTGCCAAATGATAGTGAGTTTACTCCACTCTTTGAGATACACTTCTAGACACCGAAACGGATGCGTGGTGGATACACACACCAGAAACCAACACTAAATCGGTATTCAAGCCTCGATAGCGGTCGTAGACAAACCACAATGAAAGACAATAAATGCATACAAGAACGTGGCCATCATTCAAGCATGTGTGAAACGATTTAGTATTAAAACGAAATGATAACATCTTTTTTACAGTACAAAATGCAAAACATGGGCAGCGGGGCTAGTCCCCGCGCCCCAGTGGATGGAACTACTCGCTCCTCATAGAGGGAGCAACAAAGAAGGAGGCAAGAAGAAATAGAAAGAACATCATCTCCACTGAGGAGAGAAGGTTGAACCCTTGGTGGAGAGAGCAACGATCTCCACCCCTTGTAGCTTGCTTGATGACGGATCTTCTCCTCTCACCTTCCTTGTTGATGAGAGAAAAGGTAGCTTGCAATGGACGTGAGTCTCAGACCGGCAGCCTCGAGTGATGGATGGAGTTGTTCTGGTAGTGGAGAGACAGCCTCTGGACGTCTGGACTCCCCCCTCATGGACGGCCCTGGGGTCTTATTTATAGGCTTTGAGTGAGATCCAAACGGTTTGGAGACCGTTTGGGCTCAAACGGTCTTGGGACCGTTTGGCATCAAACGGTCTTGAGATCGTTTGGCGTCAAACGGTCTTGGGACCGTTTGGCGTCAAACGATCTTGAGATCGTTTGGCGTCAAACGGTCTTGAGATCGTTTGAGCTCCATGCGGTCTTGGGACCGTTTGGCTTCATGCGGTCTTGGGACCGTTTGGCTTCATGCGGTCTCGGGACCGTTTGAACTCCATGCGGTCTTGGGACCGTTTGGCTTCATGCGGTCTCGGGACCGTTTGAACTCCATGCGGTCTTGGGACCGTTTGAACTCCATGCGGTCTTGAGACCGTTTGGACTCCATGCGGTCTTGAGACCGTTTGGCTTCATGCGGTCTCGGGACCGTTTGGCTTCATGCGGTCTCGGGACCGTTTGAACTCCATGCGGTCTTGGGACCGTTTGGCTTCATGCGGTCTCGAGACCGTTTGAACTCCATGCGGTCTTGGGACCGTTTGGCTTCATGCGGTCTCGGGACCGTTTGAACTCCATGCGGTCTTGGGACCGTTTGGATCCACTCGACCCTTGGGCTGGTTTATTCTTTTGTTATTTTTTTGTGCTTTTTCTGCAATTATAAAAGAAAAAGTTAGTTTGATGATGTATTTACAAAAAGGGATAAAATTAGGTTTAAGTACAATATAAATGTAAAAAGAGTATGGAAAACTAAAGAAAAAGACTAAGATAAACTACTAAAATAGGAGGTTATCACCCCCCCTAACTTAGAGTCTAGCTTGTCCTCAAGTTAGATAGAGCTGAGACATGAAATGGCGCGGCGATCTTAATTAAGATTTCCATACTCTTGCTTCAATTCTTGACCTGAGTTCCCCAGGGGTCGTATCGAGGCTTATTGCATGCCTTGATCCTTTTGGATTTCGAGAGTTGCTTGGATTTCAGGTTTTTCCGTATCTCAAAGTTCGCCTTGGGACCACATTTGTTTTGTGCATGCTGTTGACTCTAATCAACTTTATACCTCTCTGGAAACCTATTGGAAGCTAGAGAGGGTATGAGGGTTGGCTAAAGGCTTTGAAGTGTAACTCCCCTTCGAGTGGGGGAGGGGCTGTCTATGCTTTTTAGGATCTCACTACCGGACACGACACATCTGCCTTTATGAGGGCAGCTGAATGTACCGGCCGGGCAAGTCCTTTATTAGCCTTTTCATATACTTGGAACTTTTAGGGTTTCACTACCGGGCGCGACGCATCTGCCTTTGTGAGGGCAGCGGAATGTGCCGGCCGGGTGAGCCCTTTATCAGTTCTTCATATAGGTCCTTATTTGTGGCACAACTCTCATGATTTTATTCGTCTCTCTGGCTTTTATTCAAAAACTCACAGGCTTGGGTTTTGGGATGAGGATTTATTTTGGGCGGCCAAGCCTCTTTTATTTTGAAGAGAGGAAAGTTGTTCTTAAAGTTTTTCAGCATGCACTTATATGGTTTGTGGTCCACTTGCGGAGCTTTTTGACTTGGAAGTTGCCTAATTTCCCTCTCATCCTTGAGATCTCGGCTTATTTCTGCCCTGATTTTGACCTATGGAGAGTCAGATAAAGAATTGGAGCAAAAATATAGGATCCATAGTGGATGGGGGTTGATAAATCGCCATTTGATGTCTAAGTGCTAAATACTTGTAGAGACTAACATGATTCTAGAGTTAGTTGAGGTGACTTATTTTAAGGAAAAGGGTGTATAGAGATTGATACCTAGCCCTTGTCTGATGACCCCCCCCCTAACTTATCACACACTCTGTCCTCAGAGTGGGAAAGTGATAGGTTGAGAAGTCATTAGAACAAGGGCTGCGAGTTAAGCCAAAATTGCGGTAGCCCCTGGAGATTGGAGTAGAGTGGATGCGAATTGGGGTGCCTTGTAGCGCTGACTCAGGAGCTTTATTGATGTCGCAGTGCATTCTTTTGCAATTGTGTCTTGATATTGTAGACGAAATTCACAATTCTAGCAATGAATCTGCTAGACAATATCAAGACAAAATTGCAAAGGAGTGCACTGCGATATGTGCTGCTTGATTACACAAAAGTTCCCAAACGGTGTCTAAACCGTTTGGTTCCAAACGGTTTGAGGACCGTTTGGTTCCAAATGGTTTGAGGACCGTTTGGTCCCAAACGGTTTGAAGACCGTTTGGTCCCAAACGGTTTGAAGACCGTTTGGTCTCAAACGGTTTGAGGACTGTTTGGAAAGTGAGGAGCCGCAGGTCGCCGGCGCGGGGGGGGGGGGGGGGGGGAGGTGGAACGGGGCGAAGGTGGGTGAGCGCGCCAAACGGTTTTGAAGACCGCTTGGTCCCAAGCGGTCTCAGACCGTTTGGTTCCAATCGGTCTCAAGACCGTTTGGTTCCAAACGGTTTCAGAACCGTTTGGTTCCAAACGGTTTGAGGACCGTTTGGTCCCAAACGGTTTCAAGACCGTTTGGTCCCAAACGGTTTGAGGACCGTTTGGTCCCAAACGGTTTTAAGACCGTTTGGAGGTGACAAAAGGGGTTATATATATGTTTATGTTTTTTGAGTATATAAATATTTGTATATATATTTTTTTTTTGTATTTTGGTTTATGAATTTTTATGTTGTTTGTTTTATATATTGTTTTTGTAGTTTTTATTATGTAGATTCTTTTTTTTTGTATTTTTAGATTTAGTAATGAAAGAGCTTAAAGAAAGCAAAACAAAATTAAGAGAGAATAAAACTAGAAAATAGAGAAATTGATATTCAGGTCTTGGGTCGCCTCCCAAGAAGCGCCTTGGTTTTACGTCGCTGGCTCGACAAGATTATTGCTCCGGCTATGCTGACTGTTCAGGGTTATGACGGGGGTTTGCCTCTGGTTGCCCAACGAAAGTGCCGGCTTGAGGTTTCAATTGAGCGGCAATCTGTGCCAGTTGAGCTTCTACGGATTTTTGCTGAGCTTGTTGATTTGCAAGCATGGTTTGTTGCGATTGAAGCATTTGTCTAATCAAGGATATCTCATCAGATGATTGGGGAGGAGCACCCCTTTGTTGATACTGAGTAACTTGCTGTCCTGGTTGTTGTAAAGGTGCAGTTAACTGTGGCTGCAGGGGCTGCTGCAACTGGGGTTGCTGTGGCTGCTGCAGCTGGGGTTGTTGCAACTGAGGGTGCAGTCCCGAATGGGCATATTGGTAAGAAAGATTCCTGGGATAGTTAGGTCTTTGAAAACCTTGTCTGTGATTCCCTTGATTGAACTTATTCTGGAATCCTGAGGATTGTCTATTGAAAGATCCACCTTGTGCCTGCTGCTGTGGGTTGGCAGTCCCTGCATGATTCCCGTATTGGAAACCAGGATGGTTTCTTGGTTTGTCTGGATTGTAATACACTTGGCCAGGTATTGAATGTATGGAGTTGACTTGCTCTGGCATTTGGTCTTCGGGATGCTCGATAATGGGTTCATATTGCGGCATAGGTGGTTGTAAATCCATTATGACATTGTACAACAATCCACATGATAATGTGGGATGATCGGATGCATGACAAGCTTCACAAGTTCCAGCAGCTGCCTTAACTTGTTGAACCTGGGAGCTTTTCTTCTTATCATATTCCCCGAAAGAAGTTTCGAGGGCTTGTTGCTTGCTAGCAATAGTCTTCAAAGCCTCAGCAATGGCTTTGAGTTCCATAGATTCTTCCGCTTTGTAAACCTTGAGAACGCCTTTGGGTTGGTTAGATGACCTTCCCCAATTGGATTGGTTCTCGGCCCCCAACGTAACTATATTCCAGGCGTCTTCGTAGTTCTTTCTCATAAAGTTTCCTCCAGATGAGGAATCTAGGAATTGCTTGATATCATCACTTACTCCTCTGTAGAATGTTTCTATTAGTTGATTTTGAGAAATGCCATGGTGAGGACACTTTCTCAGGAGTTCTTTGAATCTTTCCCAAGCTTCAGAAAGTGTTTCTCCAGGTAATTGGGAAAAGTGATTGATCTGTCCCCTGATCTCATAGGTTAGGGAAGGTGGGAAGAATTTCTCAAGAAACTTCTCTTCTAAGGGAGTCCAGGTAGTGATGATAGGGTGTCTATCCAAAGCGTTGTACCAGCTTAGTGCTCTTCCAGATAGGGTGAAGTGGAAAAGGTGTAACATGATTGCTTCCATTGCAATGCCTGCTTGGGGTACAATTCGGCAGAGTGACTTGAACCTCTTAAGGTGATCCATGCAATCATCTCCGTGTGCTCCGGAGAAAGAGATACCTTGCATGATCTGGATCCATTGCGTCCGAATTTCAAAGTGTGGTATGTTGATAATCGGTGGTCGGACAGGATGATCATCTTCATAATTCTTTGGGACTGCATAGTCCCGAAGTTGCTTGTTTCTTAACGCAAGTTGAGCAGCAGCCTGCTCTGCTTGGATGCGGGCTTGTTCCTCAGCTCGGATCTCAGCTTGCACCTGAGCACGAGTGTCAGCAATAAGTTGTGCTCGTTGTGCTGCTATGGCGGCGTTGACTCTTTCTGCAACAAGGCGTTGCTCTTCGGCCATCTGTCTGGCTCTTTGGTGGTTAAGTCTATTCCTTCGGTGAAAACTTCTTTCTACCTCAGAATCGTATTCTGGTTCAGGGGAGAATCCGATGCTATGCGAGGGTTGCATACACGTTTTCTACCTGAGTAGAAGGAAAATCTCAAGTTAGGAAAATGGAAAGAAATGAAAAAGATCAAGAAGTATTGGATTGGTTATTAAGAAAAAGTGTAAAATCCTAATCAACCAAGAAGTTGGTAAGTAAAAACTAAAAAGTTCCGTTGTCCCCGGCAACGGCGCCAATTTTTTGATGGAGTTTGTGCAACGCCACTAAAAATCCTAGAGATGATGAGTCTCTAAGTTTAGCCTTGCTAGTACTATGGTAAGAACTCCACCCACATGTGCTAAGACATGTGGAAGTCTTATCGTAGTATAGTTAAGGGTCGAATCCTCGGGACAACGGTCTTGACGAAGTCAAGATGGAAAACGTTTAGCCTTTACTTAACAACTTAAAGATTGATATTTAGATCGAAAGTTTGATTTGGTTGTTTTAAACTAAGTACAAAGAAAGTAAGGCAAGAAAGTAAATAAAGCAAGTAAATCTAAGAGTAAACAGATGATGATGAATCACTGGGGTTAAGCAAGTATTTACCACCGCTACACATGCATTGTATATGTACTAAGCAAGACTTATAAGCTAGATGCATGGATGTTTCCACAAGACCGATGCCTTATAAGACAAGAGCGATGCGTTGCATCCAAGGGTGTTCCACAAGACCGATGCCCACATAAGACAAGAGCGATGCATTGCACCCTTCGATGTTCCATAAGACCAATGCCCATATAAGAAAAGGGCAATGCATCTCATCCTTCAAGAACTGAGTAACTCTCATGCGGTACATCACTACGCGTCACTGAAGGATGTAGTCTCCGAAGAGAGAATCTTACTCAACCTCAAGAAACGTGCATCTAAAACTAACAAGCGAGCGATGATTATCAAATCGAATAGCGTCCTTGTAGGCCTAGTCTCCTATTCGGATAACCTAGCTACGAGAAGTGCGGGAATGATGCAACGCCAGCCATTCCCGAACAAATGGTCACATGCTTTACATCATTCCCCTCGCAAAGTGTGTTCCTCGACTTACCAAAGGTCTCTTCCATACAGATGGGAGTGTGCCAAATGATAGTGAGTTTACTCCACTCTTTGAGATACACTTCTAGACACCGAAACGGATGCGTGGTGGATACACACACTAGAAACCAACACTAAATCGGTATTCAAGCCTCGATAGCGGTCGTAGACAAACCACAATGAAAGACAATAAATGCATACAAGAACGTGGCCATCATTCAAGCATGTGTGAAACGATTTAGTATTAAAACGAAATGATAACATCTTTTTTACAGTACAAAATACAAAACATGGGCAGCGGGGCTAGTCCCCGCGCCCCAGTGGATGGAACTACTCGCTCCTCATAGAGGGAGCAACAAAGAAGGAGGCAAGAAGAAATAGAAAGAACATCATCTCCACTGAGGAGAGAAGGTTGAACCCTTGGTGGAGAGAGCAACGATCTCCACCCCTTGTAGCTTGCTTGATGACGGATCTTCTCCTCTCACCTTCCTTGTTGATGAGAGAAAAGGTAGCTTGCAATGGACGTGAGTCTCAGACCGGCAGCCTCGAGTGATGGATGGAGTTGTTCTGGTAGTGGAGAGACAGCCTCTGGACGTCTGGACTCCCCCCTCATGGACGGCCCTGGGGTCTTATTTATAGGCTTTGAGTGAGATCCAAACGGTTTGGAGACCGTTTGGGCTCAAACGGTCTTGGGACCGTTTGGCGTCAAACGGTCTTGAGATCGTTTGGCGTCAAACGGTCTTGGGACCGTTTGGCGTCAAACGGTCTTGAGATCGTTTGGCGTCAAACGGTCTTGAGATCGTTTGAGCTCCATGCGGTCTTGGGACCGTTTGGCTTCATGCGGTCTTGGGACCGTTTGGCTTCATGCGGTCTCGGGACCGTTTGAACTCCATGCGGTCTTGGGACTGTTTGGCTTCATGCGGTCTCGGGACCGTTTGAACTCCATGCGGTCTTGGGACCGTTTGAACTCCATGCGGTCTTGAGACCGTTTGGACTCCATGCGGTCTTGAGACCGTTTGGCTTCATGCGGTCTCGGGACCGTTTGGCTTCATGCGGTCTCGGGACCGTTTGAACTCCATGCGGTCTTGGGACCGTTTGGCTTCATGCGGTCTCGGGACCGTTTGAACTCCATGCGGTCTTGGGACCGTTTGGCTTCATGCGGTCTCGGGACCGTTTGAACTCCATGCGGTCTTGGGACCGTTTGGATCCACTCGACCCTTGGGCTGGTTTATTCTTTTGTTATTTTTTTGTGCTTTTTCTGCAATTATAAAAGAAAAAGTTAGTTTGATGATGTATTTACAAAAAGGGATAAAATTAGGTTTAAGTACAATATAAATGTAAAAAGAGTATGGAAAACTAAAGAAAAAGACTAAGATAAACTACTAAAATAGGAGGTTATCACCCCCCCTAACTTAGAGTCTAGCTTGTCCTCAAGTTAGATAGAGCTGAGACATGAAATGGCGCGGCGATCTTAATTAAGATTTCCATACTCTTGCTTCAATTCTTGACCTGAGTTCCCCAGGGGTCGTATCGAGGCTTATTGCATGCCTTGATCCTTTTGGATTTCGAGAGTTGCTTGGATTTCAGGTTTTTCCGTATCTCAAAGTTCGCCTTGGGACCACATTTGTTTTGTGCATGCTGTTGACTCTAATCAACTTTATACCTCTCTGGAAACCTATTGGAAGCTAGAGAGGGTATGAGGGTTGGCTAAAGGCTTTGAAGTGTAACTCCCCTTCGAGTGGGGGAGGGGCTGTCTATGCTTTTTAGGATCTCACTACCGGACACGACACATCTGCCTTTATGAGGGCAGCTGAATGTACCGGCCGGGCAAGTCCTTTATTAGCCTTTTCATATACTTGGAACTTTTAGGGTTTCACTACCGGGCGCGACGCATCTGCCTTTGTGAGGGCAGCGGAATGTGCCGGCCGGGTGAGCCCTTTATCAGTTCTTCATATAGGTCCTTATTTGTGGCACAACTCTCATGATTTTATTCGTCTCTCTGGCTTTTATTCAAAAACTCACAGGCTTGGGTTTTGGGATGAGGATTTATTTTGGGCGGCCAAGCCTCTTTTATTTTGAAGAGAGGAAAGTTGTTCTTAAAGTTTTTCAGCATGCACTTATATGGTTTGTGGTCCACTTGCGGAGCTTTTTGACTTGGAAGTTGCCTAATTTCCCTCTCATCCTTGAGATCTCGGCTTATTTCTGGCCTGATTGTGACCTATGGAGAGTCAGATAAAGAATTGGAGCAAAAATATAGGATCCATAGTGGATGGGGGTTGATAAATCGCCATTTGATGTCTAAGTGCTAAATACTTGTAGAGACTAACATGATTCTAGAGTTAGTTGAGGTGACTTATTTTAAGGAAAAGGGTGTATAGAGATTGATACCTAGCCCTTGTCTGATTACCCCCCCCCAACTTATCACACACTCTGTCCTCAGAGTGGGAAAGTGATAGGTTGAGAAGTCATTAGAACAAGGGCTGCGAGTTAAGCCAAAATTGCGGTAGCCCCTGGAGATTGGAGTAGAGTGGATGCGAATTGGGGTGCCTTGTAGCGCTGACTCAGGAGCTTTATTGATGTCGCAGTGCATTCTTTTGCAATTGTGTCTTGATATTGTAGACGAAATTCGCAATTCTAGCAATGAATCTGCTAGACAATATCAAGACAAAATTGCAAAGGAGTGCACTGCGATATGTGCTGCTTGATTACACAAAAGTTCCCAAACGGTGTCTAAACCGTTTGGTTTCAAACGGTTTGAGGACCGTTTGGTTCCAAACGGTTTGAGGACCGTTTGGTCCCAAACGGTTTGAAGACCGTTTGGTCCCAAACGGTTTGAAGACCGTTTGGTCTCAAACGGTTTGAGGACCGTTTGGAAAGCGAGGAGCCGCAGGTCGCCGGCGCGGGGGGGGGGGGGGGGAGGTGGAACGGGGCGAAGGTGGGTGAGCGCGCCAAACGGTTTTGAAGACCGCTTGGTCCCAAGCGGTCTCAGACCGTTTGGTTCCAAACGGTCTCAAGACCGTTTGGTTCCAAACGGTTTCAGAACCGTTTGGTTCCAAACGGTTTGAGGACCGTTTGGTCCCAAACGGTTTCAAGACCGTTTGGTCCCAAACGGTTTGAGGACCGTTTGGTCCCAAACGGTTTTAAGACCGTTTGGAGGTGACAAAAGGGGTTATATATATGTTTATGTTTTTTGAGTATATAAATATTTGTATATATATTTTTTTTTTGTATTTTGGTTTATGAATTTTTATGTTGTTTGTTTTATATATTGTTTTTGTAGTTTTTATTATGTAGATTCTTTTTTTTTGTATTTTTAGATTTAGTAATGAAAGAGCTTAAAGAAAGCAAAACAAAATTAAGAGAGAATAAAACTAGAAAATAGAGAAATTGATATTCAGGTCTTGGGTCGCCTCCCAAGAAGCGCCTTGGTTTTACGTCGCTGGCTCGACAAGATTATTGCTCCGGCTATGCTGACTGTTCAGGGTTATGACGGGGGTTTGCCTCTGGTTGCCCAACGAAAGTGCCGGCTTGAGGTTTCAATTGAGCGGCAATCTGTGCCAGTTGAGCTTCTACGGATTTTTGCTGAGCTTGTTGATTTGCAAGCATGGTTTGTTGCGATTGAAGCATTTGTCTAATCAAGGATATCTCATCAGATGATTGGGGAGGAGCACCCCTTTGTTGATACTGAGTAACTTGCTGTCCTGGTTGTTGTAAAGGTGCAGTTAACTGTGGCTGCAGGGGCTGCTGCAACTGGGGTTGCTGTGGCTGCTGCAGCTGGGGTTGTTGCAACTGAGGGTGCAGTCCCGAATGGGCATATTGGTAAGAAAGATTCCTGGGATAGTTAGGTCTTTGAAAACCTTGTCTGTGATTCCCTTGATTGAACTTATTCTGGAATCCTGAGGATTGTCTATTGAAAGATCCACCTTGTGCCTGCTGCTGTGGGTTGGCAGTCCCTGCAGGATTCCCGTATTGGAAACCAGGATGGTTTCTTGGTTTGTCTGGATTGTAATACACTTGGCCAGGTATTGAATGTATGGAGTTGACTTGCTCTGGCATTTGGTCTTCGGGATGCTCGATAATGGGTTCATATTGCGGCATAGGTGGTTGTAAATCCATTATGACATTGTACAACAATCCACATGATAATGTGGGATGATCGGATGCATGACAAGCTTCACAAGTTCCAGCAGCTGCCTTAACTTGTTGAACCTGGGAGCTTTTCTTCTTATCATATTCCCCGAAAGAAGTTTCGAGGGCTTGTTGCTTGCTAGCAATAGTCTTCAAAGCCTCAGCAATGGCTTTGAGTTCCATAGATTCTTCCGCTTTGTAAACCTTGAGAACGCCTTTGGGTTGGTTAGATGACCTTCCCCAATTGGATTGGTTCTCGGCCCCCAACGTAACTATATTCCAGGCGTCTTCGTAGTTCTTTCTCATAAAGTTTCCTCCAGATGAGGAATCTAGGAATTGCTTGATATCATCACTTACTCCTCTGTAGAATGTTTCTATTAGTTGATTTTGAGAAATGCCATGGTGAGGACACTTTCTCAGGAGTTCTTTGAATCTTTCCCAAGCTTCAGAAAGTGTTTCTCCAGGTAATTGGGAAAAGTGATTGATCTGTCCCCTGATCTCATAGGTTAGGGAAGGTGGGAAGAATTTCTCAAGAAACTTCTCTTCTAAGGGAGTCCAGGTAGTGATGATAGGGTGTCTATCCAAAGCGTTGTACCAGCTTAGTGCTCTTCCAGATAGGGTGAAGTGGAAAAGGTGTAACATGATTGCTTCCATTGCAATGCCTGCTTGGGGTACAATTCGGCAGAGTGACTTGAACCTCTTAAGGTGATCCATGCAATCATCTCCGTGTGCTCCGGAGAAAGAGATACCTTGCATGATCTGGATCCATTGCGTCCGAATTTCAAAGTGTGGTATGTTGATAATCGGTGGTCGGACAGGATGATCATCTTCATAATTCTTTGGGACTGCATAGTCCCGAAGTTGCTTGTTTCTTAACGCAAGTTGAGCAGCAGCCTGCTCTGCTTGGATGCGGGCTTGTTCCTCAGC
Organism: Alisma plantago-aquatica; assembly: GCA_963693085.1. Classification (NCBI taxonomy): domain Eukaryota; kingdom Viridiplantae; phylum Streptophyta; class Magnoliopsida; order Alismatales; family Alismataceae; genus Alisma; species Alisma plantago-aquatica. The sequence continues at coordinate 1,464,188,733 of OY856412.1, forward strand.
TCGGATCTCAGCTTGCACCTGAGCACGAGTGTCAGCAATAAGTTGTGCTCGTTGTGCTGCTATGGCGGCGTTGACTCTTTCTGCAACAAGGCGTTGCTCTTCGGCCATCTGTCTGGCTCTTTGGTGGTTAAGTCTATTCCTTCGGTGAAAACTTCTTTCTACCTCAGAATCGTATTCTGGTTCAGGGGAGAATCCGATGCTATGCGAGGGTTGCATACACGTTTTCTACCTGAGTAGAAGGAAAATCTCAAGTTAGGAAAATGGAAAGAAATGAAAAAGATCAAGAAGTATTGGATTGGTTATTAAGAAAAAGTGTAAAATCCTAATCAACCAAGAAGTTGGTAAGTAAAAACTAAAAAGTTCCGTTGTCCCCGGCAACGGCGCCAATTTTTTGATGGAGTTTGTGCAACGCCACTAAAAATCCTAGAGATGATGAGTCTCTAAGTTTAGCCTTGCTAGTACTATGGTAAGAACTCCACCCACATGTGCTAAGACATGTGGAAGTCTTATCGTAGTATAGTTAAGGGTCGAATCCTCGGGACAACGGTCTTGACGAAGTCAAGATGGAAAACGTTTAGCCTTTACTTAACAACTTAAAGATTGATATTTAGATCGAAAGTTTGATTTGGTTGTTTTAAACTAAGTACAAAGAAAGTAAGGCAAGAAAGTAAATAAAGCAAGTAAATCTAAGAGTAAACAGATGATGATGAATCACTGGGGTTAAGCAAGTATTTACCACCGCTACACATGCATTGTATATGTACTAAGCAAGACTTATAAGCTAGATGCATGGATGTTTCCACAAGACCGATGCCTTATAAGACAAGAGCGATGCGTTGCATCCAAGGGTGTTCCACAAGACCGATGCCCACATAAGACAAGAGCGATGCATTGCACCCTTCGATGTTCCATAAGACCAATGCCCATATAAGAAAAGGGCAATGCATCTCATCCTTCAAGAACTGAGTAACTCTCATGCGGTACATCACTACGCGTCACTGAAGGATGTAGTCTCCGAAGAGAGAATCTTACTCAACCTCAAGAAACGTGCATCTAAAACTAACAAGCGAGCGATGATTATCAAATCGAATAGCGTCCTTGTAGGCCTAGTCTCCTATTCGGATAACCTAGCTACGAGAAGTGCGGGAATGATGCAACGCCAGCCATTCCCGAACAAATGGTCACATGCTTTACATCATTCCCCTCGCAAAGTGTGTTCCTCGACTTACCAAAGGTCTCTTCCATACAGATGGGAGTGTGCCAAATGATAGTGAGTTTACTCCACTCTTTGAGATACACTTCTAGACACCGAAACGGATGCGTGGTGGATACACACACCAGAAACCAACACTAAATCGGTATTCAAGCCTCGATAGCGGTCGTAGACAAACCACAATGAAAGACAATAAATGCATACAAGAACGTGGCCATCATTCAAGCATGTGTGAAACGATTTAGTATTAAAACGAAATGATAACATCTTTTTTACAGTACAAAATACAAAACATGGGCAGCGGGGCTAGTCCCCGCGCCCCAGTGGATGGAACTACTCGCTCCTCATAGAGGGAGCAACAAAGAAGGAGGCAAGAAGAAATAGAAAGAACATCATCTCCACTGAGGAGAGAAGGTTGAACCCTTGGTGGAGAGAGCAACGATCTCCACCCCTTGTAGCTTGCTTGATGACGGATCTTCTCCTCTCACCTTCCTTGTTGATGAGAGAAAAGGTAGCTTGCAATGGACGTGAGTCTCAGACCGGCAGCCTCGAGTGATGGATGGAGTTGTTCTGGTAGTAGAGAGACAGCCTCTGGACGTCTGGACTCCCCCCTCATGGACGGCCCTGGGGTCTTATTTATAGGCTTTGAGTGAGATCCAAACGGTTTGGAGACCGTTTGGGCTCAAACGGTCTTGGGACCGTTTGGCGTCAAACGGTCTTGAGATCGTTTGGCGTCAAACGGTCTTGGGACCGTTTGGCGTCAAGCGGTCTTGAGACCGTTTGAGCTCCATGCGGTCTTGGGACCGTTTGGCTTCATGCGGTCTTGGGACCGTTTGAACTCAATGCGGTCTTGGGACCGTTTGGCTTCATGCGGTCTCGGGACCGTTTGAACTCCATGCGGTCTTGGGACCGTTTGAACTCCATGCGGTCTTGAGACCGTTTGGACTCCATGCGGTCTTGAGACCGTTTGGCTTCATGCGGTCTCGGGACCGTTTGGCTTCATGCGGTCTCGGGACTGTTTGAACTCCATGCGGTCTTGGGACCGTTTGGCTTCATGCGGTCTCGGGACCGTTTGAACTCCATGCGGTCTTGGGACCGTTTGGCTTCATGCGGTCTCGGGACCGTTTGAACTCCATGCGGTCTTGGGACCGTTTGGATCCACTCGACCCTTGGGCTGGTTTATTCTTTTGTTATTTTTTTGTGCTTTTTCTGCAATTATAAAAGAAAAAGTTAGTTTGATGATGTATTTACAAAAAGGGATAAAATTAGGTTTAAGTACAATATAAATGTAAAAAGAGTATGGAAAACTAAAGAAAAAGACTAAGATAAACTACTAAAATAGGAGGTTATCAAGTACACAGGCGGAGAGTCTCACGGGGTTACCTCCATGACTCCGCACGAATCTTGTTGCAATAACCCCTATTTTCTCCAGTGCCACCGTGACTCCGCACGGATTATTGTTGAACACTGCCTCTCTGTCCTCATGCCACCATGACTCCGCACGGTTAATGTTGCAACACGAGTTTCACCCCTAAGAAGCAGATCTCTCGAAGGGGTTCTACGGTGTTAGGGCACCTAAGTCTAACATTAATATTATATATACATGTAAAACAGAAATCATAACTCATTTTACATTTCTCACAAGGCTCACATGGCCTGCCATATCATATCATATAAAACATCATAGCTCATGTATTCAACATATACCATGTCTCAGTAACATCCCTTTCTAGGGCATGTCATATCTCATCACCTACAATTTACGAGATATGTATTGAAATATAAGAAGCCCTGCAGTATGTAGATATCAACTCAGAGAGAACAAGCATATAAAGTTAAATGCACTAGAAACATACAATTCAACAGTTAAGTATCACCACATCTCATATTGAGACCTTTCATGTCACCATAACATGATTCATTGAACACCCTATCCTTAGGGTTTCATTTGCCTTATTCATTCATCACATGCCAACACCCTACTCTTAGGGTTTCATTTGCCTCATTCACCTTTTCATTTACCTCATTCACTTGTCACATAGCTCTCATAAGGATTTTATAGGATATAAGCATTCACTAAATAAAGATTGTTTTCAACAAATCATATACAATCGATATACGTATGAAACCATGGAAATTGAACTAAATTTAGGTTTCCATGCTATTCACTGAGATATCATGCACCAAGGATAAAATTCAAATAAGGTAATCCATGAGGTACATCCTAACCACTTATAAGTTTACTAGTCCTTTTCAATAAGGTTGAAACTCTAGAGATATCTCAATTAGGTTAAACCCTAATTACATCATATGGTATAAATCTGAAAAGCATTCTTTCTAGGATGTGTTGTATACGTTTCTGATGTGAATCTACCATCAAGGAGTCATTCAAATAGAGAAGGAATCCATATCATATCAATTTGCAACAACTTAAATGAAACGAACATTTCAGGGTTTAGAATCACATTCCAAGCAATTAGGGATTTGGATGCTATAATCAAATTTCGTGCATTATACTGTTTAAAGGAAGAACCCACTCACCCCAAGGTGTGAAAACACCTCAAAACTGCAGCTCAACTCAGGGGATCTCGAACTCATATCAAATCCCTAGCAAATCTCCCAATTCTTCTTCCATTCAACTAGGAAACCTTGAAAATGAGGGATTATGAAGAAAGGGTGAAAAAAGAGGGAATTTCGACATCATCTTGGATCAAATCAGAGCATGGACGGAATCTTGATATGAGAGAGAAGATTCACCATAAAAGTCTATGCAAAGGATCCAAACTTACTTGATTTCACCATTCCTCGGACCGCAAAACCCTAGGTCAGCAATTCCTCCTCTTTCTCCACTCAAGCCCTAATTCTCCCTCTCTCTCTATATTTTCGTTTCTCTGGGATGGATGACGAAGAATGAGAGCTGTGTGTGTGTGTGGTCGATCATATAAGTCAATTTGAGCTGCTTGGGTCAATTGCATATTGACCCAACACTCAACTTTTATTATATTGGCTGAATATTCAGTTATACAAAGTTACTGTAATTCGTTTATTGCAGAGAGCAAACCTTCTCCAACAATAATGGGAATTTATCTAGTTGTTTAGAATTGATCTATAAAGCTTCAGTTAAAATTTGAGATCATTTGGAGTTACCAATAAATAATTAAAAATAGAACAGTGCACTGCTATATTGCAGTCTGCAGCAGATTCGGTCGAGTTTGTCCTGCACAGAACTCGACCGACACCCTTACTGTAGAGATCAAAAGTCATCCAAAAATTATGCCAATTTAAAAGAGTGTCTAAAACTTTGTTTTTCAAACACAGTTAAAATTTGAGATCAATTGGATATACCAATAAAAAGATAAAATTCAATTACCACACTGCTATATAAATCAGGAAATATGATCGGTCGAGTTTGAAACTCGACCGATAAACAGGTCAGAACATTCTTCAAAAATTCTGATATTTTCCAATGTTGTTCAAATTTTATATATCCAAATCATATACAAATTTGAAGTAAATCAGAGTTACAAATAAAATACTAAAAATCAATTAGTGAGACATTCTACTTATCAAATTCTGTATTCATGTATCATCAAAACCCTATTTTGGGCCGATTAGGGTTTATGCTTCTCAAACCCTAATTCTCAAGACAAAAGAACATTTAGACTTCTTATCATAGTTAAAACATCCTAATTGTGTTATCGTCAGTAATTAGATTTCAAGAATGATTATTCCAATTAATCTCTGCAATTGTCTAGGTAAACCCTAGTTTACCAGTTAAGCTCAGATGGGGTCGTAACAATACGGTCTTGGTCTTTGGTTTCTCCGCCCGCACGGTTTGGAGCATTCGGTCTCAGCAAACGGTCTTCGGCATTCGGTCTGGGCATTCGGTTTGGTAGCACTCGCGAGCTCATACGGTCTGTGTGCTCATGCGGTCTTGGAAAGCAGCGCTCCATACGGTTTGGGCATTCAGTCTTTGATTCAGCGGCAACCGGTCTTGAGACCGTATGGGACCAAACGGTTTTGAGACCGAATGGGACCAAATGGTCTTGAGACTGAATGGGACCAAACGGTCTTGAGACCGTATGGGACCATACGGTCTTGAGACCGTATGGGACCAAACGGTCTTGAGACCGTATGGGACCATACGGTCTTGAGACCGAATGGGACCAAACGGTCTTGAGACCGTATGGGACCAAACGGTCTTGGGACCGCATGGCTTTCTTTGGCAACCGGCTTAGTCATTCATTCTTTGCGTATTCCGCCAAACGGTCTTAGGACCGTATGCATGGAGTTGTTTTGATTTTCCTGCATTAAATGAAAGATATTTAGTTAAAATCTTGATTATTGAATCAACTAAGTAGTTTTGTGAATTATGATTCACATTAGGTTAAAAAGATGTGGAATAGAGATAAAATTGTTCTAAAAAGGTAATTGAATTTCATGGTGAGTATGCACTCATCAAAACACCCCGAACTTAAATCGTTGCTCGTCCTTGAGTAACATAAAATTTGAAACTGTTGCCTAATGAAATACTTCCGATCCGTGTGATTTCTTCATCTTCACATCACAAATGTTTTCTTTCTGCTCAGTTATGAATGAGTATCTTAACTTTCTGGGACCACTAAACATGTCTTTCCATAGCTTTGTTCCTGAGTTCATTTCCCAATAACGCTTCCTCCCCACTTTTTCCAACACCAAGCATGTCTAAGAGTTTCGTAGGAGTTCTGAGATACCCGTAGAATCAACAAGTATGCATCCGATCTGACACTGGTGTAGTTCAGGATGGTGGGGCATGTATTGTGCCCTTAGGTAGAAAAAGGAGTGAAAGGTGGTATGTAAAGAAGAAGTAAATCTCTCCTCTATTCGACTTGAGATTTTTATTTGTTTTGCAATTTCATTTATTGCATATTTTTTTGTGTGCACTAAGGCATCTTTTATTGCAGATCTCTCCTCTATTCGACTCGATATTGCATTTCTTTTGGTGTGCACTTTGGCATCTTTTATTGCAAATCTCTCCTCTATTCGACTCGAGATTGCATTTTTGGTGGTACACCCCTATTCATTGCGAGGGGTATGGAAGAAGCAGATAAGGGGAAGTGGCGTGCCACCCCGAACATAGGGTTTGGCACAAGTTTGGCTATTTTGGTGGTATTGATGGATGGAGGGATACGAAGATGATAGAAAAAGTGTAGAAGAGAGTTCAGATCAAAATGCAACTTGATTTACAATCCAAAATCGGGTTATTCTCTTTGTCATATTCTGCTCAAATAATGACTTGATGTGGATCCGGTGGGGATTCTGAGCCATTGTTCCACTAGTCAGTTAGGAAGCACGATGTGTGTGATCCCTATCAGTTTGAGAGATACTTATCATTTTGTAAAAAGTATTATGATGTTAGGAATCATAAGCTTCACAGGATGATTTCAGGCAAAAGGCAAGTTTCAAAATTCAGTCCTCTTGAGGATTCGCTTCGAATGAGGAGGATATTATGATCGAAAATGCATAGCAAGATAGTTAGTTATATTTTTATCGACAAGAGTCAAAATTTCATCAGGTATCTGTTCAAAAATTTGAAAAATTTTATGATAAAGACAACTTATATGAAAGAGGGTGTTTATGGAAGTGAAGTACGTACCACCCACCCTCCACCCCGAACTTAGAGATTTGCTCGTCCTCGAGCAATCCCTAAATTCAAGATGGAGGGGAAAGGAAACACCAGGTATGACTTCCGAGAATGATTTCGTTCTGATCAGCGCCACTCCGATCTCGTGTTCTGAAAGAAAAACTATCTCGTAAGGCAATTTTTATTTAAGGAAAATTTAACTATAAGGTAAGAACAAAATTTGGAAAGGAAAAGTAAAACAGATTTATTGATCGGGTTGCCTCCCGACAAGCGCCTTTGTTTTATGTCGTTGGCTCGACAGAGTCCTTTAGCTTCATGGTGGGTCTTTTGGATTTGCCAGTTCTATCATTGTGCCAGTGCCAATGTCAATCGAGGTAAAATATCTCTTCAAGCGGTGGCCGTTTGTTATGAATTCCCCTGCCGTTTCACTCCATAGAGAGAAGACACCGTGTGGCGAAATGTTTTTGACGATGAAGGGCCCGGACCAGCGGGAACGGAGTTTTCCTGGGAATAGCCGTAATCTTGAGTTGAAAACCAGAACTTGATCTCCCACTTGTATGTCTTTTCTTTTCAGATGTCCATCGTGCCAGAGTTTTGTACTTTCTTTGTAGATTCGTGCATTCTCATAAGCTGTCATTCTAAGTTCATCCAACTCGTTGAGTTGCAGAATCCTGGCTTGCCCTGCTTCTTTCATATCAAAGTTCAATTGTTTAATTGCCCACCATGCCTTATGTTCAAGTTCGACTGGCAGGTGGCAAGCTTTTCCATATATCAATCTAAAAGGTGTAGTACCGAGGGGAGTTTTATAAGCGGTCCGATAGGCCCATAAGGCGTCGTTGATTTTTGTTGACCAGTCTTTACGATTGCGTCCGACGGTTTTCTCGAGGATAGACTTAAGTTGACGGTTGGATACTTCGACTTGTCCACTTGTTTGTGGATGGTAAGGTGAGGCTATTTTGTGTGAGACACCATATTTTCTTAATAAAGCTTCAAAGCTTCTTTCAATGAAATGGGAGCCTCCGTCAGAAATCACGGTTCGCGGTACTCCAAACCGTGGGAAGATGATATCTTTGAATAATTTGATGATGGGTTTTGAATCACTAGTGATAGTTGGGATAGCTTCGACCCATTTTGAAACGTAGTCCACTTCCACTAGGATATACGATAATCCATTGGAAGATGGGAATGGACCCATATAATCCACTCCCCAAACGTCAAATATCTCGACTTCTTGCCATAGATTCAGTGGCATTTCGTCTCTCTTGGTTATATTGCCGACCCTTTGACATTTATCATAGGATTGGACAAAATCGTAGGAATCTTTGGATAAAGTCGGCCAGAAGAAACCACATTGCAAAACTTTTAAAGTTGTCTTCTTTGAGCTCATGTGGCCGCCTACAGGTCCTGAGTGACATTGTTCTAAAATAGAATGGGCTTCTTCTTCGGCGACGCAACGTCTATACAATCCATCAGCGCAGAGTTTAAAAAGATATGGTTCATCCCAATAGTAATGCTTCACATCATGCATAAATTTCTTCAGAGCGTTCCCGGTGTATTGGGGATGGATGACTCCGGTAGCAAGGTAGTTTACGAAGTCGGAATACCATGGTTTGAATCTTGAGACTCTCATAAGCTGATCATCTGGTAGGGAGTCGTTTATCGGAATCTCTTCAGCATCCAGGGTGTGGATGCGACTGAGGTGATCTGCCACGACATTCTCTGTCCCTTTTTTATCTCTTATTTCTAGGTCAAATTCTTGTAGAAGGAGTATCCATCTGATCAGCCTTGGCTTAGCATCCTTCTTTGCCATAAGATAACGGATAGCAGCATGGTCTGTGTAAACGATGACCTTCGAACCAATAAGGTGGGATCTGAATTTATCGAAGGCATAGATGACTGTTAGAAGTTCCTTCTCAGTAGTAGTGTAATTCCTTTGAGCTTTGTCGAGGGTTTTTCGACGCATAATAGATCACATAATGTTTTTTCTCTATGTGCTGCCCTAAGACGGCACCCACCGCGTAATCACTAGAATCACACATAATTTCAAAGGGGTGGTCCCAATCGGGAGCTCTAATGATGGGGGTAGTTGTAAGGGCTTTCTTTAGCGTATCAAAACTTTTGACGCATTCTTCATTGAAATTGAAATCAGCATCTTTTAAAAGTAGATTGGTCATCGGCTTTGTTATCTTAGAAAAATCACGTATAAACCTTCTATAGAATCCAGCGTGACCAAGGAAAGCACAAACTTCCTTTACATTTGTGGGAATTGCCAATTTAGATATGACTTCTATCTTGGCTTTATCAACTTCAATTCCTCTATTGCTAACCCTGTGGCCCAAGACAATGCCTTCCTTCACCATAAAGTGGCATTTCTCCCAATTTAGCACCAGATGTGCTTCTTCACAACGTTTGAGGACCATGGAGAGATGCTTAAGACAGGAGTCAAAGGAGTCTCCATATACAGAAAAATCATCCATGAAGACCTCCATAACAGTTTCAGTAAGCCCCGCAAAAATGGCAGTCATGCAACGTTGAAAAGTTGCGGGGGCATTACACAGACCAAATGGCATCCTTTTAAAAGAATATGTCCCGAAGGGACAAGTGAAAGTCATTTTTTCTTGATCATCTGGATGTATGGGAATCTGATAGAATCCAGAGTAACCGTCTAGGCAACAGAAATATTCTTGATGGGCCAATCTTTCTAAAACTTTATCGAGGAAGGGCATAGGAAAATGATCCTTTCGAGTGGCCTTGTTTAATTTTCTATAATCAATACACATCCACCACCCAGTGACTGTTCGAGTGGGGATGAGCTCATTGTTTTTATTTCTTATAATGGTTGTCCCCCCTTTCTTGGGTACCACATGAACTAGGCTCACCCATGGTGAGTCCGATATCGGGTATATTATTCCGGCTGTAAGAAGTTTGATGATCTCGCGACGGACCACTTCCTTCATATTCGGGTTCAACTTCCATTGATGCTCGATGGTTGGCTTGTGGTCTTCCATCATAGGGATTCTGTGCATGCACAAGGCTTGACTAACCCCTGTGAGGTCACTCATCTTATAGCCTATGGCTTTCTTGCTCTCCCTTAATACCTCTAGAAGTTTCTCTTCTTGTTTGGTGGTTAGATCAGAGTTTATGATAACTGGACAAACCTTGAGATCGTCTAAAAACATATACTTCAGTCCTTCATGTAGGGGTTTCATTTCAAGAGGTTCTGGTTTTTCATTAATTTCTTCTGTAGTTCCGGTAGTCTTTAGTTCTTCATAAGTAGCTTCAACATTCTCTTTTGTAGGGTTGGGGAATTCATTGCAATCCTTAGCTTGTTGGTCAATAGGTTCGTCATTAAATAGGTCGGATAGAGCAGTTTCCAAGGGATCGCATGATTCCTCATACTCATTAGTCAGTTGTGACAATTGCTCAACGCAATCAATTAGATATACTTCTTCCTGTATACTTGGTCTTCTCATGCTTTCAAAAACCTTTGAACTCCAGAGTTTCTTTACCTAACCTGATCAATAAGGTTCCTGCTTCAACATCAATATGGGCTCTAGCAGTGGCGAGGAATGGACGGCTGAAGATAAGAGGGTATTTGGTGTCTTCATTTATGTCCATAATGACAAAATCACATGGAACATATGCGTCCTTGCCTACCTTGACCGGGATGTCTTCGAGAATTCCTAACGGTCTTTTTATCGAATTGTCCGCAAGTTGGATGGTCATAGCAGTTGGAAGCAGTTCTGCGAACCCTAATCTCTTGCATAGGCTGAACGACATAATAGAAATACTTGCGCCAAGATCTCCCAATCCTTTCTTGCATGATGAGTCACCAATGTGACATGAGATTCCGAAGGATCCTGGATCTTTTTGTTTCTTTGGCATCTTGCTTAGTATGATATCTGATGTGGTTGTAGCCAGTTTTACAGTTTCATACTCTTCATTGATGTACTTCTTGGTGAGAAGCGACTTTAGATACTTGGTCCAGGCTGGTATCTCATTAAGAGCATCTAAGAATGGTATATCAACATGGAGATTCTTCATAGCCTCCTTAAATTTGATGAATCTAGTATCAAGCTTGGTTTGCCTCAGACGGGATGGGAAAGGAACACGAGGCTTAGATGCAGGAATATCCTGCTCTGGTGTCTCAGCTTCTTCATCAGCAACCTTTTCAGAACTTCCCTTATCAGTATCGTTTTCCTCTGGTTGCAATTTCGGTGTTGTCAAGTTTTGGACTGTCACAGGTTCACTCTCGTCAGGGATAACCATAGTCGTGTTCGTTGGGGGATCCGAATAACTTTTCCATGATCTTGTGGCGACAACCTTCAGCTGCTCAAGATGTTTCAGATTGTTCTCAGGTTGTCCGGCAAAGACCCCAGCTTGTGGCTTAATACTAGCAGCAAGTTGTGCTAGTTGAGTTTCAATAGCTTTTTGTTGGGCTTGTTGGTTGGCTATCATTGTTTGTTGTGTTTGCAACAACTTTTTAATGGTAGATAGCTTGTCATCAGAAGGGATGGAACCTGCCTGACCTTGCTGTTGATTCAGATTCTGATACTGAGAGTTGTTCTGATAATTATTGTAGTTCCTATTCTTAAAATTTCCTTTGAAGTTTCCTTGATTCCCAAAGTTCTGTTGTTGGTTAAACTGGTACCCAGGTGGGCCCCTCGGTTGATTGTTCGGACCAAATTGATGTGAGTTCATAGCTCCTGAAGGGTTTCCGTATTGGAAGCCTGGGTGATTCCTATTTTGATTCGGATTGTAATAGTTCTGCCCAGGGATGGTGTTAATAGCATTAAGATTTTCCATCTGGCAATTATCTCCTTGTCCACATGCATTACTTAGAACAACATCGTAGAGAACATTGCATGACAATGTGGAATGATCAGTGCCTTTGCATGCTTCACAAAACAAAGAAGTGCACTTGATTTGTTCTGGTTGCCTAGTAGGAGAATGTCCTCTTCCAATTGCAGCAAGAGATGATTCTATGTGATCTTGCTTTGCAACTAAGACCTTCAAAGTTTCAGCTATAGATTTGTATTCTGGGATAGCTTCAGCCATGGCTACCTTTAAGACTCCTTTACCAACAGATCTGCCCCAATTGTCTTGATTTTCTGCTCCTAGGGTGACGACTCTCCATGCACTGTCGTAACTTTGACGCATGAAGTTTCCTCCGGACGAGGAATCTAGAAACATCTTTACGTCATCCTCCACACCCCTGTAGAAGATCTCTATCAGTTGGTTCTTAGGAATTCCGTGGTGTGGGCATTTGCGTAGGAGCTCCTTGTACCTATCCCAAGCTTCGGCAAGGGTTTCTCCTGGGACTTGAGTGAAATTTGTGATTCGTCCCCTGATTTCATATGTAAGAGATGGGGGGTAGAACTTTTCCAGGAAAGCGTTTTGGAGCTGCTCCCAGGTGGTGATGGGTACTTCACTCTGTAGTGAATTGTACCAACTAATGGCTCTATCAGTAAGAGAGTACTTGAAAAGACGGAGTCGAATGGCATCATCGGAGACCCCATTTTGCTTTGTCATGGCACACAAGTTGATAAATCTCAGAAGATGACCTTGACTGTCTTCAGCTTGTTTGCCGTAGAAGGGGTTGTTTTGAAGCAAAGTTATCCAATGTGCTCTAATCTCAAAGTTGGCAGCTTCGATGGGAGGAGGCTGCACCGGATGATAGACATTTGCGGCCTTTGGGATAGAGAACTCTCTAAGATCTTTCTGAAGTTCGGCTGCTTGCGCTGCTGCCTGTGCTGCTAAGATCTCTTGTTGAACCGCAGCTCTAGCTTCTTGCATGAACCTCTCTCTCTGCGCATTGATGGCTTGAGCCACTCTTCGGGCTACTTCTTCTTCTTGTGCCATCCTTTCTTTATTTTCCTGAATATGTCGATGGAAGGTTCTATCTATTTCGGGATCAAAGCTCGCAGTCAGTACGGGACTATCCGAACGGTGCATGCACTAAACGTTGGAGGGCACCTGAAATTTAGAAGGATTTGAAAATGAGATCCACAAAGTAGAATAACGGTCAAGTAGATGAGCAATAGTTTCAAAAGAAAAACAAAATCCTAGATTAGTCTTAGAAGAACTAGATTTGACTGACTAATTCCGTTGTCCCCGGCAACGGCGCCAGAATTTGATGTGGCTTTTGAATGCACTAACAAATTCACTCAGAGTTTACATCCCCGAGCTTTTACGAAAACCAAGTGCAACAATACCACCCGCAAGCGGACGTGTCTTATCGCAGTATAGTTGAGGATCGAACCCAAAGGACAACGTTTTTAAGAAACCTTGTCAGTTGAATCTAGCTCAAGTAAAACTAATATTTAGAACAATTGATTGATTTGGGTTTGATTAAACTAATTGCAAGAAAGTAAATGCGGAATAAAAGATGGGTTTAGATCAATGATATGAAATCGCTGGGATGGTACCGGGTTTGACCACCGCTACACACACAAACACACTCCTCTGCAAACCTTCCAGGCAAGATACAACACTTCAAGTAGAGCTGCTGCAGAACCCCCCATACGGGCGTCAGGTCCGCGTAAGCATCACCGTTGGCAGCCAATTTCTCATCGCCATCCGGATCACATGTATTACGGCTCTGAAGATACAACATCCAACTAAGGTTGTGAACCCCCCATACGGGCGTCAGGCGCACAGAAGCGTCACTGAAGGCTAGATGGCTCGTCCCCTCACGGATCATACACTTACGACCTCAAGGAATCCCATCAGAAGTTCTCGTCAAGGAGTCAACCGCGTCAACCGTTAAGCAAATAAGCGACTATAGTACGTGTAAACATCGACGAAAAGGACAAAGATACGAAATACAACTAAGGCTGTGAACCCCCCATACGGGCGTCAGGCGCACAGAAGCATCACCGAAGGCTAGATGGCTCGTCCCCTCGCGGATCATACACCTACGACCTCAAGGAATCCCATCAGAAGTTCTCGTCAAGGAGTCTAACATGCTAAACGACATTCATACCCATGCATTGAAGTTCTCGCAACATAGGGAGCACAAAGATGGAAACACGCACATAACCAACCTACAAGCTTAACGATAAATGACAAAATGAAGAGTTATATACACTGCCATGGAAAGTTTAACAAAAGAACATGGTTTGCATGGGCAGCGGGGCTAGTCCCCGCACCCCAGCGAAAGAGGACTACTCGCTCATGATGCGAGATACAAGATGGATAGAAGAGAAAGATAGATCCGCCATGAGCTCGGTGCAGAGGGTGGACGCAGTCCGGTGAAGAAGATGCGCTCCTTGCTCCGTCTTCTTTCTCTTCTTGGCCTCCTTGGTCGCAACACCAGCAGCAGGTGGAGAGGAACTTGATCGGGGTGGTGCTCTGGTAGCCTATCGGCGTCCGGATCCGATCCCTTCAAATGGGGACCCTGGGGGTCTATTTATAGTTTCAGATCTGACCCCAAATGGTTTGGAGACCGTATGGGACCATACGGTCATGAGACCGAATGGGACCATACGGTCTTGGTCTTTGGTTTCTCCGCCCGCACGGTTTGGAGCATTCGGTCTCGGCAAACGGTCTTCGGCATTCGGTTTGGCAACGCTCACGAGCTCATACGGTCTGTGTCCTCATGCGGTCTTGGAAAGCAGCGCTCCATACGGTTTGGGCATTCGGTCTTTGATTCAGCGGCAATCGGTCTTGAGACAGTATGGGACCAAATGGTCTTGAGACCGTATGGGACCAAACGGTCTTGAGACTGAATGGGACCAAACGGTCTTGAGACCATATGGGACCAAACGGTCTTGAGACCGTATGGGACCATACGGTCTTGAGACCGTATGGGACCAAACGGTCTTGAGACCGTATGGGACCAAACGGTCTTGAGACCGTATGGGACCAAACGGTCTTGGGACCACATGGCTTTCTTTGGCAACCGGTTTAGTCATTCGTTCTTTGCGTATTCCGCCAAACGGTCTTGGGACCGTATGCATGGAGTTGCTTTGATTTTTCTACATTAAATGAAAGATATTTAGTTAAAATCTTGATTATTGAATCAACTAAGTAGTTTTGTGCATTATGATTCACATTAGGGTAAAAAGATGTGGAATAGAGATAAAATTGTTCCAAAAAGGTAATTGAATTTCATGGTGAGTATGCACTCATCAGTCACCATGGACGTGGTGGTTGTAGGGGAACATGGTTGGTGTGTATGGGCACAATCGAAGTGAAAAATGGCTAAAGATCACAGGAAATTGGTCAAATTTGTACATGAAATGCCACAGACTTGGTGATCATCACGGCCATGCTGGAGCTTGGTCACCACGGGGGTGGTGGAGTCTGATCACCACAGGGGTGGTGGAAAGTAGCTTCAAACTTGCACTTTACAATAACACATGGCATTTATGACACCACCATGGCCATGTACCATGGCCATGTTGGAGCTTCTTCCTTGCACTTTGACCTTCAACTTGCTCATCTTTGATGCTCTTTTCTTTGGGTTGGCTCTTGACCACTTGGAGTAGGTTGGGAAAGCTCATGGACTCTCTTTAGGATCCTATAAGGGTGAAAAAAACCCTTAGATCTCCTCCTTCTTTCCCTTCCATCAAGTAGTGACCAAAGTACCTATAAAACATGCAAAAAGCCTCCATAAGTGAATTTGATAGAAATATATATATTAAGGGAAATAACATGAAATCTAATAGGTATAGATGTGATTAAAGTGCAATAAGACACAAGATGAAGCCCTAAAATATGGTTGTATCAAGTTGTTTGTCGTGATTTTTGCTCTTGACAAGTTTTATTCTTATCTCTTGCAAAATGAGGTGGTGATTTATGTCGATCACGCAGTCTTGAACTACCTTATGAACAAAGAATGATTCCAAGTCGAGATTTATTCGATGGTTTCTATTGCTTCAAGAGTTTGATATAGAGAATGTTGATAAAAGGGGAGTACGAAATTCTGCATCTAGCCATCTCTCCTGCATTGAAGCATCGTATGATGACATAAATTGCATCAAAGAGACAATGCCACATGAGTATCTCTTCTTGCTTTCATCCACCCAAAGGCCATGGTAGAAGCACATAGCTAACTTTTTATATAGTGGGAGGATACCAAGTACTTGGACAAGGGAGGAGAGCAAGAGACTTTTGGCTATGGTAAGGAACTATGCTTGGGATGATCCTCATCTTTTCAAATATTATCCCGGTCAGCTAATTAGAAGATGTGTTATGGAAAGTGAGAAGAAGGAGATCCTAATCATGTTCCACTCTAGTGCATGTAGAGGTCATTTCGGTGGGAAACACATAGCCTCCAAGATTATTCAAAGTGGATTTTACTGGACCACATTGTTCAAGGATGCTCATTGATGCAGGATTTTTGAGTCACATTTATAGGATAATTTTGAACTTGTTTTATGCGTTTAATTGTCATTTTGGCGACTATAATGGCATGATTCATTTCCTTTATCCTATAATCATTGTATGCATCAAATTTATCTTATTTTATCCTATTTTGAATGAATTACTAAATTACATGGATTGACTTTTGTTTTTCTCTCTGTTTTAGGTACTTTATATTCCAGGATTTGTTACTACCATCGACAGGTCCGTCGATACTATCAACATGGCAACAGTGACCAAGGCGGAGGGAAAGCATCCATGTTGATACCATCGACCACACTGTCGATGGTCTTGAGATTAGCTCATCAGAAGAAAAGTCAACACGTCGATACTAATGGCAATCTGGTTGATGGTATTGAGAAGTCAACAAGTTGATCTCAGTTTTGAAGAGACAGAAGAGACCTCGTCGATGGTATTGATGTCGTCGGATTAGGATTTCGTTCAAAATTACCATGATCAAATGACTGTGATCTTTTGGCAGACGTAAGTGCTACCTATACCTAAGAAAGGTAGCTCAAAGCACTGGATCATGTTGCACTCAGCCGCACAAGTCCCTAAGGAAGGAGAGCGAAGAACAGAGCCCAGAGCTATGCCCCAGACAATTGCAAAGCTGTAGATAAGCATTTCTACTGCCGAAAGGTTGCATAACAGACGTCACACATCGAGGATCACCCGGATATTCTCCGTTTCAGGGGTTACATCATATTCTCCTTCGTTTCCCCTTGTTTTCCTCTTTCTTATCCATTTGTGTCATTGAGATGAACATGCAGGGCTAATCCCCATTGTCCTTAGGAGAGGGAGTAGCTCGGGGAATCGTTGTATGAAAATTTTACATTTCCAATCATAATTTACCTCAATCTCTATGATATGTTATCATGTTTCTATCACAATTTACTATGCTTGATCACATTAGTCAATTTCTAATACTGTTAATTGCTCTTGACGGGGGATTAGTGGTTGAAATGGCACGATTAACACATTAACTAATAAATTCATTAGACAAGGTAATGTACAGTTAATGGTGGATACCCAGAGAATTCATTAAAGCATTAGATCTAGGGTATAAGTTACTACTGGCGTGCAACTAACCTAGAACTAGGTAGTAAATTGTATTGCAGAAGTAAGCAATTTCAACTACAGGCCATAATCAGGGATAAGGAACGAATTATGCTAGTTGTGTAGAATTGCATGCAGCGAGACCTTGCGGTGAAACCATAACCCTAAGGATTCCCATTCCATTTGATTAAACTAAACATTTAATCATCACTCGCTTTTGTTTTCTCTTTGTTTTATTTCTATTTTGTTTCAAAACCAACAATCAACTTTTCCAATCGGTCTAGCTGATCGGGACCAGTTACTAGTAGTCTTCTGAAATTTACGTTTCCCTAAGTTCATCTCGGGCCTCACAAGGCCTATATTACTTCGATACGTTCACTTGCGTTTAACGCACGGCTCAAGCATGTCAAGTTTTTGGCATCGTTTCCGGGGAAATGAAAAATTTCAGCACTACGAGTGCTGCAAGCGGCCATTGTAGGCCACTTTCTATTGCAATTTTAATTTTTGAGATTAATCGTCTATCTTTCAGATTCTCTATTCACTCTAGCATTGTACTTATTTTATTCTTCATGTTTCAGGCACTAGTGCATGGTGAGGATGCGTAGTACGGACTACGCACAATCGACACCTGAGATTCTGCCATCGGGTGAAGAAACGAACTGATAAATACACCACCCGAAGACATTGAACAAGAACTTGAGGTTTTCACAATGGATAAGGAACAGACCATTTGGGAGAAGATTAAGGATTCTTCTTCTTCTACACACAAGGGGCCAATTAAGAAACAAGCTATTAACATACCTGACTACAAGATTGACCCAGGGCTTATTCAGTTGGTCAAGTCACATGCATTCCATGGACTTAAAAATGAGGACCCAGTGGCCCACATCAGCACGTTTGTGGAGACATGTGACATGGTGAAGGTGGACATGTTTCCATAGGAAGCCATTTATCTGAAATTATATCCATCATCTTTAGCAAGAAATGCAAGGGAGTGGATCTACAATCTAGATGATGAATATGTTGAATCATGGGATATGATGATTGAAGTGTTCTTTGAGAGGTATTTTCTACCTGAAAAGGCAAATAATCTCATGAGGAGGATACACAACTTCAAACAACAAGCCGGCACGACATACTCAGAGACATGGGAGCGATTTAATATTATGTTGTGGAAATGTTCACATCATGGGTTGGATTTAGAAACCCAAGTAGATTTTTTTTATTTTTCCCTTAATGAACACAATAGGAGTAATCTGGACTCAGTGGGGACAGGTTTCTTTCTAAAAAACACATGCTCGATGTGTCGAGAGATTTTAAAGAATATGGCTAAGAAGCAATCTTGGGGTGAAAAGGATGCACCAGAATAGGTTAAAGTTGGAGGTGATGCAAAGGCCATTCAAGTATTAAATAAGAAGATGGAATTACTAGCTAAGAAGCTCTTAGAGAAGGAGAGCAATGGGTCTGATGAGGAAGAATATGCAAAGTATATGCATCAACATGGATATAGAAATAACAATTACAATTGGAGGAAGGAACAAAATTCTCAGAAGCCGTAGCCTAGCCTAGAGGAAAAGAATAATGAATTGCTCAGCTAGGTGGTGAAGCAAAACCAAGAATTGATGAGCACATTCAGCAAGCAACTTAAGTCACAAGGATAGTTTATGAATCAGTTCAGGAAGACTCTACAGAGCCATGGTGCACAATTGAGGATGCTAGAGAAGACCATAACCCAAATTTCAACTAAGGTGGCTGCCATGAAGCAAATCACTCAACAAAAACCAGATGGGAATGCAGAGCCTGCTCAACCACATCAGCAAGTTAAATATATATCAGTAAAAAAGGGGCCAGAGCTTCCTGTTGAGGAGATACATTAGTAGAATATTATGCATATAGACTTGGAGTATAAACCCAAAGTTACATACCCTTGCAGTTTGTATGGATTGCCAGGAGGATGTAGGACACCATTCAAATCTCTCCAAGATTCCACCACTATTGTGCCCACATCTCATATTTCTGAAGAGACTCCTATACCGGAAGAGCAGGTAAAAGCTTTACTTCATAGTGGAGCAACCACTATCAATAAGGAGAAGCAACCACAAGTCAGACCATCCATGGATGATGTGCCAAATCCTATCTTAGAAGGTGGCATTGAAGCAATCTTAGGGGAAGAACCCCCCCTAAAGTTTCATATATTCCACCGCACAAGAGCATAATGTAGCAAAGTGTGCCATTCCCGGAAAGTCTAAAGCTGAGGAAAGAGCAAAGGCACTTCAAGAAATGGCAGATCAAAGATACAGATGTTGTGTGAGTTGATGAAATAGTGAGCTCTATAATCCAAGGAAGGTTGTGAAAGAAGAGGAAAGATCCAGTATGTTTCTACATCCCATGTTCCATAGGTGGCCAACATTTTCCACAAGCACAATGTGACTCAAGAGCAGACATTAATCTTATGCCACTTGCCACTTTTCAAAATCTGGGATTGAAGAAGCCAACGCAAACTTCCATGACAATTGAGTTGGCGGATGGATCCATTGTGAAGCCACAAGGTATATGTGATGACCTGCTAGTCAAAGTCAACAAATTCATCTTCCCTGTTGACTTTGTGGTCATGGACATGAATGAGTTGGAAGGATGTGAGATGCTTTTGGGGAGGTCGTTCCAAGCTACAGATGATGTAATCACTGCCATTGGGCTAGGTTACTTGACACTTGGGATTGGTGATGATAGAGTTGAATTCAAATTGCCAAATGAATCATTAGAGACATCCCTTGACCACCTAGGTTAAAGGTATCCTTTTGTCTAGCCTAAGACGTTAAAGAAGGGTGATTTTTGGGAGGAAACCCAACCTTGGTAGAGTGCATGTTTAATTGCTTTATTTTTCATTTTCCTAAGTAGTTTTCATTAATTTTGTACTTAGTTTATAAAAATGATACCCTGATGTGTTTCTTGAGTGTGCAGGACTGGAACGATTTCGATACCATTGACACATGTGTCGCTGGTATCAAGTTTGAAACAGAAAAGCAGCTACAGAAATTTCACTCTGTCGATACTATCGACGACCTCATCGATAGTATCGATAATGGAGCAGGCAAAATAAAGTTTGAGACAAAATGGAGGTCGATAGCATTGACCATGTTGTCGATGGTCGCGATATGTTTGGAGATTTTCAGAAAATTTCATCTCAATAATGTCGATACCATCGACACTCCGTCGATGGTATCGACAGATCGACAGTAGCACGGGTCGTAGTTATAAAAGAGGAAACATTTTCCCCATCAAATTCCAAGGGCAGCATCCTACTTGTGACCCTGCTGCACCCACCACCAGAGCAGTAGAGGGGTATCACTATTCCACCTCTTAAGTCTGGATTTTGACTATGAGGCCATAGTTGAATTCAAGATTGGGGGGTGCTGGAACAACATCTATCTAGTTTTTCTTTATTTTATTTCATCTTTTGTTTGTTTTTGCAATTTCATCTTTCTTTATTTTAGTTTTCTAAATTGCTAGATTCACTGTTTTCTAGGATCCACTATCTATCTAGTGTAATCAGTGGAGTCTAATGTAATTGCATGTCATCTCAATGTTTTCATTTGGGGGTTTGTGAGAAAATGAATTTAAATGAAAAATATTTAAGAAATTATAAGCTTGTCGTGTGAGAACTTGAAGAAATCACTTATGGAACTCATTGGGTAGGTCAACTTTAAAATATATAAACATGATTGTATCTCCGTATGGTTCATGTTTAGAGGATTGATATGGATGTTGAGCCTAAACCAACCAAACGTTGACGTGACTTTAATCTGAAGTGAGAGAGAGAAATCCCTTGATTAATTGTTACACAATTCAGTAAGGAGGGACATATAATTCTTTCTAAAGGTTCTGTCAATTAGTCTTGTGATCTTATCCACCAAAATTTCATTTCCACCCCACCGTAAGAACTAGGAGCACATTACTATCTTTCACTCTTTGATTGCATCCCATGTAGATAGATCTTTCATTACAATTTTTCTCTCATATTTTTGCATGAAATGAAAAAAATAGATAGAGTAGTATACATGCACTTCATCCCTAGGTGCATGTCATAGTAGTTGCATAATTGTCATTATGTAGTTGCAATCACAGCTTTTGAGCATATAGCACATCATGTGTCTTATTTTCTTCTGAAAGCATTAAGGGTGGTGAACTTGTTTGATACCCTTCAAATAAAATGCATCAAATGTACAAGTTATGTAATAAGCAGGGAGCCTGGCAAATAATCCATTGTCATTTTTGAAAATGAGTCCCCGAAAGAACAGAAAAAAAGAAGAAAAAAACAAAAAAGGAAGATTGAAAAGTAAGTATGAATAAGAGGGAGAAAGGAACATGTTCTCACCCGCATATTAGGAAGAACAAGCACATGGTGTAGTTTTCTTTGATATTCCATCTCACCTTGAGACAGAATGATAGTGCATGCACCATTCCACAAAAATGTAGCATTAGGACATTTTCATGTACATTCACATCATGATAGGTCATTTTTGTTTTTCACATGATCGACTGTATTGTGCTTCAATTTCTTTCACAACCACCTATTCCATCCACCTGTTTCTCTAAGTGGTAGGCCACCCATGATTTTCTCCTCATTCATGTACATCAGGAGAGTTGCTTCCATTTAGATGGTAGTTAGAGAAAATGAGAAATGTAGATAGGAGATCAAAAGATGCACCAAGCCTGAACCTGGGGATTTTATTATATTAACTGCTTTACTTGATAGTGTTTGTGATCTTGGGATGGACATCTATCATGAATGATTGTTGTCGCCTGAAGGGTAGTTATCATTCTGTGGTTGGTAAAGGCCGGTATGTGTTTTGTAGGTGGGAATCTGTTACGACCCCACCTCTCGATAACCCCCAATTAAAGGAGACCGAGAGGTCGAAGCCGCACCCATGACTTCCGGATCAAAGGTTCGACAATTAACCAAGAATAATTATCAAATTTTAACATACTATACTGAAAGTTGTAAGAAAAATAAATTGTTGCATACCTTTTTGAAAACTTGGATCTCTAAAATTCTATCCACTTAAGGATTCTACTCTAACTAATCCTCCTTGTATTTTACTTGATGTATTTCACAATATGACGATTTACTGTTTGTCCTTTTGGCTTGTACCTAAAACGCCGACAAACAAAACGTCAGTCAGCCGAAGCTGGTATGTGGGGAAAACAATAATCATGTAAATACGTTAACAATGTAATCATTCAATTAATCGTTAAACAACCAAGATTACATTTTAGATATAACTCCGCGATCCAAGAGTACCCTATCCTCTATGTTGTCCCCATTAAACCCCTCATGATCCACCTATAAGTGAACCAATTTCTAGGGTTGAGTCACATGGCGCTACTCATAAGTAACCCACTCCTTAACTCATGGCAGGCTAATGAGTCTCATGACACTACACGTAGGTAGCCCAGTTACTAACTCTCGGTTACTTAGACCTTGCTCTAGGATTACCCCTTTTTTCTTAGCCTTTTTAAAGCCATAGAGGTGGACCCGGATCTATTCAGTTATATACGCACATTTATAGTGAGAATCATAGTCACTTTATAGTTGCATGAAATAAATAAACATCCAACAGTTATTTTCAAGCAACCGATTACAACTTCAGGAATCGCCGTGAAACTAGAGCGATTATTCATAAGCGTAACCACATACCTGATTTGATGAGTCATGCAGATTATTCAACATACACTTCATGTATATACAATCAAGCCGATCAACAGATCCAATCAAGTAATTCAATCATCACATAATTCCTAAAAAGAATATGTACCCTATTTATTACACACTTTATCAAGAATCTACTTTATTGACTTGGATTCTCTTTCTAGGGTTTTTAATCTGCATTAAGGTTTCATTAATATTTATTAGGGTTTCTTAGATCAATTTCTCAAACTTTATCCCTTTTAGGTTAATAAACCCTAAAATACTCTTTTCCATTTATATGAACCTTAATTGCTCAACTATCCATTTTAATAGTCTTTTATACCCAAATCGACTTAGGATCATCACATCCCTATTTATATATGGATTTGAACCATTAAAACAATTAAAAGACACATTCATCTAAATTAGGGTTTTCAAGCTCATTAATGCATAATCATGCACGAAACCCTAAATTAAACCAATTATATAAAAAGATCATCTTTTTAGATCCTATTTTCACTTTTATTAACAACATGCTAATATCAACTTGAATTATCCAAATAACATCATTAAGTCCATCTATCATCAAATCTAAGGGTTTTTCTTTAATTAAATCATTAAAGATGATAACTTTATGTCCTTTTCAAATTTCAAGCACATGAACTCTAAATTAGACTAATCATGTGCAAAGTTCTTCCTTTTTGAACATAATGTACCTTTTTACATTTAACATGTTAACATCAACTCTAATGATCCATTAAACCCTATTAAACACTTTATTTATTTCAAAATAGGGTTTCTTAATCTTTAATTCATTAAATATGATAATTTATACTACATTTCGAACTATGATCAGATTCAGGCTATACAACTATTTTTAATGGGTTCCTTGCATTTTTCTGATCAAAATACATAATAATTTGTCTTGATCGGAGTTACGAATCTTTAATTATGAATTAATAAAGGAAATACCTTCCCAACCAATCAGAGTGTGTCACGTCGCTCATTCTCCATGCAACGTTGCAGCTTTGGAAATAGAACTGAATTACGCTATCACCCCTGGTTAAGTGGTCTGTTCTTTAGCCCACGGAAGGGCATTTCTGTCCAACGACCAAGGGGGTCGTCTCCCACTTTCGGCCAGCCCTAGCGGCCGCCACCTGCAGCTGCCCGCGACTCTTCTCCTCTCTTCCCTAGGCCCGAGGCTCCACGCCGGTCGACGCCCTGATTCCGCCGCACCTGGGCGCACTCGAGCATCTCCAGATCGTGGCCCACACGACCGTTCTTGAGCAAGAAACGGGCCGCGTTTGCTTCTGCGGTTGCAGCAATCTGCAGACCTGTGGATGGAGTGCTTGAAGATAGGAGTGCGGGTTTGATCCATGATTCCTCATGGGTTGTCGTGGAGGCTCCATTCCTCCATCAAGACCACCAAACGATCCTTCGTTGTTTCAGGATTAGATCCCTCCCTTCGATTAGGGTTTGCTTTCCAAGAAAGAGAAGAAGAAGAAAGGGATACATGGAACTCTTTGCAACACAACCCTAGGCTCTACCCCTCTTATAGGGGAGAGTAGACATGCCCTAATATGCTTGCCCACAAAGAAAATAAGGACCCTTTACCTATAGGAAACCTACTTTCCTTGTTTAGTTGTAAACCTCTCTTTTAATTATTTCCTCGTTTCTCTTTGATCCTTGGTCCTTGATGGAGCTAGAACTTACACCAAAAGATTACTCTTCCAATGGAAGTCCTAATATGCACCAAAAACCCTAGGGAGTTGATGTTCTCTCTAGGTTTACCTACAACTGGTGCTAGATAAATGCTCCAACCCCACAAGAGTGTGGAAGCCTTATCGTAGTACAGGTTTAGGATCGAACCCAAAGGACAACGTTAAGAATCTGAGTGTCTTTTTCTTGTTTCGTATCAATCTAAGTTAATCATCTATATCCAAGAGTTTGATTTGAGTTATTTAACCTAAAGCATGCAAAAGTAAAGGCAAGAATAAAAACTAGTTTAAGGATTAAAACCTAAGATTAGCAAATGATTATGGATCAATGGGGTGACGCGGGTATTCACCACCACTACACATGAATTGTACTTGTACCAAACATAGCAAGACTTGTAAGAAAGATACATGGATGCTGTACACTACCGATGTCTTATAAGACAAGAGTAATGCACACATCCTTCATGGGTTGAGTAACTCTCATTCGGTACGTATCTATGTGTCAATGAAGATATGTAGTCTCCTAAGAGAAAATCTTACTCAACCTCGTGAAACGTGCATCGGAAAACTAACAAGCGAGCGATAATTACCAAATCGATTAGTATCCTTATAGACTATCCCTCTTTCGAGGATATAGCTACGAGAAACGTGAGAGTGTTGCAACGTCAGCCATTCCCGAACGAATGGTCAAGTACTTTTCACCACTCTCTCCTCAGAGCGCGTTCCTCGACCTGTCAAGGTTGCACTTTTGTACTTCAACTGATTCCATTTCATAGTACAAAAGTACAACGATGGAGGTGAGTTTACTCCACTCCTTAGAAAGCGTTCCTAGATACCGAAACGGATGTGCGGTGGATACACACACCAGAAACCTACACTAAATCAGTATTCAAGTCTCAAGAGCGGTTGTAGACAAACCACAAAGAAAGACAATAGATGCACACAAGAATGCGGCCAACATCCAAGCATGTATGAAACGATTTAGTATTGAATCGGAAAGATAATATCTTTTTGATACAGGTTACAAAACACGGGCAGCGGGGCTAGTCCCCGCACCCCAGTGAATGGAACTACTCGCTCTTCATAGAGGGAGCAACAAAGAAGGAGAAGAGAGAGAAAGAAAGCATTGTCGGAGCAGAAGAGTAGATCTGTGACAGCCCGGTGTAGATCGTCGCAGTCTCCGGGACTGCTCCATCGTGGTCGATGTCGTCCGTCTCTCCGCCTCGATCTTCGGGTCAACCTCCGGAATTGCAAGAGTAGGATGAGGTGGAGCTATGGTGTGAGCAATGGTGAGATGGTGATGGAACAACCTACTAGATCTGCGCGCAGACTGGCTGCTCACCGGATCTGGACTCAGGATGGGATTCTGAGGCTGTGGGTGAAGTTTGATCAGAAACGGTGCTCGGGCAATCTGGCGGCGTTCTGGCACTGGTCCCCGTCCGGCAGACTTGGGCCGTAGTGAGATGGGATGGGCAAGACCATGCCTCTACCCTTCTATTTATAGGCTTGCCAAAATATCTTGGGCCAAGGAGTCACACCATGTGTGTGTCCTTTTGTCCATACGGTTTGGTTACTTATACGGTCTTGCTTTCAATTGCTCATGCGGTCTGTGCATGCGGTCTGCTTGGCCATTCGGTTTTGCACCTCATTCGGTTTCTATCTCTCATTCGGTTTGCTTTCCCCGGCCATTCAGTTTTGGTCTTTGGTTTCTCCGCCCACACGGTTTGGAGCATTCGGTCTCGGCAAACGGTCTTCACATGCTCAAACGGTCTAGAGACCGCATGGGTTCATACAGTCTAGAGACCGCATGGGCTCATACGGTCTCGAGACCGCATGGGTTCATATGGTCTTGAGACTGCATGGGCTCATACGGTCTTGAGACCGCATGGGCTCATACGGTCTCAAGATCGCATGGGCTCATACGGTCTGGAGACCGCATGGGCTCATACGGTCTGGTGACCGCATGGGGTCATACGGTCTTGAGACCGCATGGGCTCATACGGTCTTGAAACCGTATCTCGAATAGTGGTCAAGACCGAGTGATTGGATGAAAAGGAACCGTTGGATCTCGATCAGATGGTTGCGAGTGATCTGCAGAGGGAAAGGAGAATGTGTAAGAGATAATATCATCGAATAAACTAGTAATTAGAACTATTTAGGCAATATTTGCAAGGAATTAATGAAACACTCAAGGTGAACCAAAGAGAGGGTAAATCACTCAATATGAGGAACAAAATCCCTAGAATTGGCGACTGTGCAGATGAATCTGGAGGATTCATCACCACACCGAACTTGAGCGTTACTCGTCCCGAGGAACAGAGAAAAACTTAAGATAGTCGACAAAAAGCTCGTTCGTCTCGTAATTACCTCATCTGCATGTAAGTGTCAGAATTTTCACGAGAAAGGAGAAAAGGGAAAATGAGACAAAACAAAATTAGGGCAAAAACGTCGAAAATCCTTTGAATTGGTGACTGAAGGTGGATCTGGAGGATTCATCGCCACACCAAACTTAAGCGTTGCTCGTCCCGAGGAACGAAAAACTTAAAACAGTCACCAATGAAATTGTTCATCTCGTGTTTGCCTCATCCTTATGTCATATTATAATTTTGTTAATGGCTCAGATCGATACAACATTAGAGCGTCCTTAGATCACGAAATACATCTTATGATATCCTCGTTTCTGAGTTCATTTTGCTGAAGTATTTCCTTCTCATTCTCTGTCGTATCAGTCATGTTAAAGAGTATATGAGACTTTGAACAGACCCACAAAATCAACAAAAAGCATATGATCTGTCACTGGTGTTGAAAGAGGAGAGAATGGGGGTATGATCAAGAGATAAGAGTCTCTCCTTTGATTGAATCAACACTCTTATTAATAGTTGACTCATCGAGATACTTTAAATGATTAATGCACAACTCTGGTTGACTTAGCCTTACACCCGATTTTTTTTTAAAGGTAACTCAGAAGTGTGTATAGGTTGGCTTAAGGCTTTTGGCTATTTCACCTCTTTGAGAGGAGGTAAGGGGTTATTTTTGGATCCTTAGGATCTCACTATCGGTCGCGACACATCTGCCTTTATGAGGGCAGCTAATGTACCGGCCGGGCGAGACCTTTATCGGTTATCCTTATTCAGGGCACAACTCTCATGTTTTTATTCACACTCTAGCTTTTATTCATTCTCACTTGGCTTAAGAGAAAGGGTATTTTTGGATTTTTGCATATTTGGGCTGCCAGGCCTCTTTTTGGAATCGGGGTAGATTTTTCACCAACCTCGGTATGTGCACAATCATCATTGTATACTCTTTGAAGCAAAATGAGAAGGTGGTACGCCCCTGTTATGTATTGAGGGGTATGGAAGAAGTGGTAGTGGAAAAAGAGGTGTGGTGTACCACACCGAACTTAGAGTTTTGCAGAGGTTTGGTTTACCACACCGAACTTAAAGTTCGGCAATGTTCTAGTTTTCACTAGAAAGGAGTGTGGCGTGCCACACCGAACTTAAAACTTTGGCATGGTTAATGAACAGAGGGGTATGATAATGAAGGAAGAAGTGTAGAAGAGAGTTCAGATCATGATGCAGTTTGCTTAGCAATTCCATGCGACGGGTCTCTTTTCTCCATCACACTCTGCTCAAAAAGAGACATGATGAAACATCAAATGAGAAATCCATACAACAGATCCATTAATCAGATAAAGGCATGATGTATTTGATCTATCTCAGCTTTATTGAAGTGTATCATCATTTCCTGTTTGAGATATAACATTAGGATTCATAGACAAATCAAAGTGAAAAACATGCATTGGCTAGTTTTAAGTATTCTTTTCCAAGAAATTTGCAACGCAAAAGAGGTGATGATCACAGATTCGCAAAACAAAAGCCGACTAGATAAAGGCTTTATTTTTAGAAAACTAACAAAAGGGCGGAAAAAATTACGAAAAAGAAACTAGAATGGAAAAGCAGGAAGCAATAAAGAGAGAGGGTGGAGTGAAAGTCATACCACCCGCCCTCCACCTCGAACTTATGTATTTGCTCATTTCTGAGCAAATACTAGGTTCAAGATGGAAGGCAAGGGTTGCGCAGTGTTAACCAGGCGGTCCTCGTAGTTGGAAGAAGGTCCGACAAAGATATCTCGTGATGGCTGGTGCTGAGAACGAGGAAGTGGTCTGAACAACTTGTTGGCTGGGAAGTTGTGGCAACTTGAACGAGTCTTCTGGATGACTTGGATGCACATCACTTTCGCCTCGTTGTCCGTCCAGAAGAATCCATAGACCTTCCCCCATCAGCGAGGGAGGTGGAACATAAGCAGTCGAAACTGGAGGACTATGCAAGAAATCAAGGTTGTGCCCATTGGTGCCCTCCAGTTGTGGCTCACCCTCGAAGTTCAAAGTAAAACTACTTTCTTCAAAATCTAGGGCAATTGATTGAGGGTCGGCCACTTGAACTTCCTCCTGTCTAGGATCAGGTGGTGGATCTGGTTCCGGCTTCATTTCGTCACCCAGCTTTTCTTGTGTGGGATATGGTAGCCAGGATGACATTACATCGTCAGAGGAGTTATTTTGAGAAGTATCATCATTTTTGTCAATGTTGAAATCGGTAAGAGCATCGTTCTTCTTTTGAAGGTTTTGTTCAGAATTTTCTTCGTAGAACATCCTTAATTCATCCAAGTAACTAGAAGAGGATTTGACTGGTAGAATGAACTCTTTCTCGGGTGAGGAAGTCATGGGATCCTGAGATAGGAGTTCCAGTGATGTCTCTTCATGAGAGGGATTAGTCCCTGACATATCATTTTGAGGGCTAAAATCCCTTGATGAACCCATTTCTTCAATATTGGGACTGATATATTGTTGTTCCAATTCTTCTTCATAACACTCCTCCAGTTCAATTGAGTGGTTGGGAAGAGTTTCTATGAGAGTAATGTAAACTAGCTCAGGTAATGGATAAATCTCAGTTTCATGAATGTTAGGGGGGGCTTCTTCATAGGGGTGAGTTGCTATAAAGGGATAGAATTGTGGCTTGATGTCATCCCAGGGGTCCTTTTTGTGATTACAAGAGTTTATGATAATATCATAATCCATCCCAAAGTCAAGAGATGGTTCATGTTTCTCTTCATGGTGCACTTTCAACTCGTTCAAGTGACTAGAAGGAGATTCAATAGAAAAATCATGTTCTTGTTCGAGGACTGGCTCCGTCAGAACTCCTTGTGGTGGTGTCATCTCATGGAAAGGACCCGTCATAGGATTGTCATCTTGAGACCCCTCATCCTCCCTTGATTCTGTTTCATCATCAGTGAGAGTGGTATGGTCCATCTCTGGATCAAGATCTTGGTCAGTCCCATCCTCAAAGTTTGTTTCTAGATCAGCCGAATGATCAGAAATGTCTTCATAAGGACAAATCAGATCCTTTTCCACTAATGGAATCATTTGAGTCTCTTGCATAAAAGATGTCTCCTCATCTGAATCAGTCTCATATTCATCTATGTCTGAATGAGAAGGAGTGTAGAGTTCGTGTAACGTAGACCCTTCTTCATTGGAATTCAACGACAAGACAGTTGAAGTTGAAGAACATTTGTCATATAAGGAGTCAATCATTGATGATTGCCCCTCAATCTGTATGGTCGGATCTGAGTCTATGGGGGGAGAAGATGGATAAACATTGAAATTTGTTCCCAATTTATCTCCCAATTGAAGAAAATCTTCATATTGGTTACTCATTCTTTCATCTAAGAGCATAGTGCAAGAGTCATTATCCGGGTCAGACTTCGGCTCAAAGGATGATTCTTTTTCTTGTGGTGTGGTGAAGGTATCATCCTTGAGTTCAGTCATTGGTTCTGAGGATGATTCCCCACCCTGTACTGGCACTTGAAAATCATTGGGAGGCACATTCCACATGATTTTGTAATCATCATCATAATTTATTGCAACATGTGGACTAGAGATGTGCTTAGTTGAATTTTGTGGTTGTTCTACATGTTGCTCAGGAGCGTTGACAAGTTGCGTAAGTTGATTAAGGTCGGCTATCAACTTCTTGGTCACGGCTGTCTGATCATCTAGTTGTTGAGCCACCGATGTTTGTAAGGCACGTAGTTCTTCCATCAATGTGTGTTGATTTTCATGAAAAGGCTCTTCATGGCACCCGTTTGATTGATGTTGATAATAGCTTCCCTCATCATAGTATTGATTTGCGTTGTTTTCCAGGATCCTTCCTACATTGCAGTCCACACCTTGAAATCCACCATAGTTAGGTTTTTCATAGTAGCCTCCAGGGTGATATGAACTATAATTTGCATTATATCCATAGTTGTATGAAGAGGCTGCTTTGAGTTTCCCAGCTATCCGATTCATGATTACTTGATGCAAGGCCATCACGTAGAGAGGATGAACGTTGAAACAGTTGATCGATGCATGAGAATAGTCGCCACAGAATTGACAACTATTGGTTGGTGGCACTGACTGCTTCATTTTGAAGAGAATTGGTACCTGAAATCAAAGAAAGAGTTTATCAAGTTTGACCAACCACTTCGAATCCAAGATGATATGCAAGATTAAGTCCTTTACTTTTTAGGTTTTTTTGAAAAAGAAAAAGAAAACCCTAGAGAAACCTAAATCGACACAAAATTTGAAAAAGACGATTCTTATACCGTTGTCCCCGGCAACGGCGCCATTTTTTGATGGAGCTAGAACTTACACCAAAAGATTACTCTTCCAATGGAAGTCCTAATATGCACCAAAAACCCTAGGGAGTTGATGTTCTCTCTAGGTTTACCTACAACTGGTGCTAGATAAATGCTCCAACCCCACAAGAGTGTGGAAGCCTTATCGTAGTACAGGTTTAGGATCGAACCCAAAGGACAACGTTAAGAATATGAGTGTCTTTTTCTTGTTTCGTATCAATCTAAGTTAATCATCTATATCTAAGAGTTTGATATGAGTTATTTAACCTAAAGCATGCAAAAGTAAAGGCAAGAATAAAAACTAGTTTAAGGATTAAAAACTAAGATTAGCAAATGATGATGGATCACTGGGGTGACGCGGGTATTCACCACCACTACACATGAATTGTACTTGTACCAAACATAGCAAGACTTGTAAGCAAGATACATGGATGTTGTACAATACCGATGTCTTATAAGACAAGAGTAATGCACACATCCTTCATGGGTTGAGTAACTCTCATTCGGTATGTATCTACATGTCAATGAAGATATGTAGTCTCCGAAGAGAAAATCTTACTCAACCTCGTGAAACGTGCATCGGAAAACTAACAAGCGAGCGATAATTACCAAATCGATTAGTATCCTTATAGACTATCCCTCTTTCGAGGATATAGCTACGAGAAACGTGAGAGTGTTGCAACGTCAGCCATTCCCGAATGAATGGTCAAGTACTTTGCACCACTCTCTCCTCAGAGTGTGTTCCTCGACCTGTCAAGGTTGCACTTTTGTACGTCAACTGATTCCATTTCATAGTACAAAAGTACAACGATGGAGGTGAGTTTACTCCACTCCTTAGAAAGCGTTCCTAGATACCGAAACGGATGTGCAGTGGATACACACACCAGAAACCAACACTAAATTGGTATTTGAGTCTCCAGAGCGGTCGTAGACAAACCACAATGAAAGACAATAGATGCACATAAGAATTCGGCCAACATCCAAGCATGTATGAAACGATTTAGTATTGAATCGGAAAGATAATATCTTTTTGATACATGTTACAAAACACGGGCAGTGGGGCTAGTCCCCACACCCCAGTGAACGGAACTACTCGCTCCTCATAGAGGGAGCAACAAAGAAGTAGAAGAGAGAGAAAGAAAGCATCGTCGGAGCAGAAGAGTAGATCTGTGACAGCCCGGTGTAGATCGTCGCAGTCTCCGAGACTGCTCCGTCGTGGTCGATGTCGTCCGTCTCTCCGCCTCGATCTTCGGGTCAACCTCTGGAATTGCAAGAGTAGGATGAGGTGGATCTATGGTGTGAGCAATGGTGAGATGGTGATGGAACAACCTACTAGATCTGCACCCAGACTGGCTGCTCACCGGATATGGACTTAGGATGGGATTTTGAGGCTGTGGTGAAGTTTGGTCAGAAACGGTGCTTGGGCAATCTGGCGGCGTTCTGGCACTGGTCCCCGTCCGGCAGCCTTGGGCCGTAGTGAGATGGGATGGGCAAGACCATGCCTCTACCCTTCTATTTATAGGCTTGCCAAAATATCTTGGGCCAAGGAGTCACACCATGTGCGTGTCCTTTTGTCCATACGGTTTGGTTACTTATACAGTCTTGCTTTCAATTGCTCATGCGGTCTGTGCATGCGGTATGCTTGGCCATTCGGTTTTGCACCTCATTCGGTTTCTATCTCTCATTCGGTTTGCTTTCCCCGGCCATTCAGTTTTGGTCTTTGGTTTCTCCACCCACACGGTTTGGAGCATTCGGTCTCGGCAAACGGTCTTCACATGCTCAAACGGTCTAGAGACCGCATGGGTTCATACAGTCTGGAGACCGCATGGGCTCATACGGTCTCGAGACCGCATGGGTTCATACGGTCTTGTGACTGCATGGTCTCATATGGTCTTGAGACCGCATGGGCTCATATGGTCTTGAGATCGCATGGGCTCATACGGTCTGGAGACCGCATGGGCTCATACGGTCTCAAGACCGCATGGGCTCATACGGTCTCAAGACCACATGGGCTCATACGGTCTCGAGATCGCATGGGCTCATACGGTCTTGAGACCGCATGGGCTCATACGGTCTTGAGACTGTATCTCGAATAGTGGTCAAGACCGAGTGATTGGATGAAAAGGAACCGTTGGATCTCGATCAGATGGTTGCGAGTGATCTGCAGAGGGAAAGGAGAATGTGTAAGAGATAATATCATCGAATAAACTAGTAATTAGAACTATTTAGGCAATATTTGCAAGGAATTAGTGAAACACTCAAGGTGAACCAAAAAGAGGGTAAATCACTCAATATGAAGAACAAAATCCCTAGAATTGGCGACTGTGCAGATGAATCTGGAGGATTCATCAGTCCTTAAGGAAAAAAAATGAAAAACATCTCTTTTTATATTCCTTGTGCTTGGCATTAACTCTATTGGCCACGAAATCCATTTTCTCAAAGCAACAATATATCCTTTAATAGAAAATACCACCTTTTGAAAAACAAAACAAAATTCATTAATAATGTATCACATTATCCTTTTATTTTTCAATTTTGGTATTTTCTCTTTCTTTCCTCTTTATTGGGACTCCTTGGATCCCAAGGAACTCTATTATTTCAAAATCCTTTTTGTTGGATACTCATTATCCTTCTAGATGCATCTAAATGCATTATTTCTCATTATCATGTGTATTTCTGATTAAAATATCTCTTTTTGAGGATTTTTCTTTATTCTCCTCATTGGTATTCCTTTTATCATTAGGAATCCTTGGGATACGAAATTCCACCAAGGATAACCCAATTATACCTTTTTCCACTTATTTCTGATATTTTAACATTATTTTCAATTTGTTTCTTACTAAAGAAATACTGAATTAATCTTTTCTTTTCTTATTGCTTTCTTTTTGCAACTTGGGACTCCTTGGAAACCAAGGAACCCGAGATGCACTAAATCCTTCTTTGGATTTTCCCTCTAGAGGTTTCCACATTTTTCTTTTCTCAAATATTCAATTATTCATATACTAATTGAATTTTCTTTGTTATTTCCTTGTTATTGGGCCCAATAGCCAATAAAGCCCACAACACAAACATCAAGGCTATTGTAAACGAAATCCATGTATTCAAAACAAATTATACCATTCTTTGTTCAATTATCTTTAATATGAGAAATTACATTTCTCACCAGATGATCCCAAAAATCGGGGTTGTAACATCCTTCCCCTCTTATAGGAATTTCGTCCTCAAAATTCTATCAAGCAAATAAACAATTCAGGATAAGACTTTTCCATGTCCATCATTGGCCCCTATGGCTTAACCGTACTCATGGCGCTACCACAGAACCTTTATCATCACATATTCTTTTCTCTGAGTTCTTTCATCCCGGCGTCTATAAACTGCACAGGTGACTCAGGCCATGTCAACCTCCCTTGGGGCTCACTAGGTTCAGTGCTCAGCACATGGTCGGGGTACCTCACATAGTGCTCTAAACTGGATACATGGAACTCATCACACATTACTTTATCCTGAGGATTAAGGTCAAACTTAACCTTGTCCACCAAACCATGTCAAAAGAACCCATGCATCGGGGACTCAGCTCTCTTAGTTATAACTTAGAGGGGTCGGATTTTCATGTCACATATTCCCACAGGGAACTGCATGTCAGTCTACTTTGCATCTTCTCATGATTTTCATCATCTCTAGGCTCCTTTCAGCCATTGCACGATCGAAGCGACTTCATCTACACGCACTGTGGCCCTTTTCTAACCATCATGTGGTCCTTTCACCAACATCACCTTACTGAAGTGGTGACTGACACAACCTCCCTCACAGAGCTTCTTATAAATCCCGATACTGGCTATGGTGGTTATCTTCACATCTTTCATAGGACAAAAATTGTCTCTAACTATCACCCCAAATCGAGCACATATTCCCTCATCAGACACTTTAGTCTGGATCATACTAACCATAGTTAGGGGTGATAAACTATACTAACATTGAGTTCTTCATGTACCTACTTCCACTTTATGGAAGTGAACCTCTAGGTCAAACTCAAGATCCTTTGAACTCACATTGTGGTGTAGTTGGACCATCTCTCTCATGGATAGTTCAACCAGATCTGTCCCTTAATAGAACTCTTTCTTTCTCATGTCATCTGGGTAAGGCGACCTACCATAACCCATATTGCATTTCGACCTTCCGTGGCCCAGGGGAGACCTATCACAACATCCATAGTATTGAGCTCCCATTCCCTCTCAGGGACTCTTTGTCCTCTATATCGATACATTGGGTTACTGGGGTTCGTCCTTTACCTCCTGGCTTGCATGGCCATAAACCACATGCAACTTCATCTTAAGCATCCAAAGTGCTATTGCCATTTTCCACGGTGAATGGTGATCTTCAATCATGATTTCCTGTATGTCATGATTCTTCAAGATCGATTCCTCTGAAACCCTAAACCACTCTAGTCGGGGTTTCATCACCTTCTCTTCCAAAGAAGTGCATCTGAGGTTCTACCACCATCCTTTCATTGCATCAAGGGCTAGACTGGATAACCAAACAACCCTTAACTTTTCAATGTATCTTGTTACATCTGAGTGTTATCCAAACACCTCTCCTTTTCAAACTTAGGGTTAGCCAAACAACCTCTTCTAGCTTCTAGTCAAACAAGTTAGATGTATCTCAACCAGAGCATCCATTACCACTTCACATCCTTAGGTATCAGGTAACGTTGAAGACATACACTTCCATGTATTTCACTTATCATCTCACCTCAAACTCTATGTCTATCTTTATTAAGAACACTCCCTGATTTCATCATCATGGTGATGAAACTCAACCTGGTATAACTTGTAAGTTCTACATAGCTCATGATAAAAACATCCTCATAAGGTGACTACCTCATTCCTCTTAGTGTTTGCAAGCCATCCATGTATCATTCACTTTACCAGGGTAGGTTATCTTCTCTATCCCCATTTCTCGTGGCAACATTCCAACCTACATCATCTCTTATCCTTGGTGTATGGCATGCATAATGTCATATCTCTCACCCCCATAACAAGAGGAAATAAGCATTTGGCTGTAGTCAAAATATAGAGTTCTTCCTGTTCCAAGAGTAGAGATGGTACATCCCACCTTGCCAATACACCTTTACATGTAAGTTGCAACATGCCACATATGTCTCTACGTCACAGACATCATGATATCAAACTAGTCTTAAACCTACTGAGGTTAATATCCTTGGTCATCTCCTCTAGGTCTATAGGGTACTGGCTCTTTTGGGGTCATCCCTCTTCCCTCATGCATCAAGAGAGTGCCCTACTCATCTACCCTTTGTGTCCCATGACTTCATGAAGGTGATCAATCTCCTAACCCATGGTCCTCAGACAATGATAGTTGTTACCTCCCGACCCTATGGTCATGTACAACTGGGGAATTAGGCAACTCCTACTTTCATCGGTCTTATCCCTACCTGACCCTAGGATAGACTTAGGATTCACCATTATAGTACTTCTTCACTTAGAACCTTACCCAAGTCTTCATCATCTCTCTTTCTGCATTCATGGGCTGGCTTTCATCCCTTCATAGGGATCATGGCATCCTACCTACCTTGGTCAAGCCCCATACCGGTTACCTCCATGGTAACACATTCATATGCAATTAGTGATGGATATCTATGGGTCTACCGGTTCATTCTCATACCATATACTTTTCACTTAGCTTCTCAAGATCCTGTGAG
The DNA here is from genome assembly GCA_963693085.1 of Alisma plantago-aquatica. Lineage (NCBI taxonomy): Eukaryota > Viridiplantae > Streptophyta > Magnoliopsida > Alismatales > Alismataceae > Alisma > Alisma plantago-aquatica. The sequence continues at coordinate 1,464,225,786 of OY856412.1, forward strand.
ACCTCTTCAGGTTACCTTAAACCAACAAAATTGATATATACCCTACCAAAGGGGTCCCTCTCCCAGGATGGGAGGAAAACTATCTCTTGACACCATGATCACAAAATCTCTTAGGTCTAGGATTTACATCCACTTGAGCCCACTTAACCCTAGCAAGCTATTAAGGCACAAGCAGATCACCTATTATACCATGCTAGGTCATACTTATCCTCTTTCCTCGATGTTGGATCAAGATCATATTTTCCTTTATCATCAACCTAGTTGTGAGGGGTTCCTCACACATACCTTAAACTTAAGGGACTTCCCTTTTCCTCTATACATGAGGAGTACCATGCTCTCTTCTAAAGGAACTCAACTTCTCATCATGAGCATTAGGTACACCACTTCCCCTCTTAGGCCTAGCAACCCTAGGTTCACTTGTAGGTGTCCAATTGCATGTTCTATCTCTTAACTACGAACCAAGCATGCAAAAGGCATGACATGCATTCCTTGTCATCCTTCAACTTGAGCAACACTTAGAGTGTGTCCTTCTTAAGGACAACCAACAAGGTACAAGGTCTCATAACCCATTACTAAACCTTTCTAGGTCTAAGGAACTCTTCTTCCTACCTCAGAAGGTAAACACCTATACCATAGGCACATAGGTACCAGAATCTTCATCTTCTCTCTATAGGGTTTGGTCCCTCTAAAGGCAACTAAGATATCATCAACTTCCAGGGATCGATCATGAGGCAACCACTATCATGCATTGTTACTCATATCTCAGAGTTTTAGGCTTCCAACCTTCTTTCTGGGTTTCCTGCTCTCTCTAGAGCTAACCCTACATCCAACCTCACCATTAGAGGTTCTCTCTTCATGAAGGATCAACCTCAAAGCATGCCCTACATGGATGAAGCCTAGGTTCGAACTTATGTTTGCTCAAGATCACCCATAACCCTTTGTGCTCCATCATGATTCCTTATCTAGGGTTTCATCCTACTGTCAGCACTATGACGTACCCTAGGTTCCAGCTATACCCTACTTGCACAAGCCCATAGGGTTTCTAAGGTCCTTCACTAACATCATCATCTAAGGAGCTATCCTTTACCCTAACATGCACGACCCTTCCTAGGGTTGGGTTGCCAAAGGCACTAGGTCACCCATGGATCATATGGCATCCCAAAGGCATGTCCTTTCAAACACCTGGTCCAACTCATCTCTCTCTAACCTTCACTTAGGGTTAGGGTTAGCATCATCCTTAGAGGATGTGCCAGGTCTCTACTTGCAATGTAGATATCTATCTCCAAGACTAACTTATCCTCCTGACAAGAAGTTCTAGCCTCAGGTCTCTTCTGAGGACATGACAACTTATGTCATACGACCTAAGCATGTATATGTTCTTTAGTTTGCGCTTAATCTATGAAGCTTATGTCCATGACATCTTATTTACATGCTTTTCATTAATTTGATGGAGGATTCCTTAGACCTTATTAATCTTACCCATACCTTAAGAGGGTGAGGAGAAGAGGGAAAACCCTAATCCTTAAGGTCCTTAACAGAATTTGTGATGAGAAGGGATGAATAAGATGAGAAAGTCCTAAAGGTATCTTATTTCGATTCATACCCTAAGACTTTGGCCAGGCAGTCACACGGATCTGGGAGTCCTTGTATTCCGACTAGTGGTGCGGAGGAAAATATTGCCAGCCCCCGGTCATGATTCTTTTCTAGACACCTCCGTATTTCAAATAATCATCTAATAACTCCCTTGGGTTCTATGGAGTTTGTAAAATTTAATCATTATTAATGGTTAAATGAGGAACCTACGCTCTGATACCAAATGTTACGAATCCACCTCTCGATAACCCCCAATTAAGGGAGACTGAGATGTCAAAGCTGCACCCATGACTTCTGGATCAAAGGTTCGGCAATTAACCAAGAATAATTATCAAATTTTAACATACTATACTGAAAGCTGTAAGAAAAATAAATTGTTGCATACCTTTTTGAAAACTTGGATCTCTAAACTTCTATCCACTTAAGGATTCTACTCTAACTAATCCTCCTTGTATTTTACTTCATGTATTTCACAATATGATGATTTACTATTTGTCCTTTTGGCTTGTACCTAAAACACCAACAAACAAAACGTCGGTTAGCCGAAGCTGGTATGTGGGGAAAACAATAATCATGTAAATACGTTAACAATGTAATCATTCAATTAATCATTTAACAACCAAGATTACATTTTAGATATAACGCTGCGATCCAAGAGTACCCTATCCTCTATGTTGTCCCCATTAAAACCCTCATGATCCACCTATAAGTGAACCAATTTCTAGGGTTGAGTCACATGGCGCTACTCGTAAGTAGCCCACTCCTTAACTCATGGCAGGATAATGAGTCTCATGGCACTACACGTAGGTAGCCCAGTTTCTAACTTTCGGTAACCTAGACCTTGCTCTAGGATTACCCCTTTTTTTCTTAGCCTTTTCAAAGCCATTGAGGTGGACCCAGATCTAGTCAGTTATATGCACACATTTATAGTGATAATCATAGTCACTTTATAGTTGCATGAAATAAATACACATCCAACAGTTATTTTCAAGCAACCGATTAAAACTTCGGGAATTGCCGTGAAACTAGAACGATTATTCATAAGCATAACCACATACCTGATTTGATGAGTCATGCAGATTATTCAACATACACTTCATGTATATACGATCAAGCCAATCAACGGATCCAAGCAAGTAATTCAATCATCACATAATTCCTGAAAAGAATATGTACTCTATATATTACACACTTTATCAAGAATCTACTTTATTGACTTGGATTCTCTTTCTAGGGTTTCTAATTCGCATTAAGGTTTCATTAATATTTATTAGGGTTTCTTAGATCAATTTCTCAAACTTAATCCCTTTTAGGTTAATAAACCCTAAAACACTCTTTTCCAATTATATGAACCTTAATTGCTCAACTATCCATTTTAATAGTCTTTTATACCCAAATTGACTTAGGATCATCACATCCCTATTTATTCACAGATTTGAACCATTAAAACAATTAAAAGAAACATTCATCTAAATTAGGGTTTTCAAGCTCATTAATGCATAATCATGCACGAAACCCTAAATTAAACCAATTATATAAAAAAAATAATCTTTTTAGATCCTAATTTCACTATTATTAACAACAGGCTAATATCAACTTGAATTATCCAAATAATGTCATTAATTCCATCTATCATCAAATCTAAGGGTTTTTCTTTAATTAAATCATTAAAGATGATAACTTTATGTCCTTTTCAAATTTCAAGCACATAAACTCTAAATTAGACTAATCATGTGCAAAGTTCTTCCATTTTGAACATAATGTACCTTTTTACATTTAACAGGTTAACATCAACTCTAATGATCCATTAAACCCCATTAAACACTTTATTTATTTCAAAATAGGGTTTCTTAAACTTTAATTTATTAAAGATGATAATTTACACTACATTTCGAACTATGATTAGATTCAGGTTATAAAACTATTTTTAATGGGTTCCTTGCATTTTTTTAATCAAAATACATATATAATTTGTCTTGATCGGAGTTACGAATATTTAATTATGAATTAATAAAGGAAATACCTTCCCGGCCAATCAGAGCGTGCCACGTCCCTCATTCTCCATGCAGCATTGTAGCTTTGGAAATAGAACCGAATTACGCTATCACCCCTGGTTAAGTGGTCCGTTCTTTAGCCCACGGAAGGGCATTTCTGTCCAACGACCAAGGGGGTCGTCTCCCACCTTCGGCCAGCCCTAGCGGCCGCCACTTGCAGCTTCCCGCGACTCTTCTCCTCTCCGCCCTGGGCCCGAGGCTCCACGCCGGTCGCCGCCCTGCTTCCGCCGCACTTGGGCACACTCGAGCATCTCCAGATCGTGGCCCACACGGTCGTTCTTGAGCGAGAAATGGGCCGTGTTTGCTGCTGCGGTTGTAGCAATCTATAGACCTGTGGACGGAGTGCTTGAAGATAGGAGTGCGGGTTTGATCCCAGATTCCTCCTGGGTTGTCGTGGAGGCTCCCTTCCTCCATAAAGACCACCAAACGATCCTCTGTTGTTTCAGGATTAGATCCCTCCCTTCGATTAGGGTTTGCTTTCCAAGAAAGAGAAGAAGAAGAAAGGGATGCATGGAACTCTTTGCAACACGACCCTGGGTTCTACCCCTTTTATAGGGGAGAGTAGCCATGCCCTAATATGCTTGCCCACGAAGCAAATAAGGCCCCTTTACCTATAGGAAACCTACTTTCCTTGTTTAGGTGTAAACCTCTCTTTTAATTATTTCCTCATTTCTCTATGAATCCTTGGTCCTTAAGGAAAAAAATGAAAAACATCTCTTTTTATATTCCTTGTGCTTGGCATTAACTCTATTGGCCAAAAAATCCATTTTCTCAAAGCAACAATATATCCTTTAATAGAAACTACCACCTTTTCAAAAACAAAACAAAAATTCATTAATAATGTATCATAATATCCTTTTATTTTGCAATTTTGGTATTTTCTCTTTCTTTCCTCTTTATTGGGACTCCTTGGATCCCAAGGAACTCTATTATTTTGAAATCCTTTTTGTTGGATACTCATTATCCTTCTAGATGCATCTAAATGCATTATTTCTCATTATCATGTGTATTTCTTTTATCTCTTTTTGAGGATTTTTCTTTATTTCTCTTTTATTCTCCTCATTGGTATTCCTTTTATCATTAGGAATCCTTGGGATACGAAATTACACCAAGGATAACCCAATTATACCTTTTTCCACTTATTTCCAACATTTTAACATTATTTTCAATTTCTTTCTTACTAAAGAAATATTGAATTAATCTTTTCTATTCTTATTGCTTTCTTTTTGCAACTTGGGACTCCTTGGAACCCAAGGAACCCAAGAGGCACGAAATCCTTCTTTGGATTTGCCCTCGAGAGGTTTCCACATTTTTCTTTTCTCAAATATTCAATTATTAATTTACTAATTGAATTTTCTTTGTTATTTCCTTGTTATTGGGCCCAATAGCGAATAAAGCCCACGACACAAACATCAAGGCTATTGTAAACGAAATCCATGTATTCAAAACAAATTATACCATTCTTTGTTCAATTATCTTTAATATGAGAAATTACATTTCTCACCAGATGATCCCAAAAATTGGGGTTGTAACAGAATCATAATGAGATATCATTTATGTGATTATGTTCTTTAGTTGACCCTCTCAATAAGATTTTATAGTTTTGTGCTCGAGGACGAGCAAGATTCAAGCTTAGGGGAGTTTGATGTAGGGTTTTTGAGTCACATTTATAGGATAATTTTGTACTTGTTTTATGCATTTAATTGTCATTTTGGTGACTATAATTGCATGCTTCATTTCCTTTAGCCTATAATCATTGTATGCATCAAATTTATCTTATTTTATCCTATTTTGAATGAATTACTAAATTCCATGGATTGACTTGTGTTTTACTCTCTGTTTCAGGCACTTTATATTCCAGGATCTTTTGATACCATCGACAGGTCCTTCGATACTATCGACATGGAAACAGTGACCAAGGTGGATGGAAAGCATCCAGGTCGATACCATCAACCACACCGTCAATGGTCTCGAGATTAGCTCATCGGAAGAAAAGTCAACACATCGATACTATTGACGATCTGGTCGATAATATCGAGAAGTCAACAGGTTGATATCAGTTTTGAAGCAACAGAAGTGCACTCTAAGGTGTCGATAGCATCGACACCCCGTCGATGGTATCGACGCCGTCAGATCAAGATTTCATTCAGAATTACCACGATCAAACAGTTGTGATCTTTTGGCAGCCGTAAGTGGTATGTATACCTAAGAAAGGTGGCTCAAAGTGCATGATCACGTTGCAGTCAACTGCACAAGTCTCAAAGGAAGGAGAGCGAAGAACGGAGCCCAGAGCTATGCCCCGAATGATTCCAAAGATGTAGACATGCATTTCTACTACCAGAAGGTTGCAGAATGGACATCACACATCGAGGATCACCCGGATCTTCTCCATTTTAGGGGTTACATCATATTCTCATTCGTTTCCCCATATTTTCCTCTTTCTTATCCATGTGTAACATTGAGATCAACATGCAGGGATAATCCCCATTGTCCTTAGGACCGGGAGTAGCCCGGGGAATCGCTGTATGACAATTTTACATTTCCAATCATAATTAGTCTCAATCTCCCTGATATGTTATCATGTTTCTATCGCAATTTACTATGCTTAATCACCATACTCAATTTCTAATACTGTTAATTTCTCTTGACGGAACATTAGTGGTTGAAAAGGAACAATTAACACATTAACTAATAAATTCCTTAGACAAGGTAATGTACGATTAATGGTGGATACCCAAAGAATTCATTAAAGCACTTAGATCTAGGGTATAAGTTACTACTGGTGTGGAACTGACCTAGAACTAGGTAGTAAATTGTATTGTGGAAGCAAGATATTTTAAATATAGGCCATAATAAGGGATAATGCATGAATTATGCTAGTTGTGTAGAATTGCATGCAGTGAGACCTTGCGGTGAAACCGTAACCCTAAGGATTCCCATTCCATTTGATTAAACTAAACATTTAATCATCGCTCACTTTTGTTTTCTCTTTGTTTTATTTTTATTTTGTTTCAAAACCAATAATCAACTTTTCCAATCGGTCTAGCTGATCACGACCCGTTAGTAGTAGTCTACTGAAATTTACATTTCCCTGAGTTCGACTTGGGCCTCACAAGGCATGTATTACTTTGAAACATGCACTTACGTTTAACGCACAGCTCAAGTGTGTCACTCATGATTTTTGCAAAAGCTGTTTGAAGTGCCAAAAGGTGGGAACTATCTCAAAGAGGGACATGATGCCTCTATCAATAATTCTTGTGGTTGAGGTATTTGATGTGTGGGTAATTCATTTCATGGTTATGTTTCCTCCTTTCTTTGGATATGTGTACATTTTAGTGGCTGTCGACTATGTAGCAAAATGTATTGAAGATATTTCTACTAGAACTAATGATCACAGAGTGGTGTGTAATTTTGTGAAATCAAATATCTTTAGCTGGTTTGGTGTGCCAAGAGCCATGATAAGTGATAGTGGAAGTCACTTCATCCATCACACTTTTGAAGGTTTACATAAAAGACATGGAGTGAATCATTGTGTGGCTACTCCTTACCACCCACAAATGAGTGGTCAAGTCAAGTTAGCCAATCGAGAGATAAAGCTCATTCTTGAGAATACGGTGAAGCTGGACTACAAGGATTGGTCAATGCATCTCAATGAAAATTTATGGGCTTATAGGACTACATATAAATCCCCGATAGGCACCACATCATTCAAGCTTGTTTATGGGAAAATTTGTCATTTATCAGTAGAGATGCAACATAAGGCATTGTGGGCTTTAAAAGACATGGATATGAATGGAGACGTAGCCACGTTGAAAAGAAAGTTAAAGTTGCATGAGATTGAAGAGATGAGGCATGGGGCCTATGAGTTGTCCAAGAGCTACAAGGAAAGGACAAATTTTCTTCATGATAAGTTGATCAAGAAGAAGAGCATTGAGCCCAGACAATGGGTATGGTTGTACAACTCTTGGATGAAGTTCTTTCCCGGGAAGCTTTAGTTCATATGGGAATGACCTTACCTAGTCAAGAATGTGTACCCATCTGGAGCCATTTTTATATGTGAAAAGTATGGAGCAAGAGAGTTTACAGTGAATGGACAAAGATTCAAGGCAATTGTTGAACTAGGACCGGATAGAGCCAATCAAAGTTTTGATATTGTGATGTTAGTTGAGGAACACCTCCTTGATGAGGACATGTGCTTTGAATGCACATGAGAGGTATATTTACTTCAAGGATGCTTTGAAAATTCTGTGTGGATGATCCAGTTTAAGAATCAATAAGACTAACCAAAGGTGTAAAATTTAGTTCTAGTGGGAGGCAACCCACCTAGGTTTGGGAACTTTTTCATCCAACCTTCACTTTTTGATACTTTTACTTTGTTTTTACACAATTCCAAGAACACACACACGCACATTTTTGCTTGATAGTATTGGTTTATTTTTGATGATTTGAAAGGTGAGACAGGCAAAAGTTGAGAAATGAGGCACATTTGAGTGAAAAATGATTGATATAACATCAAGTGGGTCGACTAAAATTATTGGATTATGAATGATGGAATGATTTGATGATTTTAGAAGATTTTTGAACTTGGAGGACCCAGCACAACCGTTCTGGCATGGAATGGTCGTGTTGGAAAGTTGCATTTCAATAGGGAAAACTCGAGTTTTGGGCACAGGCAGCATGACCGTGCTGGCCAAAACGGCCGCGCTAGCATCTCACTAGAACAGCGATGTTGGCCCAGGCCCAGTACTTAAGTTACTCGATTTTTCTTGAGCTAACATGACCCAACTCTCATTTCCACCTAGAAAAATCGTTCGACGTGGAGAGGCGACCCCTACTCACCCCCAAATCACCTCCACTTTCTCCCAAACTTCAGATTTAAGTTTCCTTTGGCCCCCAATCACCTTCCCCTACCTCAAGTTCCGTATTCCACTCTCCATTACCATCTATTTCTCCACCTCCAAGGAGATTCTGCCCCTACATCCCAGAAGCATGTTTTTTTTACTGTTGATCTTGCTTGATTTCCACCAAACATCATTGCAAAGATGAAGAGCAACAGGCAAAGCAATCAAGAAAGGGGTGGAGAAGACCATGAACATCCTCACTGGAGGAAAAAGGCGCACCAAGTGGGACTCCATTGTCACACCACCATACCACGGCGCATCATCACCATCTAATTCCATTTTGTAATCGATCCGACGATCCATATAGACAAGTGCATCCCGATACCGATCCTCCTCAAGTGGCCACACGTCGCATCCAAGCTACAACAACCCCGACGATGAGGAGCAGGAAGAAGAAGAGATGGAGAACATCATCTATTTGGTGGAAATTGATGCATCGGCCCGAGAGGAGAGGGACAAGAAGTCTACTGATGCATCATATTCACGTCGAACTCCACACTTGATTCCAGTGAGATGCTCCATTTCATCCGTACAACCCCCCACTTCTCAATAGCCAATTAGGCAATAATTGGTGATTGAGGATGAAGTTGAAGATGCACTTGTTCAAATGGTTCCCTTGAACTTGGACATAAGTTCGGGGTCACACACATATGAGGAGGAGGAGGAGGTAGAAGACACTGAGAGTGAGGAGATGAAAGATGAGCCAGTGGACTTCTTGTCCAAGTTAGAGGAAGACAGGATGAAGTGGGTTGGGAAGCAGCCCGAGGAAGTTGCATATGGGAGAGGTGCAGCAAGGAGAGTGCTCACAAGACCCCTTCACCCCTAGTGCACTACTAGGAGGGTGAATCCCACAAGGTATGCTTGCCCCAACACCATGCAAGCCCTAAGGATGCATCTTATCATCAAGGATTTCTTAGAACCTTGTGGATTGTACAAATTGCTGACAACTGTGGAAGAAACATACATGGAGACGACTCATGAATTTTTTGGATCTCTGGAAAAGGTGCAATATCAAGGAGAGGATGCAATCCTCTTCAGGCTCAATGACTCCACTCATGTACTAAAGGCCTCCAACCTCAACAAGATTTTTGCATCAACACTAGAGATAGCTCAAAAGTTTGATGAGAGCAGGTTTGACTAAAATGGGAAATGCAACTACGCCAAGATGTGGGAAACATTCATTGGTGAAAGCTCCTTTGTAGCGGGAAAGTAAGAAACAAGCAAGATTTTCAACCCCACTTTGAGATATATTTAGAAAATCCTCACCAACTCCATCTTTGGCCTGTACGACAACCAAGGATGTTGTTCTCAAAAAGACTTGTTTGTGATATCAGTAATGGCGATTTGTGGTTATGTGAATCTGGGGATATGATGATTGATCATTTAAAACCAATTCATTCCAAGACCAACCTTTGCTTCATAATGGGAGGGATTGTGACCACTATAGCAAGAGCACTTGATGGTGATCTCCAGAACTTCACAAAGGTAGAAGGGACAAAGTTGATTGATTTGAACTATCTTGTAAGGTCTCAGATGATTACCATAAGGGACAAGAAGATCATTTACGACATGAACCTCGGGTACCCTGGCATCACACTAGAACTACCTTATCATGCTTTTATTCTTGTGGATGATGTCAGGCCATTGGAAAATATACCGGCCAAGCTCTCCAAGTGGGAAAGCCAACATCCTAGACAAGACTACATGGCATTTCTAGTGGACTTACCAAAGGGTGTGGGAGAGACAAATGTGCCAGAGCAACAACACATCCTTCAGTAGCCAGACCGCACTAGGTAGAGACATGAGGATTTTGATATGCAGCCACCTCTAACAAATGCAAATGATATGTCAGCCACTTATGCACAGTTGGAGGTGATTCAACAGACATAGTAGGCCATGTGGTTAGATCAACAGTAGATGCATCATCAGATCAACCACATGTACCAGTATCAGCACGCGCATGCACAAAGGAACCCCTAATGGGGGAGGATTTCTGGGGTTTGGTTACCAGGAGACATACCTGCCTCCACAGGTGGACTACTGGGGTCACTATTACCAGCATTCAGGCCCACTACAAGATCCCACACCGCCAGAGTAGTGACATTTACCCTATCATTCCTTAGTTTCATGCTAAGGACATCATGATTCAAAAGTTTGGGGTGGTAGGGTGGTATGCCCTCTTTCTTAGCTTATTTTATTGATGTTTGAGTCACCTGATCTCTATTTTTTTCTCTCTTTTTAGTATAGATTTCCTTTTGCTTGCATCCATGCATACATGTAGTTCAATTTCATGCATTTTTACGTAATATTTCAAAAACAATGCTCTTTTTGCTCCTCCATGTCATGCATTGCATCTCCATGCAGATTTTGGTAATTTTTTGTATGTTTTAATTAGGAGTTGTTACTTTAAGTTTTAGTTTCCCTAAAAGCTAGGTTTATACGTGATTGAATACAAATTGGCACCATTTTGGCCAATTTTGCCCAAACTTGAATGTTCTTGCCTAAAAGCATGTTTTAACTTATATTCCACTTTTTGAAATGAAAATGTTGGTCTTTGATAAATGCATGTCTTTTTCGTAGGGTTTATTACGACATGGTCTTGATTGTTGATTTTTTACATATGCATCACCTCTCACAAGTTTTTGAATGTTTTTGTTGAGTTATGAGTTGAGCAAGCTATGAACGCTTAGAGCCTATGGAATCGCATGATATAAATGCAATGTGGTGTGATATCATTTGGTGAATTATTGGATTAGTTTTCATGCAGGAGATTTTATGATGAGGACTACACTAATGACCCCTCTTTGACCCGACTTTTCTTTCACCATCTTCATACCTCTCCACCTCATGAAAGGATGCCTTGTGCACATATTTAGCCTTGGTCACCCCAAAAAGCTTAGAGTGGCCATATATACATATCCTTGCTTCACTCTATCCACCATATGCCCTACCTACACCAAGGGAAAAAGACAAGAAAAGAAGAAAAGAACAAGAAAAAACAAAATAAAAATATGCTCATGTTTAAGAGAATCTAAATAAAGGAAAGATGAGTGTGTAAAAGCACTCCAATCTCTTACCACAATCATTTCTTCCTTTTTCATACCCATTGAGCTAGAAAACATCAAATCTAGCTCATGTTACCCTTTCTACAGCCATGTGGGTCATTTGGTGTAGTTTGAGTGATAACATTGAATGCTCTGGCACCAATGGCTTCAAACTCTAGGGCGATTCAATAGATGATTCAGGAGGCGATTGTGAAGCCGACGACGGAGTCAATCCTTGATGGAAATCCTATAGGCGAGGTGGTGTGAATCAATGCAGAGAGCCCTAAGGACCCAGGCAAGGCGGGAGCACAGGGGAGCATCCCTTCAGTCAGGGTGGAGGCAGAGACCAGTTCATGGGAAATTCAGTAGGCATCTCAGGAGGTGATTGTGAAGCCGACAACGACGTCAGTCCTTGATTGCAATCCTATAGGCGAGGTGGTGAGATTCAATGCGGAGCGGCCTAAGGACCCAGGCAAGGTGGGAGCGTAGGGTAGCATCTCTTCAGTTCGGGTGGCGGCAGAGACCATTTCATGGGCGGACATCATCCCTAATAAGAAAATCTAGGGGACAGATCTACTTGAGAAGAAGAAGATTCAACTGACGGAAGGAAAACTTCTATACCTTAAATTGATTGCTGAAATAAATCTTAGTAGATTAGGGGAGAACGAAGGCAGGCTACATTGTAGGGATGATGCCTCATTGGCTATGTGTGGCAACACATCCCATTATCACACAGATAACGAGGTGTTACGCAAAAACGTGCGGAAAACACCATAACCACAGATTATCGAAAACACGGGTTAATTAAAACCGATTGCAGAAAACTGATAAACTGTGAAACTATTACTTTCCAGTCCTCATCCTGCACCGAAACATGTACATACACAAGATTTGACATGTGTCCACAGCTCAGGAACAGCTGTCCATCCATCACATGAGTTCACCACCTGTTCATATATACATAAAGGCCCACATCCGGCCAACAACAGGATATACAGATATCATCGAACGATCTTCATGAAACATCGTCAAAACACTTCCAAGGACCTGAGAGTACAGGGATGACTCTAGACTCTAGCACAAAACATCCAAAACAGCAGCATATCCAACGCTTGCCTTCTACTGTTCCTCAAGCTGCTCGTCTGCAACACCACAACCACGTCTACCTCGACCACCTAAAAAGGGTGAAAACCAGCGGGGTGAGACAATTGAACAATTGTCACAACGGGAAACATAGCTCCCCACCGCAACTATAGAACCTCAGCAAGATAAACCATAACAGCAATTATGACGTGAGCAGATATATCGGAAGCTGTTATATATATACATAGCAAGATCATTCTTACCGGCAAGCATACCAGCTGTTCTAAAACTTATAACCAGATGTCTTTCACAAGAACATGACTATCAAGATAAGGTATATCAACATGTAACAGGATTATTAGAACAGAATATAATGTCACATAACCTGATTATCAAGATAAGACAGATTGCCACATAACCTGTAAGGTATAACAAACAAGGCCTCAACCAATGTTTCGTGTTTTATTTGATCAGTAAATATTAAACGGCTGTATTACATTTTATTATGCCCTGAGGATTTGAACCGTACCGTTCAAATCCAACCTTCGGTTACGAAACCCAAGCCGGTGCCATACGAGGTCAATGGAAGAGCTGGACTCCATGACCTCCCACCTCATGGTCAGTACATGAGTACAACACAAGCAGGACCGCAATCACAGGCTGAAGTGGTCTAAGCCACAGGGTTAGCTCCATAGGCTACCCATTCTCTAGCCCGCCTTGGTACAGGTCACGGCGCTAGTAAAACTGAGCCACGGGCCTGTTCACCGTGCTCTGAGCCATGAACGCATTCATGCTTCCACACATCACATATCCTGAGCCATGGGCCTGTTCACCATGCTCTACATACATATCTGAGTCTGCAACCGAAGTTACACTCTTACCTCCTCATTTTCAAGCTAGGAGCAACCTACACGTATTCAACAATATGCGCTTCCAGGTTAACCCGTAGGAAAACCTGTTTCACCATCACCAAGTCCTGACGATGATGGATCTATGGCCAGGGCAAACTACATGATATATTTCACTGTGATTAATTAGTATCTTTTAGATGGATTGCAAGATTCAACCAAGTTGTATAGCATGCAAGATATAACAGAAAGTAAAGAACATTATATTATGATCTAATCACATCAACCTGATCCATATTAAGGATCCAACATCACATGTTACCACTTGGCCTCTTGCCAACCATCCAGATCCATCTCAAGGATCATCACATACCGCAGGGTCTCAACCCTTCATCATGCACTGTCACTGCCTCTCAAGGCTCACCTCATCATCATGGGACAAACACATCACATACATAATCTTATAGAGCAATTATCAAGGTAATGTTACTCATCACATATGTCACATAGCCCTTTCATGGCTACCCATCACCTGCATGGTTAGGATGCACACTAACCATAGATTCCACATCATGAAATATCATTCAAGATAATCTACTTATCAATATGACACTTATTTGGTAACCAAGTATGTTAAGTACATCATTAACAAACCATACTGATGCTTACCCTCAATCTCAGGATCATACAAGCAATCAAGGTATATAGGAAACAGATTGAGTATACAAAATCAACACTATTATTAACAAGGTCATTACTATGCCATCAACTATTGTCATCTGTATCATGAAGCAACCTTTAACATAACTATCACTTAACATCATTATTACCAACATTATGGTCATTAAACAAACTACTAGAGTAGTTATCATCATTCTCAATAACAATTGAGAATAACAGGTCACATCATGCATCTATTACATGAGGGCTATCATTAGATACATTACTATCATTAGCATCCTTATTATTTGCAAGGCAACATATTACATATTGATAGTATCACAAACACCACCATCATTTTATTAGTTTATGTATAAGCATCCACTTCTATCACATGAGGGACCATCACCAAAGAAACTCATACCATCACTATAGCCTCACGACCCTCATCTATAGCCTATCACCCAACATGGGTATCGGCCACCACACTAACCCTATCGGCCATCATGGCCCAAGGCATGTCGCCCAACATGGTATCGGCCACCATGGTATCGGCCATTAGGGCACAAAGCCTATCGTCTAACATGCCATCAACCATATCGGCCAACACACTCTACTAACCCTATCGACCATCACACTCATACACATTGGGTAGGGTATCGCCCAACATGGCTATCGGCCCTTAGGGTATCGCCCACCATGGTGTCGGCCATTAGGGTACAAGGCATGACGCCCACCAAGCTTATCGGCCAACACACTAAGCTCACTCTATCGCCCATCATGGGCAAGGGTATCGTCCAACATGCTACTAACCCTATCGGCCTACATGGATATCGGCCAACACAAGGGAGAGGTATCGTCCACCAAGGTACTAACCCTATTGGCCATAAGGCACATCAGCCTATCGTCCAACAAAGAACCCTACTATGTCGTGCAACATGAGAGAAAGGGTGTTGCCCAACACCAAGAGCATTAACCAAAACACAAGGGACATCACTATGTCTCCCATCATATCGGCCAACCAGACCTTAGCTCACTCCATCGCCCATCAAGGTGCCATGTCAGCCACCAAAAAGAGCACCATGTCGCCCAACATGGTCACCATGTCGGCCAACACTCAAGCTAGGTCAACCTATCGACCTCCAACTCAAGGAACTCCAACCCTAAAGCATCATATCGTTCAACTTAAGGGCAAGTGTGTCGCCCAACACACCCACAAGGAAGGGAAATCGCCCAACCCGAGGTCATCTTCAACCTCCAACACAAGGGAGCACAAACCCTAAACAGCAAGTTATACAAGGAACCCTAAACCCAAGAGAGGGATATCGGCCACTAAGGTACACTTAGCAAGGTACAAAAGTAAGGAGCTAAGCTAAGCTAAACTACTACATGCATAAGATCAAGCAAGAAGTAAAGGAGTTAGGGTTAGAAGTTATGCAACCCACCTTAAGCTCCAAGGAAGAAGATGCACTTTGAGCTCCAAGGTTGTCGGCCACCAAAGCTCCAAAGCACTTCAGGGTCTAAAGCTATCATCCACCAGGTTGCTCCAGGAAGGTGTATCGGCCACCACTTCAGCTCCAAGGAAGTGTATCGGCCAACACATCAAGATGGAGAGGGATATCGTGCACCAAGGGTGGAGGGGAGACCAAAGGACCAAAGGAGACTAAGGCAAGGCGAAGAGCTACCTATATAGGAGGGAAGGGAGGAGAAACCAAGGTACAACCATGCTATGTGTCGTCCACCCAAGGGACACATGTCCTAGGGTTCAAGCCAACACACTAGCAAGCCAAGAGACACTTGTCCAAGATGCAAACCAAGTGTCCACCAAACATGGTCAAAGCTGGACCAAGCAACATGGACGACACAACTAGTAGCTCTACTGGGCGACACACCAAGCCATTGGGCGACACACCACCTCTAGGTCAACACAAACCAACCTAGGGCGACACACACTACTCCTTGGGCGACACAAGGCTCAAGAAAGCCCAAACAAGGAACTCCAAGGCCCAAAACAAGCTCAACTCAGGCCTAAAGGACTCAAACAACAAGCCCAAGCCTTCCTCTCAACCCTAGAGGAAGCAAAGAGGGAAAACATCTCACAAGATGGAAAACTTGCCCACAAAACCCTAAACTTGGGTTATTTGCAAGTAGCCCCTCGAACTCTCAACAAAGCACAACCAAACCCTAATCACCACAAAGGTGATTAGCAGGCACCAAAGCACCAAGATCAAGCAAAACAAACAGGGTAAACCCTAAACGCGGGTCAGGGTCCTTACAACCATAAACCTCTACAAAAGGATTTTGTCCCCGAAATCTGAAGAGAAAAGCGAGGGATACTTCCTCCTCATCTCTTCCTCAAGCTCCCACGTGGCTTCCTCAATGCCACGGTGATGCCAAAGGACCTTCACAAGAACCAGATCCTTTCTCTTCAGCTTCTTGACTCTTCTGTCAAGGATCATCATAGGACCCTCTTCATAAGTCACATCTTTGTCAAGCTCAACTTCAACTGGTTGTATCACTGTTCCTGTATCCGGATGACTTTTCTTCAGCATACTGACATGGAACACTGGATGTAACCTGTGCAACTCTGGAGGCAATTCTAACTCATAAGCCACCTTGCCAACACGTGCTATGACTGAGTAAGGCCCCATATATCTGGGAGCTAACTTACCTTTCCGTCCAAACCTCAGCACACCTTTCCACGGAGAGACTTTAAGATACACCTTGTCTCCCACCTGGAACTCCAAGGGTCGTCGGCGATTGTCTGCATAAGACTTCTGCCTGTCTTGTGCCGCTTTCAACTGTTGTTGTATCACCTTGATCTTTTCTGTCGTTTGTTGTACTAACTCAGGACCCAAAAGCTGATATTCACCTGATTCATACCAACACAAAGGAGATCTGCACTTCCTCCCATACAAAGCCTCATAGGGAGCCATGTCAATACTCCGCTGATAGCTATTGTTGTAGGCAAACTCTATCAAACTGAGATGTACGTCCCAACTGCCTAGAAACTGCAAAACACAAGCACGAAGAAGATCCTCCAAAGTCTGAATAGTCCTCTCAGACTGTCCATCTGTCTGCGGGTGGAAAGCGGTACTGAACTTCAACTACGTTCCCATCGCCCTGTGCAACTGTTCCCAAAAACGACTTGTAAACTGAGGACCTCTATCAGAAACTATCGTTGTTGGCACACCATGCAAATGAACTATCTCATCCACATATACTCGAGCGAGCTTTTCAGTTGTATACGTGGTCTTCACAGATATGAAATGGGCAGACTTCGTTAATCTGTCCACTATCACCCAAATGGAATCATGATTCCTAGTTGTCCTGGGTAGACCAACTACGAAATCCATGGTTATATGATCCCATTTCCACTGTGGTATAGGCAAAGGTTGCAACGTACCTGCCGGCTTTTGATGCTCAGCCTTGACTTGCTGACACACCGCACACCTAGCCACAAACTCAGCTACATCTTTCTTCAAGCCGGGCCACCAATACAAGTCCTTCAGACTATGATACATCTTGGTGACGCCTGGATGCATAGCATACATCGATGTGTGTGCTTCCTCGAGCACCAACTTCCTCAGATTATCAGCATCTGGAACCACCATCCTATTATGATAGCAAACCACTCCATCCTCGGACTCATGGAACCCATCACGCTTTTCGCTGCCAAACTCTGATCTGATTAGCTGTACTGTATCATCCATTTGCTGTGCATCCTTGATCTGCTGTCTCAACGTGGGCTTGATTTGCATCTGTGCTAAAAGTCCAGCTAACGAGAAAACCTCCATCTGTACGTTCATCTTCCGTAAGGAGACTAATATGTCCCGCCTATGGCATACCAAAGAACTCATCTGTGCCTTCTTGGGAGTAGAAGACTTTCTACTAAGCGCATCTGCTACCACATTCGCCTTACCAGGATGATACTCTATAGTGCAATCATAATCATTGATCAACTCCATCCACCGACGCTGTCGCATGTTCAACTCTTGCTGTGAGAAGATGTACTTCAGATTCTTGTGATCTGTAAAGATCTGACACACTTCCCCATAAAGATAGTGTCTCCAAATCTTTAACGCATGAACCACTACTTCCAGCTCCAAGTCATGGGTCGGATAGTTCTCCTCGTGTTTCTTAAGCTGTCGCGAAGCAAAAGAAACCACATGATCTTCCTGCATTAGCACACAACCCAAACCTTTCTTGGACGCATCACAGAAAACAACATAGCCTTTTCCAGATTCTGGCAAGATCAACACTGGAGCACTGGTTAGCTTTTCCTTCAAACTTTGGAAAGATTGCTGACATCGATCATTCCAAACAAAAGGTACATCCTTCGTGGTCAACTTCGTCATCGGCAGAGCTATCGAACTGAAGTCCTTGACAAACCTCCGGTAGTATCCTGCTAGACCAAGGAAACTACGAACTTCCGTCGGCGTCTTCGGCTGTTCCCAGTCCGCAACAGATTCTACTTTCTTCAGATCGACTTTGACTCCTTCAGCAGATATCACATGACCTAAGAAAGTCACTTCATCCAACCAGAACTCACACTTACTAAACTTAGCATACAACTGATGTTGACGAAGGAGAGTCAACGCTTGACGAAGATGTTGCTCATGCTCTAGCCGGTTCCGACTATAGATCAAGATGTCGTCTATAAAAACTACAACAAACTGATCTAAGAACGGACGAAACACTCTGTTCATCAGGTCCATGAAAGCAGCAGGTGCATTGGTTAATCCAAACGGCATAACCACAAACTCAAAATGACCATACCTCGTCCTAAAGGATGACTTTGGTATGTCATCCGCCTTTATCCTCAACTGATGATATCCAAACCGTAGATCGATCTTCGAAAACACTGTAGCAAAACGCAACTGATCGAACAGGTCATCTATCCTCGGCAACGGGTACTTATTCTTGATCGTGGCCTTGTTCAACTGTCGGTAGTCTATACACAACTGCATCGAACTATCCTTCTTCTTTACGAACAACACGGGAGCACCCCAAGGTGACGTGCTCGGTCTGATGAAACCTTTCTCCAACAACTCCTGTAACTGCTTCTTCAACTCTACCATCTCTGCTGGAGCCATCCTATAAGGTGTCTGTGAAATTGGTTGTGTTCCCGGAACCAGATTGATCTCAAAATCGATCTCTCGGGGTGGAGGAACACCAGGAAACTCCTCGGGAAACACATCTGCAAACTCTCGGACCACTGACACTTCTTCAAGGTTAAGGCCTTTCGCCTTGGTATCCACAACGGTATCCACAACGTGAGCTAAGAACGCCTCACATCCTTGTCGCAACAACCTATCTGCCACCATAGCTGACACCAGACACGTCGGAAGAATCTTCCTATCTCCCTGGAAGATCCACTTCTCTCCAGTAACATCAAACACCGCCTGCTTGGAACCACAGTCCAAGACAACCTTATACTTCTCTAAGGTATCCATCCCAAGGATAACATCGAAACCATGCATATCAAGTGGTATGAGATCCACCTGAATGCTGTGTCCCGAAAAAGACAAAACACAAGATGGACACTCTTCTCGAAGCAAAGAGGAACCATCAAGAGGGGTTTCTAGCAACAAGCTATCCTTCTTACAACTAATAGGTAGATGATAGTTTTCAAGCATACTATAGGCGATAAAAGAGTGTGTAGCACCCGGGTCAACCAGAATAGATATAAAGCAAGAAGAAGACATATCAGAATGAAATAACTCCATCTGACCTGTCACCACTCGCGGGTTGACTACCGCCTCCGGATGATTCATGGCATAGAATCGAGCCGTAGCTTGCTATCCACGACCTCTGCTTCCTTGAGCAGACGATCCAGCTTGAGACGCTTGATCGCGTCCTCGTCCTATGCTACCACTGGGCTGTGGTCTCTCAGACTTCTGGAAACTCTGCCTCGGTTGCTGCGTCACTTCAACATCTCTATTCGGGCAATTGAACTTCCAATGCCCGACTTGTCCACAGAGATGACATGCTCTATTGTCAACTCGTGGCCTAGATGGCCCTGTCACTGCCACCGAAGCTGAGCTGGGGGCCTTGGACGGTGAAGAAACATAACCTTTTCCCTTACTCGGAGACCACTGAGATGGTACACCAACACTTCTCATCACTGACGGTGCTGAAAACCTGGGTTTCTTGAAGCCACCAAACCTTCGTCCTTGAAACTGAGCAGGTCTTTTAAGAGACACCGACTCTCTTTTCTCCCTTACTGTCCTCTCGATTCGTCAAACTGATTCCACAAACGTAGCAAACCGCTCTCAGTTTTGTAGCGCAGACACAGGGGTTGTCAACTCAGCACTCAAACCCTTCTCGAAACGTCTGATCCGTTCATCATCTATTGCCGCCATGTGAGGACAGAACCTCAACAGATCCATAAACTTGGCTTCATACTCGGTGATGTTCATCGTTCCTTGCCGCAACTTCTCAAACTGACTGATCTTCTCATCCAGGTACGTCTTCAGAAAGTATCTGGTGATGAACTCGCGCCGAAACACTTCCCAACAGATCACCTCACCAGGCCGTTTCTCTTCCTCGATGGTCCACCAGTGACCAGCACTACCCTTCAAAAGGTAAACATCATGCTTTACTTTGTCTGCTTCGGGGATGTCGAGGATCCGGAAAGCCTTTTCAAGACTTGTCAGCCACAGATCTGCATCCGCTGGATCAGCCGTTCTAGCATAATCCGAAGCTCCGACTCGGCGAAGCCGCTCAAAGGTCTTCCCAATACCCGATGCTTCTCCATGGGGAACCTGTGCTCGCGGAGGAGGCACTGGTAATCGCTCAACCATGAGATTCATCGTAGCCATTAACTGCCCCATAAGCTGTTGGTAGGCAGGGTGTTCAAGTATGGTTGGGTCTGGTTGGGGGACCTCAGGCACCCGATCTTCATGTGCCCATCCATCTGCTCCATCAACCGATGCAGCATCACTATGCTCAGGAGCATGTTCTTCATGGTTTCCAGACATCTTGGCTTTTCTTCCGCTGAGGGCAGAAGGTGTTGTAAGATAACCTGGAAAACTCATAAGAACAGACTCAGCCTAATCCTAGATCCATGTAGACTCAGCGAACCTAGAGATCTGATACCAAGCTTGTGGCAACACATCCCATTATCACACAGATAACGAGGTGTTACGCGAAAACGTGCAGAAAACACCATAACCACAGATTATCGAAAACACAGGTTAATTAAAACGATTGCGGAAAACTGATAAACTGTGAAACTATTACTTTCCAGTCCTCATCCTGCACAGAAACATGTACATACACAAGATCTGACATGTGTCCACAGCTCAGGAACAGCTGTCCATCCATCACATGAGTTCACCACCTGTTCATATATACATAAAGGCCCACATCCGGCCAACAACAGGATATACAGATATCAACGAACGATCTTCGTGAAACATCGTCAAAACACTGCCAAGGACCTGAGAGTACAGGGATGACTCTAGACTCTAGCACAAAACATCCAAAACATCAGCATATCCAACGCTTGCCTTCTACTGTTCCTCAAGCTGCTCGTCTGCAACACCACAACCACGACCACGTCTACCTCGACCACCTAAAAAGGGTGAAAACCAGCGGGGTGAGACAATTGAACAATTGTCCCAGCAGGAAACATAGCTCCCCACCGCAACTATAGAACCTCAGCAAGATAAACCATAACAGCAATTATAACGTGAGCAGATATATCGGAAGCAGTTATATATATACATAGCAAGATCATTCTTACCGGCAAGCATACCAGCTGTTCTAAAACTTATAACCAGATGTCTTTCACAAGAACATGATTATCAAGATAAGGTATATCAACATGTAACAGGATTATTAGAACGGAATATAATGTCACATAACCTGATTATCAAGATAAGACAGATTGCCACATAACCTGCAAGGTATAACAAACAAGGCCTCAACCAATGTTTCGTGTTTGATTTGATCAGTAAATATTAAACGGCTGTATTACATTTTATTATGCCCTGAGGATTTGAACTGTACCGTTCAAATCCAACCTTCGGTTACGAAACCCAAGCCGGTGCCATACGAGGTCAATGGAAGAGCTGGACTCCACGACCTCCCACCTCATGGTCAGTACATGAGTACAACACAAGCAGGACCGCAATCACAGGCTGAAGTGGTCTAAGCCACAGGGTTAGCTCCATAGGCTACCCATTCTCTAGCCCGCCTTGGTACAGGTCACGGTGCTAGTAAAACTGAGCCACGGGCCTGTTCACCGTGCTCTGAGCCATGAACGCATTCATGCTTCCACACATCACATATCCTGAGCCATGGGCCTGTTCACCATGCTCTACATACATATCTGAGTCTGTAACCGAAGTTACACTCTTACCTCCTCATTTTCAGGCTAGGAGCAACCTACACATATTCAACAATATGTGCTTCCAGGTTAACCCGTAGGAAAACCTGTTTCACCATCACCAAGTCCTGACGATGATGGATCTATGGCCAGGGAAAACTACATGATATATTTCACTGTGATTAATTAGTATCTTTTAGATGGATTGCAAGATTCAACCAAGTTGTATAACATGCAAGATATAACAGAAAGTAAAGAACATTATATTATGATCTAATCACATCAACCTGATCCATCTTAAGGATCCAACATCACATGTTACCACTTGGACTCTTGCCAACCATCCAGATCCATCTCAAGGATCATCACATACCGCAGGGTCTCAACCCTTCATCATGCACTGTCACTGCCTCTCAAGGCTCACCTCATCATCATGGGACAAACACATCACATACATAATCTTATAGAGAAATTATCAAGGTAATGTTACTCATCACATATGTCACATAGCCCTTTCATGGCTACCCATCACCTGCATGGTTAGGATGCACACTAACCATAGATTCCACATCATGAAATATCATTCAAGATAATCTACTTATCAATATGACACTTATTTGGTAACCAAGTATGTTAAGTACATCATTAACAAACCATACCGATGCTTACCCTCAATCTCAGGATCATACAAGCAATCAAGGTATATAGGAAACAGATTGAGTATACAGAATCAACACTATTATTAACAAGGTCATTACTATGCCATCAACTATTGTCATCTGTATCATGAAGCAACCTTTAACATAACTATCACTTAACATCATTATTACCAACATTATGGTCATTAAACAAACTACTAGAGTAGTTATCATCATTCTCATCAACAATTAAAAGTCCTAACCCACCTTGGTATAGGTCACGACACTAGTGAAACTAATCTACAGCCCGCAGTCGCACTCCTGCTAGGGTATGGCCTGCAACCAATCTTGTGAAACCTCATAATCATCAAATCACTGAGCTACGACCCACAACCGCGCTCCTATCAGGGTATGGAGTACAACCAATCCTGTGATGCATATACTCATTAGTATATTACTCTAAGCCTTCACTAGGGAAAGCTTGTTTCACCATCCAACAAGTGCTTATACTAAGATGGATCTATGGCACAGGGCAAAACTACATGATTAAGTTCCACTTGATTAGTTAAGTCAATTAAGTGTCTTGTAGCATCAATCAAGTTACAATATATAATGTCATAACAAACTATACAAGGATAAGGGCATAGTACACCTCAGAAAATATAAATGTATAGGGTGTGAATTACTTGTCACATTATCATTACATGATGCTTGTATCATTTCCATTCACCACATCATCAATGCCAGTATCACATAATATGGGATATCAATCCCTCAAATCATCATTCTTGTATCACAAGTGTTTTCAATATGCCTCTTGAAGGCTCATTCAACATGTATCATGTTTAATCACCATAGCATATACTAGCTATGATTATCAATCTCATATCGCCTTCATGGGTAAAAGTTCATAAACAAGAGAGATAACCACATAACATCATGGCCATTCTAGGAGAGAGAAATAAGCAAGTCTCATTGCACATTAATAGGGTTAGGGTTTCTTCTTATTCAATTAGGGTTTACAAAGTTAGATTCACCCATAAACCCTAGATTCACCCCCTCCCATCATCTTGGAGTATATTAGGATTAAGGAACATCATTAGGGTTGATGAGATATTATTCCAATCAGAACTATACATGGCCTCTGCATCACACATACAAGAGTATCATTAAGTGTCCACACATACCTCTCAACCACATACCATCACCTTGTGTTGACCACTTAACAACTAGGTCACGACCACCCAACCTGGTCCATGTCACAACCATGATACCTATGGTGTCATGACCACTCATGCCAATAGGTCGCGAGCTCTTCCACCCAGACCATGTTGCGCCTGTGACATCTAGGGTTATGGTTCTAACCTTCTGCAAACTCTCATCTTAGAAGTGTTTTGACCTCAAGACTGTTTTGACCATAACTAGCAACATGTCACAACCCAATACCACCTGGTCCCGACCTCCCACTAGGGTATGCCTCGACCATAGCTAGCAACATGTCACGACCCAAGACCACATGGTCATGAACTCCCACTAGGGTTTGTCTCAACCACACTAAGGGATAACATCTCAGTCTCAAATAGAACCAAAAACAAGGATAAAACCATGGTCACCATGAAGAAAGGGCTCAAGAAAACGATCACCAAAAACCCTAAAGCATGGATCATGAAACAACCAAGAAAGAATCTTATCCAAGGAAGAGAAAAACATGGTTAAAGCACCCTACACAGAACCTAAACTCCTCATAACATCTATATACTCTAACATCATGCATGAGATCAAGACCAAGGTCAAAGGATAGGGGAGAACCTTCATAATGTATCAACCACAAAAACGGGTACATGTCGATTAAGGTTTCTAATTCCTACCAAACCAAGAAAGATATCTCCACAAAACAAGTTCAAGAGGTTAACCTTATCTACTACCATGATAAAGGAGCATTCTATAGAGAGAAGACAGTAGAAAACATGCATAAAATAGTGAAATAATAGAGTAGGTTAAGTGTTATATAGCCCACCTTAAGAAGATCACCACCAAGGATTCCAAGCTCCAAGATCAAGAGCTGCAAGCACACGATCCAAGGGTTGAAGAAGCTCCACCAAAAGCTCCACTCTCAACCACAAGACCACCACAAGAAGGAGAAGATGCCAAGGTCAATGATCATCCAAGAAAAGAGATCCAAAAAGATCTAGGCCGAGCCAAAAGAGAAAGGGAGAAAGAGAGAAGAAACCCTCCTATCACTTGGGTCTACCTTGTCAAAACATGGTCTATGACCCTTGTAATGAGGAGTTTCTCTCTAGAAACGACAACCATGGAGGAACCATGGTCTAGGGCCAATAAAAGAGAGGAAGGTGAAGGTAGGATATCAAAAGAAATCTCATAAATAAATATAAACACTTACCAAGGTTGAAGATGAGATATGGTTGCTACAAACACCACATGTAAGAAGAGAGTGGGTCACCAAGCTCCAAGGATGGATCTTCATACTCCACCAAGCCCCAAGAACAAGAAAAATAGAAGGAAAAAGATGGAGGGCCAAAAGGGTTACAAACATGAAGAGATATGGGGTTATATAGGTGGAAGATGAGAGAGAAGAGAAAAAGATGAGGTGTCAACACTTCAAAGAACCAAGGGACACTTGTGCACTCAAAGGACCAACATGCAACCACATGCTACCACATGCAACCACCTTAACCATGCATGAAAGACATGGTGATACACTCTAGGTTGGGTCTCGACCACCTTGGTCATCCATATGGTCACGTTTGTGACCCTCCCATGGTGAACCATCCATGGTCGTGATATACACTCCACCATCAACACAAGGTGGAGACAAGGAATCACTTCATACCCTAATTCTTGACATCCTATAAGAGGGCAATCATCTCGACGCAAGACCACCCAAGACCACCTTTGTCGTGACCCCACCTTCTAGAGTGGGTGTCTCGACCATGACACCCTCCAAACTAACCCTAGGTCACGACCTAGGTTAAGACAACACACCATATACACATAGGTCGAGAGACTCAACACTCATAGAAACCCTAATCACCACTAAGGGAGAAACTCCTCAAACAAGGCCCAAACAAGGTGCTCACTTCTGTATCTCTCCTCTAGATGATGTCAAGAAAGAGAAGGAACACTCTAGAGGTGAAAAATTGCACATTAACCCCTGCTTTGGGTAAATTACAATTTGCACTAAAACTAGCACATAAAGCACAAACAACATCCACAAGCTCAAACTTGCAACTTAAGCTTTCCTCCAAGCTCTGATTACATATCAAAATATTAGAGCAAGGTTCTAAGAACATGATTAGGCCAAATCAAATGGGATTACTGCAAAACTCAGGTCATGGGTCTTACAAGCCATAAACCCCTAACAAGGATTTTCCCTGAAATCCTAAGAGAAAAGAGAGGGGTACTTCCTCCTCATATCTTCCTCAAGCTCCCACGTGGCTTCCTAAACACTACAGTGATGCCACAGAATGTTCAAAAGAACTTTTTCTTTCTTCTTTAGCTTCTTCACTCTCCTGTCAAAGATCAACACTAGACCTTCCACATAGGACATATCCTCATCAAGATCTACCTCCACTGGTTGTAACTCTGACTCTGTATTGGGATGGCACTTCCACAACATACCTATATGAAACCCTGGATGTAACCTGTGCAACTCAGGTGGAAACTCCAACTTGAAGGGCACCTTCCCAACATGTTCCACCACAAGGTACGATCCCATAAACCTAGGAGCCAACTTACCCTTCTCCCCAAACCTTAGAACACCTTTCCAAGGAGAGACCTTAAGGTACACTTTGTCTCCCACTTGGAACTCCTACTGTCTATGGAGATTATTTGCATATGAATTCTCCCTATCCTATGTTGCTTTCAACTACTATTGAAAAGATATACTTCATGTTCTTATGATCCATGAAGATCTTACACTCTACGCCATAAAGGTATTGTCTCCAGGTCTTCAAGGCATGAACCATAGAAACTAACTCCAGGTTGTGGGTCGAGTAGTTCTCTTCGTGTTTCTTAAGCTGTCGAGAAGCAAAAGAAACTACATTCATTTTCTGCATCATCACACAACACAAATCATTCCTAGACGGATCACAGAAGATGATGTATCCTTTTCCTTGCTCAGGTAAGACCAAAATTGGTGCACCTGTCAACTTCTCCTTCAAAGTCTGAAAAGCACACTACCATCTATCAACCTAGAAAAATGACACAACCTCCTTGTCAACTTAGTCAGAAGTAGAGCTATAGCACTAAAGTTCTTAATGAACCTCCTGTAATAGACTTCCAGACCCAAAAATATGCACAATTCTGTCAGTGTCTTTGGTTGCTCCCACTTTGTCATAGACTCAACCTTTTTGGAATCCACACAAACTCCCTTAGCATAGATAACATGCCCCAAAAATGCCACCTCCTTCAGCCATAACTCGCACTTGCTAAAATTAATGCAAAATTGATGTTTTCCTCAACAAGATCAATGTCTAACGAATATGTTGTTCTTGTTGTTGGCTATTACGACTGTATATCAGGATGTCATCTACGAAGACCACCAAAAACTGATCAAGAAATGGCCAAAACACTCTATTCATCAAGTTCGTGAATGCTTTCAGTGCATTGGTTAGCCCAAATGACATAACCACAAACTCGTAGTGACCATACCTCATCCTAAAAGCTAACTTAGGTATGTCATCCTCCTTTATCCTCAACTTGTGATATATTGACCTCAGTCTACCTTCGATAAAACTATCACGCCACACAACTGATTAAATAGATCCTCTATCCTTGGAAAGGGATATTTGTTCTTTATTGTCACCTTGTTCAACTGTCTATAGTCTATACACAACCTCATGGACCCGTCTTTCTTCTTCACAAACAACACTGGGGCACCCCATGACAACGTACTCAAACTGATAAAATCTTTTTCAAGAAGCTCTTTTAACTGTCTCTTCAACTCTGCCATCTCAGCTGGAGCCATCCTATAAGGTGTCTGAGCTATTGGTTGTTCCTAGAACTAGATTGATCTCAAAATCAATCTCTTGGGGCAGGGAAACACCTAGAAACCCCTTTAGAAACACATACTTAAACTCTCTAACAACTGGCACCTCCTTAATACTTGGACTCCTCACCTTAGTATTCAACACATGTGCCAAGAACGCCTCACAACCCTACCTTAACAGATTCTTCACCACCATCACTGACGCTAGACACATCAGAAGAATCATCCTATCTCCTTAGAAGTTCTACGTCTTATCACCATCTACAAATTTGCCTGCTTGGAACCACAATCCAAGACCATTCCATACTTGTCCAGGGTGTCCTTCTAAGGATTACATTGAATCCATTCATATAAAGTGGTATGAGATCCACTTGAATGTTGTGCCTTAAGAAAGAAAGGATACATGAAGGACACACCTCCTACAACACTACATAACCAACTAATGAGGTTTCTAACAACAAAGTATCTCTCCTATGACTAACATGAAAAATACAACTACCAAGAACTTCAGGAGAGATAAAAGAGTGTGTTGTGCATGGGTCAACCAAAAATATACGAAGTAAGAAGAAGACAAATAAAAATGAAATAAATCCATCTGAACTATCAACACTCGTGGGGTGACCACCGCCTCTGGCTAACTCATGGAGTATAATCTAGTGGTTTCCTACTATCGCCCCCGTCCTCTTCTTCCCTATGCAGATGATATGGCATTCAATGCTTGGCCATGTCCTCATCCTCCTACACCATAGAACTGCTATCTCTATGAGCCCAGATGGCTCTACCTCAGTTGTTGGGTTACCTCATCATCTCTCACTGGGTACTCATGCCTCATATGTCCTACATGTCCACACTTGTGGCAAGCTCTGGTCTCAAGTTGTGGCCTAGGTGGCCCCATCAGTGACACTAATGTCATTTTGTAAGCTCCAGTAGGTGGAAAGCTACGACCTCTGCCTTCACTCAGTGACCACTGCATCTGTGCACTGAACCTCTACGGTGCTGTAAGTGCAGAAAACCTTGGCTTCTTAAATCCTCCTGGTGACTGTCCTTGGAACTACGCATGCCTCTTCTTGGCACTTGCCTCTTGCTTCTCTATCACATATCTGTCTATCCTCCGAACAAAGCAGCCACTATGGTAGACAACTCATTGTTAAACCCCTTCTCAAAACACTGGATCCTCTCATCATCTGTAGTAGCCATGTGAGGGAAGAACCGAAGAAGCTCCATAAACTTAGCCTGGTACTCATTTATCGTCATGGATCATTGCCTGATCTGTTCAAATTGGGACATCTTCTTGTCAAGATATGTCCATGGGAAGTACTGATTGACAAATTCATGTCAGAACTCTTCCCAACCTACCTCAGCACCAGGCCTCTTCTCCTCTTCTATGGCCCACCAATGGTTGAGAAGGTACACTGCATGCTTTACCTTATCAGCCTCTTTGATGCTAAGGATATTGAAGGCTTTCTCAAGCTCTCTTAGCCACAAATCCACATGTTTTGAATCAACGGTCACAACATACTCTACTTCCCCAACATGCAAATCCACTCAAAAGTATAGTTACAAATATGATAAGAAAATTCAACTAATGATATCAGCAAAGTAATTATTATCATTTGACAGTTCAAAAAGAATATGAATAACATGTATATCTTCTACCAACTAAGCATTACAAGAGAAAAGTGGTATGATTCTTCTCAAGGCCACACAATAACAAACTAAAGGTGGCTAGATGCAACCCTAAGGGAAAACACATGGATCTCTCAAAATTTGTATAAGGACCTAGTCCAATGCACATGATCAACGAATCACATGTACATGCAAGTGCACAGGATTGTGTTGTAGTATAGGCTAGTGGTAAGATTAGGGTCGATCCTTAGGGAGAGAGGGGGCACTAGAGCTAGGTTTGTGTTTGCTATGTTCCTAAAATAAAATCTAGGGTTTGAGGGTTTAAAGATGGGTTTGGTTTGATTACACCATGGTTGCAAGCAAGATAGAGAAAGAAAGAAACTATGTTAACAAAAGTCCTTTGATTACTCTAAGCAAGTTAAGGCTATCAAACTAAGCAAGACAAGCAATTAGGCTAAAACAAGGAGTTAGACTACAGTAGCAAGCTAAGTTACCAACTAAGGTCCAAGCTAAGAAATTAGACAAGCAAGAGCCCAATTTATCACTAATTAGACAAATTAACACAAGAAATCTCAAAGAAGCCCTAACTATTTGAGCAAGAACTAACTATCTAGAACTAGGAAATTAGCTAAGAATTAACAAAGGCAATTGACTACACTAGCATTAACAAGCTAAGAAGGAAAAGTGGGTTTTAAACAATATGATGAGTAGGTGGGACGTTTGTGAATGTAACTTGATATTAGTTTGGGGGAGGGTCAACATAGCATGCAAATCTCACATTTCAAACTAGATTACCAAACCAAATAACAAGGCAAGCGCTGTTAGAATATACCCTATACTACTAGTTGGTGAACTAGGGCTAGGTGTAATTCTAATAGGACTCAACAAGTCTAGGTTTCTAGGGTAAGTGGTATTAGGGAAATTGAGACCCAAGGGTAGGAGTGTGAGTAGAGATGAGGGTATTTCACCTCATGTTACTTTCCATATAGCCTTTAGTAAGCTCTAGGAAATTGCACCAATCACACTTACACTATCTACTTAGATCTCACACTCATCTGTAGAAGAAGGGAGATGTATGTAGGAATAAAGGGGGCTATCTAGGGATCCACTAATTGGACCTAGGAGCCATTCCTAAATTGCCACATACATTCCAATTTCCCCTAGAATCTAAGTGTCATCAAGTATCACAAAACAAGCAATTTATGTTTAAAAGTACAACAACGTGCAAGATAATGAGAAATGAGATATAAGCAAGAGGCATTCATCATAGAATGATATTATGTTCATTACAAGTTATTTTCCCCCAACATGGTATCAAAGTCACATTTTAACCCCAAACAGCCCACCACTAGGGGCTTAGCTAGACATGTTCAAAGAAAAGATAAAAGAAATGAGAAGAAGGGGATAGGACTGCATGGAGCTCGAAGTAGCTTCTTCTTCTTCACCTCCTAGCTGCTGTAGAATGACCTCTCTCCTCCAAGGTGGATGAAGGGCATGAAAAATAAAGGGGATTATGGTAGAAAACCTAGAA
This sequence comes from Alisma plantago-aquatica, assembly GCA_963693085.1. Lineage (NCBI taxonomy): Eukaryota > Viridiplantae > Streptophyta > Magnoliopsida > Alismatales > Alismataceae > Alisma > Alisma plantago-aquatica. Next base: position 1,464,257,107 of record OY856412.1, read on the forward strand.
AACTAGGTTTCTATGGTGGAAATGAGGTGAAAATGGTGGATAGATGGCTTGAATGCAAGGAAGGAGGCAATGAATGCTCTAGAGTAGGCGTAGGTGAGTAATGACAGCTAACCTAGTATTGTGGCCGCCACCCATGTATATATAGGTGGTGGTAGAAGCACTAGGGTAAGTAGGGGCATTGTTGGAAAAATAGTGTAGAAAATTTTAATGTTTAGGTGGTAGTACAGTCATGTTGGGCAGCATGGCCGTGGTGGGTGAGTGTTGGAACAACCGTGGTGGTAGGGAATGGTCATTCTAAGAAATGGAAAATGTCAGAGGAATTTTGGTGAAATGGAGGCTGGTAGAACGGCCATGTTGGGCATCACGACCGTGGTGAGGGCTAGGTAGAATGGTCGTACTAGTTAACACGGTCGTGGTGGGGGAGGTAAAGTGGAGGTTGTTTTGGGTAGCATGCCCATTCTCTTCTTTGGAAGCACGACTGTGCTGGCTGGCACGACTATTTAGGGTCTTCTCAACACGACCGTGTTGGGTTGCATGGCCATTCTGGTCAAGTTGATGTAGCTTGCCATTTTTGTGTTTGACTCTATGATTCTGGCATTGTTCAGCACTGCAGTTCCTTGGCACCACGGCTGTGTTGGGGTCTTCAGTGGAAAATTTTCTTTGAAACTCCATGATCAATAGACTTCTTTTCTTGATGTCAACCCTTAGCCATTAGGGGTAGGTTGAGGGAGCTTTGGGGTCTTCTTTGGACCCCTCTATGAGTGTAGGAATCTTAGAACTCCTTCCTTATCTCTCATCCATCCAAAGCATGGTCCAAGTACCTAAAAAGTATGCAAAGAATGTCCATAAGTGCATTTGACAATAATATGCATATTGGGGAATCTAACTTGCATTCTACTATGTTTAGATGTGATTGAGATACAAAAAGAAACAAGATGAATTCCTAAAATAGGGCTGCATCACCACCCCAAACTTAAAACATACTTGTCCTCAAGTATGCTCCAACTCAATCTCTCTCTTCAGTTTTCTTTTAATAAACAAGAATGATAAATGCATTGCAAAAAATGATTATTGACTAAATGGTCTTAAAAGTGACTAAGTGAATGTGTTCCACTTCTATCCTCTCCACTTTCACAAACCAATCATGAAAAGAACACTGAGCATACAAACTTCAAATATAGAGCATAGAAAACATGCACTTTCCATATGCCGGTCATGTAATTCTGGGTAAACCGTTTCATGTTGGCGTTAATCAATGATGATTAGGAGTGTTGTTTCAGTTTCATACATTCAATCTTTTTTTTGGTGAACCCAGCGTGTTACTCTATTATATTGCAAAAAAAGATATTTACACAGCCAAAGGGAAGGTTCCAAGAAGGGATAAAAAATGAAAGAAAACAAAACTATACAAGTAACCACTAAGGTAGCTATTAACTGAAGATCTTCACATCAATCCAAGCTATACTCCAAATATCTTCAGCTGACTTCACTGGACCACCAAAATGACAAAAATTCCTGTGAAACCATATATTGTAGATCACAAAGAAGGCCATTATCTTCCTCTCTCCTTTTAAGCTTAGGAGATCACGAAAGAAATTAGGCATAATACACAACTGAACAACAAACTTTTCCCAAACAAGATGAATAAACCGACAGCTGAAGAATAGGTGCTCAGTAATTTCCTCTTATTCCTTGCATAGAACGCATCTAGAGGAAAGAGAGTAGCCAACTCTTTTCAGATATTCAAGGGTGGCAATTTTATTCAAGAAGCATTTCAAGAGAAGAATAGACATCTTTTTAGGTTGTTTCCCCTTCCAAACCCAGCTCGCCCAGTCCACATTAGGATGTTTGACTCTAACAACATTCCAACCATCTCTTAAACTGAAAGAGACTATCTTTGTGTTTGATATGGTCATCACAGCTGCTAGGCTTCTTGATACTATCCAGATGCATCTGAACTAAATGCCCAACCCTGATGTCTGGACATTTCCACGCACCATTATTAGCACATACGCTCGGCTTACAGTTCATACCTTCACCCAGTCTTAAGACAAGATGATTATCACATACCTCAAGAAGAGATTTTTTGCAAGGTAACCAGGGATCCTTCCAAAGAAGGAACTTGTCTCCATTACCAGCACAAAAACTGACATTTGCTTTCAGCCTTCCTCTTATTCCCAAAAGCCTTCTCCACATCCATGAAGCATTAGCTTTGGGAATGGAAGACCACAAAGAGTCCTCTCTTATGTACTTTTCATGTAACCACTTGACCCAAAGTGACTCCTTTTTATTTGCAATATCCCACAGGTTTTTAAGAAGCCCAAACTTCGACCAATCTTCCACCTTCCTAATACCAAGACCTCCTTCACTTTTGGGTTTGTAGATCATATCCCAAGGTAATGTGTGCATGTGCTTTTGGTTCTCCATATCCCTCCACATAAAGTCTCTCATAAATTTTTCAATATCTAGAATAACGGACTTAGGTAAAGGAAATGCAGAGGACCAAAACATATGATAGGTTGACAGAGTCGATATGACTAACTCCACTCTCCCTGTAGTGGACAAAAGATTACCCTTCCACGCGTCAAGATTCTTCTTTATTTTATCCAAAATAGGAGCACACATTGGCATGGTGAGTCTACCTGTAAAAAGAGGCAACCCCAAATATCTCACAGGCAAAGAAGCAACTTCAATATTCAGGATATTAGAAATTTCATCAGCCAACTCAACAACATTCTTACTGAGAAAAACGTGGCTTTTGAGATTATTTAGATGAATACCTGAAACCAGACCAAAGATCTTGAAAATATAGCTCCACACATTAGCATTTGAGGCATCAGCTTTAGAGAACATCAGGAGATCATCAACAAAGATGACATGAGAGATACTAAAACTACTAGAAGCCATCACTAGATTAATAGTCCCATTCTTGACATAGGCATTAACAATAGAAGAAAAACCTTGCATAGCTATCACAAATAAGTAAGGGGCTAAGCGGTCCCCCTGCCTCACTCCATTTGAAGCATTGAATCTATTAGAGGGGGAGCCATTGATAACAACTTGAAATGAGGCAGATTCAAAAGATACTTGAATCCATCTCAACCAACACATAGGGAAACCCATCCTTTGCATGAGGAAAAGAATTTAATCTCTCCTTACAGTGTCTTAATCCTTAGAAAGATCAGATTTAACACATGAAAGGGGTTGGCTTGAGGAACTTGTAAAATTACTAAGCAATTCATTTGCTAAAAGGACGACATCACCAATATTCCTACGTTTGATGAAGGCCACCTGGTTTTTGTCAATCAAAGAAGGACAGACTTCACTTAAACGATTGACTAAAATCTTTGTTATGATTTTAAAGGTCACATTGCAGAGAGAAATGGGTCGAAAGTCTTTCAACTTAGTAGCACCAGGCACCTTGGGAATGAGGGTGATGAAAGACTTGTTGCATTCCTTCAACAGTTTACCAGACTAAAAAACAAAGAATAGAAACTTCATCTCCAATCAACGACCAATAAGACTTAAAGAACATGCCATTAAAACCATCGGGACCTGGCACTTTATCCACATCCAAATTACTAATAATCATATCAATTTCTTTCCTTGTAACTTTACTTCTGAGTAAATCAAATTAGGTAACAGTAAGACAGGGAAGATTCCATTCCTCCTTCCAAGACACATAATCAGTATTGTCGAATTATAGAGAGAGTTATAGTAGCCAACGACCTGTTTAGAGATAGTAGCCGGTTCAACAAAAGCTTTGTTATCATCATCATGAAGGACATACATATTTTTATAGATTCTCCTCGTTTTAAGCGAAGCATAAAAGAAGGAAGAATTTCTGTCACCTTCCTTAAGCCACAGAACCCTTGATTTCTACCTAAGAAATGACTCTTCTTTAATAATAGCTTTATTAACATCCTCTCTGGCCTGAGTAATAGCTTTATGAATACCAACATCATCTGGACACATCCTCAATTGAACAAGAAGATCAACCAATTTAACTTCATATTCTTTAACCTTGGAGGTGTAATTGCCAACATTGTTTCTATTCCAATTTATAAGAGCTTCCCTTACAGCCTGGAGTTTCCGATACACCCTAAACATAGGGGCACCAATAGGCTGAACACTTAACCAAGCTTTTTTGACAACATCATTGACGTCAGTTTTCCTCACCCAGGCATTGATAAAACGAAAAGGACTACCTCTTTTCTTAGAAATATGGAGATAAACAGCAAGAAAACAATGGTCACTGACAGAGTTATGAATAAATGCACTCCAGAGAGAAGGAAATAATCCCAGAAGATCCAAGTTATATAAAAATCTATCGATCTTCAAATAGGTGCTAATACCATGCCTACTGTGACTATCCCAAGTAAAGAAAGGTCCCTTGGCATTAACCTCCATCAGACTAGTGACTTCTAACGATTGGTTAAACTCCTCCATGCTTTTTTTTGAAGGTGGTTGTTTCCCAATCCTTTCATTACTGAACCTGACTGCATTAAAGTCTCCCAAAACACACAAAGTATCAGCAATAGTCAAACTAATAGAATTTAGAGAGTTCCAGCACACATTTCTATCAGCATCTCCATTTGCACCATACACAGCTGAGAGAAAGAAACTTATCCCAACACTATTATTAGCAACTTCACAGTGTATCAGTTGTTCGTTATCTAAAATTTTGTTGATACTAATTAGAGGGTCCCTCCAGAGAATGATAATACGTGTATATGAATAAAAGTCAGCATTCAACACATAGCTAGCACCATACCAGATAGAATTAACCATTGAATTAACATCCACCTTATTAGTTTTGGATTCCATAATGTGATATATATCCTATTTATTTCTATCTATCTCCTTATGGATGTGAGAGATCTTGTTGTGACTACCTCTCACATTCCAAGAAATTATTGAAAGGGGTTTATCCATTAGGCAACATATCAGGAGGAGCAAGAACACTGCCATCAGACTGATCACCCTCATTAAAATTTGCAAGAAGCGAGAACTTATTAGGTGACATAAGAATATTTTTAACCCCAGATATTGGATAAGGTGCTACTCTTGGAGGAGACTTTGATTTTCTCTTATGTATTTCCCATTCTGGAGAAGGAGGAGGAGTAACTTGGATCACAGGAGAATTTTCTTTCAACCTATTAATCTCAATAGGAGCTGTTATGACAACAAATATATCTCCATCCGCCCCCTTTGTGTTCTGACTGTCCTGAGTTGCATTCCCACTACTGATAATCTCAACAATATCAATGAAAATGTCCACTTCTTCTTCAGTATTCTCTGTATCTTTAGCTTTAGGCAACCACACATGTTTCTCTAACTTCTTGCCTTCATTGGGACCAATTTTCTTTTTATTCTTCATGTTGCACAGTCCAGATTCATGCCCATACATTCCACATTCTAAACATTTCACCAACACCCATTCATATTAAAAAAGGATCTTATCTACCCGTCCATCGTCACTTTGGATATCTAGTTCCTTAGGAAAGGAGAAGTCATACGGAATTAAGACCTGAAGTCTTGCAAACTCCAGTCTCATGAACTCTGCAGTCAATTTATCCGCCCTTAGTGGTTTCCCCAAGAACAATCCAATATAAGCGAACATCTCGTCATCCCAGAGTTCTAATGGTAAGTCACGTATCTTCACCTAGATAGGAAGTTCCGACAGCTTTAATTTCTCCATGGTTCTCCGTGCTCCCACTTATTAATCAACATTGGCCTTCCCGCAATGAACCATGGACCTCCATCCAGTACCATCTATAGATCATCATCATTAGAGAACATTTGAATGAATTATCCCTTCCCTCTAGACCTGATTTCAAGAGAACCTTTCACATTCTAGATGTGAGCAAGGTATTTGACCAAAGATAGTGTAAGGACCCTGACCCGCGTTTAGGGTTTACCCTGTTTGTTTTGCTTGATCTTGGTGCTTTGGTGCCTGCTAATCACCTTTAGTGGTGATTAGGGTTTGGTTGTGCTTTGTTGAGAGTTCGAGGGGCTACTTGCAAATAACCCAAGTTTAGGGTTTTGTGGGCAAGTTTGCCATCTTGTGAGATGTTTTCCCTCTTTGCTTCCTCTAGGGTTGAGAGGAAGGCTTGGGCTTGTTGTTTGAGTCCTTTGGGCCTGAGTTGAGCTTGTTTTGGGCCTTGGAGTTCCTTGTTTGGGCTTTCTTGAGCCTTGTGTCGCCCAAGGAGTAGTGTGTGTCGCCCTAGGTTGGTTTGTGTTGACCTAGAGGTGGTGTGTCGCCCAGTAGAGCTGCTAGTTGTGTCGCCCATGTTGCTTGGTCCAGCTTTGACCATGTTTGGTGGACACTTGGTTTGCATCTTGGACAAGTGTCTCTTGGCTTGCTAGTGTGTTGGCTTGAACCCTAGGACATGTGTCCCTTGGGTGGACGACACATAGCATGGTTGTACCTTGGTTTCTCCTCCCTTCCCTCCTATATAGGTAGCTCTTCTCCTTGCCTTAGTCTCCTTTGGTCCTTTGGTCTCCCCTCCACCCTTGGTGCACGATATCCCTCTCCATCTTGCTGTGTTGGCCGATACACTTCCTTGGAGCTGAAGTGGTGGCCGATACACCTTCCTGGAGCAACCTGGTGGACGATAGCTTTGGACCCTGAAGTGCTTTGGAGCTTTGGTGGCCGACAACCTTGGAGCTCAAAGTGCATCTTCTTCCTTGGAGCTTAAGGCGGGTTGCATAGCTTCTAACCCTAACTCCTTTACTTCTTGCTTGATCTTATGCATGTAGTAGTTTAGCTTAGCTTAGATCCTTACTTTTGTACCTTGATAAGTGTACCTTAGTGGCCGATATCCCTCTCTTGGGTTTAGGGTTCCTTGTATACCTTGCTTTTTAGGGTTTGTGCTCCCTTGTGTTGGAGGTTGAAGATGACCTCGGGTTGGGCGATATCCCTTCCTTGTGGGTGTGTTGGGCGACACACTTGCCCTTAAGTTGAACGATATGATGCTTTAGGGTTGGAGTTCCTTGAGTTGGAGGTCGATAGGTTGACCTAGCTTGAGTGTTGGCCGACATGGTGACCATGTTGGGCGACATGGTGCTCTTTTTGGTGGCTGACATTGCACCTTGATGGGCGATGGAGTGAGCTAAGGTCTGGTTGGCCGATATGATGGGATACATAGTGATGTCCCTTGTGTTTTGGTTAATGCTCTTGGTGTTGGGCAACACCCTTGCTCTCATGTTGCACGACATAGTAGGGTTCTTTGTTGGACGATAGGCTGATGTGCCTTATGGCTGATAGGGTTAGTACCTTGGTGGACGATACCTCTCCCTTGTGTTGGCCGATATCCATGTAGGCCGATAGGGTTAGTAGCATGTTGGACGATACCCTTGCCCATGATGGGCGATAGAGTGAGCTTAGTGTGTTGGCCGATAAGCTTGGTGGGCGTCATGCCTTGAACCCTAATGGCCGACACCATGGTGGGCGATACCCTAAGGGCCGATAGCCATGTTGGGCGATACCCTACCCTATGTGCATGAGTGTGATGGTCGATAGGGTTAGTAGAGTGTGTTGTCCGATATAGTTGATGGCATGTTAGACGATAGGCTTTGTGCCCTAATGGCCGATACCATGGTGGCCGATACCATGTTGGGCGACATGCCTTGGGCCATGATGGCCGATAGGGTTAGTGTGGTGGCCGATACCCATGTTGGGTGATAGGCTATAGATGAGGGTCGTGAGGCTATAGTGAGGGTATGAGTTTCTTTGGTGACGGTCCCTCATGTGATAGAAGTTGATGCTTATACATAAACTAATAAAATGATGGTGGTGTTTGTGATACTATCAATATGTAATATGTTGCCTTGCAAATAATAAGGATGCTAATGATAGTAATGTATCTAATGATAGCCCTCATGTAATAGATGCATGATGTGACATGTTATGCGAGAGAAAATGAACTTTAAGGGGTTTTATTTTGAAATATATCAGAGAAAGGCATACTTGTTATCCCAAAGATTCAAATTTCGAATTTATTTATTCCTTCTCTTTCTCTTTCCCTTTCTCTTTCATTCCCTTTTTACTTATTTAATAAAAAGAAACCAGGATAAGCATATTACCATTATTACACAATTATCTACAACACATTTAAAAATAAAGGAGAAACTTATTTGGAGCCCTTTATTATTTCTCTTTGTATTAAAATCCTCGAAATAAAACTAATTTGGGCAAATTGCATTAAGGATCTTAACAAAATATTATTTAAAGAAAACTACATAAAATGTTTTATTTTACTCTTAAAATTAGGGATGTTACACCAACAAATCCTTTGGCCCAACATATCCCCATGGCAATATTTGATGCATCAATCATGATCTCAAATGGCAAGGAGAAGTTTGGGAGCTGCATGATAGGAGTAGAGACAAGATTGTTCTTCAAGTGGTTGAAAGCTTCAACACACTTGTTGTCAAAGTAGAATTCCACACCTTTTCAAGTAAATGACAAAGTGGCCTTGAAATCTTACTGAAGTTTTTAATGAACAAACTATAGAAACCCACATGCCCTAAGAAGGATCAGACATGTCTTACGGTGGAGGGAATGGTGAGAGTGGAGATCAGGTCCACTTTAGAGACTTTGTGACCCAAAACAATACCATCATGCACCATGAAGTGGATTTTCTCCCAAGATAGTACCAGACGGACCTTGATACACCTCTCAAGAATAGCTGCTAGGTTAAGCAAGAACTCATCAAAGGTCTTACCAAACATAGAAAAATCATCCATAAAGACTTCAAGTAACGAGTCAAGCATATCAGCAAAGATCAATGTTACACATCTTTGAAATGTTGAAGGCACATTGCACAACCCAAATGGCATCCTCTTGTAGGCAAAAATTTCACTTGGACAAGTGAACGTCGTCTTCTCTTGATTGGATGGATTAATAGTTATTTGGAAGTAACCCGAGTACCCATCAAGAAAGCAATATAAAAATTTCACTTGGGCAAGTGAACGTCATCTTCTCTTGATCGGCTGAATTAATAGCTATTTGGAAGTAATCAGAGTACCCATCAAGAAAGCAATAGAATCTATGTCCAGCTAATCTCACCAAAATTAGATCAAGGAATGGATGAGGGTAATAATCTTTCTTGGTGTTTTCATTTAATTTTCTTTAATCCACACACATCTTCCATTTTGATTGTTCTCTCATGAGCATCAATTCCCCATCTTCATTCTCAGTGAATGTGATCCCACCCATCTTGGGAACAACTTGGATGGGACTCACCCATGGACTGTTAGAGATGGGATATATAATCCCAGCATCAAGGAGCTTCACTACCTCTTTGGCTACAACCTCTTTCAAGTTGGGATTCAACCGTCTTTGGATTTGATGTGTTGGTCTAGCATCATCCTCAAGATAGATTCTATGGACACAAATAGATGGGTCAAGACCCCTCAAATTTTCTATAGACCACCTGATGGCTTGAATGTTCTTCTTCAGAACTGCCATCAATGCCTCTTCTTGCTCCGAAGAAAGGATGGAAGAAATGATCACCAGGAGAGTGTCCCTGGAGCCTAAGAAAGCATATTTCAATCCTTTAGGAAGAGACTTGAGCTCAAGAATGGGAGGCTCTTCAAGGGAATTCTTAAATGGTTCAAAAATGGACGAGAGGTCTTCACTTGCAACCACTAAGGTCAGCTCCTCTTCCTCATCCTCATCACAATCATCATCCTCATCATCATCATCAGGAAATTCCACAATAGAATCTAGACCTCTACCTTGTGTGGCAGTTTGGATCCATGTCGGTAGATACTCTTCCACTATCTCATCAAGGCACTTAATCAGATAACAATCCTCTTCTGTAGCACCTATCACCTCATCTTTAGCAGAAGACTTGAAGATATTCAACTGGATCTTCATGTGCATGAAAGTCACATACATGGTACCAGTTCTAACATGAATCACTGTGTCAGCTGTGGACAAGAAGGGTCTCCCCAAGATAATAGGATCTTTCCTCGAGTCTGTTTCCATTTCTAAGACAATAAAATCATCTAGAAAGAATACATAGGTCTCATCATCAAGTCTAACCAACACATTCTCAACAAACCCTCTAGGTGTTTTCATGTATCTATCAACTAACTACAAGGTACAATCAGTAGGACCCAATTGTCCCATTTGTAGCTTAGCAAACACATCATAAGGCATCGATTTATACTATAACCCAAGCCAAGAAGAGCTTGGTTTATGCAATGTGCTCCGATATAGCATGAGATGATTGGGGCACCATGATCTTTCCTCTTTCTTGGTACGATGTGCTGTAGAATTGAGCTCACTTGCTTAGTCAGCTTAACCTTCCTTGGTGTCCTTCTGGTGATCTTCTTCTTGAACATGCATAAGTCTTTCAAGAACTAGGAATAAGACGTAATTTGCTTGATTGCATCAAGAAAGGGAATGTTGACCTTGACCTACTTAAAGGTATCCATGATGTCCTCATTATGTTTCTTCTTCCTTCTTTCGGTTGATGTCTCTTCAAGTGCATCACGGAAAGGAGGGAGTTGTGCTCCTGACTGACTCAAATCAACAATATCATCAAGCAATATCACTAAAATCACAGTATCAACTCTCAGTATCATAGTATCAACTCTCAGTATCACGGTATCATCAGCCTAAATCTCAGTATCAACACCCCTGGTCACATTATAAAACCTATCATCACCGACTGTGCTATCAACAGAAGTATCATGTCACTGCTCCAAGGTCCTACCACTCCTCAAAACTATCACTTCCTTCACATTCTCATGGGTAGTGTAAGAGGAAGCTTGTGGATTTGTCTATGGTTGTCGAGGTGGCCTTGAGTGTAGTGGACTTGGGTTTTGGAGGATAGTTTTTGGTTGGGGATGGGGTTGTTGTTGTGGTTGTTGTGGTGGATGGAGGTGATATTGTGGAGGGGTTTGTTGGTATGAGTGGGGTGGAGGATATTGGTAGTTGTAGGGGGGTTGGTGGGGTGAAGGAGCATATGGATGTGGTGGTCCTTGGTATTGGTGAGGTGGGGCTTCTTGGTCTTGTGGTGGTACATACGCACCTTGAGTAGTGCTCACATAACAACCATCATTGTTTGGGTTGGCATGGGTTGGGATGGGATCCTTCCCTCTTCATGGAGGGCAAGTGAAAGAAAGATTCGGTCAAGCCTTTGCTTAAGGTAGCTAATGTTTTGTCCTTGAGATAACACATCTTTCTTCACTTCATATAGGTTCCTTAGCCTTCCTATGACTTCTTCCTCAAACTTGGAGTTGTACTTGAGTCCTTGGTGTTGCCTTGGCTACCCTTGCCACTCCTCATTTTATTGCTTCAATGAGAAGTTTGGATGATTCCTCCACTCGGGAGTGTAGGTGTTGGACATTGGGCCTTGGTTGTTCAATTTCCAAAGGCATGCAAAGCATGAATTTCTTCTTCCTCAGCTTCAATTCCCATAGTGGATTGACTAGAAGAACTACCATCTTGGTTCTTCATCATATTCATCATATCTACCATCATTTTCATCATGTTTGGGTTGGCTATAGTCTGGGCTGGAACTATGGGAGGAGGTGGAGGGATGTATTTCTGGTAATAATGTTCCCCTTTTGTAGAAGCCCGATAGCGAGAACTCTCAACAAGGTGCTCAAACAAGGGCCATGACTCCTCAAGTAGCTTTCCCATGAAGGTGCCTCCACATGATGAATCAACATTATTTTGCCTCAACTCCACTAGCCCAATGTAGAAAGCTTGAACAAGCTACCACAAGGGTACCTCATGATCAGGGAAGTCATGCAAGAGCTTTTGAAACCTTTCCCACACCTCGTGGAAAGGTTCATTTTCTTTTTTGGAGAAGGCGGTGATACATCTTTGCATTTGGATCAGTTTGGCAATGGGGAAGAACTTCTTGAGAAACTCATTTGTTACCGCATTCACATCACCAACTATGGCTTGGAGATATACCATTCCTTGGCCTTTTCTTTTAGAGAGAATGGGAAAAGTATCCTCCAGATGGAGTCATCGATGGAAGCGGGTGTGTGGAAAGTGGAAAAAGTTTCAAGAAAGGCATCGATATGGTGGTAGGGATTATCATTCTTCATCCCATAGTAACTAGGGAGGAGTCCAAGAAGTGTAGGTGGAATGGATAATTGTTGACCCAAATTATGGTCAACAAGGGTGGCAATGGGGGAGTTATAGTTCCTTGGGCTGAAGTATTCATGGAGGGGGCACTTGGGTTGTGGTTGAGCAGCTCCATGAGTTATTTTAGCTTCACGGTCACCCATATTAGTTTCTAGGTGTTGGTTGTGATGCTTTGGCATCTCCTTCTACCTATCTCGAGGTCATATAACACCAATTTGGTATAGGTAGAAAACGTATGACGCTTGCATAGTTGTCACCTGCACAATACACAAACAAGAAACAAAAACCAAGTTAGAATGACAATATGCAAAAGTGAACAAAGAATAAAGAATAGCAATGGTGAGACCAGTAGGAAAGGCTAAGCTACACTAGCTAGCTAGGCAGAGCAGTAGCTAAGCTACACTAAATTATGGTAGAAAATCTAGAAAACTAGGTTTCTATGGTGGAAATGAGGTGAAAATGGTGAGTGGATGGCTTGAATGCAAGGAAGGAGGCAATGAATGCTCTATCATAGGTGGTGGGGAGTAATGGCATCTAACCTAGTGTTGTGTCTGCCAACCATGTATATATAGGTGGTGGTGGAAGAACTAGGGTAAGTAGGGGCATTTTTGGAAAAATAGTGTAGAAAATGCTAGGGTTTAGGTGGTAGCATGGTCATGCTGGGCAGCACGACCGTGGTGGGTAAGAGTTGGAACGGTTGTGGTGGTACGAAACGGTCATTCTAAGAAATGGAAAATGTCAGTGGAATTTTGGTGAAATGGAGGCTGGTAGCACAGCCGTGTTGGGAAGAACAGTTGTGGCATGGGCTAGGTAGAACGGTCATGTTGGGTAGCATGGCCATGGTGGGGGAGGTAAAGTGGATGTTGTTCTGGGCAGCATGGCTGTGTTGGCTGGCGCAGTCATTTTGGGGTCTTCTCAACACAACCGTGCTGGGTAGCATGGCTGTTCTGGTCAAGTTAATGTAGCTTGCAATTTTGGTGTTTGACTATGTGATTTTGGCATTGTCCAGCATGGCCGTTCCTCAGCACCATGGTCATGTTGGGGTCTTCATTGGCAAATTTGCTTTGAAACTTCATGATCAAAGGACTTCTTTGCTTGATGTTGACCCTTGGAATTAGGGGTAGGTTAAGGGAGATTTGGGGTCTTCTTTGGATCCCTCCATGAGTGGAAGAATCCTAGAACTCCTTCCTTCTCTCTCATCTATCCAAAGCATGGTCCAAGTACTTGAAAAGTATGCAAAGAACGTCCATAAGTGCATTTGACAATAATATGTGTATTGGGGAATTTAACTTGCATTCTACTATGTTTAGATATGATTGAGATACAAAAAGACACAAGATGAAGCCCTAAAATAGGGTTGCATCACAAAGCAAGGCTGCATCCAATGTTTTTGTATTTGATCCTAAGCAAGTATACTACATGGGTGATTATGTATTTTTTATTCCCTGAGGAAATGGGTCATACCACCCAAATCAACCGACCACTACTAAGTCAAAATTGGTGCCATACAAGGTCTATGGAAGAGCTAGAATCCACACCCTCACCAAACCTCATGGTCAATACACGAGTACACAATAGAGACACACCAGTCAACTGCAACCTCTGACATATAGTCAAACAGTGAAAGTCCTAGCCCACCTTGGTACAGGTCACAATACTAGTGAAACTGAGCTACAACCCGCAACCGCACTCCTTCCAGGGTATGGCCCACAACCAATCCTGTGAAACCTCATAATCATCAAATAATTGAGCTACGACCCGCAACCACACTCCTTCTAGGGTATGGACCACAACTAATCATGTGAATGCATATACTCAATAGTATATGACTCCAAGCCTTTACTAGGGAAAGCCTGTTTGATCATCCAACAAGTGCTGACAGTGATATGGATCTATGGCACATGGTAAAACTACATGATTAAGTTCCACTTGATTAGTCAAGTCAATTAAGTGTCTTTTAGCATCAATCAAGTTACAACATATAAAGTCATAACAAACTCTACAAGGATAAGGGCAAAGTACACTTCAGCAAATATAAACATATAGGGTGTGAAATTGTCACACTATCTCCACATGATGCATGTATCATTTCCATTTACCACATCATCAATGCCAAAGTCACATACTATGGGATCTCAATCCCTCAATTCATCATTCTTGTATCCCAAGTGTTTTCAATATGCCTCTTGAAGGATCATTCAACATGTATCATGTTTAATCACCATAGCATGCACTAGCTATGATTATCAAGCTCATATGATCTACATGGGTAGAAGTGCATAAACAAGAGAGATAACCACATAACATCCTGACCATTCTAGGAGAGAGAGAAACAAGCAAGTTTCATTGCACATTATTAGGGTTAGTGTTTCTTCTCATTCGATTAGGGTTTACAAAGTTAGATTCACACATCAACAATAGATTCACCACCTCCCATCATCTTGGAGTATATTAGGATTAAGGAACGTCATTAGGGTTGATTATATATTATTACATTCAGCACTATGCATGGCCTCTACATACAACATACAAGTGTATCATTAAGTGTCCACATATACCTCTCAACCACCTACCATCATCTTGTGTTGACCACTTAACAACTAGTTCGCTACCACCCAACCAGGTCCATGTCATGACAACTCATACCAATAGGTCGCAACCTCTTCCACCCAGACCATTTCATGCCTATGACATATGGGGTTAGGGTCCTAACCTTACAAAAATGTCTCATCTTAGAAGTGTCATAACCTCAAGGCTATCTCGACCATATCCAACAACATGTCGCGACCCAAGACCACTTGGTCGTGACATCCCACTAGGGTATGTCTCGACCATAGCTAGAGACATGTTGTGACCCAAGACCACCTGGTGGTAACCTACCACTAGGATATGTCTTGACCACCCTAAGGGGCAACATCTTGGTCTCAAAATAGAACCAAAACCAAGGATAAAACCATGGTCACCATGAAGGAAGGGCTCAAGCAAATGATCACCAAAAACACCAAGACATGGATCATGAAGCCACCAAGAAAGAATCTTATCCAAGGAAGATAAAACCATGGTTAAGGCACCCAGAATAGAACCTAAAATCCTCATAACTTCTAGATACTCTAACATCATGCATGAGATCAAGACCAAGGTTAAAATATAGGGGATAACCTTAATAACATATCGAAAACAAAAATGGGTACATGTAGATTAGGGTTTCAAGTTCCTACCAAAACAAACAAGATATCTCCACCAAAAAAGTTCAAGAGGTTATCATTATCTATTATCATGATAAAGGAGCATTCTGGAGAGAGAAGATATTATTAAACATGCATAAAACAGTGCAATAATAGATTAGGTTAAGTGTTATATAACCCGCCTTAAGAAGATCACCACCAATGATTTCAAGATCCAAGATCAAGAGCTCCAAGCACATGATCCAAGGGTTGAAGAAGCTCCACTCTTGACCACAACATCACCTTAAGAAGGATAATACACCAAGGTGAAAGATCATCCAAGAAAAGATAGCCAAAAAGCACTAGACCGATCAAAAAAAAGGTTGAGAGAGAAGAAACCCTCCTCACACTTGGGTGTACCTTTAAAAACATTGTCTATGACCCTTGTGATGAGGAGTTTCTCTCCCAAAACGACCACAATGGAGGAACCATGGTCTAGGAATGAGAAAATATATGAATATGAAGGTAAGAGATCAAAAGAAATTTTATCAAGGAAGATAAACACTTACCAAGGTTGAAGATAAGCTATGGTTTCCACAAACACCACATGCAAGAAGAGAGTCGGTCACTAAGCTCCAAGTACTGATCTCCTTGCTCCACCATGCCCCAAGTACAATCAAAAGAGAAGGAAGAAGATGGAGGGCCAAAAGGGTTACAAGCATTAATAGATAAGGGGTTATATAGGTGGAAGATGAGAGAGATGAGCAAAAGATGAGGTGTCAACACTCCAAAGCACCAAGTCACAATTGTCCACTCCAAAGACCAACATGAAACAACATGAAACCACCTTATACATGCATGAAAAACATGGTGATACACTCTAGGTTGGGTCTTTACCACCTTAGTCACCTACATGGTCACGACACACACTTCACCATCAACACAAGATCGAGACAAGGAACCAATTCAAGCCCTAGGTCGAGACGTCTTGTAAGGGGGCAACCATCTCGGACCAAGACCACCCAAGACCACCTTGATCACGACGACACCTTTTTAGGGGGTGTCTCAACCATGACACCCTCCAAAACAACCCTAGGTCACGACCTAGGACAAGACAACACACCATATAGAAATAGGTCGAGACACTCAACACTCATACAAACCTTAATCACCACTAAGGATGACACTCCTCAACCAAGGCCCAAAAAAGGTGCCCACTTATTTTTCTCTCCTCTATATGATGTCAATAAAGATAAGGAACACTCTAGAGGTGACAAATTGTACATTAACCCCCTACTTTGGGTAAATTGCAATTTGCATCAAAACTAACACATAAAGTACAAACAACATCCAAAGAAGCTCCAACTTGAAACTTAAGCTTTCTACAAGCTCTAATTACATATCAAAAGATTAGAGAAAGGTTCTAAGAATGTGATTAGTCCAAATCAAACAAATTACCCCAAACATCAAGTCAGGGGTCTTACTTCCACTCAGGAACCACAGTTCCTCCTCACAACATGTGCCTATTGTGAGGATTCTATAGTGACCAGGGCATATAAATGTCTAATTCACTCTTAAAATTCACCATTCAATCATTACATTAACATTTCTTAATTTAACCTCATAAAAAATCCTTCTCATAAATTATCAACAATCTATGGTGTAAACTGAGGAACTGGACAACACCACTTATCCCACTGAAGAACACTAAATTGAAAACCCTTGATTCACATAATACCCTATACTTAGGGTTTCATTCACCTCATTCACATTTCATGCAACTCGCATAAGGACTTTACACATCATAATCTTTCACCAATAAAAGATATCTTTGAATAATTCACATACAATCAACACATGTATGTAACCCTAGAAAAACCTAAACTAGACTTATCAACCCTTCCACTAAAATATAGTGCATCAAGAATAAATTTGAATAAATAAAGTCAATGATGTCAAAGAGAATCACTTCAAATAGATTTCACAATGTCTATTTGCAAATATCCAGCTTTCCACTCATTTAGGGTTTCATCCTCTTTATTGAGGTATCAAGCAGACACTGATAACATCACATGAAATCCAAGGTAGTATCTAACATATATGTACTACACATTTAGATTAACAATCATTCATAATCAAGGAGATTCAAATAGACAAAATTCTTTATTCAATTATAGAACAATTTCAATCATAGTAGAAAACCCTAGTTTTAGTATTTTCTTATAACCTCTACAATTACTTTTGAAATTCTCATTTAGATGGATTTCATCCACTTATGAAATGATTTTAGCATCTGAAATTCATTACAATATAGAAGATCCATTTCATAACATCTTACAAAAGCTAGATCAAAAAGGTAGTTTAGGGTTTATAGTCGCATACAAATCAATTGAAGGTTATTTACAATTTTAACTCATTTTTGTGCAATCTACTATTTAAAGGAAGTTCCCACTCACCCTAAAGTGCTAAAGCACCTTAAAAATGCAGCCCATCTCTGAAAATCTTGAATCCATATCAAAACCCTAGAAAATCACCAGTTTCTTCTTCCTTTCAACTCAGAAACCCTAGAAATGGAGATTTATGGAGAAAGAGTGAGAAAAGGGGAAGATTTGATATCAATTTTGAATCAAATCATAGGATGGGAAAAAATCTTGACATGTTAGAAAAGATTCACCATGAAAGGCTATACAAAGAAGCTAAACTTACTTGATTTCATAATATCTTAGATAGTGAAATCCTATGTCAACATATCCACCACTTTCTCCTCTCAAACGCCTAGCTCTCCTCTCTCTCTAGAATTTCATTTCTCTGGAACGGATTAAGAAATATGAGAGAGCCATGGGTTCTAGCTTTCTCACATAGAGCAATTGAGGTGCTTGGGTGATTTGCACACTGACCATTCTCTATACTTTCTCTTATTTTGGTAGATTTTTTTGTCATAAAAATGTTACTGTAATTCATTTATTTCAAAGATCCAAAATTTTTGAAAATTTATCATGCTGTCTAAAATATAATTTCAGACCTCCAACAAAAGTTTCAGATCATTCTGAGCTACCATTAAATAATTAAAAATAAAACATTACACTATGTAACATCACTCTATCAGCAAGGTCGGTCGAAGTATAATTTGACTGAAACCACATTCAAAGAACATCCAAATATTCTAAAATGTTGCATTACATACATGATTGAGTTATCCATATCATATCTAAAATTCAATTAAATCTAAGTTATATATAAAATATGAAAAATCATTTACCACACTGCTATCCTAATCGAATTCCATATTCATGAACTATCAAAACCCTAATTTTTGCCGACTAAGGTTTACATTTATCAAAGCCTAATTATTCAAATTATAAGCATGATTATAGTTCCTTATTAGGTTTGAAATATCAAAATTGAGATAACATCATTAATCAAGTTTAAATGATGTTTAATCTAATTAAACATGTAATGATTCATATGAATCCTAGTTTACCAATTAAGCACAAATGCAGTCATAACAAATGACTAAGGGTGGGAGGTTGGGAGAGAGAGCGATAGGGAAGAGAGGGGAGGGTGTGGGGTAACACCCCAATTTTCTAAATCTTTAACTATACTAAGTGAAACATAATTCTCAAGAGGGATGTCATAAACATGATAATCATTACATAGAAATAAAGTTCATTGAACCAACACAAGATAAAATAACAATTTGCATTATCGGGATCCTCAACATAAAAGTCACACTCCAAATTAGTACATAGTTCTTACAACTCAAAAAGAAAATTAAACTAAACATTCTATTATAGTTGGTACCCCACCAAGTTTTGTCTCCTAGATTTATCCTCAAGATGTATGCTCCTTGTCTAAGCTCCTTTATTATTCTTTCCTATAGACATTGCATCCCCAAATTATAATAGGAAAAATGGAAAAAATGTTAGAGTAAGTGGCATTGATATTATATGAACTGAAGGATAACTATACCTTTGAGGAAACACTAAATTAAACATGGTAAATATTAAATTCTTTTCATATCATTTATCTTCATGTATATATCTCTTTATCATTTATATTATTATCTTGGGTTGACTATGTTTCCCTCCTTCCATAATATTGCTCTCACGATATTGATAAATACATTTCTCTCAAGAGCTTGAAAATCAGTGCACCAAAGTGTGCATTGCCTCAAGATCTTGATATATAACATTTCTCTGAAGATCTTAATTTTGTGTTGAAATGTGAATTTCTTGGAAAGAATGACGTCATCAATTATATTATGCTTATCATTTCTTCAAAAAAATATTTTGAAACATTATATTTGACTTAAGGATGTTGTACATGTTATCATTACAATATTATATGAGAGAAATATGCTCAAAATTCATAAACTGAATTACAAGCATTATCTTGTAAGTATCGATTGGAATTATATGTGTTATATCATTATAACTAATTCTTCTAACTATTTATGAAGAAAATCCCTTATCCCACATTTTGTACTCAGAGTTCATGGTCCACTTACCAATAATATAGTAATTCATATAAGTTCCCTTGAAGCTGATGAAAATTCCTAATTAATAGAGGTTCCTTAATTTCCATCTTATTTAAAAGTTCAACCATAATTTGGATCCTTTAGAAAAACTTTGTTATACATGATGGCATTAGGGTTTGAAAATTAGAAAGTCGACTTTTGTTATAAAAAATTCCAATGACTATTTACACTTTTTTTTATCGAGAGAACCACCCCCGTAGAAGCACCACTTTTTTTTTTAAAATAAGTCAGGAGGCATTCTTATTCATCCCACCCTCCTCTTGAGAGCAAATTCAAATCTAGTTTACAATCACTAATAATGTATGCGTAGTTAAATAAGGTAGTAATACTACCCTTACATAAGTCCCTAGCAAGAAGATCATAGATCTTGATAGGGGGGAGAGTATACTCAGTGTATCTCTCGCACTGCTTAGAATGGATTTTTGCTAGGCTGTCGAACACATAGTTACTCTCTTTGTAGGTGTGGGTAATTAACCAGCAAGGTCTGATCAGTGATCTAATCCTCATAACCAATTTGACATATCTAGGGTTGTCCTTCCATGTGGAGTTGGCCAATTAGACTGCCATAGTAGAATCCATCTCAAAGATGGTTGTATCCACATTGTTCGTCTTAGATATTTCCATGGCCAATAGCAGTCCCCTGAGTTCGGCTTCGATGACGTCCTGAGTGTAAATCAGTTGTGCGACACCACCTCTCCATTTCCCCTGGTCGTCTCTAGCCACCATGGCGCAGGCTGCGCGGTTTGGTTTGACAGCACATCAGAGTTGAATTTCAGCGTGTTCGACCTGGGAGGTTGCCATTTTGTTTCCATGTTCGTCATCATGTTCTGATGAATCTCATTAGTCGTGAGGAAAGCCTGGATTTGATTTTGTGCCTCCTTGATGATGTATCTGACATGCTGTGAACACTTGCCTATTCCTACAATTCCATATGTGCCAGCAAGTGGTTAGGAATAAACTCATGTCCTCCTCTGAGTTTCCTAATTGTTCCTGGAACCATCCTTTAAGGTTGTTGTTGCTGAAGAAATTGTCATTGCCCCTAATCTGGTGAAGTGCTGACCACACGGCCTTCACATGGGTGCAGTCCCTAATGGCATGGATTGTCGTATCTTCTCCTAAGTGGCAGCGTGGACAAGAAGTATCGGTACTAATATGTCACTTTACTCTTCTCGTATTGGTTAAAACGGCTTCTTGCATCATAAGCCAGGCGCACTTTTAATCAAAGTAGTTTAATTATTGTTTATTTCTAAAGTTCTAACCGATCAAAAACCTATTTCATAAATCGATAAACCAATAATCAAAGTAGTATGTGGCGAGACCCCTATTGAGGTCAACCAACTGGGGTTGGACACATGCACATGGCCCATATAACCAAATAAATTGGCTAAGATTGATGAAGCAACACAAAATTCCCAAATTTTCCATGGTCGTATGACAACTGAGAAAGAAAAAAAGCAAGATTCAGATCATACAATTGTACTTGAGATTCTTTGAATCCATGACCTAAAGAAAAGATGAAAACTAGGGAAAATATTGATCCCCAGAGAGAAACTAAGTGATTAACTCTATGGGTAGAGATTAGAAAGATGCTCCTTGTCGGTATGAAGAAAAAGAGCCAAACTAAAGATCAAACTATGTCAAGAAGCTCTAGGACTCAATTCCACCATGACTGGCTAGATGGGGGTCCCCTAGAAGGAAGGATGTGATGAATAACTTTGCACAAAGCATGGATAGTAATTTAATATGTCTTGACAGAGACATAAATAGAAAACCATGGTGAGCAACTGCGAAAAACCCTTGAATTGATCGTGGGCTCGTGAACATCAGTAGGTAAGAAGTAAAGAGGGAACATGTCAATACCATTAAATTGGAGGAACTAGATGAGTAGAGAATCTTTGCATGGCCAAGAAGAGTTTCTTGGTGCCTTCACTCCTAGTCGTGATGTCCAGAGTGACCAGGTCAATGAGCTCAATTGCACAATAATGAGGGGGTTCACAATTGAGAGGATACGAGTAATATAGGACTAGATGGCTATCATTTCATGCTTCTGGATGCTTGGGGAATGATTTTGGAGGGTTAAATGTATTGGGGAAGATTTTGAGAAGCACAAGAGGCAAGATGAGTTTGAAAAAATAGTGGACTTAAAAGATCCCTAGTCGACTAGGAGTTCTAGGGCTCAAATGCCTTTGAGTTTGGGATGAATCTCAACGGCAATGTGATGCAATTTTGAGAGGTAGTTTATCATTACTGAGATACAAAAGATATGGAAGTAGAGGTAGGAAGGGAAACAACACCTTATAGAGTCCTACTAACTCATGGATTTAGGCAAGGAAGATATATTGGGAGGCCGACTCAAGTCCACAAGTATGATTCGAGCATGAGTTCCATAAGGAAGGCTCATGGGATTGATATCAGTGGACATTAGTTGTAAATATCACAAAAAATAAATGATCCCCTTTTAAGGGATTAGAACTATATAGTTTCGTTAAAATTAACTTGGGGATATAGGGTTATCCAAAAGAGTAGGTTGAATAAATATTATTCAACTTATCACATTGTCTATTACTTGGGGTGTATATATAAAACAAAAAAAACATTACCAAACTTGAATGTTGATTTTCTATTCATAACCTAACAAACATTATGAAACTATCTAACTCATATTTGAGGATGATTTTACCTAGAAGATTTTCAAATTACATAGTCACTCCTAAGGCTACACTAACACTCAAACTGGACTAAAATTTAGGTTGAAGCCATTATACTTGACTCATATATCTTGATCTTAGCCTCTTAGAGTTTTGTCAATGCTATTATCATTTACTAGATCTGCATTTTAGAGATTGGGATGTGACAATAGTACCCACCTTATTGGGATTTTTAAATTTTTTTGGCTAATCTAGAGAAGGCTATCCACCTTAGGGTTCAAACTCTACTTTGATAAGATGCACATTAATATATTTTAGGGTATCTAACATTGAAATGTATTCTAGATTCTAATAAGTACTCAATTAAGTTTTGGTGACCAACACATTAGACTTATTGAGTCAACTATTTTTTGCTATCACAACATCGTATATGTTCGCCAGTCATATTATTTGAAGGTGGCATGTCTTATGGTACTTATCTTAACACCTTACTAATGCACATGTTCCCTACGACACGCACATGAAAGGGTAAGGCAAACATCATAAGCATTTCTATGCACATATCAATTCCTCTACAATACCCCATAATCTTGTGTCCCATACCGTAGGCCCGAGGGATAAGAGAGGGAATACTACATGCAGAGCTATAAAAATATATAAAATCCAAAGTATCTAAAAACATAACCCTAATGCATATCTCAACTTGTATCATATGACTAGACCTCTATTCACTATATTTCACCAATTCCTTATGTATCATGGGCTATTAAATGTGTCTCTACATCGATATCTAGTCTTACTAAGATTTTGGATGTAGTCGAAACTTAGAATTTAATAATTTGTTTGGTGACCTTATACATTATTTCTTTGATACCATATTGTAACACCCCAATTTCTATAGCCGAAGGATGAAATACCCTTCATTTTTTACTTCGGAGTGTCACACACATTATATTCATTACAATAATAATATAAATGAAACCATCACAAACTGGTGTATGCAATATACTCTCATTGATTCTTAGAAGAAAAACTTCAAAAATATAGTTTTGTAAGATATCTCTAATTACATGATATAAGAACATTAAATTCTTATTTATAATCTTGGATTTTGTAGATCGATCCCAGTGAGCATTCGGTTAATTCGGTCGGTTATGGTTAATTCGGTTTGGTTAAATGGTTAATTTGTGGTTTGAGATTTTAACCATTAACCTAACCGAATTGTGTCGGTTAATTTGGTTATTATCCAATCGGTTAACAGTTAATTTGGTCGGTTAATTTGGTTAACCAAATAACACGTGTAATAATGTTATTTGAAATACTCATTGAATTTTGAACAATTATTATATTATAGTGGTATTTCTGGAAATATAATGTTGTATGACTCATGAAACTTGATTACTATGTATATGGGGAAGTTTTTTGAAATAAAAATACAACTATATATGTATATATATGTGTGTAGGATATTATTTAAGAATAAATTATAACTATTCATTTAATTTGGTTAACCATACCAAAAATATCTTTAACCATGAAATTAACCATTTATTCGATTAACCGAATTAAATTAACCAAATTAACCGAATTAACCAAATAGTCTAAAAAAATTAACCATTCAAAATTAACCAAATTCTGCTCACCCCTAGATCCCACCAAGATAAAATCTTCTATAAATCCATGAGTTGGTCATTAGATGGATCTAGTCTTACTTTTGCACCTTACCTGTGGTCTTCACTATAGGGAAATATGACATCAGATAGGTAGCGGAAACAAAAATTTTAGTGACATATTTCCCATTAACCAGTGGATCGTGTCAATAACTATGCAATGGTAAGGATTGTTTCATGAAGATAAACCTGGTCCTAGAGCAAGTCCAATGATAATCCTCATCGATGTAGATGCACACTTTGTGTTGGACGGTGTTCTGTGTAGCTCCTAGATGCACTAGGACTTGCCTGTCTGCTCCACCACAGATAGCAAACTTGAACAATTGCTATGACTCCTCTGATCTCTCCACATACTATGAGTAGATGTTGCCCTCTCGGCATTATCCAAATGACTCCTACCTCTAGAGTAGTCCACACAGACCAACTAGAACTCTTTTCATCCTTCTAGAATGGATAGGAAGGAGTCGTCCCTCCCGTTAGTGTACTAGTCACCAAATTACTCTCCCATAACAATGATACTCAGTTGTTTCTCTCCCTTGATATCCCTCCCTAGCTGGGTAGGACTTGCTTGGGCTCATGGTTACCACAACCAGAGAGGAAAAAAATTGTTAGATCAACACTACTACATAAATGGCTTATAACGTCACTTTTAAAGGTGTCGGTTATATAAATACACCGACACCTAAAACCTACAGCGTTGGTTTAACTAAAAAACCGACATCTATCTGTGAAGGGTGACCAGAAATAGGTATCGCTTTTATTCAGTGTTGGTTCCCTAATAATAAACCAATGCCTAAAATTAACCGCCAAATCCAAAATTTCCTCTGAAAAAAATTCCTCCAAAATTTAACATATAGTATCGGTTATTAACTACTAAACTGATGACGAAAGGTTATTCGCAAGTCAAAAATTGGGCACATTTTGGTCGTCGGTGTTACTACAATAACCGTCGCTTATGGGTTTTCCCGCGTTGTTCTCGGGAATTTTTTCACACTCTTTGAGCGTCGGTTTTAGAAAGAAACTGGCGACTATGGTCATAAACTGAGAACAAATTTTTTAATCAAGATATGTATATAGACATCAGTTTTTTTCTAGTAAACACCGACGACTATGATTGAGAATAGGTGTCGGTGTGTTTGTAGAACCGACACCTTTAGTTTTATGTGTCGGAATTTTGACTAACCGACGCCTATTATGCAGTTAATAGCCCCACAAAATAAAGAACTTTTCCCCATTGTCTTTGTATCATTGCGAACCTGCTAGGTCTGGCGATTGTTGGTGTGCTCCCCACCACCGTTGCTCCCGCCATCATTGCCCCAGTGACTGTTGCCCCCGCGCCGCCATTGTTTGTCCCCCGCGTCGCTACCGCCGACTCTCCTCTCCTGGTCGCCCGCTCACCGCTGATGCTCCTCTCCTCACCGTCGCTGCTCTCACCTCGTCGGCCGACGCTCTACTCTTGGTCGCCCGCTCACCGCCTCCGGCCTGGTCACCCGCTCATCATCCCCGCCCACTCGCCGCCACCGCCCTCTCTCCGTCTTGCAGCTCCGGCCACCAGATCGCTGCACCTGGTATCCTTCTTCCTCCTCTTCCTTCTTAGACAATAGGGTTTCTCCGGCTTGCTCTTTGCTCCTGCTCCTGGCCCCCTACCCCTCTTCCTATTTCTTCCTCCTCTTCTCATTTTTAATTGAGTTGTACATGCATAAAAATCATTCCTACTTCATATAAGCTCTGTATGTATGTACTGTTGCACCCATTTATATCTTTATGTATGAACTGCTGCACCTACATTACATATTTAACATTTGTACATACATTGCTTCTCTGCTATGAACTCAACCACTAATATTTACGGATACATTATACTTGTACCTATACATACATTCATACCTTAGTTTTTCTTATATTGTTATGCGTTTAACTAATGTATTATCTATGTAGATGTACTTTGTAGTTTGTAATACATATAATGGTATAATGTACATATCATGTACTGCCTACTACTTTATAATGCATATTCTATACTATGTAGCATGTACCTCTAAAGCATAACGTATTACATATATCATGTACTGCCTACTACTATATATTCATATACTACGTAGTATGTACCACTAGTGTATATATATAATCTATGGGCTACTTCTGTATATTACTTTATTTATCAATTGATCTGTATTTATTTATCTATTGTTTGGATTTATTTATGTACTATTTTAGGAATTAATTGATCATCTATTGCTGCCCATCGTCTCCCTGCCCATCGCCTTCACACCTTCCTATTTGCCTACCTACTCGCCTACCCTCTGACTCGCCCTCTCTCCTTGTTGATGCCTGACTGGGCTCAAACGTAGGTAATTAACATCCCCCAAAATGATATTTTATTACAATGCTTGATATTTAATCACATAGACTTAATCAACATTGCTACTTGTATGATCCTAGTGATTAAAAGCACTCTTTCCTGGTCCCCTCAGTAACTAATTTTCCCTTGAGATGAGTGTTAATTGATCTAGCTTGCTTACTTTCCTTGTAATGCCATCTTTTATGTGCTATGACCCACTAGTCACCTTTAGAGTATTAAAATGATGCAACTTGTACACTTGTTAAATTTGAATCTAAAAATCCTATGAAATGATATCACCCCACAAAATCAGTAGTCACTATTATGTCTTGTACACTCTAGAATCAAGATCTAATACTCTTATGCTATTTTAACACCATGAGTCCTTTTTTTCTCATTCTAGTGGATTATTATGACCTATGATGACCTAACATGAAACAATGCTCTTAATGATATGATTTTGTTGTCCTAGAAATCCGTCCAAGATTTACTCCTTAGGAGTAAATCTTGTATAGTCCCCGGTTTGGGACTGTTCTTGAACACCTAATCTCACTTAGGATGTAAGTGTATAATGTGTATTGGGTTTTTAAGGAAATGTCAGTAGCATTACCCCGTTTGTTCTCTAAGTACATATGTACTTGGAGAACAGTGGGGAAATACTACTGAAATTTTCTTGAAAACCCAATACACATTATACACATACTAGTGAGATTAGGTGTTCAAGAATGGGATAGGTGGTAAATATTTATTATGATAAGTATGATGACTCCAGTCCATTCTCAGTTGGGTTGCCAATACCACCAAACATTGAAGTTGGGGATCACAATGACTTGTATGTTTGCGGGGATCATAATGAAGGATTGTTAATTGATAAAAGATAACAATATTAGAGGCATGCATGGATGTTTATATTTTTATTATGTTTTATTTTTCTGAATGTGAACTTTACAATGTGAATGTGGACTTTACAATGCAAATTACTTTACAATGTGAATGTGAACTTTACAATGTGAACTTTTAGATGGTTGAGGACCGTGCTAATGATCACTGTGAGGGTGAGGATGTGCTTGTACCACCTGACAATGTAAGTTTTAAGAATATATCCCTGAGGTTTCTATCTATATATTCATTATAATTATATTATGTAAGTGTGTTTGTTATCAAATTTTAGGTTGGTGATGTACCCCCTGAAGAAATTACAACACTTGATGAGAAGCAAAAGAAAATTGAGAAAGTGAGGGGAATCACAATGATGAACAAGTTAATACAGCAAAGGGGCAATGGACCCAAATTGGCTGTAAATTTCGATCAGGAAGGAAATCCATATGGAGTGAACCGCAACTCATTTGCTTCATATCTTGGGGTTCTTACTCGCAGCCATTGCATTTCTATCCTAGAATCATGGCATAAAGTTCTTAAGGGGAAGAAAGACCACATATGGAAGGAACTATGCGTGAGTTATTATTATTTGTAATTCTATTTGTGTATATTACTAATTTTTAGGATACTAGTTAATAGCAATTCTATTTAATTTGCAGAGCATATTTGATCTGGATGAAAAGTTGCATCGTAAATGTGTGATGCAATGTTGTGGGAGGGTCCTAAGGAACTATAGGACCAATCTCACCAGAGATTACATACGCGATGCTGAGAATAGGTTCTTGATTGATTCCAATTCTAGACATTGATCAGTATTTCACTAACTCTACACTAATAATTTTTGTTTGTATTCTCTTTGAAAAATAAAAAAGGAAGAAGGAAGCCACATAGAAATGGAACTACTTGAACCCCAAAGAATGGGAGGAGTTTGCTACCCAAAGAAAAACAGATGAATTCAAGGTATTAAGTGCCACTCCCAATTTAATTAATATATGTTTTTATGTATTCACCTATTCAAGATTAACCTTTAGTGTTACTAACCAAATCAATGTGCTAACTAACTAGGCTATCAGTGATGCTCAACAAGAAAGGCGTGCATTGAATTTGCACGACCACACAATGGGTCTAAGAGGATATGCAGGCATTCGCCAAAGACTATAGGCTGAGTCTACTCACCCTACTACTACTCAGGAGACTGTAGAGTCCTCTACTGCTGCTCCCGCACCTCTACCTCATCATGTTATGTGGATAGCTGGGAGGCAAAACAAGAAGGGAGAGATACCGAAGCCCGCAACCGCTGAGGCAGCTGCAAAAATGGTAAAAATAAAACTCTTAGAGCAATTTATCGATATTGATTATTGTTATGTTTACTTATGAATTTTTTTTGATGGTGCTTAGCGGGAGATGCACGAGCAGAGGAAGGAAGGCAAGTTCATCCCTCAGGGCACAAGGGATGAACTGACAGTTGCTCTGGGTAACCCAGAGCATACTGGATGTGTAAGGGCATCAAAGCATTGTGTGGGCATCAAAGCGTTCTTTGGGCCATCCCAGCGCAAACTTGTCCCAAAAGAGGGACTTTCACAAGCTGAGGTAACTATTCCTATTTTAGAACGTTATTGCGAAAGGGAATTTAATAATCAGAAACTAGAATTTCTTTTATCCATGTATAGATAGATTCCTTAATTGATAGGAGTGTCGAGGAAGTAGTTGATAAAAGACTCCAGGAAGCATTTAACAAGTGCCAGGCATTTCAGACTGCCACTCAGACAGTACCTGTGGCGAACCTCTCTTCTCCTACTCCTCGTACTGTAGAGGTTGGGAGTAATCCTATAGACCCACCTAGCACATCCTCTGTAAGTATTTTTATGGAATATATAATAGCTAGTCTGTTCAAGATGATATGTTTTTGTATATATGCATATAACATTCTTTACGTAAATTTGTAGGGGTTGAAGCCATGTCGACTACAAAGTGAATGATATATAACTGCAGATGCATCGGCTTACCCACCCCTTAAACGGTGAATGTTTCATGGGAGTCCAGTACCAGATGGCATGGTACGTGTGAGCCCCATACATATACTCGATGGCTGGATGAATCTTGCACTTCCTCATGCACACCCAGATGCTGAAACACTTGGTGAGGCAGTAGGCGGAGTGATACTGTGGCCCGAAGCAGATGTCCTCTATATTGATATTGTATGATAAATTTTCATTACTTTAATTTGTTAGTGTGTATATATATATGAGTCAATTGATATAAAATTATATATATAGGTAAAAAAGACGAGACCCGCTACATATCGACCTCCACCTCCTCGACTACCAAGTTGGCTTCCAGGTAACCTACATGCCTCGATAGGTCCTAATTGTAGGAGTGTGGCAGTGTGGATCGGCGAACATAATCCAAATTGCCCTATAAATGTTACTATTCCGGAGAATGTTGTAGGTAAATCATACGATAACAATCTATTTATACAAGTTTAACATACGTATTAATGCATACGTAATAGAAGTTCTGGATACGTATTTATGCAGGTCAAACATTTGGAAACAACATATTTATAAAAGATATTTTGGAGTTGTTTAGTTATGAATGACTGAACACATCTATGATAGAGCTGTAGATATGGTGAGATTAATGCATACGACAATCTGGTTTATACATCCATATACCTTGTTTTATATACAACAATCTGGTTTCTTATATATTAAATGCATATGTAATACATGTTTTGCAGCCACTTATACAAGACATGTACAAATTTTGGGTTTTCCCATGTGGGATTTTTGGTTCTATCCTTGATTAGTCTTGTAGTTACAGACCCTTCTTCAGTTACTTCATACTGCTGTGATGCTTTTGAATATTTTGGTAAAAATAATGAGACGGTGATAATAGCTCCATTCAATGTTGAGTAAGTTTACTTTGCTTGTAATTTGGACTTAAGCAAATTACATTTTTATTGTGGATATTGAGTTATTAATTTTCTACTTTCTTACTAGTAGTTCTAAGCATTGGGAGTTATTAGTTATTCTCTACAAGACATTCACCATCTATTATCTAGATCCTGCGGGGAGTGAGTTGGATGTATTATATGGACATGCAATTAAAAGGCCATTATTCTCGTGAGAAATATTTTATGTTTTTATATTTGTTAACATCTGTTACTGCATTACTATTTAATTATGCAATTTAATGTGTTACATTAACATATATAGGGTTTACAAGAGTACAAAAAAGCTGGAGGAAAGGTCCCCAGGAAAAAAATCTGACACTCATTTGGGAGAATGTGAAAGTAATTTCCTGACTCCATTGTATATATTATTTATGTGAACTGTGCTTATTTGTATTTTTGAATATTTTGTATGTTTCAATTTATAGTGTGCTACACAAGACAATTACTGGGCATGTGCCTACTATGGGATGTGATTTATGGACCTAATCATCAAACATGTCGTATTGGAAATCGATAACATACAACAAGTATTATACATAGTCTCGTTAGATAATATGAAATATATGAATCTTATTATATATTACTATAATTATGTATGTACATCATTCTCTTTGTAGGTCTTTAAAACTGAGGACTTCAAAACAGGTGCAAAGCGTTTCGATGTACATGCTCCCTATACGAGAGATGAATTAGATGTTGTAAGAGAAGATTGGGCAAAAGCCCTGCAAAGAGTGGGAATTTTTCAATATGATTTGCTGACAATGATGACAATGATGAATAAAGAATAACTTTTTTCTCATAATTAATTTTGTGTGAATGTGAATAATTTTTTATGAATTGTCATATGTGTGTGAAAATCATCAATACATGAATGTTTCTACATGTGTCTGAATGTGAAAAGAGATGAAATAAATGGAACTACAGGTTGCTACTGGTTTCTACATGTGTGTGATGAAAAAATAATATGAATTAAATGTTCTTATACATGAGTGTGAATCACATATATATAATATTGTCCATCATGTTAATTTTGCATGTTTGTGGCCTGTAGTTGACTGATATCAATAGATTTCGTAAAACCTACAGTTCATAACTGAACTGCAGATTTCTCATCCTGCGACCAGCCACGACATGTCTGCAGACTGATAGAAAAAAAAACATAAAATAGGTGTCGGTTATTTGTATAAAACCGACGACATATGGTTACAGTGTCAGTTGCCATACTAGTAACCAACATCAATTTCCCTAATGAGGCCAGAGACCACGGTCGTGCTGGCCAGCATGGTCGTGGCAGCGGACTAGACATAAAATAGGCATCGGATATTTGTATAAAACCGACGACATATGGTAACAGTGTCGGTTTCCCTACTTGTAACCGACGTTAATTTCCCTAATGAGGCTAGACACCACGGCCGTGCTAGCCAGCACGGCCGTGGTAGCGGGTGAGACGACATCGGTTATCACTAATAAACCGATGTCGATAGTGCCCCAGATGGTGCCCTTTCTATGGCGCAAAGGTATATGGCGTCGGTTTCTAAGCTAATAACCGACGCCTATACCCCCTACTGGTGCATTTTCGGTGGCGCGCGAAGGGTTGTGGGTCGGTTTGATAACTGACGTGTAACGGTTGGGCTTTTAGCAGCACCCACATAGGTGTCGCTTAAAAATCGACACTAAAGGCCTTAAATAATTGACACTAAAGGTCAGTTATGTACTAGTGAACTGATTCTCAATTGTCTAGGTTCTGCTCTGGGAAGCCCCAGGTACCCCTCCATTTATAGTAGATTCTAGGGTCAGGGTTCCCAGTCTATGTGGAAGTGGAAGAGACCAGAAGATCTTGAATTCTTGCAACAATTCTAGAAATTTTGTAACTTGTAACAGCCCAAACAATTGTTTGGAAACGCATATGGTTGACTTGATCAGTCCTAACACTCATCTGGTGTGTTTCCCAAATTTGTACATGTTTCCGAATTCAATTCCAATTAATGCATAACATGATGCCTGCAACAAAACCTAGATCCAATCAAATTGCACCCCCAAAATGGGCTTCTGGTGTAAACGATATGGGCATCTCACACCATGCCACATGGCTATCTCACACGGGTGAGGGTGTCTCACAGACTAGGTTAGGCATAATTCCAACTAATGTATAATACAATCATCCTGACACTCCAAACGACAGTCTCAACACTTCAACTGATTGTCTGGTAGTTGAATCGATTGATTTGTTGTGTGAATTGAATACCTAAACATTTTAGTAATCAACTCAATCATCATTTAAGATCAAAACTCCTCTTCTAGATGAGTTCCTATGTGTTGTACCCTATAGGTCCCATATTACGTTGGCAGTGAATGTTCATAATAACTTATGACATCACAAGCAATGAGCGGTGCCTAGTCACACATCATTTCTACCCAAGTAAATGGAAAGTTGGAAAACAACTTCAACCTACAATCTGTGTATGGTGTTATAGTGTTTGTATAGTTCCTTTATCACTGATATACAAATTGAACTAGATGCATGGAGTAGTCATCCTCATTATTATTCAATCTTGTTTCTTAAGCCAGAATAGACTGCATGAGATATATGTAAGATCAATATCATATATTGTCACATGCATATGGTTGGGTTTCAGGGGAGACAGAGAAGGCAGCGGAAACAAAACTTTTCTCCCCAAACCCATACCGAGGAAACGTGTCAACGTCTATAAAATAGGAAAGGATGGTTTGTGGAATCATACCTTATCCTGAGGCTTGCTCGGCAACAATACCTCGCTCCTTGCGCGGTCTTCAACTCCAGTCTTGGACGGCGTCTGTGCAGCTCCTGGTCGCACCGGGACTGACTCCTCCTCCTCCTACCAGACTGTCAGATGACAGTTTTCCTCCTGAGCGACAGTGTCCTCCCGCCTCTGTAGTAGTCCACACGGACCACCTGGAACTCCACACTCCTTGTCCCATAAGGAAATCGAAGGAGTCGCACCCTCCTGTTGACGTACTAGTCGCCAACACGCTCTCCTGCCTCCAGTTGCAACTGCAGTTGTCCTTCCCTTGCTGCACCTCCCTTTGTGGGAAGCACTTGCTCGGGCTCTCTCTCGGTTACCAAAACCAGAGAGAACGACAACTTGCAGAGCAACTGGTTGCACTGAGCTGTTATCTGAGAAGCCCCCACTACCCCTACATATATAGGAGGTTCATGGGACATGGTTCTCTATCACGGGCAATACGGGACTAAATGCAGGAGTAGAAGGGTTCAAGATTTTCCACAAAAGCAACCAACTCGCAACCTGAACCGATCGTTTCATAACTGAAACGGTCGGTTGGGACCTTGAACCGATTAGTTTATAAGTGAACCGGTCGGTTGGGACACCTCAACCGGTCGGTTCACAAGTGAACTGATCGGTTGGGGTTCCTAGTCGGTTCCCGATTGACTTTCCTTCTTTTGTTTCCAATTGGTATTGAATACCAATCCTATTTCCCAATCAAATTGGGCAATTTGAAACGAAAGGAAAATTCTCACCAATCCTGCTTTCCCAAGTTGCTCGGTTGCACTAGTTGAATCGACCGTTTCAACACTTGAAGCAATCGGTTCACCCTGGACTTGAGCCGATCGACTCAACACTTGAGCCGACCGGTTCAACAACCTCACCCGACCGGTTCATCAAATGAACCGATCGGTTGGGAGTGCAAGTTGTGCAGAATCAGTCAATTGTGATTTCAATCAATCTGATACTCCAATCAACGCGTCCAACACCTTGAACATTATGATATTGAGCTATCGATTAATTGAGTGTTTAATTGAACTTACTAAACTCCTTTAGTAATCAATCTAAACATTGCTTGTGGACAAAACTCCTCTTCCAGGTTAGATCCTATGTGTGTGACCCTGCATGTCCATTTCACATTGGCAGTGAAATTCCATAACACTTATGACTTCACAAGCAAAGAGCGGTGCCTAGTTACACATCATTTCTACCCAAGTGAAAGTAGAAAGTTGGAGAACAACTTTCATCCTACAATCCGTGAATGGTGTTACAGTGAATGTATAATTCCTTTGTCACTGATATCCTGAATGAACTCGAGGCATGGAACAATCATCCTGTCAACGTTCATTCACTTTCTTGATCTCAGAGTAGATTGAAGGAGATATGTATGACATCAATATCACATACCGATTCACACATGCGTGCGCACGCCTATCTCAATCCTACTCATCAAGTGGCCTTGGATATCAAACTCCCTCAGGAGGGACAAATCCCATATCTATTACTCACCCCTCAAAAGCCCCATGTGTCAAAGCCACCCAATCATCACCTTTATAACAACCCATGTTTCAGGACTGCGTTTGATGATGTCAAAGTGTGCCCAACGACATGTGTTGAGTGTAGTGATTTCAGGTCAAAGAATCACACTCACCACCATCACTGTGAGTACTGAGTGTGACTACCATCTTATGGTTCCATGTGTCAAACTCACGGTGGCTCTGTCCGGTACACTTGTTCTCTAACAAGTACCTATGTGTTTGGTTTGATATCTCTATATCATGACTAATGAGATTCTGTCATCAACCAACACCAAAATCTAGTCATGTGTGTCATTGTTGTCTATCTACCTTCCACAATGACATCCGACTAGGGACTTAACCAGAATGTACAAACTCTTAACATCCATATGATCTCATCGTTCAGGTCATGAACCTGAAGGCATACGTCATTGAGTACTATCATTCTCTAGACATTCAATCTGTTCTATCACTATCTCATATGACTGAACCAGAAAGAATTGGAAGCTTGCCTTTGATGTTTATCAAATCAATCTTAATGTATCCCACCAATCATCCCATGATTGGCTCTCGAGGCATACATACCAACAGACTCCCACTTGCACTGCGAGCCAATCACCCTTGAATCATATTCATAGTGATCTTCAAACATGTCCCACATGTTATCGTGCTCTAGTGCCAACATAGTGAGTAATGGCAACACCTTGCCAAAGTCAGTATAAATTGCATGTCTCTTATCTCTTCGATGTACGTCGCACGTATGAGATGGATTTGCCATAATATGTGATCTAGTATTCCATTGCTAACCTTTAGCCACATTGCATGATCAAGGATTCCATACTTGTCATCAATGAGCGGAATATCTATAAGTTCATCTCATGAACTTCCAGATCCATATAGTATCCACTGCTGTTCTCTAACACATAGATACTCGACATTTCCTTTTAAATGGTTTTATTGGAACATTTCCAATAATCAACAAACTTTCACTTTTATATAACCTATACATATTTGCTATTAATTTTCTGTCCTTTCAAAAGTTCGCATCAATGTAACTCTTTACATGAAACTCTTCCTTATCACCACAGAACTAGTACTTCATAAGTACTTATCATGTTCTCATGGTACTCTAGTAACCCTTACTGGAATCAGACAGACATCCACTCGTCATGTCTCACATATGAGTTATCAGGATGAGCACATCATATTGTCATGTCATACATACAACATGATGAATGCATTTTGTTCTTGCCATGTCAATACATGCAAGATAATGGGGTGATTGCATACATGATAGATCCATATCTATTCTTAGTGTTCCCATTCTTCATAAGAATTGGACACTTGGCCTTGGGATACTAACTCCATGTAACATGGACAAGTTTTCTCCCACTGAATCTGTGCATACTGAACCCTTCAGTACAGATTGCCAATGTATGCTTTCTCTTTCCAGGTCAAGAGTTTTTCGAGAACTATCTCTATAGATCTCTATTCCTATCATATAGGAAACATCTCTATCTTCCTTAAAGATAATTTCCACTTTTGGATTTCCATTTTAGAACATTTCCATTTCACATCAACATGTGGAATGTGAATACGCTCCCACTAAATCACAGATCCCTTCCTTATCTTTGACATATCAGTCAAACCCTTTGACTATATTATCAAAGTAAAGATCAAATTTTGAGTTGCTTGTACTCAATCAATCATATTGATTAGTCCATTGTAACTTTTATACTTCATTTGCATTAGTGGATTCATAAACCTTATAGGCTGTGTCACGTACACATCCTAGTTTTATTCCTCATAGGAATGCAGTTTTAGTATTCATATGCCAAATGTCTTAGTCATTAAGTTGCAATTAACAAGCATCATCCTTCTTAAAATGTTATCCATGTGTCTTAACACTTAAGACTTATTTGCAGTTATGGATATGATCCAATGAGTGCTACCATCAAGGTCATACCTTATGGCTCACATGGAAGTCATTTAGGATGTAATGGTTTTATACCATAACTCAAAATCTGATTCCTCATATTCATCTAGATAGTTGACTCATCATATGAACAACTCATCACATAGATAATTGAGGTGTATCTGTCAAGGATATACAAACTCACAACTCCTTGTGATTCTTAATGTCCTTTATTAGTGTGGGGTATTCTTTTATTAAGAAGAATTCAGTTATTTTGATAATCATTCTCTAACTCCTTAGAGTATGATTCCTTCTTGATTTAGACATCACCATGCCTTAATCATGAGTTCACTATGATACACTATCATAATCACTCATAAGGATCTCAAACATTTGGTCCAAGTATTTCATTCATTGATCTCATCAAGAAGTAATACTTTACCAAATTTGTACTTCATCTACGATAAGCTTGAACACTTCAAGATATTCATATTGGTACTTCTCTAAACACCATTTGAAGTATTAGCATTTGTTCCAATAGGTGTGTAAATACATCACATGTATTATACGTAATAGGACAATCATGTCCAAGATATTCATGTCTCTTACTGGTTCTCTAACCAAAAGAGTCTAGATTTATCCATCATATGGAAACTAGAAATGAATTTCTCATGATTGATGCTAATTAGATTGTTTGAGTTATCTATAACTTTCAGGTATCATTTTATCTTATGCATATCAAATACCACAAGATAAACAAGGCATTGCCACAAAGATTGAAACAACTCTTTATTAATTGCCATCATTGTCATACAATATGCAAAATAAAGTGTTTCTATCTATTGGAAAATATGAAATAGCAGTTCATAACTGTATTACATGCCTTGTAGGCTGAAAATAAACTAAAGTACTCTTATCTATGGTGGCAACACTTGCCCCAATATGAGTGTTTTACACTTTACATCTTGGTATCATATACCTAAAAAAGTGTTACAAGTTTACTTTCATGACACCTTCAAGTTGAGACTTCAGTTGTCTCCTTCTTCTTTTGTTCTTCCAGATAGAGAGGACAATTCCTTTTCCAATGTCTTGGCTTTTGACAATGGTGGCAATTTCCTTTCTTAGTCACACCTCCTTTGGCCTTGAGAGCTGAAGACGACTTGGGCTCCTGGCTAGCATCAGAACCTTTCTTAGCTTTGCCCTTGCCCTTGCGCTTGGACTTGCCTTTCTTTCTTGTGATCACCATCACGGACTTAGGCTTGTCCTTCTTCATCTGTAACTCGGCTGTCCTCAACATGCCCAACAACTCTGACAGTGGCCTATCAAAGTTGTTCATGTTGTAGTTCATCACAAACTGACTGTAAGATTCTGGAAACGATTGCAGTATCCGTCAGTAGCCAACTCTTGGCTCAGTGGAAATCCCAGTCTCTGCAGGTTCTCCACATACCCAATCATCTTGAGTGTGTGAGGACCAACTGGATCTCCTTCTGTCATGACGCACTTGAACAGCGCCCTAGAAACATTGTATCTCTCTTGTCGTGCCTGATCTTCATACATGTTCCTGAGATGCTGAATCATCTCAATGACACCCATGTTCTCATGCAGTCTCTGCAACTCATGGTTCATTGAACATAGCATCAAGCACTTTGCATCAATGGCATCATCAAAATGCTTCTTGTAAGCATCTCTTTCTGCCTTTGGTGCATTAGGAGCGGGTTCCTATGGAATTGGAGTATCTAGGACATAGAGATTACGATCTTGAGTGAGAACAATTCTCAATGTCCGATACCAGTCGTGGAAGTTTGTCCCATTTAGCTTGTCCTTGTCAAGGACCGATCGCAAAGAAAAGTTGTTGTTGTTTCTTTCCATTTGTACTACAAAAAGGAAAATATGCAATTTTAGTCCAAAACTCATTTTTGACTTATTTGATTGATTGAAAGTTTGACGATATAATTAGGCCTTTAATTAATTATTGCTCCCACTATTTTAGTTCAAATTGATAGCCCTCACCATCAATTCGGAAGATTGCAGCGTACAACCTTCTAGTGGGCAAGATCCTGAAATCCTCTAAGTCATGGACCAGCTAGGGCTGTCACCCACAACATAGATCTCTAAGGTAGGCAACTCTTGCCAATTGCATCATATGCAACTCTTGATAAGATGTCATATGCAACTCCTTGCCATGATCATCTCCATGCCTCAAGGTACTAGATCCCATCTAGATCACCTTGTAAAGTCCGAACCAAAGCAAACACGATGAACATGCACCCTGCTAGGGCAGACCCACACATTCATCCTTCACGCTTCCACGAGATAGATGGTGCACCACGCTAAGGCGTGCCCACACTTGGTCGATCAAGCTTTTCACGTGTGTCGCATTTGGAAGGCATCTAAAACATAATATTTTAATGAGGGATTTGGTTTTTATATACATATACATATCCAATCACCACAATACATAGTACGTATCATATACATGCTATATCCTATAGAAAACCTGCACAAAACAATTAAAGCGATGATTATGGCCATCCTAATGTGATTCCTCGAGCCAAGAGGAATAACGGTCATCTAGGTCTACATCACATGCAACCTGTACAAGATGAACTCTGTGCTTTGCCTTTAGAGTATATCAACTCATCATATGATTGACTGCTCGTCTGGCCCAGTCGTCTGGGTGCCACCAGCCGATCGGTTGGCTCCTCCAACCGATCGGTTCGCTTGGTCATCGTGCATCTCGTCATGTCCGCCACCCGCTCGTCTCGCTCCTCGAACCGGTCATCTACCGATCAGTTCACTCCTTGAACGACCGTATGGAACATCAACTGATCGGTTCACGCCTTGAACCGATCGTCTGGTATGTCGTCTTGATGTCCGCCGGTCTTTGACATAATAGGAAATAAAATCTATCCTAATTATTACATTGCTTTAAAAAGGGAAACCCCGAGTTACATTCGGGGGGAGCAAAGGTAGGAAAGAATCTCGAATTATTTTGAGTTACATCAGGAATAAGAGAGGGAAGATCAGTGCACAGATCGAGATGCAAGCAACCACACACAACCAATCGCAGATAGGTGTTTATAGGCCATAATCACGCTACACACATCCACCACAAAACTCGTTTAAGGGCGACGCGTATCAAATTCATTAATAATACATATCATATATGTAATTTGGGATTTGTGGATTTAGGATTGGACATGCATAAAGCCGATATTATTAGAATCGTATGCAATAAATAAAGGCGACAAACCAAAATCGATCATATCAATATTCCTAAAATATAGAGCAGTTGACGTGGCTCTGATACCACTGTTGGGTTTTAGGGGAGACAGAGAAGGCAACGGAAACAAAAATTTTCTCCCCAAACCCATACCGAGGAAACAAGTCAACGTCTATATAATAGGAAAGGATGGTTTGTGGAATCATACCTTGTCCCGAGGCTTTCTCGGCGACAATACCTCGCGCCTTGTGCGGTCTTCAACTCCGATCTTGGACGGTGTCTGTGCAGCTCCTGGTTGCACCGGGACTGACGACTCCTCCTCCTACTGGACTTTCAGATGACAGTTGTCCTCCTGAGCGGAAGTGTCCTCCTGCCTCTGTAGTAGTCCACATGGACCACCTGGAACTCCACACTCCTTGTCCCACAAGGAAGTGGAAGGAGTCGCACCCTCCTGTTGACGTACTAGTCGCCAACACGCTCTCCTGCCTCCAGTTGCAACTGCAGTTGTCCTTCCCTTGCTGTACCTCCCTTTGTGGGAAGCAC
Organism: Alisma plantago-aquatica; assembly: GCA_963693085.1. Taxonomy (NCBI): domain Eukaryota; kingdom Viridiplantae; phylum Streptophyta; class Magnoliopsida; order Alismatales; family Alismataceae; genus Alisma; species Alisma plantago-aquatica. The sequence goes on from OY856412.1 coordinate 1,464,297,380, forward strand.
TTGCTCAGGCTCTCTCTCGGTTACCAAAACCAGAGAGAACGACAACTTGCAGAGCAACTGGTTGCACTGAGCTGTTATCTGAGAAGCCCCCACTACCCCTATATATATAGGAGGGTCATGGGACAGGGTTCTCTATCCCGGGCAATACGGGACTAAACACAGGAGTAGAAGGGTTCGAGATTTTCCACAAAAGCAACCAACTCGCAACCTGAACCGATCGTTTCATAACTGAAACGGTCGGTTGGGACCTTGAACCGATCGGTTCACAAGTGAACCGGTCGGTTGGGACACCTCAACCGGTCGGTTCACAAGTGAACCGGTCGGTTGGGGTTCCTAGTTGGTTCCCGATTGACTTTCCTTCTTTTGTTTCCAATTGGTATCAAATATCAATCCTATTTCCCAATCAAATTGGGCAATTTGAAACGAAAGGAAAATTCTCACCAATCCTACTTTCCCAAGTTGCTCGGTTGCACCAGTTGAATCGATCGTTTCAACACTTGAAGCAATCAGTTCACCCTGGACTTGAGCCGATTGGCTCAACACTTGAGCCGACCGGTTCAGCAACCTCAGCCGACCGGTTCATCACATGAGCCGATTGGTTGGGAGTGCAGTTTGTGCTGAATCAGTCAATTGCGATTTCAATCAATCCGATACTCCAATCAACGCGTCCAACACCTTGAACATTATGATATCGAGCTATCGATTAATTGAGTGTTTAATTGAACTTACTAAACTCCTTTAGTAATCAATCTAAATATTTCTTGTGGACAAAACTCCTCTTCCAGGTTAAATCCTATGTGTGTGACCTGCAGGTCCATTTCACGTTGGCAGTGAAAGTCCATAACACTTATGACTTCACAAGAAAAGAGAGGTGCCTAGTCACACATCATTGCTACCCAAGTGAAAGTAGAAAGTTGGAGAACAACTTTCATCCTACAATCCGTGAATGGTGTTACAGTGAATGTATAATTCCTTTGTTACTGATATCCCGAATGAACTCGAGGCATGGAACAATAATCCTGTCAACTTTCATTCACTTTCTTGATCTCAGAGTAGATTGAAGGAGATATGTATGACATCAATATCACATACTGATTCACACATGCATGTGCACACCTATCTCAATCCTACTCATCAAGTGGCCTTGGATATCAAACTCCCTCAGGAGGGACAAATCCCATATCTATCACTCACCCCTCAAAAGCCCCATGTTTCAAAGCCACCCAATCATCACATTTATAACAACCCATGTTTCAGGACTGTGTTTGATGATGTCAAAGTGTGCCCAACGACATGTGTTGAGTGTAGTGATTTCAGGTCAAAGAATCACACTCACCACCATCACTGTGAGTACTGACTGTGACTACCATCTTATGGTTCCATGTGTCAAACTCACGGTGGGTCTGTCCGGTACACTTGTTCTCTAACAAGTACCTATGTGTTTGGTTTGATATCTCTATATCATGACTAATGAGATTCTATCATCAACCAACACCACAATCTAGTCTTGTGTGTCATTGCTGTCTATCTACCTTCCACAATGACATCCGACTAGGGACTTAACAAGAATGTACAAACTCTTAACATCCATATGATCTCATCATTCAGGTCATGAACCTGAAGGCATACATCATTGAGTACTATCATTCTCTAGACATTCAATCTGTTCTATCACTATCTCATATGACTGAACCAGAAAGAATTGGAAGCTTGCCTTTGATGTTTATCAAATCAATCTTAATGTATCCCGCCAATCATCGGATGATTGGCTCTCAGGGCATACATACCAACACATATGGCCATACTTTTCTCAGTCTCTCTGATCAGGAGTCCTTGGATATCATACTCTTGTAGGAGGGACAAATCCCATCTCTATTACTCACAGTCAGTCCCCATGTGTCAAAGTTACCCAATCATCACCTTTATAACAACCCATGTTTCAGGAGTGTATTTGATGATGTCAAAGTGTACCCAACGACGTCTGATGGGTGCAGTGATTTAAGGTCTAAGAACCACAACCACCACCGTCACTATCAAAGCTGACTATGGCTTCCATGATGATGGATCCCATGTGTCAATCTCATTGTGGGTGTGTTTGATACACTATTCTCTATGATGTATATGTGTTATTGGTTTGATATTACCATATAATGACTAATGGGACTTTGTCATCAAGCATCTCACACTCTGATCTTATGTATTATTGTTGTCTATCATCCTTCCACAACAACAACTGATCACAAACATAATGAGAATCTATATATGTACTCCTAATATCTATATGATCTCATTTCTTCCAAGTCACGTACTTGAATACACACATCATTGATTAATGTCATTCTCTAGATATTTTTAGTGTTCCATCATTATCTCATAACTGAATGAAACATAATAGATTGGAAGCTTGCCGTTTATTAATAATCAAATCATTTACAATTTATGCCATTACAATCATCATATGCTTGGATCTCTGGGCATACATACCAAGAGTGACATCCCCATCCATGCTAAAAATAGTCAGTTTACTTTTATAACATACAATAAATATACATTTTTTGATAAATAGTCCTTGCATTAAGAAATAAAATGTTTACAAATAGAAATTTCTATAAACATGGGATAACAAGATGTTCCACCATGGAGTACATATATGAAGATGTGTTCCATAGTCTGATGTAGATAAATAGAAGCAAGTGGGACCTAATGTATCAGAGTTTGTGGGGAGGCACCCCTGACAAGCCTTAAATGTGGGTCCAAGAATGGAGTCATTCCTAGGTTATCAGACTTTAGAAATTTATAATACCCAAATGTTTAAGACATCCTTCAACTAATACAAGGTCGAAATAGTTTGGGGTCGAACACAGGGATAGGAAGAATGACGTTTCATAACTCAAGTTTTACTTGTATAAGCATGTCGAAAAGTTTGAAGGATAAGGTTTTGATATGACGAGAAAGAAATACAAAGAATCAAACAAAAAGCCTATCTCCAAGGGGAGTTACCAAAAGAATTAGTGTTTTAAGGTTTAACAATTTTTATAGATGTTTTGTATATTGGAAACTGAGGAGATAAAACTATCGTCTGGGTAAAACACGGAGGAGAAAAACTTAAACATAACAAGCGGCAGCGGGATACATCTTGCACCCTCTTCTCTCAAAAAGGATGCCTCTGACTATGCACCAATTCTCTCTCTCAAGAGTATTAAACATATACTAGAGCAGAAAGATATGCCAGAGCAACCCTGATCCTGGGTACTCTCATACACATGAACCAGACCAAACTCTAGATTTATGACATCCTTCTCTCGAAGGAGTCAAAATGAGAAACACGATTTGATAGCTAGTCAAAAGTGTGATTCAAACAGGAGAGACTAGAGCTCAGATGCTATAAAGAAATCCACCAAAAAAAAAGGAACCATACATAGAACAATATGAGATAAACTCCACAGATTCCATAAGAATAAAGAAATAAAAGGTTTGGTTACAATGCAATAGTAAATGAAAGTAAATTTCTAAAATAGGGAAGACATGTATCAGCCTCCTTGATGTAGGAGGTCGATATACATAGTAGCAGATCCCTAAGGTAAGGCTAACCCGATACCGAGCAGGAGCCCTATCGGGATACGACTGTGTCGGGTTCTTGACCGTGTCGGGTCGCGAACTGTGATAGGTAAAGAACGTATCGGGATAGGACCCTCTACCTGATATGGCCATGTCAGGCGGCAAGCCCTGTCGGGATGCAACCGCAATAGGTAGGCCATATCGGGTTGGGTATCGTGTTGTGTTAGGAAATGTGTCAGGTTAGCTTTTTCTTAGGTTCTCAGGTTCCTTGTGTCGGGTGTAGAGGGGTGAGCCGTCTCGGGTAGAAGCCCAACTAGGGACCTGGTACATTGAGGTGGCCTTGATGGTTGTATCGTGCTGCTGCGGCTACTGAGATGGTTTCTAAGTGAACTCCTCACGTCCCTCTCGAGTTGGGGGTGTGCCCACCTAGTATCGCCCGACACGCCTGGGAACTCGACGCACTAGCTCCTTTTTTCTCTCAAAGTTAGCTCTCGTAGGATTTCTGACCTGTCCCATCAGAGTCATGTAGCTTCTATTTATAGGCATGAGCTGGTGGGAGTTGCGGCCCTCATTGGGCCACGTGTCCTTTGTCTACTCCGTTAATTTATCTTTGGGAGAAGGTCGACACGTCTGTCGCCCGACACAACTGGCGGGGGCCGTCGCGCGCTGGGTTGTAAGTAGATCACCATGGATCATGTCGGGTAAAGACCTGATGTGCGTCGTTGTACACGCAACAATCACTAGGAAAAGTCCTAGAGTTTAACATTCTAACTCGGTTGTCAACTTGTTGTGAACAATAAGTCAACTTAGTATAGATAGGTATCGATTCAAGGGAAGGCGGAAAAAAAAAGTCGAAATCCAAATCCGATTGCAAGTACAAGAATTAAATCCCGATTTGAGAGAGTTGTTAATACTAAGAACAAAAATAAAAGTGCTGAAATAAAATTTAACTAATCAAGAAATAAAGATCTAGGGTCTGGAAGATCACCACCAAAACCACGTTCCTATTCAACTAATCAAATTCTAAACTCCAAGGATCAAATCAGGACCTTGTGTTTACATGTCCTTACAGACAAACTCACAAGGGTCATACTTCCCATGAACCCATTGGTCCCAACGTTCACGGATCATTGCCCAACCGTCCAACATGCCATTATCCACGATCATATCAAAAAGCATGTGAATTCAAACTGGCATTCAAACCCAAGACTCAGGTGGTCGTGTCACCAAGGATTATAACAAGAATAAGATTAAATAGACAAAAAGATGATAATTACAATTAAGGGACTATTGTTTCATTCTTACAGAGATCCACGGTCATATCACTCCATAAGAATATATCAGATCATCCAAATAACCACAAAGAAACAGAGAGAAGACATTTGTTCGATGGAGGAATATAATTGATTATATTGAATAGAACCGAGCTAAGGGGCTACTCCCATGCCCCAGAGAAATTTACTTAGACATAACAAGACCTGAAAGAATTGCAAACTAAAATGAGATCCAACATTATACAAGATGTGGTCTACAACTAAAAATTGGATGAAATAGAATGAAGAATGGAATGCTTTTACAAGTGAAGAGTCCCTCCATTTATAGGAGGGGAGGGGGTAGGTTGCCCTCCAAATAGGGGGAAAAATATAGGGATACCATTTTTTGAATTTTTTGGATCTGGTCAAATCGAAAGTTGGTTGTCTTTAATTATCTTGACCATATAACTCCCTTTAATGCAGATTCTCACAACAGTGATTTCGAACATATTTGTATCCCGTGAAAAGCACAAAACCGGTCCAAATAATAGGATTTTATTTTAGGAAATTAAATTCCATTTCCAATGAATACTTGTACACTCAATTTGGAGTTCGAATGCAAGAGTTGTGTCACTTTTGGTGGAGGGTATATATGAATTTCAGAACTGCTGCAAATTGTGTAATTTTCCTACAAAACCCAAGAAAATAGAATTAAAACTCCAATTAAAAAGAAAAATCTAAAATAACACAATTAATTATGAAACTAAGAGAATAAATAACAAAATATTCCTAAACAAATATCAAAAATATATAAATGAAAGAGATAAATATACATTTATCAAAATACCCCAGACTTGAATCTTTGTTTGTCCTCAAACAAATAAAATCACAAATTATTCCAATTTATACTAACAACATGTCTATCCTCACCCTTGTAACATCACTTTATTCCTTACCTCCAATTTGGCAAAGTAACCCAATCTCCTAAAACCAAAAAACACAAAATTCTATATTCTGTATTAAAAACAAATTCATATCTTGGTTCTAAATCAAGATTTTGTAGAAAAATATGCTTCATCTTACTTTTGCTTTAACACTCTCATTTTTATAAATGTATTTTTATGAGTTGTTGCACAAGAACAAGATGAAATTAGGGGGTGTGAAAATAAAGAAGGAAGTGATGAATTTTTTTTTATCCCTCCTCTATTCGACTTGGGATTTAGATTTGTGGAGTTGTGGCTACATTGGTCACAATTTTTTTCATGTGCACTTTTGGCATCTTTTGATGGTACACCCCTTTCTGGGGTATGGAATTTTTTTTATGGGAAGCATGCCACCCCGGACTTGATTTTTGTCTGGTGGTGATTCTTTGCTTCTCTTTTTTTAGAGAAAAATAAGGGGGAAACAAAAGGTGTCATTGTGCCTATAACTTCACATATAAGGGGGAAACAAAATGTCAATCACATTATACAAGATTTATGTCAAGTTAATCAACATTTAAAAATAGAGAAAATTTGTGTTTGGTTTTGATTGATTCCATACAGCTTGCCAACTTTTCCAAGGAGTGATGCTATTTTGGGATCCTAGGTGACATGGTGGTTTCAGACATGACAATTTGTAACAATTTTTTGCAAAAGATTTACTAAACTCAAAGGGGTAAAATGATAAACATCTATTCATATTGGCCGACTAGATAAAGGCCATTTTGCTACAAAAGAAATAAAAGCATGTCCGACTAGATAATGGCCATGAACAAAGCAACTATATGCAAAACAAAGTAGAAATAATGCAAGAATAAAAAAAGATAAGGGAGTGGAATAGAAATATACCACCCACCTCCACCCCGGACTTAGATTTTTTCTTGTCCCGAGCAAAATCGAAACCCGAGATGGAGGGAAGAGAAGAGCGAGGATTTCCAGGTGGCCCAGGTATCTCAAAAAATGTATAACTAAAGGGGATGTGTATGAGGATTGGGACCTTTATGTGAGGAGCTTCATAATGTACCCTATGATAGGGTAATTGTAGAAGCTCATTGGGGTGCTCATATTTTCTTTCACCTCGCATTCCCTCCAATAATATCCATAGATCTTCCTTTGATAGCAAGGGAAGTGTTGAAGATGGATGTGGATTGGGGGAGGTTGGTGGGTAGCCGACCAGTAATGCCACTAGAGCATGATGAACTGAGTCGGGTGGAGGCTCTGGTTCAAGTTTTCCACCATCATGATGACCTGTATATGGGAGAATTGATGCTAATACAAAAAATTTAAAATCATTTACAAAATTATTTTGTTTCTCCTTAAAATTAATGCCATCAACATTGGGTTTGGTAAGTTTCATTGTTGATATAAGATATGTCTCTAATACTTTTGTACAAGGGTTCCCCATGTATTTAGGAGGGATACATATGTCTTCCTTGCAAACAACAAAAGGGGGTGTGTGGGCTTCTTCCAACGGTGGTATCTCCCCTTCTAGATCAGCCATGTGTGGGATGGAAATTGGATGTGATGGGTTGGGAAGAATCATAAAGGGGGTTAGATTTTCATTATCCAAAATAGACTCAAAAGAAGGGTATTGGTGTATGGTATCATTCAGATTTATGTTGAGGATAGGAGGAGTTGTTGGATCTTCAGAATGACTCTCCTGCTTTGACATTTCATATTCAAGTAATAGAGTTCTAAAGGAAAGATAGGGATACCAATGTCCTCATCACACACAAAATATGGCTCCACGGTTTGTTCTATTTCTTTAGGATCCGACATATATGACACAAAATAAGGATCATCATAGTCATCGTCAGGAAGAACCATCTTGGGTTGCTCAAGCTCTATAGGGGGAGTTTGTGATTGATCCTCTAGTAAGGTAGCTAACATGGCTTGACTGGATTCAACTTTTGCTTGTCCTTCTACTACCATCTTTTCTAGGGCCTTAAGTCTCTCTTCCAGTTCAAGACCAATTTGCATTTCACCATAGGATTTATACACCCCAAAATTTTGGTCGTCCACACCACACTCCTCATTGTGTCCTTGGACATAGTACTCCTCATATTGTTTTGGGTGGCATTGCTCCTCAAAATAATCTCCAGAAGATGGTGGATTGTAATTTCCATTGCGTCCATCTAGGTAGGAAGATTCAATATTATAAGGTGTCACCAATTCATGAGGAAACATATTTGAACAATATATATTTTGGGTTTGGGATTCTAGTAGGGCGGTTAATAAGGCTTGGATAGTTTTTAGTTTTGTTTCTCCTTCTACTGCTATCTTCTCTAAGGCCCTAAGTCTCTCTTCTTATTGAGGATTACATTGGGTTTCATAAACATGTTCATAACCCCCAAGGTTTTGTTGGTTACACCCCACAAAATATTGTTGATCATATCCCCCATTAGAATATAGATAGAAATGTTCCCCATAATGGTTCTCAGAAAAATGTGGATTCACATTGTACCCACGATGATGAAAGATCTCACAATTAAAAGGAGTTCTATTATAAGCATGGGGTAGAGTCGGGCAGGCAAGAGATGCATGGTGGTAAAAACCACAATAATAACATTGTGGGGGATATTGGGATGCCCACTCCATTTGAAAAGAAAAGTTCCTGAAAGATATATCAATCAATGAATGAGAGAAGAAAGATTGCGAGATAAAAGGTAAGTCAAAAATTACAAAGAGAACTAAAAATTATAAATCTAAAAAAATTATGAAATAAACTAAAATTACAAAAAAAAAAAGTAACTAGAAAGCAGTACTGCTGGAATGGAAACTCAACAGAAAGCGGAGATACACTTCTGGAATTGTGCTCGGAAGGTAAAAAGAAATTACAAAAATATAAAAGAAATTATAAAAAAAATACTAAAGTTATGAAAGTTAGAGAATATGAACAAGGATTATACAAGATATACAAGAAACCAGATCTGAAAAACAATTGTGCCATGCCCAGAAACGGTGCCAAATTGATGTGTGTCGTTGTACACGCAACAATCACCAGGAAAAGTTCTAGAGTTTAACCTTCTAACCCGGTTGTCAACTTGTTGCGAACAACAAGTCAGCTTAGTATAGATAGGTATCGATCCAAGGGACAATAGAAAAAAAAGTTGAAATCCAAATCCGATTGCAAGTACAAGAATTAAATCCCGATTTGAGAGAGTTGTTAATACTAAGAACAAAAATAAAAGTGCTGAAATAAAATTTAACTAATCAAGAAATAAAGATCTGGGGTCCGGAAGATCACCACCAAAACCATGTTCCTATTCAACTAATCAAATTCTAAACTCCAAGGATCAAATCAGGACCTTGTGTTTACATGTCCTTATAGACAAACTCACAAGGGTCAGACTTTCCATGAACTCGTTGGTCCCGATGTTCACAGATCATTGCCCAACCGTCCAACATGCCATTATCCACGGTCATATCAAAAAGCATGTGAATTCAAACCGGCGTTCAAACCCAAGGCTCAAGTGGTCGCGTCACCAAGGATTATAACAAGAATAAGATTAAATAGACGAAAAGATGATAATTACAATTAAAGGACTATTGTTTCATTCTTACAGAGATCCATAGTCATATCACTCCATAAGAATATATCAGATCATCCAAATAACCACAAAGAAATAGAGAGAAGACATTTGTTCGATGGAGGAATATAACTGATTATATTGAATAGAACCGGGCTAAGGGGCTACTCCCATGCCCCAGAGAAATTTACTCAGACATAACAAGACCAGAAGAAATGCAAAATAAAATGAGATCCAACATTATACAAGATGTGGTCTACAACTAAAAATTTGAAGAAATAGAATGAAGAATGGAATGCTTTTACAAGTGAAGAGTCCCTCCATTTATAGGACGGGAAGGGGTAGGCTTCCCTCAATATAGGGGGAAAAAGATAGGGAGACCAATTTTTGAATTTTTTGGATCTGGTCAAATCGAAAGTTGATTGTCTTTAATTATCTTGACCATATAACTCCCTTTAATGTAGATTCTCACAACAGCGATTTTGAACATATTTCTCTCCCGTGAAAAGCACAAAACCGGTACAAATAATAGAATTTTATTTTATGAAGTTAAATTCCCTTCCCAATGAATACTTGTACACTCAATTTGGAGTTCAAATGCAAGAGTTATGTCACTTTTGGTGGAGGGTATATATGAATTTCAGGACTGCTGCAAATTGTGTAATTTTCCTACAAAACCCAAGAAAATAGAATTAAAACTCCAATTAAAGAGAAAAATATAAAATAAAACAATTAATTATGAAACTAAGAGAATAAACAAAAAATATTCCTAAACAAATATCAAAAACATATAAATAAAAGGGATAAATATACATTTATCAATACCCTGGCGGCTTGCAGCACCGAGGGGTGGTCGTGTCGCGTGATAGACTCTGTCGACCGATGGATCGTGGTGGGCAAGGCTCCATGTCGGGTAATAGCGTTCAGTCTGTTAAGGCTCCTGTGCGACACACATGTACTGGGTTGTTGCCATATCAGACAGCGACCATGACGAGTAAAGGGTGTGTTGCTTTGCCGTTTTGATGGACCGGGGCAGTTAACTTGTTGTGGGTTGGCCAGGTCAGGCCCATTAGCATTTTTTTGGTGGAAAAATAAGAGAAACTCTACAAAAGATAGGACAACATCAGGAGCATAATGGGCATTATTTCTGTTCAATAAATAAGATAAAATAGAGAGGAAGTAAGGTTTGGAGGCAGTTTTGATAGTAAAATATAAGCTCTAGCAGCCATAAAATGGGTGTTATCAACTCCCCCAAACTTTGCATTTTGATTGTCCTCAATCAATCTGTACTTATTTTAAAACTTTGTTTGTGATACTTCTTCAAAACCAGATGTAGTCTTTGGACAAGGAGTTACAAGAATTTTTGAGATGTCCTGAGGAAAATTACGTCTGATACGAGCAATGGACTTTATTTTTCCTACCTTATTTAAGCAAAAAAAATTTCTTCAGCTTCGGAAAGATTTTTGGTGCATGATTTCAAAGTTAGCATTCACACCAAATAGCTTGGGAGTAGAAGGTGGGGTTTTTGGGAAGGTTTAAGGCTTTTTGGGTTTTTCTTGCTTCCCATTGGTCATTCTAGGTAAGGGTCCGTTAATGGGCAAGTGGTCCCTACAGTCCAAGCCAGTTGGCTTTAGAGCAGTAATTTCACATCCTATGTACCATTGCCCCAGATCTACCATGCCTAACGATGGGTACTTTTGGGGAGATAAGAGTTTTTTTTGGCACAACTCTCATGATTTTATTCACTCTCATAAGGCTTTCTCTTTTTGGGATTTTGGTGGGTAGGGAAAAGGAAAAGAGTTTACTATTTGGGTAGCTTTTTCCTTCACATGCACATCTCTTAGCTGTTGCGAGATTATTTTTCAAAGCTGGCGAAGAAAAGTTATAGCCTTTTTCATTTGAGACGGCATTTTCAAAAGAGCAAAATAGAAATGTGCATCGCCTTAGATACGAAGAGAACATACTGGAAGTTGTACCAAATTTTTACTATAAAGTGTTTTGTACAATTTTTTAGAGACAAGCAGTTGTGTATGTATTGTTTTCTATCAATCATTTATATACATGTATATGTAGTGTATGGTAAGAAAATCAAAAGAGCAAAAGGGGAAAGATTTTGAGTACCTCCCTCACTGATGTTATGGAGTACCCCCCCTGCAAACTTACCCCACACTCTGTCCTAGAGTTGTGAGATAAAATTGGAAAGTATATGCATAGATCACTGAGGGTTTAGCAAAAGTGGGATCCCTCAGTAGATAAGAACTCCATCACATACTCTTCGCGTTGGATGTGGTAGCCTAAGTTGTGGATCTTATCTGGCATCTTTTTAGGGATATCATGCAGTAGATCTAGTGCAGCACATAGACACCACAATCATTTGATAATGGAATTTGTTGTGGACAATGGTGGCAGTATTGCAATTTGTGCCACTTAGTTGTCGGGTCTTTGAGATACGGATGGATCAAAGACACCACCTCAGCATAATATTTCCTTGCTAACCGCTTGAGGGATGTCATCGGCGTGGATGTACTCTTCGTCGGATGATCGTTGTTGGCGTTGGAGCTATTGTAGAAGAAATTGGCACGTGGACGGATGTACACCATTAGGAGCATGCAGTGGTTGTCGTGCATCATAGGTAGGAAGATGATGCATGACAAACACTTCTTCATTTTGAGCTGAAATAGCTTGTGTGCTCCTGTTTCATCAGCCAGGCATAGGTCATTGTACAACATCAGATGGGCGATATAGGTGTGTTCAAACTTCTTCTTTAAGATGGGGATGTAAGTTGATGCCACCGTCATTGCTAGACATCCTCCTTCCTTGACTAAGTCTCCCAGGTCATCGATGGGGACCACTGTGTTATCCTTTCCATATATGATGTCTACGGTATTCAAATCAGCGAGTCAGAGAAGAATTTTGTTGACCTATTCTTTAGATAGAGAATTGCACATGAAATGGTTGAAATTGCTGATTAGGGATTCGGGGATGGCAGGAGAAGTAGACTCTCCTTCAGCATTGTTGCCTTCAGTGGAGAGTGCGGTCTGCAGATTTTCTATCCACTTGTCTGCCCCATAGAAGTCCACACTCTCGACTTCTTCCCTTGGAGGGCTGTCGGGCTGGGAAGATTTGGTTTCAGCATCTGTCTCTAGCCGCTCCTCTGGAAGCTCTCCGTCTCAGAAATAGCGCTTGTCCTTGATCAAAAACAATGCATATATGTTTCTCAATCGATAGAAGTCTTGATCTTGGAGCTTCCTTATGTATTTGAAGATGTTTACCAGCTCCATGGCACGTAGTACGATGAAGGCTCTATTTCCTCTTCCCGACTCTTCTTGGATTGGGAAGTCTCAGATGGCGTAGAAGTTCTAGATGTCGTTGTGGCATTGGATTCCTTACTTTGTTACGCAGTGAAGACACAAAGGAAGAAGTCTGGCATGCTTGTCATCGGGGCGTACGAAGATGTGTCCTCTGTGTGGGACCTCCACAGTGCAGCAGTTGAGGAGTGTGATCTCATGGTTGAGGACGTCTGCCAAGAAGAGGACCAATGCTTCCTAATCTTGTAAGGGGCCAACACTAGACATGGATTGTGCTCTTTGATATGTTGTAGCATGTCGACCACCTCCTTTGAGTCGTACACCCTTGCTAGTAATCTTCTCGCTAAGGCCAGGGTGATACTATAGAATGGCTGCCAGCCTATCCTGATGGTGACATTCTCAAGCATCGTGCCCTCTAGGACCCTAAAAAGGATCTTCCCCACGACATCTTCTGAGCTGAACATAGCTTCAAGTGCTCTGCGTCTTACTGATAAGTATCCGTTGCTCCAGACGACGGCTTCTCCATCTTCCTACGGCCTCAGGACCATGTTGAGCAATTGTTGGTCCCATATCGACAGGTATCCAATGGCGCGCCTATTAAAATCCATCATCTCGAAGGATGGGATCTCTGACGTCATAGAAAACACATCTACCATCGAATTCCTCTCTCTAGGGGGTTTCTCAACGATCGAGCAATACATCTCCTCCTCTTCTCCCTCAGATTCATGAGATGAACCCTTCGCTCGGCTGATAGAAATTTCTTCTTCATCTTCAACTGGGTCTAGCAGGGGTGAGGGAGCAGATGTATCTTCACCACGGGCACTCTCTTGTCCTGCTGGAGCCCCGTCGCTGGTTTTGTTCATCATCTCTTCCTCGGGCATTGTGGAGGTCCCTCTAGAGGTGGATGAGAATGATGAACCAGAGGAGGATGGTAATGACGACGGTGGAGAGCCAGAGGCCGGTGGCAATGGAAATCTCCTAGGATGTCTTGAGTGGGGGTGGTTGTCCCTCTGATTGAGCCTTTCCTCAATGGCGTCGAGGCGTTGGAGTGTCACCTGAATCATATTATTCAATGCCTCTAGTTGGTCGGGGAGACCAACTAGAGTCAATAGCTGGCGCTCCTTCTCGTTCAGCCTCCTCTGGAAGACCTAAAACTTGTAGGTCAGTGAAGCAAATGTAGCAGTATGATTGCTTGTTACCTCCTGCAAGTTATCAAACTCGAAGACAAAGTCCTATCCCAATGAGGAGGGGACGGTTGTCGATCGGCTTCGGCTTTGGCTTCTTGTTGTACTCCTCACATTTCCAGCATGGCCTGATGAGTATGTGTTGTCAATCAGGGCCGAGTCCATCTGGACTGTCTGCGAGGGTGTGGTCTCTAGATGGAGCGTTGGCATCTGTATAGTCACCTCCACCTCTTTAGCTTGGGGTTGTAGAGAAGGTTGCAGAGTAGGAAGATGTTGATCTATCATCCGACTCTCACCGTCCTCCTCCATAGGGATCATCAGTGTAGATGGTGGCAATGTCAGAGTTGGATGTACAGCCCTGAGCTCCACCTCAAGGTAGCTCAGCAAACGCCTCATCGCTGGCGTCCGACTACACTACTGCCTCTGCTATTTCAGGAAGGGTTGCAGCTTCAAGTACTACGACCATTTCATCTGACGTAGTGGCCTCCGGGGTTATGATCACAGTAGCAGCCCTGGTGATTTCGATGACCTCCCTGATGTTTGAAACTTCTTGTGTAGATGTGGAGGGCGTTGTTGTGGTTTTTGTGGCTGGTTCGGTGGTAGCGGCATCAGCGACCATCGAAGTGGTGGTTTCTGGTTGTGTGGCGATGGCGGTCGGCTCGGCGGTGGCGACGACATGCAGGTCTTCAATGATGATTGTCGATGATTTGTCTCGCCGAGCGTCAAGGGGGGGGGCTTCCTATGGAGGCCACATTTTCCCAGATGGCCCTCGTGCTAGTGTAGCTGGATTCAATGATCATGACTTCAATCTCTTCTTTTGTGAAGACCAACTTCTCTACGTCATAATTGGTGCAGAGTGGGAGGGGCAGGAGGATGTCTGTCCTCGTGAACTTGTTGAAGAAGTGATGACCCAACTTCTTGATGATGTTCTCCCTCGTGATGAACTTGATCTCGATCTTGTCATAGCCATGAGTGCGCGAAAGGCTGAGTGGCTCCTTTGGGTAACCCAGTCTTGCTGCGATCAGATTGACGATTCCCCCCATGTTGTACTCTTTGGTGGCATCCATTATGGGGTGCAGCCGATTTATTAGGAACAACCCCAAGTTGATCGTTCTACCGTCCATCATGTACCACATAAGATGGAGCTCTTCATTATATAGGTTACTAGTTTCGTATTTACTGAAGAGGAGGCTCGCCACGATCTTATGTATGATCCTCCAGAAACACGAGTGGACCGCCACCACCTTGATCCCCAGCTTGAAAGATGATTCACCGGTTAGCCTCTTCCAGAGCATGACTGGGTTGAAGCTGTCGCCTTCAGTTATCCAGGCACCGTTATCCAGAAGCTCCCTCTCAGCCTCACTGGAAGAGAATATCTTGTTGTGTAGCCTCTACAAGATGTTGTGGTCGGTGTTGTAGAGGCACCCTTATAGCCTGTTTGCCCCGCTGAACCTTTTGGTCTCTTTGGGGGTATTTGGAACTTGGCGGAGGGAGGAGATGTACTCCTTGATGAGCTCGGTGAAGAAGCAGTGTAACTGAAGCAAATCTTCCGCAGTCCGGTAGCTACTAAGACGTTCTCGAGCCTATCAAAGATGCCAATCTGGAGCAAGGATGCTTGATGGAAGAACAGGGTTGGCTGATAGACTTTTGTTGCCAACTCCACGTACAGCCGTAAGTGTTCCTCATCTCTAGTAACAAACTGGCCTGGTGAGTGGGCCAGGGGCTCTGGTTTTGCCGTCATTGTTGGGGCTGGGGCCACTTCTATTCCGAGCCACTTCTCATCCTCAGATGACCCAACTATCTCAGGTTTTGGGCATTTCTGCCCGGCGGTGGCTTCATTTGTGGCCTCGGGGTTGACCCTTCGGCCTTGTTCATCAACTTGGATGACAGTCTGCTTTGTACGTGCCATTTTTCTATAATAATAATTAAACAAACAAGTTAAGTCAAAAAGGGTTGCTCTTTGAAACTTGCGTTTACCCGATATTGGGTAAGGAATGAAGGTAGGAGTGTCACCCGATATGGTTGGGTGATACTCTTAAAAATGGTATCGGGTTGGGCACTTAAGGAAAAACTGTCGTGCGATATGTGAGTGCCCGACACCAGAAGGTCGTTATCGGGCAGGAGGTAAAAACATCGCACAAGTAGGGTTGTCATATGATAAGGTTTGGGCGATATGTTAGACCAATATCGGGTGGCTTCCTCAAAACTGATTCTGCCCGGCATAGATGCCTGATAGGGGTCTCGCGTGATATGGGGTGTTGCGTGATAAGGTTGAAAACATGATGCATCTATACGCGATAATAGAGACGATGTGTATTGCGTCGTGTCGGGTGATACTCGTGTCGCCCGATACGAGTTGTAGATTTTGTAAAACGAACTGAGTGATAGAGTCATTGTCGTGAGCTCATGGTTTTTGCCTGATATAAATGCCTTTGTTGCTGTGTTGCATGACACGGGTGTCGCTTGACACAGACTAAAGACCGATTAAAAACAAGGCAGTGAAGAAAACCAACAGTCTTATCGCACAATAAGGAAAACTTGATACACGTCAAAATGTTCTGCCTGACATGGGCCAGAACACGATAAGGTAGAGCACAACATGGTTTGGCTGATACAGTCTGCGCGACACAAAGTTAAGCGATATGCAAGGCGCCTCGGGTTTTACCTATATCAGGCAAGAAGATCTTTACATGACACAAAGGTCAGTAGACGAAGGCTGATACGGGAGCTAGAATGGTGAAGAGAATGCACGATACGGGAGCAAAAAGCAAATAAATAGGTAACCCGACACGATTAAACTCGAGTTACTATATATAGCTGACCGCGAGCGGGGTAAACAGAATGCACGATACAGGACAAGAATGGGTCCAAGAATGGAGTCATGCCTAGGTTATCGGACTTTGGAAATTTATTATACGCGAATGTTTAAGACATCCTGCAACTAGTACAAGGTCAAAATAGTTCGGGGTAGAACACAGGGATAGGAAGAGCGACGCTTCAGAAATCAAGTTTTACTTGTCTAAGCACGTTGAAAAAGGTCGAAGGATAAGGTTTTCATATGATGAGAAAGAAAGATAAAGAATCAAACAAAAAGCCTATCTCCAAAGGGAGTTATCAGAAGAATTAGTGTTTTAAGGTTTATCAATTTTTATAGAGGTTTTGTATATTGGAAACTGAGGAGATAAAACTATCATTGGGGTAAATCACAAAGGAGGAAAACTTAAACATAACAAGCGGTAGCGGGATACAACATGCACCCTCTTCTCTCAAAGAGGATGCCTCTAACTATGCACCAATTCTCTCTCTCAAGAGTATTGGACATAGACTAGAGCGGAAAGATATGCCAGAGCAACCCTGATCCTGGGTACTCTCATACACCTGAACCAGACCAAACTCTAGAGTTTACGACATCCTTCTCTCGAAGTAGTCAAAACAAGAAACATGATTTGATAGCTAGTCAAAAATGTGATTCAAATAGGAGAGACTATAACTCAGATGCTATAGAGAAATCATCCAACGAAAAGGAACAATACACAAAACAATATGAGATAAACTCCGAAGATTCCATAAGCATAAAGAAATAAAAGATTTAGTTACAATGCAATGGTAAATAAAAGTAAATTGCTGAAACAGGGAAGATAGGTATCAACCTCCTTGATGTAGGAGGTCAGTATACATAGAAGTGGACCCCTAAGGTAAGGCTAATCCGGTACCAGGCAGGAGCCCTATCGGGATATGACTGTGTCGGGTTCTTGACCATGTCAGGTCACGAACTGTGATAGGTAAAGGGCGTATCGGGATAGGACCCACTACCTGATATGGATGTGTCGGGTTGCAGCCACAATGGGTAGGCCATATCAGGTTGGGTATCATGTCGTGTTAAAACATGTACGTGTCGGGTTAGCTTTTTCTTAGGTTGGGTTCCTTGTGACAGGAGTAGATGGGTGAGCCATCTTGAGTAGAAGCCCAACTAGGGACCTAGTACATTGAGGTGGCCTTGATGGTCGTATCGTGCTCTTGCGACTACCAGGACGGGTTCTAAGTCTTGTCCCTCTCGGGTTGGGGGTGTGACCACCTAGTATCACCTGACACATCTGAGAACTCGACGTACTAGCTCATTTTTTCTCTCAAAGTTAGCTCTCGTAGGGTTTCCGACCCATCCCATCGGAGTCGTGTACCTACTATTTATAGGCAGCGGCTGGTGGGAGTTGCAGTGCCCGTTGGGTCACGTGTCCTTTGTCTTCTCTGTTAATGTGGCTTTGGGAGAAGGTCGAAATGTCCGTCGCCCGACATGGCTAGAGGGGGTTGTCGCTTGTTGAGTTGTAAGTAGATCGCCATGGATCGTGTCAGGTAAAGACCCTGGTGGGTTGCAGCACTAAGGGGTGGCTGTTTCACGCGATAGACTCCGTTGATCGACGGATTGTGGCGGGCAAGGCTCCATGTTGGGTAATAGCATTCCGTCCGTCAGGGCTCCTGTGCGACACACCCGTGTCGGGTTGCTACCATATCGGGCAGCGACCGTGACGGGTAGAGGGTGTGTCACTTCACCGCTTTGATTGACTAGGAAGTTAACTTGTTGTGGGTTAGCCAGGTCAGGCTCATTAGCATTTTTTGGTGGAAAAATAAGAGAAACTCTACAAAAGATAGGAAATGTTGTCAAGAGCATAGTGGGCATTCTTTCTATTCAATAAATAAGATAAAATAGAGAGGAAGTAAGGTTTGGAGGCAGTTTTGATAGTAAAATATAAACTCTGGAAGCCATAAAATGGGTATTACCAAACCCTTAACAATGGGCCTCAGTATAGAGATGGAAAAAAACTGATAAGACTGTTAAGAAAATCCCCTTCCAGTAGTTGCTCCAGTGGTCTGGTTCAGAAGCATGTATCTGTAGCTATGATATCTTCGAGTGTGTAGAAACCTTCACCATTTTGATTTGCAAAGATGTTATCCTAGTCTTCATCTACTCCCAACACCTATGTTGATGAGGAAGTCAGTCTTGCAATTCAAGTTAATGTACAAGGAATGTTCAATATCAGACAATATTTAATGTTTAGGATGCTTAGTGTTGTTGTATATTATATGATTTCTTTCTAACCAAATATTCTAGAGAGTGTTTATAATCAGGTCTATTGTAGGAAGGTGTTGGTTTATTGAGTTTTAAGTGTGTGGTATGGTTTGGCAGGAGCAAGTTGTTTGTGATAGTGTGTGGTCGAAAGTATTTGTAGAGGAAGTGTAGTGTGAATGGGCAATTTGTGAAGAGGTGATGTGTGGTTTCTTCATCAGATAGATAGAGGTAACATGTAGTAGGTCCATGGAAGCCTCTTCTATTGATGAAATTGTCTGTGGGGATCTTATTATTTGAAAGGAGCCAGAAGAATTTTTTTATTTTTGTGGCCATTTCATTTTCCAAATGATTTTCATACTAGAATTGTGTCCTCTGTATGTGAGTGTAGGTAACAATAAATATACTTTTAAGGAATATGTTTAACATAATCAACATCTTAAGTGATTTCTTATCATTTTATTTTATGTTACTTATATAATAATCCCGATGTTTGTACTAAAATGCCTCTTCTCTTTGAACTAAAGTGCCTCTTAAGTTTTCCTCAAAGAGACTTTTGGGATGCACCAAAGTTCCTCTTGAATTGCACTAAAGTACCTCTTGGATTACATTGAAGTGCCTCTTATTTTGCTCTGAAGAGCCTTTTGGAGAGAATCTTATATAAGGTTCATTATCTTAATCTTAATCTTCAAAAGCTATTAAATCTTGTTCTAGAATCTTATTCATTATGTGCATGAAAAGTTATATAGTAACTCTTGAAATAAAAAGAACATATGATTAATTTTATAATATTGCAATTTTATTCTTACAATAGAAGCAAAATCATTACTAATATACTCATATCATTGCATGTAAGTTGTACATATATCATATACACATACATTAATGAGGTTCAAAGTGCATGGACCACTTACCTTAATTGAGAAACTCCTAGTATTTCTCCCTGTGGTTGATGAAACCTAATATACCTTCAACTCTTTGCCAAATTATAGCCTTTATATATATATATATCAAAGTCATATTTAGAAACCTAGTGTTGACTCTATATGTCTTCCTATTCATGTTAGGGTTTCCGTATGTGTTATACACATCATGGCATCTAATAAAATGTATATCACCATGAGTACTCAAAATTTAACATCTCCTAAAATCTGCATTGTTTATAATAAACCCAGATTCATTATTAATCTAAAGTAAGATCATAACCTAAATTATCTAACATAAACTCATGATATATATATATATATACATATATATATACATATATGTATATATATTCAACATCATATAAACTAAAACCCAATAATATTTTAATTCTTCACCCCTCAAAGTATAATTTTTGATATGTCCCCTTATGTATCTCGTTGTTTGTTACCTTAAATAGAAAAATACCCTTAGTTTTTAAAACCAACATGAGTTATTATATCCATCACCTCACTAAGATGTGACATAAAATCAAAATAAGATCATAGAAATTTATTTCATCAATTGTCACATTCCAATCACAATCCATTGCATAAAAATCATCATTATATCTATTCAATTCTATCAAAGTTTGGTTGAATGCACATCTAAATATCATCAAGATAATATATTATAATAGACTACTCTTCAATATCTTTCTAATGACACCCTACTTTTTAAGTTTTGATAAGCTTATCATAAGATATATTGTGCATAAGAAAATATCTCTCAAGCAATCAAGGCCATTGGTTTCAATATATCACCCAATTCTGATGGTCAAATCTCTCTTCGCTTTTCCTTATCATTTTATTTATCTTTTACTTGGATATTCATAATTGGATTTGATCCAGTTATATGGTGGCCCAAATTGTAGTTGTGAAATCCTCTTATTTTTACATGAGCGAGCATTGTCATTCTCTGTGCTCAGACACGCAAACAAAGGACCATCACACTACACTCTCCTAGAATACTATGAAGCACATGCTATGTAGCTAGGAACATGAAACCCTCACATGGTATGACTCTTATGGCTCTACTCTTCTTCCTTAGGCCCCTAATCTGATTGTGCGTAGAGGCCTTACACCTTCAGTAGTCCTAGACGAACTTTTCTATAAAAAACACAATCCTCATATATATGTGTAACCACTCTCTTTCATTTTTCATTGCGGTAATATGCAAGTACATTTGACAACATTGCTTAGTTCCATCCTTGATTTTCTCACCTCATCCCCCTTCCACCTTCTTATTATATAGGCATAGAAAATCTTGTAAATACTCAGCGCCCTTATTTAGCACAGACATGGAGTTTTGTTCCCAATTGAGGTTGGTCTTTAGCCCCAAGTTTGGTTCTTCTCTGGGATAAGAGTTTCCATGGAGATAGATGTGCATATCGAGACTGGTAATTATGTTAGAAGGAGGAATCCCTTTCAAATTTCTCATGAATCAGTGACGGAAAGAGTTTCCTCTGATCAAGAATTCCCAATATAATATATGTTAATGAAAGTGCCCCTCGATCAAAGTTGGTTTCACACCAAAGGTTATAATGACAAAAAAGAATAAGATGTATACTCCCCTCCTAAATTTTCTTGAGTCAATCTATGTTACTTCTATCATATAGAACCTGTTGATTCAAGATCTATTTATAAGATCATGAATGACCAGTTAGATAATATGTGAACGCATCATCCTAATTAGTTCTCAATAATTCAACATAATTCAACTTATCACATTCTCCTTTATTTTGGTGTATAAATAGAAAAATAACAACAAAGATTACTGAAATGGATTTTTTTTCTGGTATTAACCTAACAAACATCATGAAATTATTAGATTCAATGAGTTCTAATAACATGAAACTCCCAATGATATATAATTAGGTAGTCTCTCTCTACGAGGAGCTCTCGTCCATCTTTGCTCAACCTATCATTAACCCTAGTTTCCCCCCTTGCCATGGTGAGTGCATCTGACAACCACCACACGTGTGGAGCTTGTTCCACCTATTCTATGGAGTTAGCCTCATCTCCACCAATCTCCAACCTTCATTCACCACCTCATCCTATCCCTAGTTTACATGCTCCACCTCAAATTTCCTCTTCCTAGTCAGTCCCTCACTTCCATGTTCTGACCATTAGGAAAATGTCACTCAAGCTTGGTCCTAGGTAGACACAGTACCAGGTGAGCCTATAACGAGTGATACTTGAGAGGAGATACAACTCATATGTTATGATACAAAGAGAAATAAAAAGATAAAACGATGAAAAATAACTATTACAAAGTTACAATATGTGTCATTGTAAAATTGTTCCTCAAAGTAAAAGGTATTACTACAAACTAAAATCTTCATTGAATTACACATAAGGCCAGTTGCATAAGGCAGCCCATCCATTCCAAGTTACCCTTGTGTTCACAAACATGTGTACGATCTCCCTCAATCTATGTCCTTCAAGCTACCTACGCTTGGTGGGTCTAGAAGATCCCCTAGAAAAGATAAGAGACAAAAGGATATGCATTGGTTTACATTGAGTATGTTCATAATAAACATAAGAATTTTTAGGATAAAAGAAATATATTAAGGGGGTTCTCATTCAAGAGATGACTATTAACATGTAGGTAAGTTCAAACAAAATAATCAAGAGATTGAACTTCAAAAGAATGAGGCATATGAACATTAGAGTCATAAAGAATATAAAGAATCTTTCCATTTTACAACACTTTCGCATATCATAGACTAAAAGCATATTAAGTAGGGTCAAGACACCACTAGTCATTGGCCACAAATGGTTGGAGAAAGCACACCTTGGGTGGAGCGTCACACCCTAACAATTAAATTGGGGGAACAACATACCCTGGGTGGAACAACACACCCTTGGAAGAACATCATATCCTATCTAGTAAATGGGTGGTCCTATCAAGTATATGGGTGGAACAACATGCCCTGGGTGGAAGGACACATCCTAATACATCAAACAGGTGGAAACAACATACTCGGTTTGGAACAACACACCCTAAAGGTTATCACTATATTATAAAGATATTCAATATAATATGCATGCATAATAGAGACTGGCAAGATGAAGTAGTCCAATAACAACATATTCAATGGCACATAAAAAGGCAGGTGGGGTCATAGACTAAATGTACAAACATAATCAACAAATTCAGTAAAGCAAGGGAGTTACATTTTAGGAGTCTGAACATTTCAATGGTAGAATAAGATGATTCAAATGGAAGTATAATTGCCTCATTATAGGAATTTATATTATAGTCATTTATAGTTTCCAATTAAATGGAGAAAGACCACATACCTTAAAGTTAGGCCTGCTACTATGAAAGTATTCCTAAGGCCATGTTCAAACATTTTCAGCACCCAACTACATCTACGAAGTACGTGCATCCTGGGCAGTCTCTAGGTTGATGCTTGCTACTATAGTAAGGAAGGAAGGAGGTGGAGAAGAAACAAACTTGATGGAACTAGCATGGTGCAAATGGTGGTATTATTTCTCATAGGTTGGGGTAAATGATGATGCTGACATCAACCATAGTTTGTGATATGGTCGTGAAGCTGGTGAGAAAATGATTGGCCTCCCTGTTGGGCTTATCCAATGGTGACTAGGGAAAAGGAGTGGTAGTGGTGGCAAGTAGAATTCTGGATGAGGCAAGGAGAAGGAAGGAAGGAAGAACAAGTAGAGGAGAAATATGACTGAGAGGTGTTGAGAAGTCATAGGGGGGAAGGAGGAGGCGATTTGTAGTTGGGTGGTGCCTATCAAGGTGTCAACGTCCATGGAAGCTAGTAGTGGTGATCTACTTATTGGCTAACCATGGCCACAAGTGCAAGGAAACAAAGGGATGAGTTTGGCTAGGGTTTATGTTCTATGGTATGGATAGGGCAAAGGAAAAAGAAGTGAGGAGGCAGAGGGGAAACAATGGTGCCAAAGTCAACTCACCATGAACAATCTTTGTGATCTGTGAACCTATAACATTGTTGTTGGACCTAATTCTAATTGTCGTAGTTTCTTCTACCAAGGAAGGATAGTGGGATAGGAGAGGAGATGGATGGCATCTAGGTCTGGTAGCTGGATGCAGCTAGAAGGAAGATGGGGAAATAAGGAGGAAGAGAGGATAAGGATGAGGGATTCTAATTCAATTAACATCATCTGATTGGTCATTCATAGGAGAGTGCATGCCTGCACATAGTCAAGTGGAAGGAAGAAAACCCGTACACATTACAATGAAATAAAATAGAAACTTAGGTTTTAATTGTCATTTTAAATACATTAAAAATAGCAAAAGCTTATAAGTTTCACCAATAGAATGGGAGAGTAAACAATGCCCAGTTGAATTGAAATTTTGCCTATACGCTAAACATGACACGAGAAGCCCAATTTTATCATAAATTTCACCTTAGCCAACATCTATTATTTTATTATTGTATTTGTGAAATAAGTATTCAATATATGTATATAGTGCATTTCTTACTCGATTCGATACACCATGTTACATCCACCAATTTCCTTTCATTAGTTAGTCTTAGAATGATTCTAGATTGTCAAATTAGGGTCAAAACTAATTGATTTGCATATTTATATAATAAACCCATTTATATATTTAATATTTTTTATTTATCCTTAACCAAATACAAATTTTTTTTGTTAAAAGATTATATTTTTACTCCCATTTACTCACAAATTAATCTAAATGAAGAAAAAAATAAATCCATATTAATATATTTGAAAAGGCATAATAATAGGGAATATCATATCACAAATCTAGATTCATGTATGTTATTGAACCTGTGTTCCAGAGGAGTGGGAATCGTGTGAGGTTGCCACTCATTCAAAGACCCCTTTCTACAAGGAAGGAGATAAAAATGTGGAAAAAGTTCTCCACACCAAAATTCTCACAG
This sequence comes from Alisma plantago-aquatica, assembly GCA_963693085.1. Classification (NCBI taxonomy): domain Eukaryota; kingdom Viridiplantae; phylum Streptophyta; class Magnoliopsida; order Alismatales; family Alismataceae; genus Alisma; species Alisma plantago-aquatica. The sequence continues at coordinate 1,464,322,121 of OY856412.1, forward strand.
ATGGATGACTATCACAAGTACATTGTTATAGTATAGGTATTGAGATACAACTGCATCTATGAACAATTTTATGGTTGGATTCTGAGAATTTGGAGGCCGAAAGGTGAAATCCTCCTCTTCATAATAAATGATGGGTTGTTCTAGGTGAGGTTTTAAAATGAGGTGGACATGAATACCTCTCTAGAGAAGGGACCACTATTCTTGGACAACAAACTGGTCCTTTCTCACAAATGGTGCTCCCCATCCTATCTCAGATGAGAAACATTGACATCTACACTAGTTTGGATCAACTTTCTTGAGGTTGAGAGGCATTGGACCAAGAGGGATCTGACAGTCATTTCCTATGTCATAGGTGTCTGAAAGCTTTTGATTTGGCCATCACAAGGAGACATGGGTTTTGGATATTATGGCGGACAAGATCCCAACCAATGTTCTGATGGTGGAAATGTCATATGGGGGTGCTCTAGAGGTGAAGGTCATCTATGAAGCCCTTCCAAATAGATGTGAGGTGTGTAACGTGTTTAGTGATTGCATTGGACATTTTCGATGTGATTGAAAGGTGAAAGTTGATCAATTTGTGATAGCAAGATCAACTAGCCATGAACCACAGAAAAAGAATAAGAACAATCATGATACCAATAATGTAGAAATGATAGATGACAATGATGTCGAGTAGTTGAAGGAAAAGACAGGAGCATCCAATTTGGAGCTGACTAATCCTAAGGGAAATACTATCATAAGGATTGAAGAGTATACCCAGGTTATATACATTGAACGTGACAAGATGAGTTCTCTAATGAAGTTAATGAAAACCAAAATTTGTGGAAGAAAGTTGGATGGACCTTGAGAACTCTTTCTCAGTGTTGGAGTTTTTGGATCCATATGATATAACCCAACATAAATGAGTGGAGACCAGGAGTTCTACTACCACTACTAATGGAGGTAGAGGGAGAGGTGGACACACTATGGAATGGAGTGGTGGAAGAGGTAGGTGATGATGACTCTTCTCACATGTAATGTGCAAGGAGCATCCCAAAATGATTGGCAAAGAAGGCTAAGTATGGTCATAAAGGAACAAGGTTCTACACTAGTTATTTGTTATGAAACTAGGATGACAAAGGAGGTTGATAAGAGGATGCAAGGGCTCTTACATGTAGGATGGGAGTATACCTATAATTTATAACAAACGAGAAAGCATTGTTGTGGGATGGAACCCTAGAGTATGGGATGTCAAACTCATCCATGGATCAACTTAAAATCCTATTCTATATCAATAACAAATTATTTCACTACATTATCTGGGCAGCTAATGGGTTGAGCTTGGACATAGGAAGAAGAAGATTGTGGGAGGCTTTGGTGCAAACAACACAAGATGATATTCCTCACCTAGTGATCTATGATTTCAACAACATATGAAATGCTAGGGAGAAACAAGGTGGGATACCTATACCAAATTCAGTCCTCAGTGCATTCAATGAATTGATCGATGAGGCTAACCATGTTGAACTGAATATGAAGGGATGCATTAAAAACCGCAGACTTATTCAATGTATTACCAGTCATTTTGACTGTGGATTGGTAAATTATAGTTATTTGGATTTTTTCCTAATGCCTTAATCATGTTGGGAGGACATCTGAATAGGGACCATGCCAAGATGGTGGTCAAACTTTGCAGTAAAGGGAAGCAACATAGACCTTTTAGATTCCTAAACCATTGGATCTCATGGAAAATCTTTAAAAACACTATGAGGGAAGAGCTAAATATCAGGGTGGAGGGTAACCCACTCTTTATAATGTCTAAAAAGATATAAGAAATGAAGAAAGTACTAAAGTCCTAGTCGGGAGGATATTTTGATCTCTCCCATCCCATTGCTAAAGCAAGAAGATGTACCGTAATGTGATCTTGGATCTTAGTATAGATCTGTGGTGTGAGACTAAAATGGAGGAAAAGAAAGCGACATGTAGACTATTACAACTAGAGAAAGAAAAAGAGGTGTCTATGTGGAAAAGGAGTAGAATGAAGTGGATCCATTATGGGGACAAGAATACAAATCTAATAACCTCACTTTTCAGCAACCCCCATTAAGGAAGGCCTTAAAATTAAGAGCCATTACCTAAAATTTTCCGAAGGATCCATATTAGAAAATAATAAATAATAGTAAATAATTTCCATTAATTCAAATATATTGTTTACAAGATGTTTGTATAGAACTTACATAACTTTTCATCATCATAATTATACATATGAGAACTATCTGAGAATAAGTATCTATCTAATTCTCCTTACAAGTTAACTTTAATGTCTTCAAGTAAGTTCATCTGTCCATCATATTTGGATATCTTCATATCTAGCATTTACCTCAAACGACATGAAACAAAACACGGTTAGTATAACAAGTTACATTGGTATGTGGGGGAAGAAAAATATTCACATGTAGGTGTAGCAATATAGTCAGACATAGCAAATTAAGGTTAAAAAATTGAACATGCATTTTCTTTCTAACTTCTCAACTTAATCTCTGTGGTACACTTTGTAACAACCCCGCCTCCAAGTAACCCCCAATTAAGGGAGACCAAGAGGTCAGAGCCATTATCCCAACTTATGAATCAAAGGTTCGACAAATAATCTATAATAGTTATTAAATTCTACCAACTAAACTGAAAGGCTGTAATTTTTTTAAACTTTGCATACCTTTTTCAAAAACTTGGTTAATTATTTATATCCACATCTGGAGTGTATTCTAACTAATCCTCTTTCGTACTTTAATTCTCATTTAATTCCACATATGCCACTTTAATGTTTTTCCTTTTCATTTGCAAAGAAAATGCCGAAAAACAAAATGTCAGTTAGCGTAAAACTGGTATGTGGGGGAAACAATAATTATGCAATTATGATAACAATGTAATCAGCCAATTATCATTTAACAACCAAGATTACGTCTTAAGCAATACTACTCAATCCATACATATCCCCTTATCTATGTGTTGTCCCTGTAGTGGACTCGGATACTACCTCTCTCATATGGTAGATCCTTACCCCCATGGTCCTACCTCACAGGTAGCCAATACTTAGGGTTATGGAGTCGTATGGCCCTACCCAAAGGTAGCCCAATCCCTGACTCAAGGTGACTTGATGGACCTACCCCATTGGTAGCCATGTACTAAGTCATCCAATGACTTGATGGACCTACCCCATAGGTAGCCATGTACTAGGTCAAATCATTAAGCCATAGAGGGGACTAGGATCTGAGCTAGTAGGCACATATCTTAAGTGATAGTCATATCTGTTGGATCAATGGGCTCTAGAAGGGGGGGGGGTTGAATAGAGCTTCACAAACTTCACAAAAGTGATTAGACCACCAAATTATATTAAGTGCTGAACTTAATTCAAAACAGCAATTTGATGTCCTAAACTAGCATACAAAGCAAGGATAAGAGACAAGGAAAGCATGCACTTGGACAGGTGGTTTAGAGTGGTTCCATGTCCTAAACTTAGGAGCAATGTCAGTCCACTACCTAGAGTTGGTTAGGCTCTAGGATTTGTAACTTGGTTCTCTTATATATATCACACAATAAGATTACAAGCTACAACTACCAACCATCCAAGGACTTATATATCAAGCCAAGATCTTCTACCTCACCAAGGACTTACCCACCAAGCAAGTAGTCTTCAGCCTTCTTCAAAGGACTTACCTACTCTTGCTCTAGTCTTCGGCCTTGCAGGAATTACCCATCTTGCTTGAGCTTTGCCTTGCACCTCTCCTTCACTTGGAGAGCTTTAGCACCTTCCTCCTTCACTCGGAGGCCTGGAGCAGCTAGCCTTCTTCTCCTTCACTTGGGGAAGAACAGCAACCTTCTTCTCTTTCACTCGGAGAAGAAACTTCAATCAATCTTCATAGAGAATGGAGATGGGAGAAGTGGAAAGGAGAGCTTTACAAGATTACAAATGATAGCTCTCATACATGGGATCCTAACTCACTCATACTCACGAATTTGCTTTGAAGGTAGAGAGAGAAAGGGGCTCAAAGGATTAGAAACCACTCAACTAAGGCTAGGACCAAGCATATGTGAATGAGCAACCTTGGAATGAAGTCCAAGAGGTCTTATTTATAGTTGAGGGTGTCCCTTTGAGGTTGGGTGAGTTAAGTGGCACAAACTAGCCGTTTTACAACTTGCAACGGATCTATTTTGAGTCCCACCAACTCCTCCAATGGTTGGAAATGCTTTTTCTGCATTCCAGTACAGTCCGATCGGCCGAGTTTCATTAAAGGCAATTTGGCCGACACACTAGACGACAAGTCTGAGAGGCAGACTGTCGGTCGACCTTCAGTCTTGACCAACCAGTGGATCGGCCGAGTTTCCTATCATTGAAACTCGACCGAACAGGGGTCGGCTGAGTTGGAAACTCGGCCGACAGCCCAGAAAATTCAGAATATATGGATCGGCCGAGTTTGTAATTCGGCCGACAAAATCCCTGTTAAGGGTATTTTGGAATTTTCATAAACTGTACAAACGATGGATTTTTGAGTCCCAATCATTTTATCCATCTTAGATACAATGCAAAACATGATTATGAGTGATTACATAAAATGTTCTAAGCCTCTAAGGGCTATATTACAAAGCGGTTAAAAGTCACATGTTTTGCATGTGCCGGAAGAGTAGCTATGGAGATAAAAGTGATTCTTTTCTTGTACCTAATATCTGCAATGATCTCAAATAGATTTGTTAGATACATATGAATGGAATGGTTAAGTCATTATCAAAATATGGTCAATGTGCGACACCTAGGTCAACATTCTCCCCCTTTTTGACAATGACAAACCATTCCTCAACATATTGAAAAGAATGTGAAAATTATACCTTTCCTTTAGGGAATTGCAAGGGGATGCAAATATGCTCAATTTGTAATGCTCCCCCTCAATTCATGCTTACTCGTTCCTGCATAGTTAGTTAACACACAAGCAGACATAGCATATATAGATACTATATGATTCTAAACAAGTCTAGATGCATTTCAGTTTATAGACAAGAAAAGAACCATATAAGCAATAAAAACAATATGATTGAGGTCTTTCTCCCCCTTTGTCATCTCAAAAAGGCAGGGGGGTAGAAGAGCATAAAAGCAAGGTCTTCTCCAAACACTCAATCAACCAAAACATAGAGAAACAGATAAATATCAAGATAAAGCACGAAAGCAAAAACCTGTCATTCATCAAAATATGGAACACACTATAAGATAAGCCATACAAAGTGTTTCCAAAAGCAAACATAAGACAAAAACTACACGGACGAACGGAGTAGCAATAGTACAACTCAGATGATGTGCCGAAAGTAAATAATACAATCATAGTCCAAAAAGATATATCATGGTCATCCAAGACTAAACTAGACACATCAACTCTAAGCTATACTAATCTATGTCAACATCATCAACGGCAGCCTCCATGTCCTCGTCGGGCTGGTAGTCCTCATCTCCATCATCTGAAGGAGGAGCAGCAGCTGGTGTAGCCTCGTCTTCAGCATCGGCATCGTCATCGTCATCGTCTTCGGCATCCGTCGCAGTAGCCTCATCAGCGTCAGTGTCAGCATCGTCCTGGTCAGCCATATCCTCGTCTGGAGGACCAAAAGCACGCCCGGGCCACCTCGCACTCTGCTCAGCCCAAGACATGCCTAGAGCATGATAGCTATGGGGCTGATAAAGAGCTCGAAAAGGAAAGGGAGAGCGAGGAAGGAGCTCTTTGTAGCGAGCAATAGCAGCATTGTCAACAAAAGAAAGATTATCAAACACCATATACCTAGGTGCAAGAGGCACCGCAGGAGCAGGGGCGGGAACGGCACGTTTCCGGCGTTGGGACCTCATTGGAGAGGAGAACGGAGAGAAAGGAGCCGATCCACGCAGAGAGAGAGAGAGCAGGCAGCACGCCAAGAGCAGCAAGAACACACGAACAGGTCGATTTGGGAAGAAAATCGGCCGGAGAGAGAGAGAGGAGCACCAGGGGAGGAAGGGTCGGGCTGGGCGACTAGGGTTCGGTCGACTTTGCTCTAGTTGAGAGGGAGCAAGTCGGCCGATTCCTATATATATTAAACCAATCTGCCGCCGATCGGCCGAGTTCCAGGGAGAGGAAGCTCGGCCGACAGAACACACAGGTGCCTTGTCCCCGACCGATCGGCCGAGTTTCCAAGTCGGCCGACAGAATCCCTGATGTGGGAAAAACCTAGATTCTAGCCCTAGCCTCAAATGACCTAAAGCAATTTTTCTGGTTGGACTAGATTGTATATTAAGCATATTTAGGCACATTCCCATCATCATAGGGTACTATTTGTCGATTAAAACCCGATTTGCGAGAAAAGCCCGAAGAAGAGATAGAAACAAGATAAATTTTATCAAAAACAAGCATTTTGAGCAATCAAAGCATTTATAAGCAAGAGCAACACACATAAGATGTAACCAACTAATTAGAGAGCAATTCAACATCATCAAGAGAGGTTATAAGCAATTTTGATCTAATAAAATTAAATTGTTCTCTAGCAAGAGGTTTAGTGAAAATGTCCGCCAACTGATTTTCCGTATCCACATGTGTGATATAAATATCCTTTTTGACAATGTGATCACGGAGAAAATGATGGCGAACTTCTATGTGTTTAGCTCTACTATGCAATATTGGATTATAAGAAAGATTTATTGCACTAGTATTATCACAGTAAATAGGAGAAGCATCAAAATGAATGTTAAAGTCTTGGAGCATTTGCTTCATCCATAGGACCTGGGCACAACAACTTCCGGCTGCAATGTACTCAGCTTCGGTAGTTGATAATGCCACTGTGCTCTGTTTCTTGGAGAACCAAGACACCAAGCATGGTCCCAAGAGGAAGCAAGTGCCACTTGTGCACTTTCTATCAATCAAGCAACCTGCGTAGTCAGCATCACTATATGCTACAAGAGTAAAGTCCCTTGACTTAGGGTACCATAGTCCAAAATTTGGAGTTTTGGCTAAGTACCTCAAAATCCTCTTTACAGCAATAAGATGTGATTTCCTAGGGCTTGATTGAAAGCGAGCACACAAGCCAACACTAAACATTATATCAGGTCTAGAGGCAGTTAAGTAAAGTAAACTTCCGATCATACCTCTATAGAGCTTCTCATCTACCTTCTCACCTTCTTCATCCTTGTCAAGTTTTGCAGTGTTTGACATGGGTGTATCGATTGGCTTCATGTTCTCCATCCCAAAGCGTTTAAGAAGTTCAAGTGTGTATTTGCCTTGGTTGATGAAGTTACCCTCCTTGGTTTGTTTGATTTGGAAGCCTAGGAAGAAGGTCAGCTCACCCATCATACTCATCTCGAATTCACTCTGCATAAGAGAACCAAACTCTTTGCAAAGATCAAGGTCAGTTCCGCCAAATATAATATCATCAACATATATTTGAATTATGAGAAAATGGGTAGAAGTGTGTTTTAGAAACAAAGTACAATCAACTTTGCCCATGATATACCCGTTATCTAACAAAAAGTTCTTTAGTTTCTCATACCAAGCTCGAGGTGCTTGTTTGAGTCCGTAGAGAGCTTTTTGCAAGAAATAGACATGATTGGGTAACTTATCATTTTCAAAGCCTGGAGGTTGAGCAACATATACTTCCTCCTCGATTGTACCATTTAAAAATGCACTTTTAACATCCATTTGATAAAGCAAGAAATTTTTATAACTAGCAAAGGCAAGTAGCATACGAATAGATTCTAATCTAGCAACAGGAGCATAGGTTTCATCAAAATCAATACCTTCTTGTTGATTGTAACCTTGTGCTACTAACCTTGCTTTGTTCCTTACCACTTTTCCTTGCTCATCAAGCTTGTTGCGGTAGACCCATTTGGTACCAATGATCTTTCTATCATTTGGTCTTGGCACTAAGGTCCACACACGGTTCTTCTCGAACTGCTCAAGCTCTTCTTGCATGGCAAGGATCCACTCATCATCGCCAAGGGCCTCTTTGATGTTCTTTGGCTCCAGTTGAGAGATGAAGGCACTGTCTGCTTGTTCTTTGTTGTGTGCAGCTCGTGTCCTCACTCTTTCAAACGGGTTGCCAATGATCAACTCCTTGGGGTGATTCTTTGCAAAGCGGGGAGTGGGATCCTTCCTTTCTTCTTCCTTTTCTTCTTCTTCAACCTGCTTGCCTTTGTCTTTGATGTTGAGCTCTTTTAAGATAGGAATGATTTCATCTGCAACATCATCATCACCCAAATGCTTGCCAATACCAGGGTTAGTTTCAATAAATTTAACATTTATAGATTCTTCTATTTTAGATAGTTCAATGTTAAACACTCTAAAAGCCCTGCTAGTAGTGCTATAGCCTAGGAAGAAAGCCTTGTAGGATTTCGGATCAAACTTGTCGAGAGAGTCCTTGGTGTTCAAAACAAAACATGGACATCCAAACACATGAAAGAAATCAATCGACGGCTTCCTACCACGCCATAGTTCATAGGGGGTTTTCTTAAAAGTCGGATGAGTGAAAACTCGGTTTTGCACAAAACATGAGGTGCTAACGGCTTCAGCCCAAAACTTCTTAGGAGTGTCATACTCAAGAAGCATGGTCCTAGCCATTTCCTGTAGCGATCTATTCTTCCTCTCAACAACTCCATTTTGTTGGGGTCTGCGAGGAGAAGAGAAATTGTGCGAATAACCCGATTTTTCACAAAAACGTTCAAAAAGATCATTTTCAAACTCTCCCCCATGATCACTACGGATGGAAACAACATGACAAGAAGCTTCGTTTTGAACTCGTTTACAAAAGCTCGAGAAAACATCGAGTGTGTCGCTTTTGGAAACAAGAAAGAAAGTCCAAGTAAATCTAGAAAAATCATCGACAATAACAAGACAATACTTGGAGCCGCGAAGCGTTTGTGTTCTCATAGGTCCGAAGATATCAATATGAAGAAGCTCTAGAACTCTCTTGGTACTCATGACTCCTTTGGATTTGAAGGAGGATTTGGTTTGTTTCCCTTGAGTACAAGGTTGACATTCCTCATCCTTTTCAAAATCCAATTTGGGAAGTCCTCGAACCAAGTCCTTTTTGTTCAGTTTCTTCATTTGATGCAAGTTCACATGACCCAAACGCCGATGCCAAAGCGAAAGATCGTTTTTATCCACGACTAAGCATCTATTTAGTATGGGCTTTAAAGCATCAAGAACAATCACATATAGATTACCATTTCTAGTTCCCTTATATATGACATTATAGGACAGGGAATCTAGAAGCAAGCATTCTAAGGAAGTAAAGAGCACAAGATAACCATTATCATATAATTGGCTAACACTAATTAAGTTGTGATGTAGGCCATCAACAAGCAAAACATTTTTAATGCACAAATCATTACCTACATCACCCTCACCTATAACCTTACCCTTTTTGTTGTCCCCAAAGGTTACCGATCCTCCTTTCTTCTTCACAATTTTGTTGAAATGGCTGATTTCTCCAGTCATGTGCTTAGAGCAGCCACTATCAACAATCCATTTCTTTGTGACCTGCAAGAAAAGAGGATGTCGGAACCCAACTCAAACTTTGGGGTCCGGGGTTAGCTTGGGGACCCATTTCATATTTGGGTTGGTCCCCTTAGGCTTGTAAGGACAATAGGTAGAATAATGATCATCACATTTGCAATGCATACATACCATGGGATTTTTAGAGCCGGAAGACTCTCCATTGAAAATTGGAGTTTCCACACTCTTTTTCTTACCCTTTTTCTTCTTCTTACCTTTTGGAGTAGTCGCATTGTATCCTAGACCACTAGTACCAACTTGTTTGGTAGAGTGCTCTAGAACATCATTTAGAGACTTCTTACCCGAAAGAAACCTTTGCAAAGTAGATCTTAATTTAGCATTATCATCACTAAGATTTGTAATGGTAGTAGATAAACTAGCAAGATCTTCTCTAGCATGCAAAAGGTCGGCCTCAAGACAGAGGGCTTTAGTAAGAAGAGAGTCTTTTTCAAGAGTTAAGTTTGCAACTTCATTTCTAGGCAAGATAGGTCTAGAGGATAAATCATTTGTTTGTGCAAGAAGTTTAGCATTTTCAGATTTAAGGACAACAATTTCTCTTTGATAAGCATATACTTCATCTCTTCTAGCATCATCAATAAGCTTAAGTTCAACATTTTCAGTTTTTAGAACATCTAGCTCATCTAGGCAATTTTGGTTCTCTATCTTAAGATTTTCAATAGTTTTAAGATAAGTACCATTCTCAACCTCTACTCCATTATATTGAAGTTCAAGGTCTAGAAATTGCCCTTGTAAAGAATCTATGCTATCAAGATGTAATTTCTCATTTTGATCTAGAATGTCAATCTTTGCATAGAGATCATCAACTATCTTTCCTAATCTTTTTCTTTTAGCTTTACATTTAGCAAAAGATGATTGACAATCATTAAGCATTTCAATGAGGGTTTCCTTAGACAAATCAAGTAAACTTTCATCACTTACCTTGCTTACCTCACTTACCTCAATTACTTCTTCACTAGTAGAAGCCATGAGTGCAAGGTGACATTCACCATCCTCGGAGCTTGAGGAACTTGAAGTAGAGGACTCCTCCCATGCCGCATGAGCTGCATCTTTGGGTCTTCTCTCCTTCTTGTTCTTCTTCTTGTACTTGGCTTCTCTTTTGTATTTGTCATCCTTCTTGTGGCTGCTCTTATGATAGCCCTTCTTGGCTTTTGGGCAGTCATTTTTGTAGTGGCCCTTTTGACCACACTCGTAGCATCTAGGAGTGGAGGATGATGGTTTGCCCTTGAAGTGTCTTCCTTTTGAATAGTTGGCTTCATGATCATTTGCACCTTCATCTTCGCTTGAGGAAGGGTAGGGAGACTTCATGGCAAGTTGTTGTTGCCGCATCATTTCTTCAACTTGAGCTTTGAAGGCTGTGTCCTTCATCTTCTTGGACTCCTTCTCTTCTCTTTTCTCCTCTTCCTCTTGCTTGTCGAGCCTTGGTTCATGTGCTTGGAGATTTCCAACCAGCTCCTCGGTTGACAACTCGCTCAGCTTGTAGACTTCTTCAATTGAAGTGACCTTTGGCTCCCATCTCTTTGGAAGAGATCTCAAGATCTTTGCATTGATGGTACCTCTATCCATGACACTTCCAAGGGCTGCAAGACTGTTCAAGATGACATTCAACCTTGTGTACATGTCCGCAACTCTTTCATTCTTCCCCATCTTGAAGTTCTCAAGTAGGCCGCCGAGCATATAGACCTTGGCCTCCTTGACTTGCTCCGTCCCTTCATAGGTGACACACAACTTATGCCAAATCTCATGCGCCGTGTCCCAAGAAGAGATGCGGTTGAACTCCGATGGTGAAAGGGCGGCGTAGATGATGCTCACAGCTTTAGCATTGAGTTGAGCACGCTTCATCTCATCTTCCGTCCACGTGGTGATGTTCCCCTTCGGCTCTTCATACTTGAGATGGACTATCTTCCACATCTCGTAGCTCACGCCTTGGATGTAGAATTGCATCCTTCTCTTCCAATATAGGAAGTTTGTGCCGTCGAAGACCGGGGGTCTCATGGAGAAGCTTCCTTCAAGATTGAGTGACCCAAGAGCTGAATCGCCCATCTTCTCCTACTTGTTGAAGTAGCTTGGAGAAGACCTGCTCTGATACCACTTGTTGGATCAATGGGCTCTAGAAGGGGGGGGTTGAATAGAGCTTCACAAACTTCACAAAAGTGATTAGACCACCAAATTATATTAAGTGCTGAACTTAATTCAAAACAGCAATTTGATGTCCTAAACTAGCATACAAAGCAAGGATAAGAGACAAGGAAAGCATGCACTTGGACAGGTGGTTTAGAGTGGTTCCATGTCCTAAACTTAGGAGCAATGTCAGTCCACTACCTAGAGTTGGTTAGGCTCTAGGATTTGTAACTTGGTTCTCTTATATATATCACACAATAAGATTACAAGCTACAACTACCAACCATCCAAGGACTTATATATCAAGCCAAGATCTTCTACCTCACCAAGGACTTACCCACCAAGCAAGTAGTCTTCAGCCTTCTTCAAAGGACTTACCTACTCTTGCTCTAGTCTTCGGCCTTGCAGGAATTACCCATCTTGCTTGAGCTTTGCCTTGCACCTCTCCTTCACTTGGAGAGCTTTAGCACCTTCCTCCTTCACTCGGAGGCCTGGAGCAGCTAGCCTTCTTCTCCTTCACTTGGGGAAGAACAGCAACCTTCTTCTCTTTCACTCGGAGAAGAAACTTCAATCAATCTTCATAGAGAATGGAGATGGGAGAAGTGGAAAGGAGAGCTTTACAAGATTACAAATGATAGCTCTCATACATGGGATCCTAACTCACTCATACTCACGAATTTGCTTTGAAGGTAGAGAGAGAAAGGGGCTCAAAGGATTAGAAACCACTCAACTAAGGCTAGGACCAAGCATATGTGAATGAGCAACCTTGGAATGAAGTCCAAGAGGTCCTTTTTATAGTTGAGGGTGTCCCTTTGAGGTTGGGTGAGTTAAGTGGCACAAACTAGCCGTTTTACAACTTGCAACGGATCTATTTTGAGTCCCACCAACTCCTCCAACGGTTGGAAATGCTTTTTCTGCATTCCAGTACAGTCCGATCGGCCGAGTTTCATTAAAGGCAATTCGGCTGACACACTAGACGACAAGTCTGAGAGGCAGACTGTCGGCCGAGTTTCCATGGGGAAACTCGACCAATCGGTCGACCTTCAGTCTTGACCAACCAGTGGATCGGCCGAGTTTCCTATCATTGAAACTCGACCGAACAGGGGTCGGCTGAGTTGGAAACTCGGCCGACAGCCCAGAAAATTCCAGAATATATGGATCGGCCGAGTTTGTAATTCGGCCGACAAAATCCCTGTTAAGGGTATTTTGGAATTTTCATAAACTGTACAAACGATGGATTTTTGAGTCCCGATCATTTTATCCATCTTAGATACAATGCAAAACATGATTATGAGTGATTACATAAAATGTTCTAAGCCTCTAAGGGCTATATTACAAAGCGGTTAAAAGTCACATGTTTTGCATGTGCCGGAAGAGTAGCTATGGAGATAAAAGTGATTCTTTTCTTGTACCTAATATCTGCAATGATCTCAAATAGATTTGTTAGATACATATGAATGGAATGGTTAAGTCATTATCAAAATATGGTCAATGTGCGACACCTAGGTCAACAATATCCACATTATAGTTTACATGAATTAAATTCATCCAACAGTTTACTTCAAGTCATCGAGGAAAACTTTAGAAAACCTTGATAAACTAATTTGAGATATTCATAAGCGTAACCACATACCTGATCTGATGATTTCAGACAGAAATAATACATGCAAGTAAGAAATCCAAGTAAGAAAGCACACATAACAAGATCCTAAAATAATCATACAATTTCATATTATTAATCATGCCATCAAGATCTACTAAACCTAGCTCGCTTCCTAGGTTTCTAGTCCACTTTTAGGGTTTCCATTGTAATTAGGGTTTCCCTTCATCTTTTACTATGTTAAACCTTAATTGTATACAATTTCTCATAAACCCTAATTATCTCATCTTCATGAAAGATACTAATGTTATCTTTTAACAACATACAACCCTAATTTCAAAAAAAGCATCATTAACCATCAACTAAGTCCATTAAGCCACTTTTGCACTAAAGCTACCATTTTTATCCTTTTAATCCATGATAAGATCACTATGCTCATTTACCATAAATTCATAGTTTATTGTAGTCCAATTCACCTATGAACTCCATTTATTACTAATTCCTCATTTTATCCATTAGAAAACCCTAATCACCATATTAAGGGTATTTATTCACAATTAGGAACCTTTATACCCAAAATAGCTTAGAATCATCATATCTTATCTTTATTCAAGATTTTGCATAACTAAAACCATTATGAGTCAAATTTATTAATATTAGGGTTTCAAGGCCCATCAAAGCATATTTATACACATGAAACTCTAAATTAAACTAATTATGTGCAAAGTTCATCCTTTTTGTTCTTAATGTACCTTTTTATAATTAACAGGTTAATATCAACTTTAAACATCCATTTAACCCTTCTCAAATCATTAATCACCAAAGATTTGGGTTTTGCATTAATTAAACCATTAAAGATAGCATCTCTACATACTTTTTGAATTTCAATTAGAATGAGGCTTCAAAACTATTTTTAGTGGATTCCTCACATTTTTCTGAGCAATATTCATATATAATTTGCCTAATTCTGAATTACCATTTTATTAATAGAATTATTTGAAGTTATCATTATTTGGACCAATCATGTGTTGCCACGTTAGCAAAAGAAGATTACCTTGTATCAAACTGATCCGGCTCTTGATTAGGTGTGAAAGGACTCTCGTGCCCTTGGTTATTGAATAGGCAAGCTTGGGCAGATGAGTCTTTTGGCTCTATCTTCTCCTTCCTTCATGCAATGCCTGCAACGGCTCGAAGCCATGCGCCCACTATCGGCTCCGCAGATAGGCCACCGACTCCACATCCTGCACAAGCTCCTATGCCCCTTCCTCGTGGTGTCACAGAGGCAATCTAGGCATGCCGAGCCTCCCCAAGGTTGAGGGTGACGTTCCCCAGCTTCTCCTGGCAGCCTGCACACTTGGCGTCTGCAACCTGCTCTGCGACACACTGTCGCGTTTTCAGCGCCTAGGATGGACGTCGCCGTCTCCAAGGCTGGGCGCCCACCTCGCTTTCCTTACCAGAAAGTAAAATGGTGGTAGGGTTTCCCCGATAGCGGCCTAAGGTCCTCTTTATCTCTGCAAGATGCCCCGATCTATCCTACTATGGCGAAGGATGTACAAGCTTCGTGACGCGGTTGCAAAGATCAACCTGATTCGTGGTCTGTCCTCGACGCCCCCTTGCCCTTCTCCCATTGCTCCTCGTCTCCCTTTGTCATGGCCACCAGTGCCTTGACACCAAGAGGTAACACTGGTTGGATGACTAGGATTCCAACAGCTTCATGGAAGAACACTGCCTTGACTAGGAGCAAATGACGGGGGAAAGAGATATGAGGTTCCCTCTATGTGAAGGGATGGGGTCTATCCCTATATATATATATATATATTACATAGAACCTAGGTTTGTGAGTCTGCGTGGTGCTATATTCCTTAGTTGTTTATACAGAACTTGGCAGTGCCATCGTTAAACAAGGAAAGGATATTAGAGGTTTCCATCCCACTTTCCTTATTGGATAAATTGTCAACTTCTCGATTAAAGCACTTGGTTAACAACCCATCTAGTATTTTCTCTTATTTAATTATCTTGGGTTTCCATACATAATTACATATTTTGAAAGATTCCTCCTCAAATCTTACTTCTTAATCCAAAAGTGGCAAGGAGTATTACAACTATCCGCAAAAATCAATTTCCAAGATTATATAATTTTAACACCAACGAGGAAAGAAAAGAAATACTCCTTTATATAAACCCTTTTCTTTTATCCCAAAAGTCCACGAGAGGCACCACCACATGCTTTCCACATAATTCTTATCTTTTCCTTATTAATTCATATTTCCTTCTTAATAGACTTCTTTTTTAAGTATTTCTCATAATTATTTTGCTTAATATCCAATATCTTGTATTCTTTTCTATTATTTGGACTTCTCTTCCTTTCTTCTCTTTTATATCCATTAATGGATCAATCTAATATTAGGAATCACGAAATTCCTATCAAAAGGGATATTTGCAAAGTAATCCATTGTTTGAAGCAAAACATACAACCTTTTTAATTAAGTTTGATTCATAAAATCTTTACATTTCAATTGTGAAAACATACGAAAAATTGGGGTTGTAACATCCTTCCCCTCTTATAAGAATTTTGTCCTCAAAAGTCCATCAAGCAAATAAACAATTCAAGATAAGACTTTTCCATATCCAGCATTGGCCCTTTTGCGGATTTACCCTATCCATTGCGCTTCCAAAGAACCTTTATCATTACATATTATTTTCTGTGAGTTCCTTAACCTTGGCATCTATAATCCACATAGGTGACTCAGGACATTTTTTCCTCTCTTGGGGCTCACTAGGTTCATTGCTCAGCACATGACTCGGGTACCTCACATAGTGCTCCAAATTGGACATATGAAACTCATCATACATTACTTTATCTTGAATGGTAAGGTCAAACATAACCTTCTCCACCAATCCATCTCAAATGGACCCATTTATCGAGGACTCAGTTTTCTTAGCTATAGCTCAGAGGGGTCAGGTCACATATTCTCCCATAGTGAACTGCATGCTAGTCTACTTTGCATCAGCTTACAACTCATGTCGTCTCTGGGCTCCTTTCAGCCATTGCACGATCAAAGTGACTTCATATGCATACAATGTGGTCCTTTCTTGACCTTCGTGAGGTCCCTTCACTAACATCATCTTAATGAAGTGGTGACTGATACAACCACCTTTGCAGAGCTTCTTTACATCCCGATACTGGGTATGGTGGTTATCATCACATCTTACAAAAGAAAAAACTTGTCTCTATGTATCACCATGAGCGAGCACACATGCTTCATCAAATCCTCTAGTCTGGATCGTACTAACCATTAATTAGGGGTGATAACTTGTACCAACATCGAGTTTTCATGTATCTACTCCCACCTTATGTAAGTGTACCTTTAGGTTATACACAAGAACCTTTGAACTAGCATCATGGTGTAGTTGAACCATCTCCCTCATATGTAGTTCAACTAGATCTGTCCCTTGACAATACTCTTTCTTTCTCTTGTTATCTAGGTAAGGCAATCTACCATAACCCAAATTGCATCTTGACCTTCTCTGGTCCATGGGAAACTTACTACGCATCCATAGTGATGAACTCCCATTCCCTCTCAGAGATTCTTATCTTCTATATCCTTACACTGGGTTATTGGTGCTCATCCTTCACCTCCTAGCTTGCATGGCAACATACCACATGCAACTTCATCTTAGGCATCCAAAGTACCACTGTCACTTACTATCTTCGTAGTACCATGGTGTATGGTAATCTTAAATCATGATCTCCTGTATTGTCATGATTCCTTAAGATTGATTCATCGGAAACCCTAAACCATTCTAATCAGGGTTTCATCACCTTCCTTTTTAGAGAAGTGCATTCGAGGTTCTACAACCATCCTTTCCTTGCATCAAGGACTAGGTTGTCTAACCAAACAACCATTACCTTGATCAATCGATATTGTTACATCTGAGTATTAGCCAAACTTATCTCTTTTCCAACTGAGGGTTAACCTAACAACCTCTCCTAGCCTCCATCTAAACTAGGCAGCTATATCTCATCCAGAGCATTCATTACCACTTCACATCCTTTAGGTATTAGGTAATATGGAAGACATACACTTTCATGTAATCCACTTATCATCTCATCTCAAACTCTAAGTCTATCTTTATCAAGAAAACTTTGAGCTCCTACTCTTGGTTTTCGAACTCAACCTCATAGCTTATGATAAAAACATCCTCATAAGATGACTACCTTATAACTCTTAGTGTTTGTAAACTATCCATGTATCATTCACTCCATAAGGGCATATTATCTCTGTCCTCATACCTCATTGCAATGTTCCAACTCACATCATCTTTTTTCCTTGGTGTATGGCATGTGTATTGTCCTATCTCTCACTCCCATAACAAGAGGAAATAAGCATTTGGTTGCAGTCTAAATACAAAGTTCTTCCTATTCCAAGAGTAGAGATGGTACATCCCACCTTGCCGGTACACCTTTAAATCTATGTTGAAACGTGCCACATATGTCTCTACATCACAATCATCTCGATATCAAAGTTACTTCCAAGGAAAAACTGGTCTCAAACTTACTTGGGTCCACACACATTCCTTGGTCATCTCCTCTAGGTCTATAGGGTGATGACACTTTAGGGGTCATCCCTTTTCCCTTATGCATCCAGAGAGTGCCCTACTCATCTGTCCTTTGGGTCTGATGAGTTCATGAAGGTGATCAATCTCCTAATCCATGGCCCTCAAACAATGATAGTTGTTACCTCCCGACCCTATGGTCACGTGCAACTAGGTAATTAGGCAACTCCTACTTCCATCGGTCTTATCCCTACCTGACCCTAGGATAGACTTAGGATTCTATTAAAGTACCATGTGCAACTTAGAACCTTACCAAGCCTTCATCATCTCTCTGTCTGCATTCATGAGATGACTTCCATCCTTTCATAGGGTCATGGCAACCTACCTACCTTGGTCAAGCCCCATACTGGTTACCTCCATGGTAACACATCCACATGCACTTAGAGATGGTTATCTATGGGTCTACAGGTTCATTCTCATACCATGTACTTTTCACTTAGCTTCTCAAGATCCTATGAGACCTCTTTAGGTTTCCTCAAAACCCAAAAAACTGGTATACACCCTACCAAAGGGTCCCTCTCCTAGGATCGGAGGAAACTACAACTCTTGACAATAAGGTCACAAACATCCTTATGTTTAGGCTTTACATCCACATGAGCATGCTTAACCCTAGAAAGCTCCTAAGGCACAAGACGACCACCTATTAAACCAAGCTAGGCCATACTTGTTCTCATCCTCAACATTTGATCAAGATCATACCTTCCCATGTCACCAACTTAGTTGTGAGGGATTCCTCAAACATACCTTAAACTTAAGGGGTTTCCCTTTCCTCTAACCATGAAGGGTACCATGCTCGAATAACTCGAATCTCATCATGAGTATCAAGTACACCACTTCCCCTCTTAGGCATAGGAACCCTAGGTTCACTCCTTTGATGTCCAATTGTATGCTCAACCTCTTAACCACAAACCAAACATGTACAAGGCATGACTTGCACTTCCTGTCATACTTCTACTCGAGAAACACGTTAGAGTGGAGTCCTCCTCAAGGACAACCAGCAAGGTATAAGGCCTCACAACCTATTACTAAACCTCTCTAGGTCTAAGGAACTCTTCTTCTCATCTATACCATAGGTTCAGAGGTACTAGCATACACATCCTTTCTCTAGGGTTTGGTTCCTCTCATGGCAACCAAGACATCACTAGCCTCCAGGGATCAAGCATGAGGCAACCACGAATATTCACTTAGGTCGCATCATCCTCAACTCCCCACTTCATATCTCAGAGTCTTGGCTTCCCATCTTCTTGCTTGGGTCCTGCTCCCTCCCTCTAGAGCTAATTCCACAAACAACCTCACTACCAAAGGTCCTCTCTCCATGAAGATGGATCAAGCTCACCAGCATTCCCCCACATGGTGAAGCCTATGCTCAAGCTTACATTTGTTCAAGGTTATCCATAACTCTTTATGCTTATCTCATCAGCTTTCCAACATACCCCCTTGACCAGGGTTTTAGCACGAATGACGTACTAAGGGTGCCTAATATGTTATGCTCATATAAGCTCATGGGGTTTCCATAGGTTCTTCTCTAACCTCATCGATGAAGGAGCTATCCTTCACTCTAATATGCACAACCCTTCCCAGGGTTGGGTCGCCAAAGGTACTCGGTCATCCAACCTCTCATGGCTCATATGGCATCCAAGGCATGTCTATCCAAACACCTGGTCTACCATGATATCTAACTCACCATGCCATCTCTCTCTCTAACCTTCACTTAGGGTTAGGGTTAACATCATTCTCAGAGGACGTTCTAGGTCTCCACTTATAATGGAGGTCTCTACCTCCAAGAATAACTCTCTTTACTTATCCTCCAGACAAGAAGGTCTAGCCTCAGGTCTCTTCTGAGGGCATGACAACTAATGTCATACGACCTAAGCATGTATCTATTTTTTTACGCTTAATCTATTAATCTTATGTCGATGACATCTTATTTACATGCTTTTTATTAATTTGGTGGAGGATTTCTTAAACCTTATTAACCTTACCCATACCTCAAGAGGGTGAGGACAAGAGACAAAACCCTAATCCCCATAACCTTAACATCATTTGAGTTGAGAAGGGATGAACAAGATGAGAGAGTCCTAAAGGTATCTTATTTCGAGTCAGTTCCTAAGACATCGGCCAGGCAATCACACTAATCTGGGAGTCCTCATATTCTGACTAGTGGTGCGGAGGAAAATCTTGCAATCCCCCGGACGTGATCCTTTACTAGACACCTCTGTCTTTCGGAAATTCCTCTAATAACTCCCTTGGGTGCTATAGAGTTTATAAAATTTAATAATTATTAAAAATTAAATGAGGAACCTATGCTCTGATACCAAATGTAATGACCGCGCCTCCCAGTAACCCCTAATTAAGGGAGACCAAGAGGTCAGAGACATTATCCTAATTTCCGAATCAAAGGTTCCACAACTAATCTACAATAATTATCAAATTCTACCAACTAAACTGAAAGGCTGTAAAAAAAATAACTTTGCATACCTTTTTCAAAAACTTGGTTAACTATTTATATCCACATCTAGAGTGTATTCTAACTTATCCTCCTTCGTACTTTAATTCTCATTTAATTCCACATATGCCACTTTATTGCTTGTCCTTTTCATTTGTACCTAAAATGCCGACAAACAAAATGTCGGTCAGCGTAAAGCTGCTATGTGGGGGAAACAAAAATCATGCAATTATGATAATAATGCAATCAACCAATTATTATTTAACAACCAAGATTGCATCTTAAGAAATACAACTCAATCCATACCTATCCCCTTATCTCTGTGATGTCCCTATAGTGGACTCAGATAATACCTCTCTCATATGGTAGATCCTTACCCCCATGGTCCTACCTCACAGGTAACCAATACTTAGGGTTATGGAGTCGCATGGCCCTACCCAAAGGTAGCCCAATCTCTGACTCAAGGTGACTTGATGGACCTACCCCATTGGTAGCCATGTACTAAGTCATCCAATGACCTGATGGACCTACCCCATAGGTAGCCATGTACTAGGTCAAATCATTAAGCCACAGAGGGGACTAAGATCTGAGCTAGTAGGCACATATCTTAAGTGATAGTCATATCCACATTATAGTTTACATGAATTAAATTCATCCATTAGTTTACTTCAAGTCATCGAGGAAAACTTCAGAAAACCTCGAAAAACTAATTCGAGATATTCATAAGCATAACCACATACGTGATATGATGTTTTGAGATAGAAATAATCCATACAAGTAAGAAATCCAAGCGAGAAAGCACACATAACAAGATACTTAAATAATCTTACAATTTCCTATTATTAATCATACCATCAAGATCTACTAAACCTAGCTCGCTTCCTAGGTTTCTAGTCCACTTTTAGGGTTTCCATTGTAATTAGGGTTTCCCTTCATATTTTACTATTTTAAACCCTAATTGTATAAGATTGCTCATAAACCCTAATTATCATGTTCATGAAAGATACTAATGTTATCTTTTAACAACATACAACCCTAATTTCATAAAAAGCATCATTCACCGTCAAGTCCATTAAGCCTCTTTTGCATTAAAGCTACCATTTTTATCCTTTTAATCCACGACAAGATCACTATGCTCATTTATCATCAATTCATAGTTTATTGTGGTCCAATTCACCTATGAACTCCATTTATTACTAATTCCTCATTTTATCCATTAGAAAACCCTAATTACCATAGTAAGGGTATCTATTCCCAATTAGGAACCTTTATACCAAAAATAGCATAGAACCATCATATCTTAGCTTTATTCATGATTTTTCATAATTAAAACCATTATGAGTCACATTTACTAATATTAGGGTTTGAAGGCCCATCAAAGCATATTTATACACATGAAACTCTAAATTAAACTAATTACATGCAAAGTTCATACTTTTTGTTCTTAATGTACCTTTTATAATTAACAGGTTAATATCAACTTTCAACATCCATTTAACCCTTCCCAAATCATTAATCACCAAAGATTTGGGTTTTGCATTAATTAAAACATTAAAAATATAATCATTACATACTTTTTGAATTGCAATTAGTATGAGGCGTCAAAACTATTTTTAGTGGATTCCTCACAGTTTTTTGAGAACGATTCATATATAACTTGCCTAATTCTGAATTATCGTTTTATTTCTAGAATTATTTGAAGTTATCATTATCTGGACCAATCATGTGCTACCACGTCAGCAGAAAAAAGATTACCTTGTATCAAACTGATCCGGCTCTTGATTAGTTGTGAAAGGACTCTTGTGCCCTTGGTTATTCAATAGGCAAGCTTGGGCAGATGAGTCTTTTGGCTCTATCTTCTCCTTCCTTCACGCAAAGCCTGCAACGGCTTGAAGCCGTGCGCCCACTGTCGGCTCTGCAGATAGCCCACCGACTCCACATCGTGCACAAACTCTGCCGCCCCTTCCTCGTAGTGTCACAGAGGTGATCTCATCATGCTGAGCCTCCCCAAGGTTGAGGGTGTCGTTCCCCCAGCTTCTCTTGGTCGCCTGTACACTTGGCGTCTGCAACCTGCTCCGCGATGCAGTGTCGCATTTTCAGCGCCCAAGACAGACGCCGTTGTCTCCAAGGCTAGGCGCCCACCTCACTTGCCTTGCCGGAAAGTCATATGGTTGCAGGGTGTCCCCGACATCAGCCTAAGGTCCTCTTCTTCTCTGTAAGATGCCCCGACCAATCCTGCTACGACGATGGTTGTATAAGCTTCATGGCGTGGTTGGAAAGATCAACCTAGTTCTTGGTCCGTCCTCGACGCCCCCTCGCCCTTCTCACATTGCTCCTCATATCCCTTTTTCATGGCCTCCAGTGACTCAACACCAAGAGGTAACAGTGGTTGGCTGACCAGGATTCCAACAGCTTCATGGAAGAACACTTCCTAGACTAGCAGCAGATGACGGGGGAAAGAGAGATGAGGTTCCCTCTACGTGAAGGGATGGGGTCTATCCCTATATATATATTTTGTATCACTTAGGGTTCATGAGTTCGTGTGGTGCTAGATTCCTTAGTTGTTTACACATAACTTGGTTGTGCCATCGTTAAACAAGGAAAGGATATTCGAGGTTTCCATCCCACTTTCCGTATTGGATAAATTGTCAACTTCTCGATTAAAGCACTTGGTTAACAACCCATCTAGATTGTTGTCTTATTTAATTATCTTGGGTTTCCATACATAATTACATATTTTGAAAGATTCCTCTTTGTATCTTACTTCTTAATCCAAAAGTGGCAAGGAGTATTACAACTATTCGCAAAAATCAATTTCTAAGATTATATAATCATAACACCAACGAGGAAAGAAAAGAAATACTCCTTTATATAAACCCTTTGCTTTTGTCCCAAAAGGCCATGAGAGGCACCACCACATTCTTTCCACATAATTCTTATCTTTTCCTTATTAATTCATATTTCCTTCTTAATAGACTTCTTTTTTAAGTATCTCTCATAATTATTTTGCTTAATATCCAATATCTTGTATTCTTTTCTGTTATTTGGACTTTTCTTCCTTTGTTCTCTTTTATATCCATTAATGGATTAATCTAATAATAGGAATCACGACATTCCCAGCAAAAGGGATATTTGCAAAGTAATCCATTGTTTGAAGCAAAACATACAACCTTTTTAATTAAGTCCAATTCATAACATCTTTACATTTCAATTATGAAAACATACGCAAAGTTGGGGTTGTAACACACTCTCTTTGTGGAGTATTCATGTGGGGAACCCTCTATCTAGGGTTTAGTCCCAATAGTGGACACATCGCACATAGACCTTCCTTTCTTGGTCCGATCACTGGTCACCATAGTGACATTTCGTACATAAGCCTTCTTCTCTTGGCCTGAGGTGATCTTCATTTTTGGGCCAGATCACCAATCACCATAGTGGACATTTCATATATATTCCTTCCTCTCTTAGCCATAGGTGATTTTCTTATCCTGTCCTAATCACTAGTCACCATAGTGAAATTTCTTACATCCCACAAGTATCACTTAAATCCACCATATATAGTTGAGCAAGTTATACTTATATAAAGTGATATCCATAATAACTTTATAGATTGCAGGAATTAAATAGACAACCAACAGTCTATCTGTAATCAGTAAAGAAAACCTCAGAAAACCATAAAATTTGTTTAAGTCGAGCAGTCATAGGCCTAACCATATACCTTTTTTTCAAAAGAAACTTAAATTCCATGTAAACTGATGCAATTGAGAATACACAATAAATCACCCTAAAATTAATGCATAACACCCAAGTATTACTATTTTGCTCATAAACTCACTTTATGACTGACTTGGGTTCCAATCTAAGGTTTTGGAATCAACTTAGGTTTTCATTGGGGTTTCGGCTTCCCAAACCCTAATAATCACTTATAATGCCTTTTTTATTTACAAGCCTAATTCTATAATTGAAAGTATTATTATTCACAAATTAAGCTAAAGATGACCTTTTTATTCAAAAAGACTAAACTTTATCAATTTACGTCATTTAAACATATTATGATCATCATAACCAAAAAATTAGGGTTTTCATGCTATTAATACATTAAAGTTAGAATGCTTTAGGAAATTCTAGAATTAAATCATAATTAGGTCTTAGTTATATTTTATTTTCATTCTTCTTATTTTTCTGATCAAATTTCATATATATCATGTTGTAGTCTAAGTTATCAATTAATTTCTATAATTATTTCGATATAAATACCTTTAGACCAAAGGGGTAGAGACACATCAACAATTGGATCATATTATTTTGTTTCCATGTGGGTTTGCACTCAGTGAATTGGAGTCATCCACATTGAGGCATTCTTCGCGTGAGAAAAGAGTCTCTCTTCCACTCGATCTAGGATAGAAAGACAAATCGACCCATGTGTCCTTGGGCTTGGGACTTATCCACATCAGGGTAAGATAGTAAAATCATCAACCCTCATATTCAACCACTCGCACTTCCTTCTTTTGTGAGAATTTTCTTGAATGAGTCAACTCAAGAGTTCACTTTGGGTCTATGAGCCTTAAAACATCATGCGAGGGTTCTTCCCCCTTCAACGCATCTTACTGAATTGATTGGTGGCCTCAATTGTCTAGGGATAGGCTGGAGCAGAAGAAAGGGAGGGGATTTCCTAGTGGAGGTAGTAGGAGGAAGAAGAGAGGAAGGGTAGGAACTAGAGGCAAAATTATGGGTAGGTCCTGAAGCTACAAGTCTCATGGTTTCTCACAACTAGAATACTAGTCTCGTTTAGAGTCCCCATTCTCTTATATAGTCATGGATTTGCAGACTAACTATCAATTGAGTCTATTTCAATGTGATATTGGGGAAAGTTTCAAAATGTTTCCAAAATGGGTCATCTATACATGGAATGCTCAAAATCATCTCTCAAAAATAAAGGAAGAAGAATTAAGAGAGGATATGTCTAAGAGAGAGAGAGCTAGCCACAGAAAGATGGGGTTTCTCTATTACTTCCTTTTCTGATATCTAAAGCTAGGAGAAAACCAAGAATTTTCAGATCTGAGATCATGTGGTTAGGAACCCACACACAAACTAATGGGATGGGCACTAAGTTCCAAACTGGAATAAAAAAACATGACATTAATACATTATCCAATAATCCCTTCCACTTTAATAAAGAGAAATTAATTTATAACTCCCTCTCACTTTATCCTTTTAATCCCAAATTTTAAAGGGAAGTCATAAGTACTTTTATCTAAGTGTGGGCAAGATATGAGACCCAAATACTTAACTTAAAAGTATTTTTCTTAGTCTCCAAGTCTCCATTTTATTCCATGTACTTTAAGGCATCAAATCAATTCTTTTTTCTTTCCTACTTTCCCATATTTCTTATTTTGATTACTTCTCTTATTACTACAATGTAGAAAGGAAACCAATCCATTTATTGTCTTCAACACCTATTTTCTAGATATTTCCACACAATTCCATATTAATCATCCATTATCTTTAGTATTTCCTTTGTTTGGGATTTCTCCTTTCTTTTCCCCATATCCATCATTGAACTATTAAAATCATTTAGAACCACGAGAACTATTGCAAAAGGGGAGATTACACTTTAAATCTATACTTTAAAATAAAGTAAACCAAGTTTCTAATACATCCGTTCTATTCAGAATATTATATGTCAAATATATAAATACATGTGAAAATCCAAGTTATAATATCCTTTCGCTTTTATAGGAATTTTGTCCTCACAATTCAACCAATCATACAAAAAGATGGGTTGAGTCAATTTTCTCATTTACCAGTTATTTAACATTTCAGAAAGTCATTATCTTTTATTTATCCAAAAATTCCTTCTGTTTCTTTATTTTTTTTGGTGAACCCAGCGCGTTTCATTTTCTCATTCAAAAAAGTTTGAGAGTTGCAACAAGGTGTAACAAGAAGGTAAAAAGAAAGAAAGAAGGTGGAAAAGCAATCTATCTATCTATATAGCTATGTGTATCAACCATAATGTGGTTCCAAACATGACTAGGAGCCTGGCGTAAGCCATGGAAAATTCTTCCGTTCCTCTCAATCTAAATATGATAGATCACCAAAGTCATAGAAATATGAGGACTCCCTTTCAGAGCTAATAGATCAGTCAGATTTGAAACATGAAAACCATATAGGATATGGAAGCTGAGCCAAATTGCAGAAGAGTAACCACAACCAAAGAAAAGATGATCTTTGTATTCTTCTTCATTTTTTCACAGGGAGCATCTTGATATCAACTGAAAGACAAATATTTTTAAAACATCAGTCGTGGAAAGTCTGTTTAAGAAGAATTTCCAAAGCACCAATGAGCACCTTCTTGGAACAGAGCTAGCCCAAACCCATTTATCCCAAGCCACATCGGGCAAGGAAGGCTTTGAAATAGACCATCCATCTTTAAGTCCAAAGGAAGAACTACCTTTATAAAAGACACAATCTCTACCCCCTGTAGGGGGTTTAAATGACTGAAGATATCTAGAAGAGGACCTAAACCTTGGATTTTAGAATACCACCAGGAATTATCCCTAATACAAGTGTGAACTTTACAAGATAACCCCTTACCATGCCTGAAAACCAATTTTTTATCCACATAGTCTAACAGTTTCTTTCGACAAGGAAGCCAAGGATCTCTCTAGAGAAGAAAAGAAGAACCATCCCCCACCTGAAAATCAATATGCTAAAGAAGGACATCTCTCATATTCAGAATCCTCTTCCAAATCTAAGAAGCATTTATTCTTTCAATCGCAGACCAAACAGAGAAGTTTTTGAAATATTTCTCATGTAACCATTTCACCCAAAATTAGTTTTTGTTGTTGGCTAAGTCCCAGAGATTTTTAAGAAGACCAGCTGATGACCAGTCCTTGATAGAATGAATATCAAGGCCACATACAACTTTGGGACGACAAATAGAATTCCAGGAAATGGTATGAATGTGCTTTTTCTCCTTTTCATCGTTCCAAATAAATTTTCTCATAAGCTTTTCAATATCCTCAATAGTAGATTTTGGAATGGGAAAGGCAGTAGTCCAGAAGATATGATAAGTCGAGAGGGTGGAGATAACCAACTCCACCCTTCCAGCATAAGAAAGCAATTTACCTTTCCAAGAGTCCATCCTGGACTTGACTTTGTCAACTAAAGGAAGGCACATCACTTTGGTGAGCCTGCCTGTGAAGAGGGGGGGACCCAGATAATGGACAGGAAGAATAGAAGTAGTAATGCCTAAAGAGTTACTGATACTCGGACCATTTGAGCAAGATGAGCTAAAAAAAGGATGGCTTTTGTCACTATTAAACTTCATACCTGACTCTTCATAGAATTGATTCAAGATATCCTTGACAGTGGCAGTGCTCTTCTCATTTTCTTTAGTGAAAAGAAGGAGATCATCGGCAAAGATGATCTGTGAAACACCCTTTTTCTTATCAGTAAGGTAAAAGGGGTCCAAATGGGTGTTACGGACTGATGCATTAATGATGGATGTAAACCCCTTCATAGAAAAAATGAATAGATAGGGGGACATGAGGTTACCCTGTCAAACTCCATTGGAGGATTGAAAGGATTTAGAGGGAGTCCCATTAATTAAAATCTGAAAGGGGGCTGAAAGAAACATACATCAATTCATTTTAACCAACAAATAGGAAACCCCATCTTTATCATGATAAAGAGGATGCAGTCTCTCCTAACAGAGTCAAAAAGCTTTAGATGGATCTACTTTAATGCACAATAGACTTGGGTCATTAGCATTGGGAAAAGAACTAAGCATTTCATTCGCCAGAAGGATTGCATCTTCAATGGAACGCCCTTTAATAAAGGCCATTTGATTAAGGTCAATAAGCTCATCCATAATAAGCCTAATCCTGTTAGTGAGAATTTTTTTAATAACCTTATAGATCATGTTACAAAGAGAGATGGGTCTAAAATCTTTGATGTGATTAGCATTAGGGATTTTAGGAATGAAAGTGATAAAAGTTTTTTGCACTCCTTTGGAAGCTTGCCATTGTCAAAAAAATTAAGGACATCAGAAATGATATCAGAACCAATAATATCCTAGCATTTCTTGAAGAAAACTGAGTTATAACCATCAAGCCTGGGAGCTTTATCATCGTGAAGATTCTTAAACACATCCTCTACTTCCTCTTTAGTAACCCATTTCTTTAGAAGATTAACATTATCCTGAGAAAGCTTAGGTAAGATCCATTTGTCATTCCAGAAAACAAAAGAACCACTAGAGGAGATAAAAGAGGTCAATGAAATGCTTGAGAATGCTATCATTAATAATATCACAATCATGGGAGACATGATCATCAATCATAAGAGAATTTATATTATTCATGATTCTTCTTGTCTTAATGGAGGCATAGAAGATCTTAGAGTTTCTGTCACCAGTTTTAAGCCATTGGGATCTAGATTTTTGTTTTAGAAACATTTCCTCATCTACTTTAGCTTTTATAGCTTTATCTCTAGCAACACAAAGATTGTATTAAAGAGAAATATTATTGGGATCCTTATCAACGAGAATCTGAAGTTGAATAGCTTTAGCTTCCAGAGTGGCAACATTAGTGAGATAATTTCCAATCTTCCTACTATTCCATTTGATGAGAGCAGTGCAAAGGCTATTCAGCTTACTATAAACTCTGAACATAGGAGGACCAATAACCTTCTCATTGTTCCAGACCTCTTTGACCATGTCAAGAAACCCCTCTTCTTGTGTCTAGTTGTTAATAAATCTGAAAGGTGTTTTTCTTTTGACACCTTTGGTGAGATGTATGTCAATAATCCGATGATCACTGGTGACACTATCAACTACCTCTCCCCAAGCATCAGGAAAATCATCCAGTAAAGACATATTAATAAATATTATGTTTCTTTAATTTGTTCCATAAGGACCTATTTGTAAAGCAAATAGTCTCATGAAACTCACTTAGACCATGGGTTTCCCATGCCATAAAGTGGATACCATTATTATTATTATTTTATCAAAAATGAAATTTAGGTAACTTACTTATCAATTCATGCTTTTATATGTATGATTAAATTTTATTAAAATTGAGGATATTACATTCACCCCTCCTTAAAAGGAATCTTGTCCCCAAAAATTCAAGCCAAAATAATTCAAGGTGAATGATAACTTCCCATTAATTTCAAAACTTAGCGTCACAAATCCTTAACTAGATTATGCTTAACAACTTTTATTGATCTATAAAATTCTCATCTTACTAAGGTGTTTATTCAATTTTAATTTCAGGGTAATCCACAACCCTATCCATTGTGTGTTTTTATCACTTAGTGATTACTTTGTGATTTCCAATTTCACTTTGTAATTACATTTTGATTTCACTTGGTGACTACCTTGTCACTAATATTTTCAACCTATTATTCACTATTTGAGGGCAAGGTAACTCCTCCAACCCTATGTTATGTCATTAAATTTCAAATTAGGTAATCATCCTCATATATCTTTTTTTATCATAACATATATCTATCCAATCTCTCACACTCATAACAATATGAAATTAATATTTGGTTGTAGTCCAAATACAAAGTTCATCCCATTCTAAGGACAAAGACTATGTAATCACACATTATCTTCCAAATTTTTAAATTTTGTTTGAGCCACTCCCAAAATGACTCCATACCATGAATATCTTTTAGTTCCATAATTTTCTTTCTATGCACTCACATGGAATGTGAATTTTTTAATTTTCTTTTGAGTCTATTCACAATTCCTTTTAAGGTTATCATTCCAACAACATCTCATAACTTCTAACATTCTTTTCATCTACATCTCATGTCTCATTAGCCTCAATATTTCCCTTAAGATCTCTAGGGCATAGGTACTTTTAGAATGATCTCCTCTTGATGTAGAAGGGCCTTATGCACTTAGAACCCCATCATCATAAATCTTGTGTACCTTTAATCATCCTACAAGATCTTAGGTTTGACTTGTGGCCCTACCCTTCCCAAGGGTTTTATTGAGATGTCATAACTTTATTTTATTTGATCACACATTTTTCTTGAGATTTTTTTGATGATATCCAAGCACATTATATCCTTTAAAAAAAATTCACCCGAATTTCCTTCATCTCTTCTGGAACACATAGTTTTCTTTAAGTACCTTCATTGGACTCATGTTAACCATCCCATTTGGGCCTGGTCCCATATGGTCGATCACTTCCGCAATGACTTTTATTTATGTCCCTTAGGTATGGTCATACATGGGTCCAAAGAATCATAGTCAACATATGTGCTTTTGTGCTTCATGAATTTAACCTCTCTGTTTAAGTGACATTTAATGTTACCTCAATTATTAAACTGATTTGTGAATTCATACTTCTAGGGAGGTCTTATCTCAAGGCAAGAAAGATTAATACCTAGCAATACCAAGGACCACAAAAGCATATTTGAACCAAAACTCATTCCACTAAAAGAGAACATGTCTTTTAGGCATATTTTTCCATTATGTCATCTCTGCATTTTCTACCTGAGAGTTATATCATTATATCTCGTGATCCACCACTCAAGAGTTGGATCACTATTTGTACCTTACTACCACAAATTGAATCGTTTAGATATAATGGGATCGATGTATTATGTCTCATGTGTCTAGGACTATAGGAACAACTATTTCACCTAATGCCATATGCCAAGTACATTATCCCATCCATACAATATGATAGGTCGAAAGAGATAAAGCATACTTTGAAGAAGACACATTTATTTACCATGTAGTCCTCATGTCAAAAGCAACCACATTCAATATTTATCATGAGTATTATCCCATTTTCACTTTCTTGTATTAGGTTGCGTAAAGGTTCATTCTGAGGTTAGGTAAGCACTTCACATTTTCATATTTCTTGCATGTGGCTAACTAATAACAAATAGAGAGCTTATTAAACCATTTCTAAGTTTTACATTATACCATTCATCACTTCTCGAGGGTGGACTAGCTTCATACATACATATGTTAGTGTTGTAGTACTAAACCAACTTGTGTGAGTGGCTCATAAAATATATTTCAAAGTTCAAGTGGGGTTTCCTTTAACCCATTGCACGAGGGGTGACATGCACAATTTTTATGAGCTCACTAAGTTTATGAGCACTATATGCATGAGATACTACGACTTTCCCTCCTTGGTCTAGGGACCTCAGCTTTACCTTCTTAGCACTTGTCATACATAATGCATGAACTATCCACTCAAGCATGTATCAAATGAAAACATTATATGGCATTCTCTTTTGAGATTCCTACTCACAAAATATCCTGCTAAACTTCCTCTTTTTCACATAAACAACCCTTAGAGTCCTACACAAGGGACTACCAACCCAAGTACGAGGCTTCACAACATACTTAACTCTCTAGGATCTTGGGACTCTCTCTCCCTCACCTAGATGGTAGGTACTCATATCATATACACATTTATGTAAACAAACCTCTTTCTTTGTCTCTAGGGTTCGGTTCTTCCAAGGACATCTAAGGTATGACAAGACTGTAGAAACTCAACTCATCCTCTCAGGGGTAGTCTAGTTTAGGACATATCATACAAATATTTCTCATAAGTCCTCATTTCATGGAGTCTAGGTACCTAACCTTCTCCTTTTGGGTCCCAATGTATCAAGAGTTAACCCTATCACTTGTCCTAAAACTATGGGGTCCCCCTTTGCAAAAGAGTTCGAGGCTCCTATTGATTCACATCCTATCCTTACGTAATTTAGAAGAAGCACACATACTTGCATCCTCTAATGTTATTTGAAACTCCCAACTCCCACTAAGATCACCAGAGACCATATTATCTCATTATGTAAAACTAAACTCACCTCATCTATTTTATCTATTATGTATTCCAGCTAGGCTTTAGGCATATGGTGTAGAACTAATTCTTCATTTATCCTCATGCCCCTCTCTTCTATTTACGGTACTTACATGGGATCATAGTTCCTATTAGGTTACCTACTAGAAGGAGTTTATATTTCTAGTCACAAACTAACCTTCTTATTAAGGGTGGTATCCCTCCCTCATAGATCTTTTCTCATTTATGGGGTTGATCTACCCCATGTCGTGAAACCAATTCTAAAAGTTGTTCGATGGGTTTTGATATTTTCCCTATTATGTAACCACTTACTACCATGTTTCATAATACAATTATGTCTCATATACAAGCCTTTCTCCATGTTCTTTCATCCATAGGTATGCTAGAGTATCCCAACTCATTTGGTTTTCTCTCTCTTTTTCATATCTATTGCTTAGGTTTTATTAAGGTGGGGTTAGAAACCATACCCCAAAACCTTAGACTTTTATATATCCCCTGACACACTAGGGTTTTCTCAAACCAACCCTAGTTCCATCCAGGGTTACCCACATAAGGAAAACCCATCAAACCATTTACTTTATCATTATTTCCACTTTATATGTTCATTAATTGGCAGAGGATGTCTTAATCCTACTTCTTCTCTAAAACCCTAAATTGAGGTGAGGAGGGAAGTATCTTTTAGGATTTATCAAGAAAGAGGATGAGAAGTGGATGAATCAATATCATAAGAATACCTAAAGGTATTTTTTGGGCAACATCTTCTAACTTTGTCCAGTCACAATGCACAGGCCCGAGAGTACTCATAAGACGACTGGTGGTGTAGAGGAAACTTTTTCCATCCCCCGGATCGTGGTCCCTTCTAGACACCATCGTCTTTAGAAAATGCACAAATAACTCCCTCATATTTCTATAGATTACTTGAAATTATAAACTACTAAATATTATTTGAAAAATGTGGGGCTCTAATATCAAATGTAATGACCTCACTTTTCAGCAACCCCCAATTAAGAAAGGCCTTAAAGTTGAGGGACATTACCTAAAATTTTCCCAAGGATCCAGATTTAGAAAATAATAAATATCCGTAAATAATTTTCATTAATTGAAATATATTGTTTATAAGTTATTGTTCTAGAAATTAAATAAATTTCTATCAGGAAGGGAGATGGATTGGTGGTTATGCAAGGGAGATAGCATCTAAGTTTGCACTTCAAGCTAAAGCTATTGCAGTGGATCTGGCATTTGAAGCTACAAAAAGGAACTAAAAATCCAAGATAATAGTCGAGACTGACTGCAAAGCCTTGGTGGATATGCTGAATAACAGTCCGGAGAGGAACCCCAGGTATGCAACCATTATCGACAGAATACAAAGGTGGGGAATGGAACATCCTGAGTGGGATCTGTGTTTCAAAAAGAGATAATGCAACAAGGTTGATGATGCCCTGGAAAATTTTCATTATAGACAAACCTTAGGGTATGTGGAGTATGGTAGGCCCCCAAATTGTATTAAGTCTATGTTAATAGAAGACAATTGTAATGGTAGTAGTACTACCATGTTTTTGTTCCAGCATAATCTGAATCCTTGTACCTGTTACTCGTATAGGCTTGCAAGAGGAGGGTGATATGAATAAATAGCCTCCTAGCTCCCCCCTCCAAAAAAAAAACTTTCCATCATTAGAAGTGTACATATGAGAACTATCTTAGAAGAAGTATCTATCTAATTCTCCTTACAAGTTAACTTTAATTTCATCAAGTAAGTTCATGTGTCCATCATATTTTGCTATCTCCATATCTATCATTTACCTAAAATGTCATGAAACAAAACACGTTCAGTATAACAAGTGATACTAGTATGTGTGGGAAACAAAATATTCGCATGTCAATGTAGAGATATAGTCACCAATAGTGACAATTATGGTTACAAAATTGAACATGTGTTTTGTTTCTAAATTCTCAACTTAATATTTGTGGTACACCCTGTCTCTGGATTATTCATGTGGGGATCCTTCTCTCTAGAGTTTAGTCGATGAAGTGGACACATCGTACATAGGCCTTCATTTCTTATCCCAATCAACAGTCACCATAGTGACATTTCGTACATAGGCCTTCCTCTCTTGGCCTGAGGTGGTCTTCTTTTTTGGGCCAGATCTCCCGTCACCATAGTGAAATTTCATACATAGGCCTTCCTCTCTTGGACCTAGGTGATCTTCTTATCCTGACTTGATCCCTCATCACCATAGTGACATTTCTTACATACCACATGTATCACTTAAATCCACTAGAGATAGTTGACAAAGTTATACTTATATAATTTGATATCCATAATGACATTATAGATTGCATGAATTAAATAAAAACCAATAGTTTATCAACAATCGATGCAGAAAACCTTAGAAAATCATTGAAGATGTTTAAGTCAAGTAGTCATAGGCATGACCACATACCTTTTCCAAAAGCAACTTAAATTCCAAGTAAATCGATACAATTAAGAATAAGTAAATAATCACACTAAAATTAATGCATAATTCCCAAGTATTATTATTTTGTTCATAAATCACATTAGGACTGAATTGGGTTCCAAGTTAGGGTTTGGGGATCAACTTAGTGTTCATTAGGGTTTTTGCTTCCCAAACCCTAATTATCACTTTTAATGCCTTTTTTATTTACAAATCCTAATTTTATCATTAGATGTATTCTTGTTCACAAATTAAGCCAAAAATGTCCTTTTTATCCAAAAGACTAAACTTTATCCGTTTAAGTCATTTAAACATATTATGAACATCATAACCAAGAAATTAGGGTTTTCGTGCTCTTCATACATTAAAGTTAGAAATTTTACAAAGTTTTAGAATTAGAATCAGAATTAGGTCTCAATTATATTGTAGTTTCATTCCCCTCATTTTTCTGATAAAATTTCATTTATAGCATGTTACAATCTAATTTACCTATTATTTTCGATAATTATTTCAATTTAAATAGCTTTGGACCAATGGGGTAGAGCCACATCAACAATTGGATCATATTCTTTTCTTTCCACAGGGGTCTGCATTCAGCAAATCAGAGTCAACCACATGGCAGATTGCTCTAGGTGAGCAAGTGTCTCCCTTCCACTTGATCTAGGTCAGAAAGACAAATCAACCCATGCGTCCTTGGGCCTGGGACTTATCCACAATAGGGCAAGATGGTAAAATTATTGGCCCTCATCTTCAACCTCCCGTGCTTCCTTCTTTTGTGTGAACCTTCCCTAATGAGTCAATTCAAGAATTGACTTTAGGTCTCTAAGCCTTCGAATGACAATAGAGGGTGCCGCTCCCTTTGACACATCTTGTCGAATTGATTGGTGGACTAAATTGGCCAAGGATAGGCTAGAACGTAGAGAAAGGGATGGGATTCCCTCATGGCAGTAGTATGAGGAAAAAGAGAGGAAGGGTAGTAAATAGAGGCAAAACTGTGGGGTGGGCCTGAAGCCACGAGTGTCATGGGTTCTTACAACGAGAATCCTGGTCTTGCATAGGGACCCATTCTCTTATATAGTCATGGCTTTGCATGTCGCCTTTCAATGGAGTCTGTCACCATGAGATAATTGAGGAAAATGTCAAAAGGTTTAAACAATGGGTCATCTGAGGATGGAAATACTTAGAATCATCTCCCAGGTACAAAGAAAGAATAATTAATAGAGGAGATGATGGGGAGAGATAGACCTAGCCATGGAAAGATTAGGCTTCCATGTTACTGCCTTTCTCGGTCTGTCTCAAGCTAGGAGACAACTAGGAACCATCAAATCTGAGATCCTCTAGCTAGGAGTCCAGGCACAAACTAATGGGTTGGGCACAATGTTCCAAATTGAAATAAATAAAATGTGATATTAATACATTACCCAATAATTCATTTCACTTTAGGTAAGAGAAATTAATACATGTATCTCTCTTTCTTTATCCTTTTAATCCCATTTTTATAGAAAGTCTTTGATACTTTTATCTAACTGTGGACTATGTTTGATTCCAAGATACTAAACTTAAAAGTGTTTTTCTTATTCTCCAAGTCTCCCTTTTATTCCAAGTATTTTAAGGCATCAAATCAATTCTTTTCTCTTTCCTACTTTCCCATATTTCTTATTTTGATTAATTCACTTATTAATATAATGAGAAAATTGAACCAAATTATTTATTTCCTTAAACACCACTTTTCTAGATATTTCCAAAAAATTCCATATTAATAATCCATTATCTTTAGTATTTCATCTATTTTCGGGTTTTCTCCTTTCTTTTCCCCATATCCATCATTGAACTATTTAAATCAGTAAAACCCACGAGAACTATTGCAAAAGGGGAAATAGAACTTTAAATTTATACTTTAAAACAAAGTACACCAAGTTTCTAATACATCCTTTCTATTCAAAAATGTGTATTAAAATATGTAAATACATGTGAAAAACCAAGTTATAACAACAAAGATATACCAGTCTCCTACAAAGTGAAGCAATACAAGGGATCAAAGTGATGTTGTATAACCAAACAATTAGAAACATGATTAATACTCTATATATTCCTTGTAGAAGAGTTTCCAAGAGATTAATGCAAGAATAATGGCTACACCATTAGAGGAGGAAATTAAAAAAGCTATTTTCTCAATAAATGCATCTAAGGCACCGGTTACACATGGATTTAATGCCAAATTCCATGATTGGGCTTGGCCAAAATCAGGAATGAACTGTACAATCTTGTGCACTAGTTTATGGTGGGTGGAGGATGGTTAGACAAGTGAACCATGCATTCATTAGGCTGATTCCCAATAGGAGTCAGGTTGTATCCATGAATGACTTCCTCCCTATAGCATTTTTCTCAATGCGTTATAAGGTGCTTTCTAAACTCCTCACTAGAAGACTGACATAGGTGCTACCATCCATCATATTTGACAACCAAGAAGCATATATCAGGGGGGAGAAGCATTGTGGATGGTGTGTTCCTAGCAGCAAAGTTTATGTTGGAGTTTGGTAATAAGAACAAGGCAAAGAAGGTGGTTTGAAGATGGAGATTTTGAAAGCTTATGGTTATGTGAAATGACAAGTTGTGAGGCTATGGGGTTTGACAATCAATAGATAATCATCCTTCAATAGTGAATTGAGACTACCTCCTTCCATGTATAGATAAATGGATTTCCTAAAGGTATGTTTAAGACTAGAAACATGATGAGACAACATGGACCCCTTCAATCCCTTGTTGTTCATGATTATTATGGAGAGACTAACAAACATCGAGAAGGTAGAGAGGAATGGTGGGTTGAAACCATTGAAGGTGCAGAGGGTAATGGTGAAAACACATATGTTTTTTGTTGATGATGTCATTTTCTTCCTCTATGGACATGCTAAATATCTGAAGCATATGAGAAAGATCTTAAACTTGTTTGGAGACCTCACTTATCAATACATCAATGCCATCAAGTTGTAGGTTTTTCCTATCAAAATTGTATGATGGAAGGATAGGTAAACTAAAGAAGGAATAGGCATGGAGATCAGCTCATTCCAAATGAAGCAAGGATCATTCTTTCTAGAGGTAAGGGGAAGAGTGTTGACTTCACTAGTTTCTTGGATAACCTTAGAAGTTGCATTGAAAATGATAAAGCACTAATATATCTATGGAAGGAAGAACTTTTCTAATTAGAGCGGTTATGACGAGTAAGATCTATTTTTGGCATAGACAAGCATATATTTCACCATTCATTTTATATAAGATGTGTGGGGTGGTGGCCAATTTCTTGTGGAGAGGGAAGAACCATGATGTGGCATGGAAGATGGTGGTAGAAGAATTCCAATCTGGTGCTCTCAGAATAAAAGACATTGTAGTTGTCTCAACTATGAGAAGACTGGATGCTTTCTTGAGAAACAATGAATCTAACTACAATAGGTGGATGAGTTTAAGAAATGGGAATTCTTTGGAAGGCCAAGACCCAGGTAGGAAGTACATCTCCATAGCCTTGTGGTCTATGCATTGCACTCTCAAGATGATCAAAGCTTACTAGAATAGGATAATTGTGGCTGGATTTGGAATACTAATGAGACTCCATGGGCCATCAACTATGATCAATAGAGTTTGGAATGGGATCCCATTATATGGAACAAATCACTCACATCCAAATGGATATTTCATGCTTACAGAGTGATTATGCAAAAACTCCCAATGATGGATAGACCAAGATGGTGGTTCTTGGATGCAAACCTAATGTTCCAATTGTGTAAGAAATAGGAGGAAATCCACCAAAATATCTAATTTGTATGTGAGCACACTAAATCATTTGATATAGAGCGTCATTGAATCTTGGTTGAGGGGGTAACCCTATGGCTAGTTTGGACATGGTGATTTCTTATATTTTAGAACTCATTAGGAATCATCATAATACTCACCATCTTACTAGAAGTGTTCTCAAATTGATTTTTTTTAATGTGTGGGATAAGAGAAATGGTAGTTTGCATGTGAAAGGGGAACATGATACCCTTGTCATATATGGAAATGGTGTAAATAGAATGTAGTGGATTTACAATAGTAATCCCAAGGACCTCATAGACCTAGGATAATATTGAGATAGTGGAACCTTGCTTAGGCAGGTGTGTGTTAATGCGTCGCTTAGCACTTACAATCACTAAGATGTTTATCCTAGAGTTTAATCCTTTTTCTACTTCCTATTAAGGCTAGTATAGAAAGGGTCAATCCCACATGACAACTTATTAAGATTGTTATCTCTAATCCCAATTATTTGAAGAACTTATTTTATTTGTTTTTGGTATTTTTTTTTAGTTTTGGAACAAAAAGTAAAAGTCAAGTTTTGGGGGTTGGTGATTAACACTAAGGAAAGAAATAAAAGAATAAAAATGCACTTAACAGGAATATAAATTTGCCCTATCACAAGGAAAATTAAGATTGTTGTTAGCACAAGAAATACTATTATGAATGAAAAGACAAGGAATTTAAAGAAAGCAAAAACAAGAGGAGATTAAATCAAGAGATGGGAATCAAGGCTTTAGGGGTTTTCACCACATTAGCCTAGACAAAACAAACTAATCCTTTAAAACGACAGATTCGATGAAGGCAAGTGAATTAATAAAAATCCACTAAAGATGGACTCCACATGATCCCATTGGTCCTGGTGCTCATGCTTCTTAGTTCATCATCCTAAAAGAAGAAGATCCACGGTCGTTTCAAAACTCCCATGTGATTGGGTTTGTTGTTCTAAATCTGAACTTCTACGGTCATATCCATCCAGATTAACTTTTGATCAAATCAATTAATTACTTTGATAGATCAATTAGTTATCAAATCCAAAAGCCATCTAGAATCATTTTTAAGGAAAATTTGATAAAGTCATGGCTAAGGGGTTATTCCCCTTGCCTCAATAAAGAACTACTCGCTCATGGAGAAGTAGCAAGGAGAGACAGAGAGGAAGGAAGTGATCTAGCCATCTTTGAGTCTTACGACTACTGATATTCAATTAGAGACAATGAAGATGGTTGTCTCTTCCTACCTTGCTCGATTGCTCAAGAGAGGGGAAGAGGAGAAAAGCAAGTACTAGATTTAAACACAACGAAATAACGGAATAACATGTAACAAAGATGCAAAGCCACTTTATTCAGATCTAGAAGAAGAATACAAGGAAAATTGCTTCAGAGCACTAATACAAGAAAACCTGAGATGCCCAAGGAGGAGGAAGTGCCCCTCCTTTTATAGGAGAAGGTGGGGAGTTATGCATTAGGTTTAGGGCAAAAGAAATGGTCGTCGGCTGCTGCTAACTTTCTAGATCTAGTCAATAGAGGAAACAATTGATTGATTTGCATTCTTTTTACAATAATTTCCCACAACAGCGATTTCGAACATATTTTTGGGCCAGTCAAAAATTTGGAAGTGGCCCGAAAATATATTTTTCCTGTAGATAATAGAATTATATTTCCAACGCATACTTGCACCATAAATTTGGTCTTGGGATGTGGGAGTTATACAAATTTTGGTATAAAGTATATACTGAAATCAGACTCTGCGAGAAAACGTAAGACTACTTTCACTGGTTTATTGTGCATCAAAATAAACACTAAAATTACCGCAAAATATATCTTTTTTGTAGCCAATAAAATTCTCTTTTCATTCCATACTTTATCTTTAAATTCCGCCTTTAGACGCAAAGATATGGCAATTTTGGTGACGAGTATCTCAGGCACTGCGGGAATATTTGAAAAGCCTCATATTTTCATCTTTTATTTTCTCGATTTAATTACTTAGATAATTCCTGAAAATTAAGAAAAATATCTTAAGAATTCAGGAAAATTATATCAAGAAGATGAAAGTGCTATTTATTTTGAATTAGCTAAAATTAATAAAATAAAGTCCTAATTAATTATTCTAAATGAAGCAAAAATAAGAGATGAATATGCATTCATCAAAATGCCCCAAACTTAAACTTTGCTCGTCCCGAGCAACATTAAAATCAAAAATACTTTCAAGACATACTCTCAACCTATAATACTCACTTTCCTAACAACCACTTGATTCCTTCCACCAAAATATGGCCAAGCGACCCTGACTTCCTGAATTCACAAAAAGTGACTTTTACATTTCCTACTTCACAAACTTGCATTTATTCAAGACCTGCAATAAAACAGATTTTCATTTCACCTTTGCATTTGGTACTCCAATTTTTTTTTAAGTTTTACACAAGAACAGGGCTGATTTTGGATGGTTGGGGTTTTTGTAGTTTTCCCCTGGGTAGAAAATTGGAGTGAAGGAGGTATGGAAGAAGGATAGTCTCTCCTCTATTCGACTCGAGACCTTTTTATTTAGTGGACATGCAGTTACATTGACCGCATTTTTTTCCTTGATTTTTGGTGATACACCCAATTGTGTGGGTATGGAAGAAGCGGAAGAGGGGGAAGGGGTGCCACCCCAAACTTAGCGTTTTGGGCACTATTGGCTTTTTTTGACGAATGGAAAGATTTGGAAGTGGTGGAAGAAGAGTAGAAGAGGTTGTTCTTGTGCAACTTTTTTTCCTCTTTTTTTTAGAGTACCATGCATTGGTTCAACTATTACCGAATCATGCAAAAAATCAAGAAAATTTATACAAGTTGTACATGATAAGAAAGTATCACTCTTGAATCCTATCAGTCCTCTATGGCTTGCCATCTTTTCCAGGGAGTGATTATTATTTGAGGCCTTAAGTGAAAGGAGGATTTCTAGTCATGAAAGTTTCAAAATTTTAGTTGCAAGTCAGTTACATCATTAAGGGGAGTATTTTGATAAATGATCATATCAAGGCTGACTAGATAATGGCCTTTTTACAATTAAGTAAAAAAATGGCCAACTAGATAAGGGCCAAAAAATAAAGTAACTAATGAAAATAAAGATGTAAAGGAAAACAAAACAAATAATGAAAAGATAGGGGTGGATCACGTACCACCCACCCCCACCCCAAACTTAGAATTTTGCTTGTCCCGAGAAAACTCTTAGACCGAGATGGAGGAAAGAGGATCACGGCAGTGGCAGATAGTATGGTGGTGGAGGAGTGGAGGAGGAGGCATGGTTGTGGTAGTGACTTGGTTGATTTCCTCAGAACCACTCCATCATCTTTGCTTGCGTGTCTCGAAATGTATTCTGAATGGCTTGGCGTACGTCAGTATACCAAGGATAAAAATTGAAATCAAGATGGTTAGGTCCCCATGGTTTGACATATGGTGGAGAACAGTCATATTGAATCTCATTTATATAAGGATAGTTATTATAAGAAGCATTGTTTTGACTGAATTGTAGTTGTTCGATTATATGTTGTCCACTAGTATCAATGGGGGTTGGGATGAAGGGATGATAGTCGAAGTATCCATCCATGACATTTGGTTGCACTGCTTGGGTAGTGATATGTAGTAGTGGCCCAAAAGATGTTTGGTGATTATCATAGAGTGGTTCCTTAAAGGGAGAGGGAGGAGAGGAAATGGGTATGGTCATAGATGGGTGAGGGGGTTGTGGGAGGGGAACTTCTTGAGTGGTGATGTTGGTTTTAGCCACAGTATGAATAGTGGGAGGGTAAATGTCCATCTTGATAGGACTGACTGGGCCAGTTTGAGTAGCAACTTGATTGTCCACCAGAGAAATTTGGGTTTCGATCACATGTGGTGGTTCAGAATTAAGGAAACGTTGTTGCATCTTATTGAACTGGTCCATGCATTCAAGGAAATAGACTTCTTCCTCCTGGGTGTACTTCATGTTACCCTTAGAGGCTTGAAAATTTATGAACTCCGTTCCCACTCTTAGTGTGAGAAGTCCTGCCTCAACTTCGATGAGGGCCCTGGCCGTGGTGAGGAATGGCCGACCAAAGATGAGAGGGTAGCTAGTGTCTTCTTTTATATCAAGTACCACAAAGTCACAAGGGATATAGAAATTTCCGACCTTGATTGGCACATTATCAATAATACCAAGAGGCTTGGTAATGGAAGAGTCTGCAAGTTGAATCGGAGTTGGTCTAGCATCAGTTAGACCAAACCTTCTACACATGCTCAAAGGGATGATGGACACACTAGCTCCAAGATTAGCTAGGCCTGAATGGCTGGTAGAGTCACCGATAGAACAAGTGATTCTAAAAGATCCTGGATCTTTGTGTTTCTTTGGCATTTTACTTTGGATGATGTCTGATGTAGTTTTAGCCAATTTTACCATTTCAGATTCCTCAGTAGTGCACTTACGGTTTAGAAGGGCTTTGAAGAATTTTTTCCATTCAGGTAGATCAGTCATAGCGTCCAAAAGTGGGATGTTGACGCATAACTTTCTCATAATTTCCTTGAATTTGTTGAACCTAGAGTCTAATTAGGTATACTTCAGCCGACCTGCAAAAGGTACACACAGCTTATATATATGACTCTCTTCTTGTGGGGGAGGTGATCTCAGCGCTTGAGGGACAACAACATCCTCTTCATCACCCCTTGGTCAAAATCTATGATGGGGGAACTTCCTTCTTCTTCCGTGGTAAGGCCAAATCTAATATTAACAACCTTAAGTTGTTCTATATGTCTGGGGTTGGATTCAGTCTGCCTTGTAAAAGTCCCGGCAGGGGGTTTTTATTGGGCAAACAGACGAGCTAGTTGGGAATCCGTCACCTTTTAATGAGCTTGTTGAGAAACGATGATTTGCTCCAAGTCATCTATCCTTTTGTCAGATGTAGGGGGGGTGGTAGGGACATTTAGTTGAGGAGGTGGTTGATTGAGGTTTTGAGGAAGAAGGTTTAAATTTTGAAATTGTTGTCCTTGATATGGTGGTTGGGTTAGATGATTTCCTCGGTAATTTCCTTAGTTTTCAAAGTTCCTTTTATTGTTGTATGGGAATCTAGGTGGTGGTCGATTGTTACCTTGAGGGTAGGGAGGCCTTTCTTGGGTTTGGAGTTGGCTAGATTTCTCGGCACCTGAAGGGTTTCCATATTGAAAACCAGGGTGGTTTCTAGTTTGGTTGGGATTGTAGTAACCTTGTCCTGGTATGGTATGGATTGAATTGAGGTCTTCTGGTTGTTGTCCTATTTCAGGTTGCATGGGCATGTTGTAGAGAAATTGATAGTGGAGGGTGGTATGATCGTATCCTTGGAAAATACCACAAAGAGAATCCATGACTTTTAGTTGTTGGGGTGACTCTTTAAGGGTGACTAAGGATGACTCTAACCGATCTTATTTTAAGGCAATTAATTTGAGGCTTTCTGCTATGCTTTGGATATCATTATTAACTTCTACCTTGGCTACCTTAAGGATTCCACCAATTCCTCTTCTAGCCCTTGTTTCGGAAGCCCGTTTGACTACTTCCCATGCGCTAGTCAAACTTTGATGCATGAAATTTCCTCCAGATGAGGAATC
Source organism: Alisma plantago-aquatica (assembly GCA_963693085.1). NCBI lineage: Eukaryota > Viridiplantae > Streptophyta > Magnoliopsida > Alismatales > Alismataceae > Alisma > Alisma plantago-aquatica. Next base: position 1,464,366,150 of record OY856412.1, read on the forward strand.
GAGAAAGAATTTGGTATCATCATCAACACCACGGTAGAATATTTCTATGAGTTGGGCTTGAGATATATCATGGTGGGGGCACTTCCTAAGTAAGTCTTTGAACGTCTTCCAGGCTTCTCCTAAAGACTCTCCTGGGGACATGGAAAAGTGAGTTATTTGACCCCTAAGTTCGTAGGTGAGAGAAGGGGGGTAAAATTTCTCAAGAAACTTGCTTTGTAGAACTTCCCAAGTTGTGACATATTCTTCACTCTCCATAGTGTTGTACCAGCTAATAGCTTGAGCAGAGAGGGAATACTTGAACAATCTAAGGCAGATGGCATCTTTAGAGACACCTAGAAGTTTGTTCAAAGAGCAAAGGTCAATGAACCTTTGAAGGTGATCTTGGAAACTTTCTCCATTGTTGCCTGAGAAGGGGTTGGCTTGCATCATGGTGATCCATTGGGTTCAGATCTCAAATTGAGGAGCATTGATGGCAGGAGGTATGACCGGATGTTGTGCATAGGAAGTTTTGGGAACAGAAAAGTCCTTTAATTGTTTTTGCCTTTCGGCTTCCCTCCTATTGGCTTCTATGGCTTCTTGTTCGGCCCTATAGGCTACTCGTAAAGTGGCTTCTCTTTCTGATTGTTCGGCTTGGATGATCTCTCTTTGAGCCGTGAGAGCTTGGTCGATCCTACGGGCGACTTCCTCTTCATTCATTCTTTCTAGATTTTGGCAGTTTAAACGATGAAAAGTCCTTTCTATTTTCGGAGCAAACGATTGAAGATCAACGTTCGGGCATCGCATGTACTATTAAAGCAGTTATTCGTGTATAGAAAAAACGGACTGCCGGAATGGAAACTCGGCAGAAAGAGGAGTAGCACTTCCGGAATGTTACTCGGAAGGCTTAAAAATATAAAAAAAGTTTTTTTAAAGATTTTTGGGGTTCGAGAAAACAATCTGTTGTCCCCGGCAACGGCGCCAAATTGTTAATGCGTCGCTTAGCACTTACAATCACTAAGATGTTTATCATAGAGTTTAATCCTTTTTCTACTTCCGATTAAGGCTAGTATAGAAAGGGTCGATCCCACAAGACAACTTATTAAGATTGTTATCTCTAATCCCAATTATTTGAAGAACTTATTTTATTTGTTTTTGGTTTTTTTTAGTTTTGGAACCGAAAGTAAAAGTCAAGTTTTGGGGGTTGGTGATTAACACTAAGGAAAGAAATACAAGAATAAAAATGCACTTAACAAGAATATAAATTTGCCATGTCACAAAGAAAATTAAGATTGTTGTTAGCACAAGAAATACTATTATGAATGAAAAGACAAGGAATTTAAAGAAAGCAAAAACAAGCGGTGATTAAATCAAGAGATGGAAATCGAGGCTTTAGGGGTTTTCACCACCTTAGCCTAGACAAAATAAACTAATCCTTTACAATGACAGATTCGATGAAGGCAAGTGAATTAATAAAAATCCACTAAAGATGGACTCCACATGAGCCCATTGGTTCTCATTCTCATGCTTCTTAGTTCATCATCCTAAAATAAGAATATCCACGGTCGTTTTAAAAATCCCATGTGATTGAGCTTGTTGTTCTAAATTTGAACTTCCATGGTCATATTCATCCAGATTAACTTTTGATCAAATCAATTAATTACTTTGATATATCAATTAGTTATCAAACCCAAAAACCATCTAGAATCGTTTTTAAGGAAAAGTCGATAAAGCCATGGCTAAGTGGTTATTCTTCTTGCCTCGATAAAGAACTACTCGCTCATGGAGAAGGAACAAGGAGAGACAGAGGAAGGAAGTGATCTAGCCATCTTCGAGTCTTACGACTACTGATCCTCAATTAGAGACAATGAAGATGGTTGTCTCTTCCTACCTTGCTCGATTTCTTAAGAGAGAGGAGTAGGAGAAAAGAAAGTACTAGATTTAAATACAACGAAATAACAGAATAACATGTAACAAAGATGCAAAGCCACTTTATTCAAATCTAGAAGAAGAATACAATAAAAATTGCTTCAGAGCACTAATACAAGAAAACCCGAGATGCCCAAGGAGGAGGAAGTGCCCCTCCTTTTATAGGAGAAGGAGGGGGTATACATTAGGGTTAGGGAAAAAGAAATGGCCGCCGACGACTGCTAACTTTCTAGATCTGGTCAATAGAGGAAACAATTGATTGCTTTGCATTCCTTTTACAGTAATTTTCCGCAACAGAGATTTCGAGCATATTTTTGGGCCATATAAAAATTCGAAAGCAGCCTAAAAATATATTTTTCCTGTAGATAATTAAATTATCTTTCTAATCATACTTGCACAATAAATTCCGCCTTGGGATGTGAGAGTTATACCAATTTTGGTGAAAGGTATATACTGAAATCAGATTCCGCGGGAAAACGTAAGGCTACTTTCACTGGTTAATTGTGCATCCAAATAAACACCAAAATTACCGCAAAATATGTCTTTTTTGTAGACAATAAAATTCTCTTTTCATTCCATACTTTATCTTGAAATTATGCCTTTAGAAACAAAAGATATGGCTATTTTGGTGACGAGTATCTCAGGCACTACGGGAATATTTGAAAAACCTCATATCTTCATCTTTTATTTTCTCGATTTAATTACTTAGATAATTTCTAAAAATTAAGAAAAATATCATAAGAATTCAGGAAAATTATATCAAGAAGATAAAAGTGCTATTTATTTTGAATTAGCTAAAATTAACAAAAAAAGTCCTAATTAATTATTCCAAATGAAGCAAAAATAAGAGATGAATATGCATTCATCAGTGTGCAATATACTGAATATTTGATGACACATTCTTTTTGCAACTCACTTTTGGAATAATATGTTATCTTATCCAAAAAATATCAAATTCATATTTTAGGATGACTTTACCTAGAAGAGATTCAAATCATATGTTCACTCCTAGGGTCCATTGTTACTTAAAATAGGATCAAATTAGGTTGAAGACATTATACTTGGACCCATATGTCTTGGTCTCAACCTATAAGAGTTTTGTCAATATTATACTAGCTTTTATATGATTGGGGTGTGACAATATTAGTCAACTTATTAGGAATTTTTCCCTCGATATTTGGCTATTTAGAGAAGGTTGCCTGACTTAGGGTTCAAGTTGTACTTTGGTAAGCTTCTCATTAACATATGTCAAGGTATCTAACCTTGACATGTATTCCAGGGTTCTAATAAGAACTCAATTAGCTTTGAGTGACCACCCACCTTAGACTCCTCATGTTAACATTTTTTTCCCATCATGTCCAGGCATATGCTGATCAATCATATAATCTGAAGGTGGAGTGGCTTATGATACTTATATTAACATCTCACTAGTGAATATGTTTGTAACGACCACACTTTTCAACAACCCCCATTTAAGGAAGGCCAAAATGTTGAGAGCCATTACTTAATCTTTTCCCAAGGTAACAAATTTAGAAAATAATAAATAATAGTAAATAATTTCCATTAAATCAAATAGATTGTTTACAAGATGTTCCTTTTAGAACTTACATAACTTCCCATCAGAATTGTACATATGAGAACTATGTTAGAATAAGTATCTATTTAATCCTCCATACAAGTTAACTTTAATGTCTTCGAATAATTTCATATGTCCATCATATCTTGATAGCATCTTATCTAGCATGTACCCAAAACATCGTGAAACTAGAAGCACGGATCAGTATATTGAAATATATTGTGTATGTGGGGTGCATGCAAAAGTGTGCAAGTACACAAACAACATATATTCCATCAAACACTTGTAGATAAGAACTATCATTTTATTCACATAATCTTTCTTTATGTGGTACTCATAGTAGCATTATAATTGAACAAAATATAAATAAACATCCATCATTTTAGTTGTTCAATCCTCGAGAAACACTTGGAAAACATCAAAAAACTAATGTCGGTAGTCATAAGCATAAACACATACCCTTTGTAGAACCATGCAAGTTATCAAGTCATATCCAATCAAGCAAGAAAAGGGGAATCCAATCATTTAATCTACATGTTTGTAAATACTAAAATGTCACCATCACATTAATTAGATTAATCCTACTCAGTTCCTAATCTAGGGTTTAGGTTTTCTTGTTATCATGTTACCATTAGAGTCATGCTTCAAAAGCCTAATTACTAAACCCACATATCCCTTCATGGCGATCACTTAGATTTGAAAAGTTTCATTAACAACAATGCAGTATATGTTCTTTAACTCTAATTACATATATGTATGGTTGTTCACATTAAGAACCCTAGGTATCATCATTATTATCATGTTCACAGTGTAATGTCATATTATTCACAAATATCTGACTATAACATGAATTAAGAGCATTAATGTATTTGATAATGTCAAGGTACAAATATAGGGTTTTATGCTTTAAACACCACTTTAACAAATATTAGTGATTATCCACTTTAGAAACCCTAATTATATTATCATCATTATCGTTATCATATTTATTATCATTATACTCTACAAGATCAAATCATAACATAAAAGAAAGGATTTTAATGTTTCAAACATTTTAATACCCAATTTAAGGTTTCCCGATCACGGCAGAGCCGTCTCCGGGTCGAGACCTCTACTACTACAGCCAAGGGAAGCACCTAGCCCTTCACCCAGACTAGATGAACCTGGCCATCACTTGGTGTGGTCGACTTTGGCCGGTAGAGAAGGAAACTATGTTCTACTTTGTAGATCTATAACAAAGAGAAGAAAGGTGGAACCTTACCCAGATGTCTCACACGCACCCTTGAGGGAAGAGTAGTCTTGCCAGAGTTTCTTCTTCATCAATTGCTGCTCCTCGCGTTGCTGACTTATGAACGTCATGGTTGAGCCAGCCACATTGTTGACTCCTCCACCTCTTGGTCTTCGAAGGCCTATCGAAGCTCTGGAGACGCCCTTTCCCTCTGTCGAACCTAGAAGGCCTCTGGTGTGATCGAATCTATCATGCACTAGCATCAGTCTTGTCTTTGCTATCGTACATGCGCTCCTTGGAAATTGAGTGTCCATGCTTTGAGGTCAGTGACCTATCCTCGTCCTTGGTCTATCAGTGGTGAGTGTCTATAACCTTCCATTCCAGATAGATATATGAGACTGTAAGGGTTTTGATCCAAACAACTAAGGCATTATATAGGAACCATACAAGAAGAAGAAGAGGGGAAGGAGGGATATCACGGCTCAAAAGGAAACATGGGTTTCCTTTCATATATACATGTCCTGAGTAAGACAACCTGTGGATTATGATTTCCATGATGGTACATATTTGGAAATGCATCTCTTTTTGTACAATAATTAAGTACATTCCTTTATATATAAATTCTTGGTTTTTATTTCATAATCCAAAGATAATGACACCATTAATTTCCTTATTAAAACTTGTTTTTTGCAAAACAATAATCATTAAGGAATGCATATTAATATGTGGAACTTTTGGACAATTTGAACATTAAATTATTTCTCAAATTCTTATGACTTGATAACTAAACTATTCTTTCATTGTTTATCTTATATATTCATTAAATCAATCACCTTTATTTCATAGAAACTCGCCATTACCTTTCTCAAAATATATTGATGTCTTTTACACATAAAACTTGCTCTTTTAAACCTTCCATTAAAAATATTACCAATTTTTGATGAAATGCCTCTTTCTCTCCCAATTTCTAGAATTCTCTCCTTTTCTCTATTATTTTCAAGTATACCAAAAGTAGACCAAAATAATACTAATTGATGACTGAAAACATGTGTTGCCAAACTGGCTAGATAATTACCCTTTTTAATTATCTAAAACACCACACATCTTATTTCTTTTGGAAAATTATTTTATTTTTATATTATGTAATTCACAAAGCCATTAATATTTATTTGTACATCAAAACTCTTATTTCTTTGTCTTTTTCTACATGGACATATTTGAAACACAAATATTCTCATAAGTAGAATTATTATTCTATCAATAATATCATTTGAAAAATTATTTATCAAACCATGGATTTATATTTATGCAATTCAATTTTACCTAACTTGAGGATATAACATTCACCCCTCCTTATTAGGGATTTTGTCCCCAAAATTCACACCTGGTAATGTTAAGGTGAAAGATATCTAATCTTAATTTCACAACATAGGGTTAGCAACCCTACACATATATCTTTAACATCTTTAATTTATATTCAATTTCTCCATGTTATTACTAAGATTAGTACTTGGATTCAATTCAAGGTACATCCATATCCTCAATATTGACATGATATCATTCTTTGATTATTACAATTCCACTTGGTGATTACCTTTTCACCTGGCTTTCCAACCTATTGTTCATGTATTCCCACATAAGAGTGAAGTAACACCTCCAACCCAAGGTCATGTCATTAAGTTCCACTTAAGGTGTTCATTTTCATATGTCAATTTTAAGCATAACATATGTTTACCCCACCTCTCTTTCTCATAATGAAATGAAATAAGCATTTGACTGCGCCCAAAAACTAAGTTCATCTCATTCTAAGAGAAGATATGTTGTGCCCACACATCATCTCAAAAATTCACATTTTAGGTTGAATCATTCACAATGTGACTCTAAACCTCACATGCTTTTTAATTCCACAATATTATTATATTTCATAAAGTTAAGTGTCTTTCTCACTCTTGAATTTGCACACAACTCCTTTTATTATTGCATGACTTCTTGTATCTTTTATAGTTACACCTCATGTATTATGAGCCTTAACCACTTCCTTGAGGTCTCTAGGGGAACATGTAATTTTGGAGTTATCTCATCCTTATTCATCTAGGGAGTGCGCCGCACATTCATCCCTTGGGCCACATGAACTCATGAAGATGTCCAATCTCCTGTGACATGGGCCTTAGGAAAACAAAGTTGTTACCTCCCGATCAGATGGTCTTGTGCATTCAGAGAACAATCAACTCCTAATCCCATCGGTTTTATGTACCTTTAATACTCCCTACTTGACCTTAGGATTGACTTAGGGTTATACCCTTGCCAAGGGTTTATCGAGAGCACATTTTTCATATGTAACTCTTTAAACCTAATTTCCTCCTTCTCTTATGATACCCATTATCCACTTTATATCCCCTCACTGGGCTCAAGGTGAATTACTCTTTTGGGCTTGGTATTATATGTTAGCTACTTCCATAGTGAATTTTCCTCATGTTCCTCATAGATGGCATACTTGGGTTCAAATAATTATACTCAATATATTTGCTTTCATACATAGTAAACTTAATTCCTTAAACTTTAGGTGACAATTAAGGTTATATCATTCTTTACATTGATTTATCATCTCACCCTTCTAGGGAAGGTTATAACCTAGGGAGCCCTCTTGGCTCATAGGAGGAGGTTAGGATCTCTATCCACAACCTAAACCCTAGGTTGTTTCCTCCCCAGTAGGTCCTTTTTTCCACTCTTGGGTTGACCCACCCCATGTCAGGACACTGACCCCAAAAGTCTCATATTTTTGCATGTACATTTTCTTATTTTAACCTCACCACCCTTGATCCTCTTTTCTAAATGATGAGCCCTCTCTTTAGGGTGGCCTCTTTATGAGGAACCCTCTCTAAGGGTTTTTGTCCCTACAGTGGAACTATTATACACATGCCTTCTGCCCTGGGCTTGTCTTGAGGTGACCTTCCATTCCAGGATTGATCACCAATCATCCCCATGATGACTTTATTCACCCCATTCTCTTTAACTCACTAGAGATCAATACGGGGTCTGAGCAGGTTACATCCATAAAATTAGTTTTTCATAGTTTACTTATATCTCGTAAAACTTTTCTCATTAATATCTTGTTCCACATGCACATATGCATGGGAGACTGAGTCACCTAACTCATTTACATATATTTTCTTATTCTTTTTCAAATCTCATATGGGTAGTGTTTTATAACACCACACTACTCTTATTCCCCATAATTAGGGTTTTATATTAGGGTTAGAGAGTACACCCTACCTCTTAGGGTTTCTATGTCCCTTGAGCCCCTAGGGCTCTTCTAAACCAACCGTAGTCTGATCTATAACTTACCCTTTCAACTCATAAAATCATTTTTCTTTACTTTATCATTATTTTCGCATTGCATGTACGTTAGTATTCCCCCTTGCTTGTATATTATTATTTCCACATTTATATGTAAATTAATTGGTGGAGGACGCGTTAATCCTACTTCTTCTCAAAAATACTAATTTGAGATGAGGAGAGAATTGGATTTTAGATTTTATTATGCTAGAGGATGAGAAGTGGATGAATCAAAAGATGAGAAGAAAATCTGAAGTTATTTTACTTTGAGAAAAAATATTTTGACTTTGTCCCGATAGGATTCACAGGCTCAGGAGTCCTTGTAAGCTGACTAGCGATGCATAGGAAAGTTTTTCCATCCCCTGAGTCTTGGTCCTTTATAGACACCATCATATTTCCCTAATAATTCCCTCATATTTCTATATATTACTTGAAATTATAAACTATTAAATATTATTTGAAAAAACTAGAGCTATGATAAAGACAGAGAGACAAGCAACATAAGTATGTTTTTATGCATATACCATTCCCTCAACAATACCCCGTAAGCTTTTATCCATACCACAAGCACACGGAAAACAGAGAGGGCATACTATATGAAAATCTAGTATTCATATGTAAAGTCTGAAGTAACTAGATAGTAACCCTAATTCATATCTCAACTTCTACCATATGACTCGACCTCTAGATTGGTCTTTACTATCATTCATTAACTTCTTATGTAGCATGGGCAATCAACTATGTCTCTAAATTGATATCTTAGTCTTACTATGCTTTTGGTTCTACTCTAGACTAAGAATAATAGAATTCTCCTAGTGTCAATCTACATCATTGATTTCATACCATTTTGTGACACCACAATTTTTATAGAAGAATCACAAAGAACCATTATTTTTATCACTTGGTAGTGTCAGACACATTATATCCATCACAATAATGATGGAAAAGAAACCAACACAGACTAATGTATGGTATATATTCTCATTAATTCTGAGAAATTAAACTTTGAACATAAAATTATAAGAGATATATAATCTACATGATATAAGAACATCAAATTCTTACTTAAACACTTAGATCATGTTGATGGAACCAACCAAGATAAAGTCTTGTTGAATCAATGAGCTGGCTACTATATGGCTCTAGACTTGCATTTTCTCCTTACATGCAGACATCGTGTCCCCAACCATGCTTAAAATATTCGATATAATTTTATAACATAAAATAAATATACTTTGAAGGAAATGTTTAACATCATAAACATTAAAAGTAATTTCTTATCATTATCTTTTATACGACTTATATAAGAATCTCCATGTTTGCATCAAAGTGCCTCTTATCTTTGCACCAAAGTGCCTCATAAATTTTCTCTGAAGAACCACTTGGGTTGCACCAAAGTTCCTCTTGAACTACATCAAAGTGCCTCTTATTTTTCTCTAAGTAGTTTCTTGAAGAGGGTCATATATAAATCTGTTATCTTAATCTTAATATTAAAAATTTCTTAAATCTTATTCTAAAATTTTAGTCTTAATGTGCATGAAAAGTGATATAATAAACCTTGAAATAAAAATAACATATAATTAATTTTATGATCTTACAAATTTATATTAATAAAAGAAATTGAAACATAACCAATATACTCATATCACTGTATGTACATTGTGTAGGAAATGTTGCTTTTAGTAAGTCAAATAAGAGTATTGGGTCTCCTATATATATGATCCAAGGAGTACATTGGCTAAACAAAAACAAGGGAAAACACAGTGGTCCTAAGGCCAACTAATCAAATATACCAACACAGACCCTTAAGTTGGAGAGTAAAGATTGTGAAGTCTCAACTTGATGCCCATATACTTTAATAAAGCTAGAGGAAGAGGATTTGGTAAGGATATCCGCAAATTGATCACCTGTCCTAATGTGAGGAGTGATAATTTTCTTGTCTTTGAGTAGGTCCCACACAAAATGGTAGTCAACTTCAATGTCTTTTGTGTGCCTGTGGAAGATATTATTATCTATGTATATATATGCCTGATTATCACAATCTAAAGTAGCTGGAGTTTCAAAAGGAATTCCAAATTTAGTCATGATAAGCTAGTCCCACTATGGATCACATCATGCATGAGCCATAGCCTGATATTATGCCTCAGTACTAGAGTGAGATACCACTACCTATTTTTTACTCCTTCAAGAAATTGGGTTAGTGTCAATCATGATACAATGTCCAAAAGTGGACCTTCGATCTTTAGAAGCACTAGCACAATCTGCATCTGCATATCCATAGATAGATATTACCTTAGACTTGGGACATTTGTAGATAAATCCTCATCCTAGAGAAATCTTTATATAGTGAAGAATGTGTTGAATGTTGGACTAGTGGGTCTAATGTGGTGTACTCATGTATTGGCTGACTATCCTAACCGTATATCTGTTCAAGTGATAGTCAAGTAAATCAACTTTCTGGCTACATGACGATACTTCTGTAGATTAACATAGAGTTCTCATTCATGCAAAGGCTATGTTTGATAGTCCATTGGGGTAGAGACTGGTTTGGATTCTTCCATGTTGACCTCTAGAAGAAGGTTTAAGACATGGCATCATTGTGACAAGCCAATCCGTAGTGCAGAGTAGAGGACTTTGATCTTGAGGAAGTATTGAAGGGTTCCCAAGTCTTTTGTATGGAAATATGCATGTAGAGACTACTTAATCTGGGAAATCCCCACCCTATCATCACTGTTGATGTCAATGTTATCGTCATAGACAACAACAAGAACATGGACTTTGGAGGACTTGGAGAAGAAAAGGGAGTGGTACTTGGTTGATCTGCAAAAGTTAAGATGTGTAAGGAAATCACTTAACTTGTTGAACCAGGACCATGGGGACTACTTGAGGTCATAGAGAGATTGTCAGAGATGACACACTTTGTGAGAAGACACCCCCTCAATAGCAAACTCGGGCAGTTGTTGCATGTAGACTTCCTCCAGGAGATCTACGTCAAGAAATGCATTCTTGATGTTCAGTCAGTAGAGAGGCTAGTCAAGGTGAGATGCCAGGGAGATAAGGATGCATAAGGACACAATTATTATCATTGGAGAGAATGTCTCAAAGTAATCCATGCCAAAAGTTTGGGTGACTCCTTTCACAACCAGGCACGGCTTGAGTCATTCAACAGATACATATGCCTTATTCTTTATAGAGTAAACCCATGGACAACCTACGGTATTTTTTCTTGTTGGTGGGGTCACACGATCCCATGTCTTGCTGAGAGCTTGTATTTCTTCCATCATGGCATCTTTCAATCCAGTATGATGCAGAGCATCTGTTGGACACTTTTAGGGATATATATTATGTCTAGGGAAGTAGGAAAAGATTAGGTAGAAGAAGAAAGATGTGCTAGAAAACAAGTGTTGGAAATGAAATGCTTGATAGTTCAAGAGCGTATACCTTTGTGTATTTCCATTGGTTGATTGGATTGGTCCAGAATTGATGATGATGATGATGATGCATATGTAGCTAGTGTTTCATTTTTCATGCATCAATTTGGCACTGTTGATGATGGAGGTGGTGTTGGTGGGATAAATATCAAACCAGAAGGCCATAGTACTAATATGATCTATGGGAGGTATGGATGATAAAAAGAACATTTTATCATAATAAAAGGTGACATCCAAAGAGATATATATTTTTATAAAGCTAGGTTCAAGACATTTGTATCCTTTTTGAGAGAAAGTATAACTGAGAAACTCCATTCATATAGCTTGGTGGAAAGCTTGTCGGTCTTGGGATAGAAGTTATGAACAAAATTGACACAACCAAAAACCCGAGGCAGTAGATGGAATAGTGTGGTAGAGGGTGAACAATGGAAAAAAAAGTGTGCTTCCATAGAACAAAGGAAGGTTGGTGATTGATAAGAAAGCAAGCGTTGAGGACCACATCAGACCAAAAAACTTATGCGAGTTGACATGAATGATAAGAGAGTGTGTAATATCAAGAAAATGATTTCATACTTGACAATGTCATTTTGTTGCGAAGAGTATGCACATGAGTGTTGATTGATCATCCCTATATCACATCAAAAAGAGGTGACAGCCATTTGGGTATATTTGAGGGTGTTCTTGGTTCGAAGAATCTTAATATGTTAAAAATTAAACCAAAACCAACTTGTGATATTTGCAAATTATTGTAAAAACTTCTTCACGAGTTCAAAGTAAGCAAAGCCATGTCATTCCAGAAAAATCATCCACAAATGCAAGAAAATATCTATAGCCATTGTGACTAGTAGTCCTGAATGGACCACATGAATCAGTATGAACTAAATCAAACATAGGAGATGATTGTTTATAGATACGGGTCGGGAAGAACACATGATGGAGTTTCCCTAGCAGACAGACATTACAAGGAATGGAAAAATAGGAAGACAAAGATATGTCTAATAGTTTAAGATTATCTAAAGGTAAATGACCAAGATGTAGAAGGAACTAAAGTGGCGTGGAGGCAAGAAGGGCTCATGGTATGCTAGAGGGTAGGGAGGAAAAGTGGTAGAGATCACTGGAGCATACTCCCTACCCAATGATCATCAAGTTCCTCCAATCCTATAAAATAAATCCATATGGACCAAAAGTTACAAAACATCATACATAATAAATATGTTTTACTATAGACAATAAACTATATTGAATGTTTTGACAAATTATGTCATATTTAAAGATCTCTCAACTACCTCAAGCAGTGTCACAATAAGTGTAATTTGGGCATTGGCTTTGCCCACGACCACAACCTCTAGCCGCCACATCCATTATTGATGGAAGTTCAAATTTAGCAGTAGGAGAGATGCGACGAGCATGCTTTGAGACTAGGACAGCCATGTATATGCTGGTTTATGGACGGAAGGGTCACACCAACTAGGTGTATATACTGAGTAACATCAAAATGAGGATTAAACCCATTATGGAAGTGCCTAGGGAGGAGAGCTTTCCTTTCTTTGGTGACCTCAACAAAGGTCATTGGGAAGAATAAGTTTAGTTTGTTGGACATGGACTTTATTGCATCATAGTACTTGGACATGGGTCGAACTCTTTGCTGCTCAGAGAAGATTTTGTCCATGATGTTGTAGAAGCGCAAGAAGTTTTCCTTCTGAGTGAAGAACTATTTTATTTCATCTCACATTGTTTTAGCACACTTACGCTACATGTACTTGACTGCAATGCCAGGCTTCATGCACCCCAATCCAGGAGAGAACTTGTTTGTTTCGTGTAGTCCAAGAAATATCTTATGTCAACAGGGGCATCCTCAGTGATAACTTGAGTTTACCTCGTGATTCTAAAAATATCTGAACAACATTCATCCAAAGTAGAAAGGTGTCATCGTTAAGTTCAACGGTAGATATGTGTGGCATATCATCATAAAATAATAGTCATCTTGGCATCATCAACCATGATGTGGTGAGTTACATCTCTAATAATAGTAAGATATAAATAGAAAAAAAAGTACCAGAATGTAGCACAATAGAAATAGGAAGTAAATGTATCGAAATGTAGCATGGTACAAAAGAACAAAATAAAAGCTATTATAATAGAAAATAAAAATACGATCAGAATGGAAACTTGACAAAAGGAGGAGTAATACTACCAGAATGAAACTCGAAAGGAAGAAAGTTACTACCAGAATGAAGCTCAGTAAAAAGAGGAGTGGCGCTACTAGAGTGGATCTCGGAAGGTAAATAGAAAGTACTACCAGATAATAGTTCGGTAGGATAAAGAATATAAAATCCTTACTTTGTAAGAAAAACACCCAACCATGTGGATTAGGGGAATCACATGGACAAGAAAAATAGTAAAACTTTGCCTCTTTTTATTTTGGTGCTTTATAAATCAACACATGATCTTTTAAATATGTTGTTTTATATGTATCTATCAACTTTCTAGAACTAGAACATAAGCAAGCAGATAGGGGAGAGAGGAGAAAGCCATCTGGATCGTCGGTGAGAGAGGAGTGTGACCTACTGTGTCCAGACTAACATTGGCATTTCCCAAAGGTTGGTCCTTGCGGTTGCATCTATGGTCACTGAGCAACCTTATTGCGACTGACTGGGCGGTGAGAGAAGTGTACGGGTGGGAGGTGGTGGTGGCAGGCGGAGGAAGGGGTGGTGGTGGCGGCAAGTGGTGGTGGTTAGGAGGGGCAACGGCCTTCGGGTGGTAGAGGGAAGGGAGAGGAAAAGAAAAAGATAGGAGAGGAAAGGAAAGGGTAGAGTTAGAACCTTGCTTACAATATCATGTAGAGTATGTTGCTTTCAATAAGTCAAATAAGAGTAATAGGTCTCCTATATATAGGAGTCAGGGAGTACATGAGATAAACATAAACAAGGGAAAATATAATGGGCTTAAGCCCAACTAATCAGATATACCAACATATTTTACATATACCATATACATATCCTTTCATCATGTTCAAAGTGCATCGACTACTTACCTTTCTTAGATCAACTCCTAATATTTATCTTTGAGGTTGACAAAACATGTATACCTTCAAGTCCTTGTGAAGTCATAACCTTCCTGAAAAAAATTGATATACATGCATCAAATGCATATTCAAAGATCATGTGATATACCCTAATAGAGTGTAAATGTCTTCATATTCATGTTAGGTTTCCTTATGTGTGATACAACATCATCACATCTGATAAAATTAATATCATCATGAATCCACAAAATATATCATCTCCACAAATTTACATCATTCATGATAACCTAGCTTCTTTAACAACAACTGTTTATTATACATCCAAACATCATATAAACTAAAATCGAATGATATTTTACTTGTGCATCAGAGATTATCAGTGAATTTAATCTCATCAAATGTTACCTTAAAATACCAAAATATCTTTAATGGTTAAAACTACTAAGATCAGACATTCCATTTTCATTTTAAACATCATAATATGATCACACAAATTAATTTTATCAAATTCAGACATTTCCATCACAATCTATTACATAAACATCATCATCATATCTATTCTCTTACATTAACTCTTTGACTAGCTAAACATTTATAAGTCCTTAAGATAATATTTCCATAACAATCTCCTATTCAATATCTTTGTTAGGACAACCAATAAGTTTCGACAAGTCTATCACAAGATGCATAATGTACAAGAAAACACCTCTAACAATGAAAAGCATCACACTCGTTGGTTCCAAAGTATCACCGAATCACAACTAACATCTTGATTTAGGACCCTCCCAGACATTTGGCTTTCGTCATGCGCATGAGAGAGGGGGAGAAAATGTCTCTCTTAATCCCAATTATCACTGAATACTACCATCAGATGATTCAGATCTTTCTCCCTTCTGCGTTCAAGAAAGATCTTTCTCCCTTCTTTCCATTTCCTTTTCTTTTGCTTATTCTTGGACTTGCTGATTTTGATTTGGATCCACTTACGTGGTGATCCCGATCCTGGTTGCGCACGCAAAAACAAAGCACCGCCGCACTCTCGTCTTGTGACGCGGTCGGGGAATGTTTATGAATCGCAGGCGGTGGAGCGAGGAACATGGGACCCTGACACGACAGGACTCCGACGACTCTACTCCTCTTACTTGGGCCCCCAATCTTTTATTAAGGTATATCCATGGTACCATTGTCCGCCATACGTCATTGCGACAATATGCAAGTACCCTTGATGGCATTGTTTGGGTTTGTCCTTACTTTTCTCTCCTCATCCCCTCTCCCATCTTCCAATTATATATATAGTCATCGATAATCCTCTAAACACCCATCGTCTTAATTCAGCCCGGACTTGGAGTGTTGTTCCCAGTTGAAGTTTATTTAATCCGAAGGTCTGTTTGACAAAGCAATTATTTTAAACGCCCACTATATATGTATGATGAGCCACCTCGTAAAATTGATGTAGTGGCTTATCTCAGTTGGATAATCATAGTTGAGTATGAAAAGTATGTAAAAGTTTACAATTGTTAATCTGGTATTTTAAGACTATTATTTTTACATGCCCACAGCTAACCTTCGATTTTCCACCACCACCGTATTCAAACACTGACTAAGTCTGATTCTTCTCGAAACAAGAGTTTCCATATACAAGGACTTATGAATGAGAACTGGGCGTTAGATCGTGGAATTCCTCTCGAATTGCTCCCCAATAAGTGAAGGCATGAGTTGCCTCCGAGCAAGACACCCCAATACAATATATATTGAGGAAAATACCCCTGGATCAACGTTGGCTCCACACCGAAGGATATATGGACATAAGGACCAAAAGGAATATGATATATACACTCCTCACAATTTTCTTCAGCCAAGCCACGTCACTTCTATCATATAGACCCTCTTGATTCCTGCTTTGTTTTGTAAGCTAATGACCGACCAATTGGGCTATTATGTGAACTCGTCATTCTTCATTTATCCTCAATAATTCAATATTACCCAACTTGTCACATCATCCTTTCTCTTGGTGTATATATAGCAAAACAGCAATCAACATTACCAAATTTGAATATTTTTTCTACTCATAACCTAACAAATATCATGAATTTATAAGGATGATTTTATCCAGAAGAGTTTCAAATTACATATTCATTCCTAGGGGCTCCAATTCAGATTGAAGTAATTATACATAGACCCAATATGTCTCGATCTCAACCTATTAGAGTTTTGTCAATACTGATCATTTACTAAATTAGATTCCTAAAAATTGGGGTGTGACAGTGATTAACTGCCATGCACACGTGGCCCGTGGTAGATGAAGAGTTCACGTGGGACTGGGTTTATCTCCCGTCGACTATTCCGGGAGCTCGACTCGACGGCTGGCGACCTGTTCCTCTTCCGGGCTACTGGCTACCGAATGCGCACGAACCCGTACACTTACTGGGCGGTAGACAATGCGTCTCGTCTCGTTAATTTTCTGAAACACCAACACAAAATACTCCGAGCATCCAATGAAATATTGTACCGATTCATCAAGCGGTTTCCGACCGATCATTGAGTTGTCTTTTGTTTACTGGAAATATGTAATCAACAAGCATAGTAATTCTCTGGCCCTGTATATACATCCAAAGACTGCAACTGTTTACTCAGCCACAGACCAACGAGGCATATATGTATGTGTATACGCATCCAAAAACTGCAACTGTATACGCAGCAACAGACCAAAAATGCTTGCGCCAAGTAGACACCGTGTCGTTCAATGACCTCCCTGTTTGACTTCTCGTCTCCTTCCCCATGTTGTCTGGTCTTGGTGTGTCCGATTCGAACGGAAGCTCTGATTAGTTGGACGCTAGTTAGCTGCTGATCTATTGTCAGGTGGGGATCTGTGTTTGTGTGTGTGGTAATGCTTCTAGTGCAAGTATCTGATAAATTATCAGTGATAATAATATTATAAAGAACAGCGCCCAAGGTAGTTGATACCCTCAAGGCTCACTCTATTCTTGTCTTCCTCCGCTTTCTAATCTACTTATTCCCGGTTCTCTTATTTGTGAGCCCTGATTCTCCTCGAGCATCTATATCTGAATGGGTATTAAAACATGAGTACCCGTGTCACACAAAGCGTCATTAGTCATTTGGTTAAATATCATTTTCCATCATATGCTTAATTGTCATCTATATCTGAATGGGCATTAAAACATGAGTACACGTGTTACACAAAGCGTAAACCATGAGTACCCGTGTCACACAAAGTCGTCGTTAGTCATTTGGTTAAAGTTGACATCATGGTCTGCATCTTTGTTGGGCCTGGTTGGTGCAGCCCAAGCAGCCAACGCTGCAGTTCGGCAGTTCATGACAGGGAAGAAAACAAAGGAAAAAAAGAATAAAGGAAGAGGGGTAAGGCGGTCAACCTTCAGGATTTTTTTTACACGAGTCATCTACTTCTGTGTTTTAACATCCCAAAATTTAATTAAAGTAAAATTAAGACTAAAAAAATTTCTTCTTTTCCAGATTAATTTTAAAAACTAAGTTTGGATGTAATTTACCCAAAGAACGAATACTTAATCTGAAATAAGATATGAAGTGAGCAAAAGAAAAATATTTATTCTTTCCCTACATTATGTATAAATGAATTCAAATTTTATATAGAAAAACTTTCACTCTTACTCTCTTCTCCATAAATCAACAATCATCACACGGTGGAGAAAGTTCTAACTAATATAAATTGATTGAGAGAAGTTTAAATATGGAATTTATTGATCATTAATTGATTTAAAACCCATTATATGATTTAATGAAAATTAATCAATCAATAATGAATATTCAGATAAAGATTCACTAATTTGTCAACACAATTGGGAATTAAATGTTTAATAATGTTCTAGACCCTTTTATGAACTTACGGTCAAAATTTGAGGCTAATAAGACCTTAAAGGACCCCTCAAATCATTTAGGAAGGTTTCCTATATAGTTAATAATCAAAATTAAATGATTTACCATCTAAACTTTATTCCTTGCCCTATTTTGATGTTGCGCGTCCCCTTTAATCAGAGTCCCCACTCTAAGCCGAACTCTCAGACCCGGGAATGTCAGTGAGACTACATGTGTCTCTCTCGCCAGACCCCCACATCATGGACTCCTGAATTCGTGTTTTCCCTTTCCCCTATATTTCCTTATTCGAGTGGGTATCATCAAGAAATGATTCTGGATTCACAATCCTCACTACACCTTGAACCTGCGGATACCTATTTTCATAGGATTTCCTCCACCTCAACACCCAGTTGACAAAGAACTTTCATCCTAATTTGGAGTCCTATGGCCTCAGCGCATCTACGAGCCTCCATCTATAAAATTGATTCCTCAAGACCAATACCAACACACAGGAAGCACTCCCAATAGCCTAGAATTTCCCACGAGCCTGCAGCTTGTTCTCCCTGTAAAGATGTTTCTCGTTGCCCTGTCGCCGCTCTGTGGCTTCGTCAACCCGGTGACTCTAGCCATCACAGTAGAGGTGGGACCTTTGGTTAGCTTCTCTTCTCCCCAAGAATCCTCTACAATACCAATTTGTACCTTTGTGAAGGTACAAACTCTTCTCTATAGTTTTCCCCCTTTTCTGGCCAGCATGATTTTCGTGCACTCACAGAGGTATTCTGAGCTTTGGTCAAGTATTTTTCTGGTTCTTCATGTTTCTTCCTCCAGTTGGGTATTTTGAACTCCTATGGGCCTTCGTGTTGTTTCAACCTTGCCCCGGGTTCATTTTCAACACCATCACCTAGTCAGCCATGGAGAAAGGAGCCCTATGGAGGTCTCTGCCTTGTCGCAGTCGTAGTTTAGGCTTGCCAGGTTCGTTTGTCCATGAGGAAGGTGCCCAACACCTTAGTTTTTCTCTATAGGTTGTAGATCGTGATTTTGATCTCAGGTTCATCATAGGTTTGAGGTTTCTGCCTACTCTATTATCGGGGCATTGATGATCTTGATTTATTAATAAATAGCACGAATGTTTTTACTATTTCATCCGATGATGATCTTTACTGTTAGCACGTCATCTGAGGATATTTTAGTCTTTTGACATTGCATCTTGAAAAGTTGCTTACGCATTTTGGTTTTGAAGGGCTCTGGCATGTGCCGACTTTGAGCGGTCCACTTCATCTTGTCTTTGTCGTTCCTTAGCCAATAACAATGTATACCTGGATTTTTCAGGGTTTTCTATAGGTCAGTTCTTCCAAAATTCACAGTTATTCAGTCAATGGTCTGAAAAATGAGTTCAAATATCCCTTGGAAAGGTTTTTGAGTTATGAACAATAATAGGAGGGTTTAAAGTCTGATTTGACTCCATTTTCTCCTTATACATTAGAGAACCATGAAACACTAGAAATTAAGTTAAGGATTATTCATTAATGGAAGTTAATTGATTTTAATAGGATAATTAGGGTTCTCTAACCCCAAGAATGTGATTAGGATTTCATAAACTTAATAAAAACAACTAAGGTCTTCTCTAAGAGTGAGGTAAGAGGGCACATGCACTTTGAGTATTAAAGAATAATTTTTCAATCACATTAAGATTTTTATGTCATGATGATCAAGTTAAATTATGTGCATAGCTATATATTCAATTTTCAGAAATTCTTGAATCAGTGTTCCCCAAGAGTTATTATATGATGCTTATGCTTTCAAGTTATGTTTCAAGAATTCATGTGAAATCCAAGTAAAGATTAATTATTCCTAGTTAATGATGAATCATGTAATTGGTTGTATTATTTTGTCCTCGTCATGTTAATGTTGAGCCCTCATGCCTTATGAGTTCAAATGGAACATAGTGGCACATATGTTCAATCATGAGCTCAAGTGAAGCATTATTAATGACACTTATGTTCAAATTATGAGTTCAAATGGAACATTATGGTACATATGTGCAATCATGAGCTCAATCAATGTTAGTCTGGACACAGTAGGTCACACTCCTCTCTCACCGACGATCCAGATGGCTTTCTCCTCTCTCCCCTATCTGCTTGCTTATGTTCTAGTTCTAGAAAGTTGATAGATACATATAAAACAACATATTTAAAAGATCATGTGTTGATTTATAAAGCACCAAAATAAAAAGAGGCAAAGTTTTACTTTTTTTCTTGTCCATGTGATTCCCCTAATCCACATGGTTGGGTGTTTTTCTTACAAAGTAAGGATTTTATATTCTTTATCCTACCGAACTATTATCTGGTAGTACTTTCTATTTACCTTCCGAGATCCACTCTAGTAGCGCCACTCCTCTTTTTACTGAGCTTCATTCTGGTAGTAACTTTCTTCCTTTCAAGTTTCATTCTGGTAGTATTACTCCTCATTTTGTCAAGTTTCCATTCTGATCATATTTTTATTTTCTATTATAATAGCTTTTATTTTGTTTTTTTGTACCATGCTACGCATAGTTATGGCACTTTGGTGCAAATCATTAGTTCAAGTGGAACATCAGTTGAGCCTACGGGCCTTATGAGCACAGTTGGTGCATAAGAGTAGTAGACATTATAGTTAACTGCTAAGTGCATATAAGGTGAATCCAAAATTTACCATTCAATTAGTTTTATGTTTTTCATCATTGCTAAGTTATTATTTTGTTATAACAATACTCAATGATGCTTACTCTAATGTTTTTTTTCCATTTTGAATGCATGGTTGGGGATGCGATGTTCGTTGGAAGAAAGAAGAAGGGAGCTTAACCAAGGAGTATACCTCTCAAGGACAAATTAGGACTTTAGATTGGTAGGGTGCCTTCTACACCTTAGAAGATACAATATCAAGTTTCTAAGGAAGATGTATGCCCTATATTTGGGTTACCTTTCAAATGTTAGATTATAGTTCACAGATGAGATAGTTCACATGATAGTTTATAGTATTAGTTTCCTCTCTCAAAGAACAATGTATGAATCTATATTTCCAATTTATGCATAGTTTCATTTATCTTATTGCTATGCATATCATGTTTTGTAATGATCCTCCAAGCCAAGTAACATGTGTTATGGACAACATATGGTTTTCTTCTACTGATATATGTATGTGCTTGGAGGGGTGTTACAATATGGTATCAGAGCAAATAATTAGATGGACACCAGGCAAAAGTCAGATTCATATCTTCTAAGCCCTATATATAGAAGGATTAAGTTAAAGATATTAGAAATGAAAGTAGAGATCGAGAATGAGACATAAGTATGAATAAGGATTTGGATTATGTGCCTAGAAGTTTTAAACTTTTATGTTAACTCTAGAATTGTATATAACATGCTCTCTCTTTTTCCCACATGTTTGTGGTATGGGACATAAGATCATGGGGTTTTGTAGAGAGAATGTTATGTGCATAATCATGCTTGTGTAGTCATTTCAAGTGCATGTGGTATGGGACATGTGCATGAGGGAGGTGCTATGATAAGTGTGATAAAATATGTCACCTTTGCATATATGAGAGGCCATCATGTATCCAAAGTTGACAAAGAAAATAAGAGTTGCATTAAAAGTTTCAGACATATAGTCACCTAAACCTAATCAGAGACATAGTAAGACCAACAATGCATACAAAGGGTGGATAATTTGACATAGACTAGTTAGATCCAAGGTAGAACCAGAACCCCTATAAGGTAAGAAAGGTCCTTTTTCATGTCAATGATAATGTGAAATAGATTCATTAGTATACCCACATGTTGGTTTTAATAATGAGGTTTAGAAAATGTTTTACCGTAAGAATGAGACTTTAAGATGATATTAGAAATTGGTGTACATAGAATATGTTAAATAATAAGGTGGGTAGTATGAGGAAATTTTGAGGATGAAATTTAGTTAAGGTGGGTAGAATTTTAACATCCAAAAATTTAATTAAAGTAAAATTAAGACTAAAAAAATCTTCTTTTCCACAATTTAATTTTAAATCCTAAGTTTGGATGTAATTTACCCAAATAATAAATACTTAATCTAAAATAAGATATGAAGAGAGGAAAAGAAAAATATTTATTCTTTCCCTACCTTATTCATAAATGAATTCAAATTTTATATAGAAACAACTTTCACTTTTACTGTCTTCTCCATAAATCAACAATCATCACACAGTGGAGAAAGCTCTAACTAATATAAATTGATTGAGAGAAGTTTAAATATGGAATTTATTGGCCATTAATTGATTTGGAAACCCATTATCTGATTTAATGAACATTAATCAATCAATAATGAATATTTAGATAAATATTCACTAATTTGTCAACACAATTGGGATTTAACTATTAAATAATGTTCAAGACCCTTTTATGAACCTATGGTCAAAGTTTGAGGCTAATAAGACCTTAAAGGACCCCTAAAATCATTTAGGAAGGTTTCATATATAGTTAATAATCAAAATTAAATGATTTGCCATCTAAACTATATTCCTTGCCCTATTTTGATGTTACATGTTCCCACTCTGAGCCGGACTCTCAGACCCGAGAATGTTTGCGAGACTACATGCGTCTCTCTCGCTCGAATCCCCCAAATCTTGGACTCCTGAATCCATGTTTTCACCTTTCCCCTCTATTTCTTTATTCGAGTGGGTATCATCGAGAAACGATTTTGTATTCACAATCCTCACTACACCCCGAACATGCACATCCCTATATTGACAGGGTTTCGACCACCACAACACCCAGCTGATAAAGAACTTTCATCCTGATTTGGAGTCCTATGGCCTCAGTATCTACGAGCCTCCATATATAAATTGATTCCTTAAGACCAACACCAACACCTCCACAAGTGCTCCCAATAGCCTGGAATCTCCCACGAGCCTGCAGGTTGTTCTCCCCACAAAGATGTTTCTCGTTACCCTGTCGCCACTATGTGGCTTCATTAACCTGGTGACTCTATACATCGTAGCAGCGGTGGGACCTTTGGTCGGCTTCTCTTCTCCCCAAGATTCCTCTACAATACCAATTTCTACCTTTGTGAAGGTACAAACTCTTCTATGTAGTTTCCCCCTTTTTCTGACTAGCACGATTTTCATGCACCCATAGAGGTATTTCAAGCTTTGGTCAAGTTTTCTTTTGGTTCTTCATGTTTCTACCTTTGGTTGGGTGCTTCAAACTCCTATGGACCTTCATGTTGTTTCAACCTTGCCCCAAGTTCATTTTCGACTCCATCACCTTGTTAGCCATGGTGAAGAGCCCTATGGAGGTCTCTACCTCACCGCAACTGGGGTTTAGGCTTGCCAGGTTCATTTGGCTGTGAGGAAGGAGCCCAATACCTTAGTTTTTCTCGATATGTTGTTGATCATGATTTTGATCTGAAGTTCATCAGAGGTTTGAGGTTTCTTCCTACTCTATTATTGGGGCATTGATGATCTTAATTTATTAATCGCAATGTTTTTACTATTTTTCCCGGTGATCATCTTTACTGTTAGCATGTCATCTGAGGATATTTTGGTCTTTCGACATTGCATCTTGAAAAGCTTCTTATGCATTTTAGTTTTGAAAGGTTCAGGCATGTTGCCAGCTTTGAGCGGTCCACTTCAACTCATCTCCGCCATCCCTTAGACAATAACAACGTATACCTGGAACGTGATTAGGATTTTCTATTGGTCAGTTATTCCAAAATTCATAGTTATTCAACCAATGGTCAGAAAATTGAGTTCAAATATCCCTTAGAAAGGTTTTTGAATGAGGAACAATAATAGGAGGGCTTTGAAGTCTGATTTGACTCTATTTTCTCCTTATTCATTAGAGAACCATGAAACACATAGAAATTAAGTTAAGGATTATTCATTAATGGGAGTTGATTGATTTTAACAAGATAATAAGGGTCTCTGACCCCAAGAATGTGATTAGGATTTCATCAACTCAAGAAAAACAACTAAGGTCTTCTTTAAGAGTGAGGTAAGTGGGTCCATGCACTTTGAGTATTAAATAATGGTTTTTCAATTGCATTAAGATTATTATATCATGATGATCAAGTTCAAATTATGTGTAGAGCTATATATTTAATTTTCAAAAATTCTTGAATTAGTGTTCCCCAACGGTTATTATATGATGATTGTGATTTTAAGTTCTATTTCAAGAATCCATGTCATGTTCATGTGAAATCCAAGTAAATATTAATTATTCCAAGTGAATGATGAATCATGTAATTGGTTGTATTATTTTGTCCTCTTCATGTTAATGTTGAGCCCTTGGGCCTTATGAGTTCAAATGGAAAATAGTGTCACATATGTGTAATCATGAGCTCAAGTGGAGCATTATTAATGGCACTTATATGAAAATCATGACTTCAAATGGAACATTATGGCATGTATGTGCAATCATGAGCTCAATTGGAGCATAGTTATGGCACTTTGGTGCAAATCATGAGTTCAAGTAGAACATCAGTTAAGCCGATGGGCCTTATAAGCACAGTTGGTGCATAAGAGTAGAGGACATTATAATTAAATGCTAAGAGCATATTATGTGAATCCAAGATTTACTGTTCAATTAGTTTTATGTTTTTCATCATTGCCAAGTTATTATTTTGTTATAACAATACTCGATGCCTCTTACTCTAATGTGTTTTTCCATTTGAATGCATGGTTGGGGACGCGATGTTTTGATGAGGAAAGAATAAGGAAGATTAACCAAGGAGTATACAACTCAAGGAAAAATTAGGAGTTTAGCTTGGCGGGGTGACATCTACACCTTAGAAGATTTAATATCAAGTTTCCAAAGAAGATGTATGCCCTATATTTGGGTTACCTTCCATATGTTAGATTATAGTTTACATGATAGTTTATAGTATTAGTTTCCTCTCTCAAGGAACAATGTATGAATCTATATTTCCAATTAATGTGTGGTGTTTCATTATGTTTTTGCTATGAATATCATGTTTGGTAATGTCCTCCAAGCCAAGTGACCCATGTTATGGACAACATAAGGTTTGCTTCCATTGACATATATATGTGCTTGGGGGGGCGTTACATGTGCATTCCATAAAAAAGGAACTTTTTGAGTGGTAGAGTTGTAGGGATCTCTTCCCACATTGATATATTCTTATATTTCCTTGTGATTGTATTATCTCTGATTTGGAGTCAAAAAAAGACATTGTATTTTTATTTCTTAAAAAACAATTTCACCAGTTGGTTCTATGATTCTTGCTCACACTCTATGAGGGTTTTTCAAGTAAAATATAATGTTCTCCCAGCACATCGTACATGTATAAAATGTGCCTAGTAAGCTAAGGTTAGATAAAAAGGATTTCAGTTATGTTTTCCTTGCAACAGTCCTGGGTGGGGTGGTACTTGTGATATTTTGGCTTGGGACACATTTTATTTGGCAGTTTTTTGTATGTCAAATACTATTCTTCGACATCCCATATCTAGGGACATTTGGAGTTGGGATTGAAGTGGTGAAATAAAGAAAGTCCATACTTCCTATTATATCCACGTGGTAGGCATGGGAAGTGTAACAACACAACACCCCTAATCAAATTCATAGATTGCTTTCTCAATTAGTTCTAGAAGTTTGTAAGAAAGTGTGTTTTTTGGTCTATATGGATAATGGCCAAGTATTGGACATTAATGGGCCACTACTAAATCAAACTTTCAAATGCACTATTTTCATTGTAGCCTATTGTCAATGACTTAAAGGACAAGACGAACACGACCTTCGATTTAAAAATCATGATCCTTACCCAAAATTTGGTCAACTTGTCCCTAAACATGGTAATCCACATTAAATTTACATCCTCTCACCATATAAGATAGTTACTTTTTCTAGTGAAGTTATGTAAATTACATTCACAATGCCTCCACCAGTGCCTCCAGTCTATGTACAATAATACCATCCTAGTATGTGTTGACTTGAGAGTTATACATTGTCCATATTTTGATAATGATTTAACCATTGCATTCATATTATCTAATATTTTTGTTTAATATTGATTTTAGGAATTAGGTACATGAAAAGGATCAAATTACACAAGCCCTAGCTTGTCCAAGTTCAAGTCAAAAGTAATGCAAATGGGAAATTTGGGAAATCACTCCAAACCACCTTAGAATATTTTTATATGAATTGATGATATGACTTGTTGATGCAACCCTATTTTAGAGATTCATCTTGTGTAATATTGCATTTCAATCACATCTATAAATGTTAGATCACATGCTATTTCCCTTAATATGCATATTTGTGTAAATGCACTTATGGACATA
This sequence comes from Alisma plantago-aquatica, assembly GCA_963693085.1. Taxonomy (NCBI): domain Eukaryota; kingdom Viridiplantae; phylum Streptophyta; class Magnoliopsida; order Alismatales; family Alismataceae; genus Alisma; species Alisma plantago-aquatica. Next base: position 1,464,392,808 of record OY856412.1, read on the forward strand.
ATTTGCATGTTTTTCAAGCATTTGGACCATGCTTGGATGGAAGAGAGAGAAGTAATGATCCTAGGGTTTCTCTACCCTTGAAGAGGCCTAAAGTGAAGTCCAAGGATCCCTCAACCTACCCCAAGTATCCAAAGCTCCGTTGAAGCAAAGATGTCTAAGAATGAACAAAGAATCAAGTCAAAGTGCTGACACAAAAACTAGCACGACCGTGGTGCAATAGAACAAATGTGCTAGCTCACTCAAAGACAACAAAGTCAAGTCAAGAAAGTGCAAATATGAGAACGACCCTTCCATGAGACCACAAAACGGTCGTGCCACCTTACACAGCCATGTTGCAGCTGATCCAGAACGATCGTGGAGCCAAGAACAGGCAGATCAATCCAAGCCACCACAGTCGTGCTACTTCATTACAAATTTGACCAAGTTACTATGATTTTTTCCCATCTCTCACATCGAACATTCCACTCCACCATGACCATTCTCACCCTTTCCCACCACAACCATGGTGACAACCATGACCATGCTACTCACAAAAATCTAGCTACTTTTGCACTGCATTTCCCACTTTACTCCTAATTGACCTATTGGTTCCCCCACACCTATATATACCTTAGTGGCAGCTAGAGCAAGAGGTTAGTTACCTTCTACCATCTCCTAGCTTTCCATTTTCGCATTCCACCCATTCCACTCCATTTCTACCTCCATTTCACTCCATTTCACCATTTCCACCACCAAAACTATAGTTTCCTAGTGTTTTGACCCTATTCCACCATCATCCCATGCCCTTGCACCTTGGAAGAAGGAGGAAATCTTGTAGAAGTTGTACTGGAGGATTGCTCCATCTACACAGAGATTCATGGATTCTTCTACCTCTTTCTCCCTTCTTTTTGTATTTTACATTTCCATGAGTAGCTAGGCCCCTTGGGTCGGCTGTTTGGGGCTCAAAATGTTACTTTGATACCATGTTGGGGGAGAATGATATGTAAACATTATAGTTTTGTTGCTAATGATTATGTTATATTTCTATCTCACTCTTCATGAATTTCTTGTTGGTTTGTACTTGAAATCACCTGGGAATTTAGGGAAATTGCTTATATGTATGAATTTTGGGATTTGCTCCTAGGTCAAATTCATGGATCTCTAACTAGCTACCCATCCTCCTACATGCAAATCAATTCTCCTAACCCTAGTTGAGAGATCTAAGTAGCTAGTTTAGATTGATTTAGTATGTTAAGCATGGATCTTTCTCAAGGCTAGAATGTGGGTGATGGGAATCCTAAAACCTCACTTCCACTCCCATTACTAACCTCAGCCCCTAATGATCCTAAGATCATCTAACCTAGAAACTAGGCTTGTTTAGACTCTAATTGAATTACACCTAAACCTTAGCCCAATTGAGACTCGCAAGGGTAGTACGGTGTGTTAGGGACTAGTTCCCCTATACAAAACCTAGCATATCCAAGGCCAGTTAGTAGTTTAGGATAATTCATTAGGCGCTATCTTGTTATTTGGTTTGGTAATCTAAATGAAAGCAATTTGTTCACATGTCACCCCAACCTAATTGATAAGTGCAGCTCCCAAACATCCCACACATCCCTTTATTTCTTCAAAACCCTATTTTCCATCTTGCTTAGCTAGTGTTAGCTTAGTTAGTTATCTACTTAGTTAGTTAGCTTATTGCCTTGTTTTTTTGTGGCCTTGTTAGTTTAAGTCTTTAATTTCTCTTTTTCCCTATTTTCTAGCTTAGTGTAGTGTAGACATTTTCTTGCTTGCCTTAGTGTAGATTTCTCTTTTCTTACTTTTCCTACTTTCCTTTCTTTTCTTACTCAGTAGAATTAACTGTCTAGGGTTAACTTAGGTTTTAATCTTGCTTGTCTTCCTTTAATTGCTTGTTTTTCAACCCTTAGTGTAATCATCAAACCAACCTTCAAACCCTTCAACCCTAGACTCCACAGTAGGAGCATATCCCAAAAACTAACCTAGGTCTAGTGCCCCCTTTCTCCCTGTGGATTGATCCTATACTTTCCACCCTCCTATACTATGACACGACCCTGTGTGCTTGCGGGTGTAGTGTTTTGGTGTGTGTGAGTACGTTTGTGTAGGTCCTTATAAATTTTGAAAGTTAACCCACCTGTGTGTTGTTTGCTCGTAGATTTGCATCTATTCAAATTCCAATTGAGTAGCATGTAACGCCATTGACAGGAATGCACCACTTGTAATTAAGATGATAAAAAGTTAGGGACATTTAATTCCATTGTTAGATCACTTCAAAATTATTTTGAAAAATTTGTCATAACACTTTAATTGGTCAAGTTTGAATCTCGACTGATCTGTGATGGATTTATGGAAATGGTTGCATCAATCGAGTTGTACACTCACATAATTCGACTAACCAACTTTTGACCAAAGTTGATTTTGGCTGATCGGTCAAGTTACTCTAGGAAAAACTCGACCGATAGCTTGAAAATTAGCTTTGTCAGATAGTGAATCGGTCGAGTTACCTTTATTGAAACTCGACCAAATGTGTTGTATGAAAAATGCAAAAAAATGATTCCAACTGTTGGAGAGTTGTTAGAAATGAAACTAGATGTGTTGCAAGTTCTAAAATGAATGTTTTCCATCCTTAAGTGATCCCACACTCAAAAGAACACCCCCAGCTATAAACAGGACCTCTTGGAGTTCATTCCAAGGTTGTTCATTCATGTTATCCTTGGTCTTTGCTATAATTGAGTGTGATACAACCATTTGAGCCCCTTTCTCTCTCTCTCATTTACAAATCATTTTGTGATTATGAGTGAGTTAGGCATGTTGTAAGAGATCTACCTCATTGTTACCTTGTAAAGCTCTCCATCTTTCCATGTTCCCAATCCCCTTTATCAAAGAGCAAAGGCTGAAGTGATCTTCTGCGAGTGAAGGAGGAGGAGTTGTTCTTCTTCAAGGCTGAAGAAGGTGTGAAGATCTTATCCATGTAAGGGATAAGGACAAGGCAGAAGATCCAAGGAGCTTGGTGGGTAAATGCTCAAGGATAAAGACTTATTGCAAGGAGATGTCCTAGGAGTAGGAATCGAGCTACCTGTAAGAGTGGGAAAGACCTATTGTGAGGTAGAAGACTAGCTCTTGGATAGGTAAGCCCTTGGATGTAAGGTGGTTTTTCTGTATCTCTTATAATGGAATATAAGTATACATAGGTTGCAAAGTCCTAGAGGTTGACCTCTATAGGTAGTGGATTGATAGTCTCCTAGTTTGGAGATTGGAACCACTCTAAACATGTTGTCCAAGTGTTTGTTTCAGTCTCTATCTTCCTTACTATGCTTGTTAGATATGACTTCAAATTTACTTTTAGCATTTGGTTTCAATTGATATAATTTGAAGGTCAAACTATTTTTTTGCAAGTTTTGAAGCTTTATTCACCCCCCTACTCTAGAGCCCTAGATCCAACAAGTGGTATCAAAGCAAGGATCTTCTCCAAAAAATCTCCTACGAGATGACAAGATGAGTGAGAACCTACTTGGATCCCTCAACCTAGAGGGAGGCTTCTCTGTGCGCCCTCAGTCTTCGATGGAACCAACTTCCTCTATTGGAAGCAGTGGATGCAATTTTACATTCAAGGAATGAACTTTGATATGTGGAAAGTGATGATCACACCCTACATGTTTCCAACTAGAGTTGTATCAACTTGGGATGAAGTAGCTCTAAAGAATGCAAATCTCTCTATTAGAATCCTCCATGCAGCCCTCATTCAATCTGAGTTCAACTGCATCTCTTCATGGGATACATCCAATGAGATATGGGAGAAATTATGCATCACTTATGAAGGCACAAAGCAAGCGAAGGAGGCAAAGATCTACATGTTGAACATCCTGCTAGATAACTTCAATATGGGGAAGAAAGAAGGAGTTGTTGAGATGTACTCAAGACTCAACAACATCATCAATGCCCTAGCTACTTTGGGACACACTTTGGATAGAGGAGCAATCAACTCAAAGATCCTAAGGTCTGTTCCAAAGAGATGGGAGTCAAAGGTGACCTCCATTGAATAAGTAAGAAGTCTTAGTGATCTTCTGACTGGGGAACTTATTGCCAATCTACAAGCTCATGATCCAAGACTTGATAGGCAAGAAGAGGAAGCAAAGCAATAAGAAAAGAATCGAGGAAGATCAAAGACAGTGCCTTCAAAGCTCATGTGGAGGCTCTCATTCTTCAAAAACAACTTTCTTACCAAACCTCTCCCTCCTCTTCTAGTGATAATGATGGCCCTAGTGAGTATGAAGCCAACTTATCCAAGGGGAAAGCACTTCAAAGGGAAGCAATTTTCTTCATCTACTCCAAGGTGCGACAAGTGTGGTCAAAAAGGACACTAAAAGAGTGAATGTACTAAGTCTAGAAAGTCACACCACAAGAGAAGATCCAAGAAGGAGGAAGAGTATAAGAAAGATATAAAATACAAAAAAAAGGGATAAGAAGGAGAGGAGGAACAAAAATGTAGATCATGCAGCTTGGGAAGGATCATCCTCTAGTGGCTCAAGCTACAATGAAGATGGAGAGTTCCACCTTGCACTTATGGCCTCCACATATGAATATATTGGTGAGGAAAAAGGAAAATGGATTGTTGATAGTGGCTACACAAATCACATGACAGGTGATATAAGCCATTTCAACAATTTCACAAAGAAGAAAGGAGGATCGATTACTTTTGGGGACAACAAAAAAGGTATGGTAAAAGGTGAGGGTGATGTAGGTGAATCATTGTGTATCAAGAATGTTCTCTTTATGGATGGCCTACATCATAATTTAATAAGTGTTAGTCAATTATGATTAATTGTTACCTAGTTCTATTTACTTCTTTTGAGAGCTTGCTCCTAGATTCCCTCACTTACAATGTCATATATAAGGGAACTAGAAATGGTAATCTTCATGTAATTGTTCTTGAATATATTAAGTCTATTGTAGGTATATGCCTTGTATTCAATTCGAATGATATTTCTCTTTGGCATCGTCGGCTAGGTCATGTAAATATGCATTAATTGAAGAACGGTCAAGGGACTTCCCAAATTGGATTTTAAAAACGATGAGGAATGTCAACCTTGTACCCAAGGAAAGCAAACCAAATCCTCCTTCAAATCTAAAGGAGTCCTTAGTACCAAGAGATCTCTTTAACTTCTCCATATTGATCTATTTGGACCTATGAGAACTCAATCACTTCGTGGATCCAAGTATTTTCTTGTTATGTTTTATGATTTCTCTTGATATACTTGGACCTACTTTCTCATTTCTAAGATCGATTCTCTTGATGTTTTCTATAGCATTTGCAAACGAGTTGAAAATGAAGATTCTTGTTGCATTGTTTCCATCCGTAGTGATCATGGAGGGAAATTAAAAAATGATCTTATTGAACATTTTTGTGAAGAGTCAGGGTTTGAAAATAACTTTTCTTCACCTCAAACACCTCAACAAAATGGGGTTGTAGAGAGGAAGAATAGGTCACTACATCAAATGTCTAGGACCATTCGTTTAGAGTATGACACTCCAAAGAAGTTTTGGTCTGAAGTCGTTAGTACCTCACATTTTGTGCAAAATCGGGTTTTTACACATCCCTCTTTGAAGAAAACCCCTTATGAGCTATGGCGTGGTAGGAATCCTTCTATCGAGTTTTTTCACATTTTTAGGTGTCCTTGTTTTATTTTGCACATGAAAGATTCTCTCAACACGTTTGATCCAAAATCATACAAGGCTTTCTTTCTTGGCTATAACACTACTAGCAAGGCTTATAGAGTGTATGATGTTGATCTTTCTCAAGTAGAAGAATCTATTAATGTCAAATTTATTAAGACTAACCCCTCTATTTCCAAGGATATTGCTAATGATGATGTTGTAGATGAAGTAATTCCTATCTTGAAAGATATCAACATCACCCAAAAGGGAAAAGAAGTGGCCTCTCAAGAAGAAGAGATAGATGAAGAAAAGAAGGATCCATCCCCCTGCTTTGCAAAGAATCATCCTAAAGAGATAATCATTGGTGACCCCTTTGAAAGAATGAATATGTGGGTTGCCTACAACAAATAACAAGCTAATAACGCCTTCACATCACAACTCGAGTCAAAGAATGTCAAAGAAGCTCTTGGGGATGATGAGTGGATCCTAGCCATGCAGGAAGAATTGGAGCAATTCGAGAAGAACAAAGTGTGGAATATAGTGCCAAGACCATGTGATATAAAGATCATTGGCACCAAGTGGGTCCACCACAACAATCTAGATGAAAGTGGCAAGGTGGTAAGAAATAAAGCAAGGTTAGTGTCTCAAGGATACAATCAGTAGGAAGGTATAGATTTTGATGAAACATATGCATTTGTAGCTAGAATTGTGTCCATTCGTAGTTGTTGGCTTTTGCTAGTTATAAGAATTTCCTTCTATGTCAAATGGATGTTAAAAGTGCATTTTTGAATGGTACAATTGAGGAGTAAGTGTATGTTGTACAACCTATAGGCTTTGAACATGATAGTCTTCCTAACTATGTTTATCTATTACAAAAAGCTCTTTATGGTCTCAAACAAGTACCTCAAGCTTGGTATGAAAAACTAAATAACTTTTTGTTAGATCATGGGTATATCATGGGCAAAGTAGATTCTACCTTATTTCTCAAACACACTTATAACAATTTCTTATCATTCAATTTTATGTTGATGATATCATTTTTGGCAGGAACTAATCTTGATCTTTGCAAGGAGTTTAGTGATCTTATGCTGAGTGAGTTCGAGATGAGTATGATGGGTGAGCTTACTTTCTTCCTCATCTTTCAAATCAAGCAAACTAAAGATTGGAACTTGATCAACCAAGGCAAGTATACAAGTGAGCTACTCAAGTGCTTTAGGATGGAGAACACCAAGTCAATGGACACCCCCATGTCAAAACATCACCAAACTTGATAGATATGAAGAAGGTGAGAAAGTGGATGAGAAGATCTATAGAGGTATGATTGGAAGTTTACTTTATTTTATTGCCTCTGGACCTAACATAATGTTTAGTGTTGGCTTGTGTGCTCACTTTCAATCAAATCCCAAGAAATCACATCTTATAGCTGTTAAGAGGATTTCAAGATACTTAGCCAAAACCCAAAATTTTGGACTATGGTATCCTAAGTCAAGGGACTTTACTCTTACTGCTTATAGTGATGCTGCTTACTTAGGATGTTTGATTGATAGAAAGTGCACAAGTGACACTTGCTTCCTCCTAGGACCATGCTTGGTGTCTTGGTTTTCCAAGAAATAGAGCACATATGATCTATCAACTATCAAAGTTGAATACATTGTAGTCGGGAGTTGTTGTGCCCAAGTTTTATGGATTAAGAAATTGCTCCAAGACTTTAACAATTATTTTGATGCTTCTCCTACCTTTTGTGATAATACTAGTACAATCAATTTATCTTAAAACCTTATATTTCATAGTAGAGCCAATAATATGGAGGTTTTTCATCATTTTATTTGTGATCACATTGCCAAAAAGGATATTTATATCACACATGTGGACACGGAAAATCAGTTGGTGGACATTTTTACTAAACCTCTTGCTAGATAGGAATTTAATATTATTAGATCTAAACTACTCATAACTGCTTTGGATGAATCTGATCTGTCATCTAATTAGTTTTTATTTATCCAATATGTTTTCTTCATGTCTTGATCACCCTTGATTGCTAAAGTGATAAAATTTCATGTTCTTTTTCCTGGTTCTTTTTCACTTATTTTGGGTTTTTTTCACTTGTTTTGGGTATTTTTTTCTTGTTTTGGGTATTTTTGGCAAACACTTGTATTATCACTAAATAGTACCCAATGATGAGTGATATGTGCCTAAGTATATACAAAATGCAAAATGGACTAGAAAAATAAATTTAATTAGCACTCTAATGTCTAGAAATTAAAATTTCTAAAGTTGAGACAAAACTTCTGTCGTTCGAGTTGCGAACTCGACCGATTGGTGGCCAAGGGCTTTTGTAAAAAGTCATTCGGTCAAATTTCTTTCTCAAAGAAGTCAAGCGATGGCCGGGCTGGACCAATTCTTAAGCAGTCGACTGACTTTTTTCCCTCTCAACTAGAGAAAAGTCGATTGATTCCTCCTCATGCTCTCTCAAGCTCTCAAGTGTAGCCCCGACCTTCCCTCTCCTAGCCCTTGTTTGACGTTCCTAGACCCTTTTCCTATCTTCCCTAGGTGGTTAGATGGCTTTTTGTGGTGTTTCTCTTGTGTTTGGTCTCTCAATCCTCTTCATTTCACCTCCATGGACCCAAATAGGAGAAAGAGAGCACCGCTTCTGGAGCACCATCATCTTCTTCCAACTCTCACCTCATTCCCTTTGATGACACCTTCTTTGTTTCCAATGAAGCTCTAAATAGGTAAAAGGAGCTCCTTCCTAGGAGTCTTTCCCTTTCAGTGCCTTATTTGACCCTTGTCCGCACAAATAAGAGGTTATAGATGAGGTTGTTTAGTTACTTTATGACCATCACCTTGCAGCCCTGAGTGTTGAACGTCGGTGCTTTCACAATTCCATGACAAGCACTGAGGTGGTTTATGAATTCTATGAAAATCTGTTGTGGAATTATGACACTCTTGTACCCCCTCCTAATACTCAAGTGATTATCTGTGATGTCCCCAGATTTTCTAAAACTTAATTTGATTTGTGATGTCCAAATTGAAACCCTCACCTCAGTGAGAATCCCAATTTAAACACCCCACACTAGGATAAGAAGAAGAAAACCAAGGGAGTCAGAAGGAACAATCAGTAGCACATGCACATGAACAATACTAAAACCATACACACATGTTCACCATTCAACATATAATTACAACATGAATTGTTACAATATTTGATATTACATATTGAACAACAACTTATACATATACATGTACTACCACTAAACTATAGGATCTTAAGACAATAGGTCTACCTGTACATCAGCTTGCCACACATCTCACTATCCTGGATCTTCAAGAGCATAACCACAACCTAAACAAAAGATTACATGTGGTACACATCAACACAATATTCAAGAATATTGTACTGAGTACGCCGATGTGTCTTTTACATACCTCTCATCATATCTTGGCAATAAAATAAAACTAATATGCTTGTCAGTAATAGAATAATATAAGAAAAGCATATACTTGCACAAAGATATTCATTAGCAAAAGAGAACACACATTTTAAGCACATTTTCCATTATATATCCATGCATTTGCCACCTGAGAGAATAATGCATCATCTCAGCTACCAAAGAGTATGAGATGTAAGGCCTTATGATCTACTACCAAAGAGTTAGATCATTATACAATGTGATCTGCTACCAAAGAGAATGATCACTTTCCAACACTATGCTACCAAAGAGAATTAGTGCTTTCATATAATGGAACAGATATTTTATGTTTGATTTGTTCATAACAATAAGTATGGAAAGCTCAAGCAACATAGCATACAAGAACAATCATTTCTACCAATACCATATGCCAAGTATTTTCTACCATATAACAAAATCATATTGTATAATAAGCCAAGTAAGAGGTAATGGTGTACCTTCCAAAGAGATAGATCATTCTAAACCATATGCCTGATGTCCTCTATATCTTTGTTAAACCTGATCAAGACAAGATCATATACTATCATTAGGTTCTCATCTTCTTACATCTCATCTTAACCCTATTCGTGTTCATTAGGGTTTATCTTTTCTCATTAGGATATTCCCACTTTTACTTGAATTCTTATCTTAGAATTATCTTACTTATGTCACTTTCCAGATTATTGCTCATTATCTGAACATTATCTTCCATGTCATTTTTGTGCACATATAACCCTAGGTTACATCATTAACCTAGATTAGGGTTTCATGACATGTATTAAGGTTCATCTTCATATAACATGGTATCTGTTCATCATCATGATCTCATAATTAAATATGAGTTTCAATATACTGATATGAGCTTACTCTATAAATTTCATCATTTATTGATCATGTATGTATTTATTACATTTTATTTAGGGTTATTAGCCCTAATTAGCCATATTAATCAAATTACATGATCCGGTTCATAAACATGACCATATCTAACATCATATGCATTATAAACATAATTATGGATTTACTAACATGCTCTCATAAATTTTAGGCCATCTTTTGATATTTATAATATATGATAATAGCATTTCACAACTTACATGATATCACTAACATTGGTGCATCAAAATCTAGATATTATGCTTTCATATTGTTCTATGTATTTTTCTGAACAATTTGGTATATTATATGTATTTTTATGATAATCATGCAATTTTCTACAAATTATCTAAGAACTGGGTATTTACTGAAATATTTACCTTTGTGGGCCTATCACGCACGTAGCCCTGTGGGGGACCCTTGTTGGCTTGGATCAGTTGTCGACTGATTCTTTTGGCTGGTCCACCCGGTTCAAGCTGGTTCACGAATGGTTTTTGGCCGGTCTGGTCTGGGATTTGATCAATTCACTGCTATCGGACCTGGTCTCCCATTCTTATTCTCACAAACTAGCACGACGCATGTGGCATCCTCTACTCTCACACTGCCGCCATGGGGTTCTACTCTGGTTTGCTCACACTCGCTGAGACCCCAACGCAAGTTAGGTTTTCCGCTCATGAGCGCTACCGCCGCCTGCATGTGTGGGTGCTCTTCTACCCAAGCTGCCATGAGCGCAATGCTTTCAGACCTGGGTGCCCCCTGGACAAGCATCTTCGGAGAGGGTAGGCCGTCATGCACCTATTCTCCAGGTGACCTTCTTCTACCTTAAACTTTATCCATCCCTTCTCCTTCATGCTGAGCGCACGCCCGATCTCTGTCTCCCCCCCTCATTCTCACATGGTCACAACTGCTGCCCAACCGTCGTTGTGCTGCTGGACCCTGTCCATGGACGTCGGTGATGGCCTCTACCGCGGTGGTGTCCTCCTCCAATGAGCGGTCTGGTGTCTCTCCCTTCCTCATGTTCGACACGTTTCCATTCTCCTAGTGTGAAATCATCGCCGTGAGATCCTCCCAAAAGCTCCACGAGGATGCCAAGACGAAGCATGTCATCGTCATCTGCCATGGAAGCTCTAGTGTGGGCTTTACATTGCTGTTGTAGCTGCAGATCATTTCTTTTCTGATCCCTCTCCTCTTCATCTATTGTTATCACCCTCCACATGAACTTCCTCTACTCTATGCGTCAACTCCATGTTTCCAAAATAATCTCGTCATGCCGAGGTTATGACCGAGTTGGTTTCCCCTCTAGCCCCACTAAGGGTGATCGTGTTAGTGTGGGATGGTCTCCTCACACTACTCCCCACGTCTATGCCCACATTTTATGATCGGCGTGGACTGGTCTTGCGAGACCTGTACTGCCTCCCAAATCATTTCTTTGAAAGACCAAGCCCACTGGGATAGAAATCCAAGGTTGCACGTCCAAAGGGCTAGAAAAAGGATTTATCCTTATTATAAACTTAGGCTATAAATCAAATACTTTGGTCGAAAACTCAAGTTTATGACCAATCAATTAAATTCCTCAAATAGGCATAAACTTAGTAATCTGAATCATGATGTCAACATTAATCAAGGTCCATATTTTATCAAATCACTTGGACTCTTCAAACAACTTGTATAAATGAATCGAATTATCTCATTACGTATCCATGGATCCAAAAGTCCACTCCATCACATCCTACACACCTTAAAACAAATTTCGTCCTTGGAATTAAGCCAGAAACTACTTTGTCACATCATATACATCTTAAAAGAAATTTCGTCCTCAAAATTAAACCATACTCATACTTCCATGGAAAACCTTATCTTGCCTTCATCCACATACAAGGCACTATTCTAGGTGCAACATATCCAAAAACAAAGCTCCACAGTCATATCCGAACCACTTTTAGGAGGTTTTAAAACATCTAAGGTGAAACCTCACTTCATTGAAATCTCAAACAAGGGTTTAGAAGCTTAGGTTAAGTCATTACATATATCATATATTATGGTTGCTTCCTTCCCCTTACCCATGCATTAGGGTTTCAACATTGTATTACCATGTTCTAAAGGAGTTAACTAAAGTTAACCCATTATATCAAGGTGTCATCAACATTTTATTTAGCTCATTGTTAGAACATGTTCATCATTAGCATATGCCTTTTATGAGGGAGTTAACTATAATTAACCCACGGTGTCCACCTAGATCATATCAAGGTGTTATAATCATTATGTTGTGCTAGCTGTCAAACTATATTTTCCATCTTTGTTAAGCACTAAGATTAACACCTCGTGTAACATGTTTCATTCATATGATCTTATTTCATTGCTCAAAATAAATTGCAACATTTACTAGTGAATTATCACAAGATTAACCAACAATTTCACATTAATCATCATTATTCATGTACGTGGTTAACCATTTATACATTGATATTTATTAAACCATCTCTAGGTTTTCATCATATCATGTCTATATATCACACCTCGAGATTAGATCATATCCTTACATATATTATATCATGGTTGTGTTAACAAACTTATACAAGTGGCTCCTCAAACATACATCAAAACTTCATCTAGTCCAATTGAGGTTCGCCTCACCCATATCATGAGGGCAGTGACATGCTCAGTCTCTTTGAGCTCACTCAACTCTATGAGTATCTCATATGCACATACTTTGTATTTCCTCTCTTAGTCTAGAGTTCACAGGTATACCTCATTAGCAATAGTGATAGCTTTCCAAGCTCTAGCCACATAGGCACAAACCAAACCACAACATGACACTCTCTTCATAGGTTCTCTACCCATGAGACATGCTTACTCAAAAACTCTCTCTATACACCACTAGGTTCCTATGTAGGGAACCACCAACCCGAGTATGAGTCTTCACAGAAACTAAAACATAGATACCTCCTCCAGGGTCTTGGGACTCTCTCTCCCTCACCCAAATGGTAGGTTCTCATATTCATATTCACATAAGCATATATAACCAGCCTATCTCTGACTCCAGGGTTTGGTCCTCCCAAGGACATCTAGGGTTCAACATATCTATAGGAATCAAGCATAAAGCGACTCAACTTAATCACTCAAGAGTATTCTAGTTTAGGACATATCATATCTCATATTTCTCATCATTCTCGTATCTTGGAGTTTAGGTTCTTTGACCTACTCCCTGTGGGTCTCACTCTCTCTTGAGCTAACCCCAAAGCTGGTCCTAACACTAGAGGTCCTCCCTTGTAAATGAGCTTGAGGCTCATGCTGACTCACAACCTTCTTTTAACTTAACATATCTTATCTCATAAAATAATGCATACTTGAATCATCAAAACTTATCTCAAATCCTCGAAACTGAACATAAATCCTAGAAGACAAACATAGATCATCATAACCATCTTATGTCATCTATATAAGACTCACATCATATCATCAAACCTTATTTCATCTATTCCATCTATCATGTATTCCAAAAAGGCTCTAGACATCTAATCTAGAACTACTCTCTCTTCTAGACTGATGTCATTCACTTTCACTTAGGTTACATGACCACCTCCTACTCATACATGTGTAGGGACACATTTTTTTAATACATATACATAATAAAATATTATAGTTTTTCTCCGATAAAACATGCGTCAGAGAAAACTACCAAGGTTCGATCTGATTAGAATCAAAAACAAAATCCTGAAAATGAGTGTCCCACACATAGTAGAGAGTACAATGTCATGAAAGCTAGTGAAAGGGGTGAGAACATGGAGTAGACGGGTGTAGCTACCCAAAACTTAGATGCATCATATGTCAAAGGTTTCTCTTCCCGTAATGTACGTCATTTCCAAATAATGCAACGTCCCATACCACTGCATTATAAGGAAAGAACGACATCCAAGGACCTGCTATACAACAAGCACCACTCTAGACCTAGTTCTCAGACATCTAGGTGCTAACCTAGAGGATAGGTCAGATCTAGTCTCTAAAAGACGACTAATCTAACCCTAAAGATTATTAAGTTCAATGTTTTCTTTAGTTTGAGTTGCATAATGAGTAAATGTCAAGCTTTGCTATTGTTCATGCTCTGATACCACCAATGACGTCCCCGGATTTTCTAAAACTTAATCTAATGTGTGACGTCCAAATTGAAACCCTCACCTTAGTGAGAATCCCAATTTAAACACCCCACACCAGGCTAAGAAGAAGAAAACCAAGGGAGTCAGAAGGAAACAATCAGTAGCACATGCACATGAACAATACTAAAACCATACACACATGTTCACCATTTTACATATAATTACAACATGAATTGTTACAACATTTGATATTACATATTGATTAACAACTTATACATATACATGTACTACCACTAAACTACAGGATCTTAAGACAACAGGTCTACCTGTACATCAGCTCGCCACACAACTCTCACTATCCTGGATCTTCAAGAGCATAACCACAACCTAAACAAAAGATTACATGTGGTACACGTCAGCACAATATTCAAGAATATTGTACTGAGTACACCTATGTGTCTTTTCCATACCTCTCATCATATCTTGGCAATAAAATAAAACTAATATACTTGGCAGTAATAGAAGAATATAAGAAAAGTGTATACTTGCACAAAGATATTCATTAGCAAAAGAGAACACATATTTTAAGCACATTTTCCATTATATATCCATGCATTTGCCACCTGAGGGAATAATGCATCATCTCAGCTACCAAAGAGTATGAGATGTAAGGCCTTATGATCTACTACCAAAGAGTTAGATAATTGTACAATGTGATCTGCTACCAAAGAGAATGATCACTTTCCAGCAGTATATTACCAAAGAGAATTAGTGCTTTCATATAATGGAACAAATATATTATGTTTGATTTGTTCATAACAATAAGTATGGAAAGCTCAAGCAACATAGCATAAAAGAACAATCATTTCAACCAATACCATATTCCAAGTATTTACTACAATATAACAAAAACATATTGTATAATAAGCCAAGTAAGAGGTAATGGCATACCTTCCAAATAGATAGATCATTCTAAACCATATTCTTGATGTCATGTATATCTTTGTTAAACCTAATCAAGACAAGATCATATACTATCATCAGGTTCTCATCTTCTTACATCTCATCTTAACCCTATTCATGTTCATTAGGGTTTATCTTATCTCATTAGGACATTCCCACTTTTACTTGAATTCTTATCTTAGAATTATCTTACTTATGTCACTTTCCATATTATGGATCATTATCTGAACATTATCTTCCATATCTGAACATTACTAGGACTTCCATTGGAAGAGTAATCTTTTGGTGTAAGTTCTAGCTCCATCAAAAAATGGCGCCGTTGCCGGGGACAACGGTATAAGAATCGTCTTTTTCAAATTTTGTGTCGATTTAGGTTTCTCTAGGGTTTTCTTTTTCTTTTCAAAAACCAAAAAAAGTAAAGGACTTAATCTTGCATATCATCTTGGATTTGAAGTGATTGGTCAAACTTGATAAACTCTTTCTTTGATTTCAGGTACCAATTCTCTTCAAAATGAAGCAGTCAGTGCCACCAACTAATAGTTGTCAATTCTGTGGTGACTATTCTCATGCATCGATCAACTGTTTCAACATTCATCCTCACTACGTGATGGCCTTGCGTCAAGTAATCATGAATCGTATAGTCGGGAAACTCAGAGCAGCCACTCCATACAACTATGGATATAACACAGGTTATATTCCATATCACCCCGGAGGCTACTACGAGAAACCTAACTATGGCGGATTTCAAGGCGTAGACTGCAATACAGGAGGGAAATTGGAAAGCAACTCAAATCAATACTATGATGAGGGAAGCTATTAATAACATCAATCAAACGGGTGCCATGAAGAGCCTTTTCATGAAAATCAATACATATTGATGGAGGAACTACGTGCCTTACAAACATCGGTGGCTCAACAACTAGCTGATCAGACAGCCGCGACCAAGAAGTTGATAGCCGACCTTAATCAACTTACGCAACTTGTCAATGCTCCTGAGCAACATGCAGAACAGCCACAAAATTCAACTAAGCACATCTCTAGTCCACATGTTGCAATAAATTATGATGATGATTACGAAATCATGTGGAATGTGCCTCCCAATGATTTTCAAGTTCCAGTACAGGGTGGGGAATCATCCTCAGAACCAATGACTGAACTCAAGGATGATACCTTCACCACACCACATGAAAAAGAATAATTCTTTGAGCCGAAGTCTGACCCGGATACTGACTCTTGCACTATGCTCTTAGATGAAAGAATGAGTAACCAATATGAAGATTTTCTTCAATTGGGAGATGATGTGGAGGAAATTTCAATGTTTATCCATCTTCTCCCCCCATAGACTCAGATCCGACCATACAGATTGAGGGACAATCATCAATGATTGACTCCCTATATGACAAATGTTCTTCAACTTCAACTGTTTTGTCGTTGAATTCCAATGAAGAAGGGTCTGCGTTACACGAACTCTACATTCCTTCTCAGTCAGACATAGATGAATATGAGACTGATTCAGATGAGGAGACGTCTTTTATGCAAGAGACTCAAATGATTCCATTACTGGAAAAGGATTTGATTTGTCCTTATGAAGACATTTCTTATCATTCGGCTGATCTAGAAACAAACTTCGAGGATGGGACTGACCAAGATCCTGATCCAGAGACGGACCATACCACTCTCACTGATGATGAAACAGAATTAAAGGAGGATGAGGGGTCTCAAGATGACAATCCTATGATGGGTTCTTCCCATGAGATGATACCACCACAAGGAGTTCTGACGGAGCCAGTCCTCGAACAAGAATATGATTTTTCTATTGAATCTCCTTCTAGTCACTTGAACGATTTGAAAGTGCACCATGAAGAGAAACATGGACCATCTCTTGACTTTGGGACGGATTATGATATTATCATAAACTTTTGTAATGACAAAAAGGACCCCTGGGATGACATCAAGCCACAAACCTATCCCTTTATAGCCACACATCCCTATGAAGAAGCCCCCCCTAACATTCATGAAACTGAGATTCATCCATTACCTGAACTAGTTTCCATTCCTCTCATAGAAACTCTTCCCAAGCACTCAATTGAACTGGAGGAGTGTTATGAACAAGAACTGGAACAACAATATATCAGTCCCAATATTGAAGAAATGGGTTCATCAAGAGATTTTAGCCCTCAAAATGATATGTCAGGGACTAATCCCTCTCATGAAGAGACATCACTGGAACTCCTATCTCAGGATCCCATGATTTCCTCACCCGAGCAAGAGTTCATTCTACCAGTCAAATCCTCTTCTAGTTACTTGGATGAATTAAGAATGTTCTATGAAGAAAATTCCGAACAAAACCTTGAAAAGAAGAACGACGCTCTTACCAATTTCAACATTGATTAAGATGATGATACTTCCCAAAATAACTCCTCTTATGATGAAACGTCATCCTGGCTACCATACCCCACACAAGAAAAGCCAGGTGACAAAATGAAGCCGAAACCGGATCCACCACCTGATCCTAGACAGGAGAAAGTTCAAGTGGTCGACCCTCAATCAACTGCCCTAGATTTTGAAGAAAGCAGTTTTACTTTGAACTTTGAGGGTGAGCCACAACTGGAAGGCACAATTGGGCATAACCTTGATTTCTCGCATAGACCTCCAGTTTCGACTGCTTATGTTCCACCTCCCTCGCTGATGGGGGAAGGTCTCTGGATTCTTCTAGACGGACAACGAGGTGAAAGAAATGTACATCCAAGTCATCCAGAAGACTCGTTCGAGTTGCCACAACTTCCCAGCCAACAAGTTGTTCAGACCACTTCCTCATTTTCGGCACCATCTATCGCAAGGCATCTTTTCCGGACTTTCTTCCAACTAAGAGGACCGCCTGGTTAACATTGCTCAACCCTTCCCCTCCATCTTGAACCTAGTATTTGCTCATAAATGGGTAAATTCATAAGTTTGAGGTGGAGGGCGGGTGGTATGACTTTCACTCCACCCTCTATCTTTATTGCTTCCCGCTTTTCCATTCTAGTTTCTTTTTCGTAATTTTTTCTGCCTTTTTGTTAGTTTTCTAAAAATAAAGCCTTTATCTAGTCGGCTTTTGTTTTGCGAATCTGTGATCATCACCTCTTTTGCGTTGCAAATTTCTTGGAAAAGAATACTTAAAACTAGCCAATGCGTGTTTTTCATTTTGAATTGTCTATGAATCCTAATGTTATATCTCAAACAGGAAAAGATGATACACTTCAATAAGGCTGAGATAGATCAAATACATCACGCCTTTATCTGATTAATGGATCTGTTGTATGGATTTCTCATTTGATGTTTCATCATGTCTCTTTTGGAGCAGAGTGTGATGGAGAATAGAGACCCGTCGCATGGAATCGCTAAGCAAACTGCATCATGATCCAAACTCTCTTCTACACTTCTTCTTTCATTTTCATACCCCTCTGTTCACTAACCATGCCAAAGTCTTAAGTTCGGTGTGGCACGCCACACTCCTTTCTAGTGAAAACTAGAACATTGCCGAACTTTAAGTTCGGTGTGGTAAAACACACCTCTGCAAAACTCTAAGTTCGGTGTGGTACACCACACCCCTCTTTTCACTACCGCTTCTTCCATACCCCTCAATACATAACGGGGGTGTACCACCTTCTCTTTTCGCTTCAAAGAGTATACAATGATGATTGTGCACATACCGAGGTTGGTGAAAAATCTACCCCGATTCCAAAAAGAGGCCCGGCAGCCCAAATATGAAAAAATCCAAAAATACCCTTTGTCCTAAGCCAGGTGAGAATGAATAAAAGCCAGAGTGTGAATAAAAACATGAGAGTTGTGCCCTGAATAAGGATAACCGATAAAGGTCTTGCCCGGCCAGTACATTAGCTGCCCTCATGAAGGCAGATGTGTCGTGACCGGTAGTGAGATCCTAAGGATCCAAAAATAACCCTTACCTCCCCTCAAAGAGGTAAAATAGCCAAAAGCCTTAAGCCAACCTATACACACTTCTGAGTTACCTTTAGAAAAAGAAAAAAATCGAGTGTAAGGCTAAGCCAACCAGAGTTGTGCATAAATCATTCAAAGTATCTCGATGATTCAATTAATTTTAAGAGTCTTGATTCAATCAGAGGAGAGACTCTTATATTTTGATCATACCCCCATTCCCTCCTTTTTCAACACCAGTGACAGATCGTATGCATTTTGTTGATTCTGTGGGTCTGTTCAAAGTCTCACAATACTCTTTAACATGACCGATACAACAGAGAGTGAGAAGGAAGTACTTCAGCAAAGTGAACTCAGAAATGAGGATATCATAAGATGTATTTCGTGATCTAAGGAAGCTCTAATGTTGTATCGATCTGAGCCATGAACAAAATTACGATATGACAATAGGATGAGGCAATCCTGAGATGAACGATTTCATTGGTGACTGTTTTAAGTTTTTCGTTCCTCGGGACGAGCAACGCTTAAGTTTGGTGTGGCGATGAATCCTCCAGATCCACCTTCAGTCACCAATTCAAAGGATTTTCGACGTTTTTGCCCTAATTTTGTTTTGTCTCATTTTCCCTTTTTCTCTTTTCTCGTGAAAATTCTGACACTTACTTGCAGATGAGGTAATTACGAGACGAACGAGCTTTTTGTCGACTATCTTAAGTTTTTCTCCGTTCCTCGGGACGAGTAACGCTCAAGTTCGGTGTGGTGATGAATCCTCTAGATTCATCTGCACAATCGCCAATTCTAGGGATTTTATTCCTCAAATCGGTATTTGAGTCTCAAGAGCGGTCGTAGACAAACCACAACGAAAGACAATAGATGCATACAAGAATGCGGCCAACATTCAAGCATGTATGAAACGATTTAGTATTGAAACGAAATGATAACATCTTTTTAGTACAAGATACAAAACACGGGCATCGGGGCTAGTCCCCGCACCCCAGTGGATGGAACTACTCGCTCCTCATAGAGGGAGCAACAAAGAAGGAGAAGAGAGAGAAAGAAAGCATCGTCGGAGCAGAAGAGTAGATCTGTGACAGCCCGGTGTAGATCGTCGCAGTCTCCGGGACTGCTCTGTCGTGGTCGATGTCGTCCGTTTCTCCGCCTCGATCTTCGGGTCAACCTCCGGAATAGCAAGAGTAGGATGAGGTGGAACTATGGTGTGAGAAATGGTGAGATGGTGATGGAACAACCAACTAGATCTGCGCCCAGACTGGCTGCTCACCGGATCTGGACTCAGGATGGGATTCTGAGGCTGTGGGTGAAGTTTGGTCGGAAACGGTGCTCGGGCAATCTGACGGCGTTCCGGCACTAGTCCCAGTCCGGCAGCCTTAGGCCGTCGTGAGATCCCCCCTCAAATAAGGACCCTTGGGGTCCTATTTATAGGCAAAGATCTGTCCCCCATGCATTTGGTGTGAGTCCAAACGGTTTACTAAAAGATCTTCTTCATACGGATTGCTTTGCTCATACGGTCTTGCTTTGCCATTCGGTCTCATATGCAATTGCTCCATTCGGTTTCTAGTTCATTCGGTCTGCTTTTTCAGTGTGCATGCATGCACTCTTCACGGTCTCGACACTCCTCTCAGCCTTCGCAGTCTCGACACTCACCTCAGCCTCGCGGTCTTAATCACTTCAGCCTCGCGGTCTAAATCACTTCAGCCCTCGCGGTCTCGCTCTCGCGGTCCTACACTTCTTCTCGGTCTCACGGTTTGGTAGCATGCAAATCCATGCGGTCTTCATGTGTTGTGTGCTTCGCAAGCATCTTCACGTGGCCGTAATGCAATGCTCCATTCACCTAGTTGAATCACGTGGACTCATGTGGTCCCAGCAACATTCCTCACGATCAGTACTCTTCACGTGAATAGTTACTTTTCCTTTTATCTATTCGTAAGTAAGTTGTTTTCCAGCACATTGGTTTATTCGTTTTGGCAGCTTCACGTGCATGCGGTCTCGGCTTCTAGTTCTTCATGCGGTTTTGGCTTAAAAGCTTATGCGGTTTCGGATCAGTTGCTCCATGCGATCTCAGCTCAATTGCTCATGCGGTTTGCATGGCAATTAGCTATTCCATACGGTCTTGCTTTGTGCATTCTCATGCCCACGTGGGGTCATGCGTTCTTATGCTGCTGCCATCTTTGACAAAGTGCCAATCCTTCATGCATTCACGTGAGCTGCTGGTAAAACGGTTTCAAATGCAACACTAAAAGTCACATGGATCATGCGGTTTCGCAGTAAACAAACTCAAAATACTCATGCTGTCTTGCAAAGCAATTAGCTCTTATCAAAGTTATCAAACGATCTTGCAAGCTTATCCATTCGGTCTTCTGTTCCAGCAGCTAATTCGGTCTTTGGATCTATCCAATCCAAACGTCCTCCAACACGGTCTCGCTCATTTGGTTTCGCTTTGCAACATCCCCATGCGGTCGTGCGTTGGTGTGCATGCAAGTCGCGAGAAGAAGATGATGACGGCAGCGCTGCTTCGTGCATGAGCAATGGTGGCGGAGCAGGGTTGGTGAAGAAGGACGACGCCAGCGGTCGCTGTCAGCAGTGGTGTCGATGGGTAGGTTGCAAGTGCTGCTTGCGATGGTGGGGACGAAGGTGGCTGTCGGTGTATGTTGCGTGCTTTAAACGATTTGCATGCGTGGTTGGCGAGGGCGGCGTGGTTGCCGGAGTAGGTGAAGACGACGACGCCGGAGATCATGCGTAGGTGGGTGTCGACGTTGTTGATGACGTATAGCTCAAACGATGTCGCATGCCATCATGCTCAAACAGTCTTGGGACCGCATGGGCTCATACGGTCTTGGGACCGCATGGGTTCATACGGTCTTGAGACCGCATGGGCTCATACGATCTTGAGATCGCATGGCCTCATGATCGTATAACGCTCAAGACCGCATGGATGAAACCAAATGGATCAAGACCGACTAGTGGTGATCTGCAGAGGGAAAGGAGAATGTGTAAGAGAGAATAGCATCGAATAAACTAGTAATTAGAACTATTTAGGCAATATTTGCAAGGAGTTAGTGAAACACTCAAGGTGAACCAAAGCGAGGGTAAATCAGTCAATATGAGGAATAAAATCCCTAGAATTGGCGATTGTGCAGATGAATCTAGAGGATTCATCACTTACATCTCATCTTAACCCTATTCATGTTCATTCGGGTTTATCTTATCTCATTAGGACATTCCCACTTTTACTTGAATTCTTATCTTAGAATTATCTTACTTATGTCACTTTCCATATTATGGATCATTATCTAAACATTATCTTCCATATCCTTTTTGTGCACATATAACCCTAGGTTACATCATTAACCTAGATTAGGGTTTCATGACATGTATTAAGGTTCATCTTCATATAACATGGTATCTGTTCATCATCATGATCTCATAATTAAATATGAGGTTCAATATACTAATATGAGCTTACTCTATAAATTTCATCATTTATTGATCATGTATGTATTTATTACATTTTATTTAAGGTTATTAGCCCGAATTAGCCATATTAATCAAGTTACATGATATGGTTCATAAACATGACCATATCTAACAACATATGCATTATAAACATAATTATGGATTTACTAACATGCTCTCATAAATTTTAGGCCATCTTTTGATATTTATAATATATGATAATAACATTTCACAACTTACATGATATCACTGACATTAGTGCATCAAAATCTAGATATTATGCTTTGATATTGTTCTATGCATTTTTATGAACAATTTGGTATATTATATGTATTTTTATGATAATCAGGAAATTTTCTACAAATTATCTAAGAACTGGGTATTTACTGAAATATTTACCTTCGTGGGCCTATCACAAATTGCCACGTAGCCCTGTGGGGGACCCTTGCCAGATTGGATCAGTCGTCGGCTAATTCTGTTGGCTGGTCCGCCCAGTTCAAGCTAGTTCACAAATGGTTTCTTGCCGGTGTGGTTTGGGATTTGATCAATTCACTGCTATCGGACCCGGTCTCCCATTCTCGTTCTCACGAACTGGCACGACGCCCGCGGTATCCTCTGCTCTCACACTACCACCATGGGGTTCTACTCTGGTTTCTCATGCTCACTGAGACCCCAACACAAGTCAGGTTTTCCGCTCGCGAGCACTGTCGTCCGTGGTACCCTCTGTTGTCACACTGCCTCCATGGGGTTCAACTCTGGTTTCTCACGCTCACTGAGGCCCCAACACAAGTCAAGTTTTCCACTCGTGAGCACTGCCACTGCCTGCATGTGTGGGTGCTCTTCTACCCAAGCTGCCATGAGCACAACACTCTCAGACCTGGGTGCCGCCTGGACAAGCATCTTCAGAGAGGGTAGGCCGCCATGCACCTATTCTCTAGGTCACCTTCTTCTACCTTAAACTTTATCCATCCCTTCTCCTTCATGCTGAGTGCGCGCCCAATCTCCGTCTCCCCCCCATGTTCTCACATGGTCATGGTTGTTTCCCAATCGTCGTCATGTTGCTGGACACTGTCCATGGCCATCGGTGATGGTCTCTGCCGCGGTGGTGTCCTCCTCCGATGAGCGGTCTGGTCTCTCTCCCTTCCTCGCGTTCAACACGTTTCCGTTCTCCCAACGTGAAGCCACCATCGCGAGATCATCCCAAAAGCTCCACGAGGATACCATGCTGAAGCACGCGGTCGTCATCTGCCATGGAAGCTCCGGTGTGGGCTTTCTATTGTTGTTGCAGTTGTAGATCATTTCTATTCCGATCCCTCTCCTCTTCATCCGTTGTTCTCGCCCTCCGCATGAACTTCCTCTACTCTACGTGTCAACTCTAGGTTTCCAAAATAGTCTCGTCATGAAGAGGTTATGACCGAGTTGGTTTCCCTACTAGCCCCACTAAGGGTGATCGTGTTGGTGTGGGATGGTCTCCTCACACTACTCCCCACGTCTATGCCCACATTTGATGATCATCACGAATTTATCTTGCAAGACCTGTATTGCCTCTCAAATCATTTATTTGAAAGACCAAGCCCACCAGGATAGAAATCCAAGGCCGCACGTCCAAAGGGCTGGAAAAAGGATTTATCCATATTATAAACTTAGGCTACAAATCAAATATTTTGGTCGAAAACTCAAGTTTATGACCAATCAATTAAATTCCTCAAATAGGCATAAACTTAGTAATCTGAATCATGATGTCAACATCAATCAAGGTCCATATTTTATCAAAGCACTTGGACTCTTCAAACAGCTTGTATACATGAATCCAATTATCTCATTACGTATCCATGGATCCAAAAGTCCACTCCATCACATCCTACACACCTTAAAACAAATTCCGTCCTCGAAATTAAGCTAGAAACTACTTTGTCACATTATCACTTTCATGATTGCCGGTAAGAAATTCATTATCTCAGATACATTGAGTATCTTTCTCAATGGTACTGAGGTAATCGATACATGGAGGAAGGACTATCCTAAGTATTTTGACCTCCTTGACCTGAGGCTTTCTACAAGCAATATGACATCACTCTCCCTGACATTCATAAATTCTTGAAGAATCCTCAGACACCCTATAGGAACAAATCCACCATCCCATCATCTTTCTTGAGTATCAAAATTGCATACTCATTTTGGTAGTCAATTGCAATATTCAACCCAAGAAGAATCAAACTAAAATTGTAGAAAATACCACAATGATTATGTTCTATCTTTTGAAGAACGTAGGAGTCAAGTGGTATGAGATACATTCTTCACCATATGACCTACTTTGACTTCGAGAGAATGTTGATGTTATGAAGCTCAACCATATTGCTTTTACTGCCTATGTGATCCTTTTCTTGTATAAGTATATGTTTATCATATGACTAACTAAAGGACCATGTAGTATACATGTTATATAGCTTTGTATAGAAAGACTAACTATGCAAGTAAGAGTGAGCATAGATTGAGGGGGGAGAAATTCACATTGTTTGTCATGATGAATTCCCTTTAAATTCACAAGGCCAAGGTATAACTTTACATATCCTTTTTAATATGTTAAGTAATGGTTTGTCATTGTCAAAAAGGGAGAGAATGTTGATTTCAGAGTTATACATTGTCCATATTTTGATAATGACTTAACCCTTCTATTCATATGTATCTAATATGTTTGTTTAAGATTTATTTTAGGCATTAGGTGTATGAAAGGATCAAATTACACAAGACCTATCTTATCCAAGTTCAAGTCAAAAGAAATGCAAATGTGCAATTTGGGAAATCAATCCAAAACACCTTAGAATATTTTTTTAATCATTTGTATTGATGATATGAATTGTAGCTAATATGAAAAAAAATCAGGGACACTGAATTCCATTGTTTGATCACTTAAAATTCATTTTAGAAAATTTGTCACAATACTTTAAACGGTCATGTTTGAATCTTGACTGATCTATGATGGATTTTTGAAAATGGTTGCATTAATCAAGTTGTACAATCAAAGAACTTGATTGACCAACTTTTTGACCAAAGTTGATTTTGGTTGATTGGTTGAGTTACTCTGGGACAAACTCGACCGATAGTTTGAAATTGTCAGATAGTGGATCAGTCGAGTTATCTTTAATGAAACTCGACCGAATGCACTTTACAGAGAATGCAGAAAAAGTGATACCAACTATTGGAGAGTTGCTAGAAATGAAAGTAGATCCATTGCAAGTTGTAAAATGGCAATTTTTTATTCTTAAGTGATCCCACACTAAAAGGAACACCCCGAGCTATAAGTAGGACCTCTTGGAGTTCATTTCAAGGTTGCTCATTCATGCTATCCTTGGTCATTGCTATAGTTGAGTGTGCTACAACACTTTGATCCCCTTTTTCTCTCTCATTTACAAATCATTTCATGATTATGAATGAGTTAGGCATGTTGTAAGAGAGCTACCTCATTGTTACCTTATAAAGCTCTTCATCTTTCCAGCTTCCCAATCCCCTTTCTCAAAGAGAAAAGGATGAAGTGATCTTCTCTGAGTGAAGGAGGAGTTGATGTTCTTCTTCAAGGCGAAAGAAGGTGTGAAGATTTTCTCCAAGTGAAGAATAAGGATGAGGCGAAAGATCCACAGAGCATTGTGGGTAAATCCTCAAGGTTGAATACTTGTTGTAAGGAGGATATGTCCTAGGTGAAGGAATTAAGCTACTTGTAAGAGTGGGTAAGACCTGTTGTGAGGTAGAAGGCTAGCTCTTGGATAGGTAAGTCATTGGATGTAAGGTGGTCTTCTTGTATCTCTTATAATGGAATATTAGTATACATGGGTTGCAAAGACCTAGAGGTTGACCTCTATAGGTAGTGGATTGACGATATCCTAGTTTGAAGATTGGAACCACTTTAAGCACATTGTCTAAGTGTTTGTTTCAATCTATCTCTCTTCCTTTCTATGCTTGTTAGCTAGTACTTCAAATTCACTTTTAGCATTTGGTTTCAGTTGATATAATTTTAAGGTCTAACTATTCTTGTATAAGTTTTGAAGCTCTATTCATCCCCCTCTAGAGGCTTAAATCCAAATGTATGAACTCCACGTCAATGCCACCCCTACCAGCATCCACCATAGGTAGGAGAGGTGTGTCTTGAATCATAACTCACTCTTATTTTCTTAGGCCTCTTTTCGAGTATGTTAGTAGTAATTCATATTATTAATAATTTGTGGTAAGGAATATAATATGCAATGAATACTTAGATTAGGGAATTAAGTTTATCATGGGGTTAATTATAGAATGTCACCATTATGTAATAGGTCTGACTTCCTAGGATATTCCTATAAGTAAGAGAGTGAAATCAAATTACTATGTGAATGATGTTACAATTTATTAAATTTAGTGAAATAACAAATTAAGTTAATACATAATATATATAATTAATGGTTTATAATACCTAAATACTTTCAAAATATAAATTTTATGGAAAATTTAGTTTTTTCATATCCTATTTAGTCTACAAATCAATTCGTGTAAAAATTAGACTTTATTTAATATCTCAATTAAATAGGGAATGAAAGATAATGATCAATACCATTGATTATATAGTCTTAATATAAAATTAGATGTAACGTTGGTTGTACCCTCTTTTTGTGTGATCCACTTCTTCTGTTTCTAGAGATTGACCCACCATTGGATCCGAGATCATCTTCCTTGTCTTATTCAGTTTCTTCCTTCCTAGCCTCTTCTCCAGTCCTTTTGGTTCTACCTCTCTCACTTCTCATCTTCTGGTCCCTCCTTAGATCCTACTCTTCCTCATCTTCTTCCTCCCTAGATGCCCTATCCACCACACTTTTAGGTGTGTGCGATCTTCACAGCAAGCGACCACCACTACTAGATTAGATCTAGATGCCACAACCACCTCCCAATTGTGCGCCTAGTGTCTTGACCTTACAATGCTACCGCCTACAATGACAGAGGATGGAGGAGACTACTGCCCTCACCAGTTTCATGCATCAACACAATTAGAGTGGATCTTCAAATGAGATCTAGCACCCAGAAGCTTGCTCATGAAACCTCCATCATTTCCACCATTTCCTTTGTCACCGAAACCAACCTGCTACACCATAGATGATGAGAACACACTAGATAACACACCACCATTGGTCAACAAGAGAAAAAACTGATATGCAAAAGCATGGATCTCTTCCACCCCCTGACTTTTTTGTAGGAAACCTCCTCTACAGAGTTGACCATCGAGTCTCCTTACATCCTCGCCAAAGGTTCCTTGTCCTAATATAGTCACCTCTGCATCATTTTCTCCTCCCTTGCTTCTATCCTTCCTCCTCCTCCATCACTTATTTCATCCTCACTCATAGACCAACATATCACCAACCTTGGTGATGGATGTAAGATCTTTTGATGCCCTAAGCCCACATTCCAACCATGGCCATCACCTACTCTCCTTCCTATGATCTCTACACTAGCACCAACATCACCACATCATTAGGAAGGCCTGAAGTTTTTTTCCATTTGTTCCTATGGTCATACCGTTAAGATATGGAAAGTGAGGGTCAAGTCTCATGGGGCGTCTAAGTTTAGGCTCAACCATGGAAGCTTTTTGGACCTCTATTTTGATTATCATAACTTCCAACCATTAGAGAGAATCCCTAAACCTAAACCCAAATTATGATGCAAAACAACTAATTCTCAACAACACAATTATCACAATATATGAAAAAACACATAAATTTTTCCTTTTTTCCATTCTCATAAAACCTCATTAACAATGCGTCACTATCATAAGAACTTATTCAAATCCACTTAAAACTAGAATCAAAATCG
The DNA here is from genome assembly GCA_963693085.1 of Alisma plantago-aquatica. NCBI lineage: Eukaryota > Viridiplantae > Streptophyta > Magnoliopsida > Alismatales > Alismataceae > Alisma > Alisma plantago-aquatica. The sequence goes on from OY856412.1 coordinate 1,464,421,078, forward strand.
TGTTACTCATATGCATTTCATTTTACTTCAGTTACATGTACATGAAACAAAAAACTATATATACTACCCATCTCGGAAAAGAGAGAATAGAAGGACATTCTATTCTATCTAGCTTATCCTTCTATTTAAATATTCTTTGTCAAGACACCTCCATTAGATAGCTAAAATAATTTGAAACAACCTCATGAGACTCATATAGAGCCTCAATGAGTGGACACCTCCCACTCAATATAGGTATAAGCATCAACATCAGATTTAGCATAACAAACTCAAAAGAAACTTGTAGATATTGAAAGGTCTAACAGATAATTCTAGAATAAGTCAAATCTATTTTACAATGGTAATCTAATCAAATAGATAAGATGACTAGTTAAACCAAATTGTAACATCCCAGGATTTGAAGCCTCGGATAAGTTGATCTTAAAAGGAATGATTGGACTACCCATATCACCAAGGTGCACCTCCTTTTCAGGGAGCCCATCTCTAAAGAACTCCATAGTTAAGCGTGCTCAGCTTGGAGTAGCACTAGGATGGGTGACCAGTCGGGAAGTTGATCCTGGCTTGCGCGTCAGTGTGGACAAAGTGCGCAGTTAAGGCTAGTGGTGGTCTGTGGGGCCAGTCGTCATTCCTAAAAAACTCTACTAGAGCCTTGGGCAGTGGGCCCGGGCATTACAAATGGTATCAGAGCCAATTCCCCTCCAGTAGGTGGGGCCCACATGGGCATGGCATGCCAGTCTTGAGTCGTGCGGTCCAGGCATGTAGGAAAGGGCTGTCCATGGTTGACGTAGCCACCCTTGCGCTGGTATTCCGTGATCGATTGTTGGGTGTCCATGGGCCATTGTGGGTCTGCACTGAAATGGGGAAGAGATTATGAGGCCTTATAGTTGAGGCTTGACGAGGACGTCAAGAGTCTAAGTGGGGGAGATTGTAACATCCCAGGATTTGAAACCTTGGATAAGTTGATCTTAAAAGGAATGATTGGAGTACCCATATCACCAAGGTGCACCTCCTTTTCAGGGAGCCCATCTCTAAAGAACTCCATAGTTAAGCGTGCTCAGCTTGGAGTAGCACTAGGATGGGTGACCAGTCGGGAAGTTGATCCTGGCTTGCGCGTCAGTGTGGACAAAGTGCGCAGTTAAGGCTAGTGGTGGTCTGTGGGGCCAGTCGTCATTCCTAAAAAACTCTACTAGAGCCTTGGGCAGTGGGCCCGGGCGTTACAAAATATCACTTTAAAACATCATTTAGAGCATGTTTATGAACAAATCAGTAGAAACTTCTTAGTTTAGATTAACAATCCTTCTACATAGTAACAAGTCTAGATATAAGCATTTTGAATCAATACATAACAGTAACATCATATTTGTGACACTCCACCAGTCGAACCAGGAACACATGCTGTAGTCCTGAGCTTATGTACAAATAAGACATGTCTATAAACCAATACTATCAAATGACAAGCAATCCAAATCATATTCAGAGTGAATATAAATCCCAACATGTACTACTTGTCAACAAGACAAATCATAATGTGAAATAGATAATCTCAATAACAACATGATTACTTTCCACAAAAAGAAACGTAACCAGCAAAAGAAAATCATTAGCTAGTAGTACAAGGAATGTAACAAACATTCTAATCATATTCTACATGGCTTGTCATCTTTTATACATTTGCCCTGTAACTACTTGGCTTGTACCTCACGAAGTAGAAGTCACCACACCTAATTCTCGTGTCAATGACTCCATCACTATCTAGGGTTTATTCAGCCACCCTAAGATATCAACAACAGACCCTAGCTACCTAAGGGTTGCCTATAAATGAACCAGCAAAACAATATATCACATATTACAACATTTCTCATATTTTCATATTTCACATATTTCAATTCATCATATTCTATTCCTCATGGACATAGACTTTTACAATAAGGATTTAGGGCCATAGGCACTCTATATTACTCACTCCTAAATGTTGATGGTCTAACCTTTAAGGTTTCGGTCCACAATATGAAAATCCTTCTCATAATTCATCGATTACTACAAGGAGATCCATTTGTTTTCCCACTGTGGACCTCAAGGGAAACTCATGGTATTAAGTATACCTAACTAGATGTATCATCATTTCACTTGTTATTAATCTCTTTTACTCATTTTAAAAGAATATTCAATCATCATTTATCATATGTGTACATTGTCGCACAACTAGCATGACATATAGGAAATTAGACTTATCAAGAGAGAAAAACACTAAAACAAGAAACACAACAATCTGTAATTTGTAACACAAGTAATTCTTTACATTTTCACATCATCTCAAAGTAGTCATCATCAGTGAGCTTTCATCCTATGACATAATCTCATCATCCAAAATTTACCCATCAGAGTTTTACCATTATCAGTGGGCTTTCAGCCTGAGACATAATCTCATAGTGCAACATTTACCCTCATTAGGGTTTCTCAAATGTAATCAATGCATGTTAAATTTATTCCCAACATATTTCTTATCAGTTCATTCTATATCATAGTTATCAACAAATATTCATAGAAACAAAAATAACTAGAGAAAATAAAAGCATATAGATATCTTGTATCATTCATTATACTCATAAAAAATTTATTATTTCATCTAATTTCAATAGATGCAAATAAATTTCATGCATAAACATGCATAACACACGTAGTTCTCTTTTTCTTTTATTTCACATTTTTCAGTTAGGATTATGAAACAACATGTATTGAATATCATTTGAAGTCCATCAAAACGGTCCATTCTTAGAGTACACATATTCTATCAAACAATCACAATCTAAGTACACCTTCTTGTAAATCAATTCAAATGCTTGACCCTCATATTTTAATTGTATTCAACTAAAATTATGTGCTTGCCTTAATCCCTCATTTCAGATCATTATTCATTAGCATCATCTATCTCATCATTTAAGGGTTTGAGTTAGGTTCTTGGATTCATCTACTAATTATCATATTTTACCTTCATTTTATATTCAATAGTTTGAACTTCTTTCATTTCATGTTCATCACATTATTGGAATCATTCATTCTTAATTCACTTGATATACAATGATTATCTTCTCATTGACATCCATCAAAGTTCAATTTAGTACATGTCATTCACTTTGTGTTAAGCCACATGTGATTAAAAGTAAAAGATTAAATACTTCTTCATAATAACTTCATTAGTTTCATTTTTAATTTTCCATAACCATTCAATACATTTTTGTTCATATTGTTTCATATATTTATATAAGTGTAGCATGCCATTGACTTCTAATGGAATTACCATAATCAACAATGATCATCCCTTATTGTACTTCTCACTTTAGGTAAAATGAATGGATTAGAGTTACATCTTCTTACATCATAATATCTAATTATCCTTCACAATTCGTTGTTATGTGACTTGTATAAAAGACTCACATTCAATCCAATTCCATAGATTATACTAAAATAGATGAATTAAGCTTAGATCATATTGATCAGACTTATCATCTTCAGTTAAAGTAATAACACCTACAATTGGGAATTTCATCACATTCACAAGACAACATACAACCTTGACCTTTATCTTTCATACTTGACTTAGTATTAGATTTCAAGGGTTTAAGAAGTCATCTTAGTTCAACACATCATAAGAGTCATATATTTAGTAATCTCATCATGGTGAACATGGTTTCATTAGGGCTATTCATGCACATGGAAACCCAATTTCCATTTACACACATTGCATTCATTAATCATAATTCATAAGTATACATTAATTAATTGACTCATTTGATTCAATCCCTCAACACAACCCATAAATAGGGAAAATAACCACTCCATATTAGTCCTTATTTATGTATCATATTTAATTTCATTAAGATTCAACAATACGCTTGCCTAATTCATTCTAATACAATTCAATATGATTCCACAAATGTCAATTCAATTCCCAAGAATATCGGGCATTGGGCTGTTTTTCTACAATATTCACATGAAACAACATAGTCCTCTATACATAGAATTTTCCATGGAATGTCAATCAATATATTAGGAATTTAGTTTGTTTGATTAAATGAGAAATAATCAAAATCAGTAGAATTTGATTCCCTAATACCTTTCCAAATCAATACCCAATCACATACAAATACAAGCAAGATTTCTGATTATTTTAATCGGATAAAATTAGGCTTTCAATATGAATACAAAGCTTAAGAGGGATATAAACACTTACCTAAGGTGACAAACACCCTAAAAATGTAGGTCAAACTCTAAATCTATACAAATTCTTTCAAACTCTAGTAATTGAATCCATTTCTTCCTCCTCTCAACTCAAAAACATTAGAAATTGAGATTAGGAAAGAAGGAGTGAGAAAAGGGGGTGATTAGTTATCATTTCGAATCAAATCAGAGGAGGGTGAAAATCTTGACATGCTAGACAATAATTACCATGAAAGTCTATGCAAAGAAACTAAACTTACTTGATTTCATCATATCTCAGACAGTGAAACCCTAGGTCCACCACTTTCTCCTCATAAAACCCTAGATCTCCCTTTCTCTTGAATTTTGTTTCTCTAGAATGAATCAAGAAATATGAGAGATACTTGGGTGCTAGGTTACTCATATAGATTAGTTAAGGTGCAACTTAACACTTTAATTTATTTCAACCAATTTTTCTATCATAAAATATGTTACTGAAAATCATCTACTAAATAGGGCAAATCTCCTCTAAAAATTATGAAAATTTAGCATGTTGTCTGAACTACATTTTAGAGCTCCAATAAAAATTTAAAATTAATACAAATTTCCAAAAAAAAATCAAATAGTACACTGTTATTTTTCAGCCCGAATGCATGGTCGACCACGTTTATCCTAGGGAAACTCGATCGATACCCCTCTCTATACAAATCAAACATCATCCAAAAAATTATGATCATTTAACATCAAATCTATAATGAGTTTCCAAACAATAATTAAAATTTTAAATCAATTGGATGCACCATAAAAAGATAAAATTCAAATACCATATTGCTATATTTTAGTTTGAATACATGATGAGTTTGTCCTAGGATTAAAATTGGTCGAAAGGTAGGTCATAAAATTATTCAAAATTCTGATATTTTTCAAGAATATTAAAAATTGAGTTATACAAATTGTATCCAAATTTCCACTAAATGATAGTTGTGTATAAAATACTATAAATCATTTAGCACACCACTATACTTATCAAATTCTACAATCGTATGATATCAAAACCCTAATTTTGGCAAAACCATATTTAGTTTTACTCTTTTAGTTTATAGAATCATGATTGAACTATCATCATTAATCAATATTTAAAGAATGGATAACCTAGTTAAGCATGAAATCAACCAAGTAAACAATAATTGGATGATTAATCTGGAAATGGGTTGTTACAAATTCTACCCTCTTTTTAGGATTTCATTCCAAAATCATTAAAAAGATCTACAAGAATATCATATAATCCAATCGTTCATCTCTGTCAGCATCAAGTAGAATGATTTTCATTTATCTCTCTTTTATATGACATTATTCATTTTTTTTGAATTAGATGGACATTTCATCCCTTGTCACAATCATATCTCTCTTTGAGTATTACAAACATTGACTTCTGTAATCTTAGTAATACATCATTTATCAAGATGTAATTCACATTCCCTTTCATAATCTTTTAAAATTTGATTGTGTGTCTCATAAGATCAAGATTATAATTCATTCTACATTATTATTCACATTCTTAATTTTTCTCCATAAATAATATCATCTAGTGTGCATCATTCTCAATTCTTAGATTTTCTTATGATTTCAAATTTAATCTCATTACAAATTATCTTCATAATCTGTTTTTTTTTTGTGCGGTCAAACTCGTGTTGCTTTTTTTGGTTTTTTTCCAAAGTGTCTGTACAAAACTAACCATCTTGAACTACAGATGGTTAAAAAAAAGAAAATAAAACTTTACATGAAAGACCCCCAAAAGAAAGAAGAGGAAAAAGAGCCCAGAGAAGCTACCAAAGGATGCTACAGCAAGTAAAGCCCATCAGAAACTTCAGGCAGAGATCGACAACAAGATTGAGCAGCAAGAAAGACCATAGCCATAGAGCAGGCAAGCTGCAGCACATAGCAGCAAACCATCCAGCAAAGAACGACCAGAGCCATAGAGGATAAACCTTTAGAGCAACAGAAGCAGGCAAGAACGACCAGAGCCATAGAGGATAAACCTTTAGAGCATCAGAAGCAGGCAAGCTGCAACACAAAGCAGCAATCCATCCAAACCAAACCAGCAGCCCATATGAGCAACAGGCAGAGAAATCTGCAGCACTTGGCAGCATAACAGCCACACCAAACCAGCAGACACAAGAAGAACAGCAGCAACTAGAAAAGAGAAGAAGACCAACCAGCCAAAAGGACCCAGAAACAGCATACACACCCTGCCATGAAAAGGGACATACCCATCACCACAGAAGCCGTCCAAAGGAGCATAGAGATAAGCATCATCAACTCTTAGGAGCATCAGAAGCAGGCAAGCTGCAGCACATAGCAGCAAACCATCCACACCAAACCAGCAGCCCATATGAGCAACAGGTAGAGAAAACTACAGCACATGGCAGCATAATAGCCGCACCAAACCAGCAGACACAAGAAGAACAACAACATCCAGAAAAGAGAAGAAGACCAACCAGCCAAAAGGACCCAGAAACAACATACACACCAGCTAGGAACAGCAGAAAGGAGAGCAAAAGAAAAAGACCCATCCAAGAAACGAAGATCCAAGAAGAGAGAAGAGGTCATCATCCAACAGCTCGATCCTTAACCAATAAGATGTAAAACGTCCTTGATAGATCTAGATAACACATACTCAGGGACTTTCTTCCCCTCATGGACTCTTTTATTCCTTTCCATCCAAAGATAATACATAATGCAAAGGGCAGCATTTTTCCCTGAAGAAGTATTGATATGTTTCAAGTCTTCGAAATTGGTAGGAGGAGCACTAATAGGAAGCTTGTCAGCACAAGCTAACCAAACAGCCTTTGCATAGCAGCAAGAGAACATAACATGGTTAGTATCCTCGTAACCTTGCATACAAAGATAACAAACAGAGACTACTGTTATGCCTCTTCTTCTGCTGTAATCAGAAGTGGGGAGCTTATTTAAGCAAACTTTCCAAGCATGTAAGATAAAGTTTTTAGGTGCCTTGCTGGACCAGAACCAAGTATAAATATCACTAACCATCCCTTTAGCTCTGACAGTGTTCCAAACATCTTTGAGACGCGGGTTTACAACCCCTAACATAGTCATACAATTAGCACCTTTAATAACAATGTTGTTGACTTCCATGCATTTAAGAAAAACATGAGAAACTCTAGACTCCGGGAGGTTCCAGTCCATATCTTTCATAATAGAGCAAAGATTAGCATTAGCATCCAGGCCAGAATTGATGGGATTCAAGTTTGAAATATCTGAGAGAAATTTAGAATTGCACCAGGGATCTTTCCAAATTTTAAAACGAGAGTTGGGCCCAACATGAATCTCAATCAAAGTAAGAAGGAGATTTCTAACAGAAAGGATCTTCATAATCTGTTACTCTTTCATCTTTCTTATATGAAATTTCCTAGTTATCATAGGTTCCATATTGAATTATAAAATCTTTCATCATTTTATCAGCATTCTTTTTTATCAACATGCACTTTATTATACTCTCAAATTGGTAGTCATCTATATGCTTGGTTAGGGCAGCCAGAGGAAGTATAGTTTGCAGTTCCATACTAGCTTATCTCAATACCCAAATACTTGAACATAGTATCTGGATACTGAGTTCAATCAATATGCACATAATTCATGTTATATTGAACATCCAAATTATCATTTAGTACTAGATCCTATTGTCCCTACATACTCATCTAACCTAACTCTGATACCATGTTGTTGAACCTCTCTTTTGATTAGCATAACTGCCAACTATTAGAGAGAATCCCTAAACTTAAACTCAAATTATGATACAAAACAACTAATTCTCAGTAACACTATTTTTTTATAGAGTAATTCCAAAATACTTATTATTCATCTCGCTCTGCTCCTGTAGGAAAATTTGAGGAGTTAAACATACAAGGTTCCGATTGCAAAGTAAACATGGTAGTACTACTTCCATTACATTTGTCACTTTCCAACCATTTGTACATTGGCTCTGGTGGTCTGGTGTAATGAAACGACACTCTTTTGTTTCTGATATGGTATTTAGCAAGTCCATCCGCTTCTCTGTTGCATGTTCTTTGAACGTAAGTTAACATCCAATTCACATTGTTAGCAAGGTACTATTGGCAATCATGGATAATACAGGCATACTTTGGGTGTTCAACAGGTCCTATGTGCAAGGTTGTCACAGCCTGTTTGCAATCAGACTCGATATCCATGTCTCCCAGCTTCAATTCATCAGCCTTCTGTAGTGCGAGGTGTAAGGTTAGAAGTTCTGCATGAAATGTTGATGTAATTATTGATGAAGACCCGAATCCAAGAAACTAGTTGCCACCCTCATCTCTGACAATCAGTGTTGCGGCACACTTCCTACGGATTACAACAACATCCACATTCATTTTCAACTTCCCCATGGCTGGGCACTTCTAGGTGTCTTCTCGTTGCTTGGCAGGCTTTCCAGTGTGTTGGGTCTCATCTTTCCGCCATGCCTTTGCAGTCGCAACCGCCTCCATGGTGATGTACCAGATGATATGCTCGATGGGCTTATTATCCTTCTCGAAGATATGTTGATTTCTACATCTCCAAATGTACCAACATGCTATCATAAAGAGGCCTTGTTCCTCATCCTTCATTCTCATACCATGTTTGGTCCATCTACAGATGTCTGTGGTGAAGAAGTCAAGTGGTGGCCTTCCATTGAAAAGCCTTTCCCAAACAGATTTGGTAAACTTGCAGTCACGAATCGCATGGATGGTAGTCTCTTCCTCCTCCTGGCATCTTCCGCATAGCGGGTCCATGTCTATATGGCGCCAGACTCATTTATGGTTAGTGAGAAAGGCTCCATGCATGAGCAGCCACATAAAGTGCTTGACTTTGGCTGCCACTTTAGTTTTCCATAGGCTCTCCCAGTCACCGTCGACCTTCTGGTCTTGTGCAGCTCTGATGATGTTATACGCGGACTTGGTCGAGTATCTCCCATCCGTGGTTGCTTTCCATGTGCAGATGTCATTAGGCTGTTGGATAAGGGGAGGTGTAGCAACCATGATATGTTTAACACTAGATTCTGGTAGCCAGTGTTCAAGAAATTCCACATCCCATTTTCCATCCTGAGTTGTCACACTGCCAACCTGAAGATCAACTAGCTCAGCTGGTATTTTCCGTAAGGCAATGTCCTCCAATTTGACTCCCTCATGACACCAGTAGTCCTTCCATAAGTTTGTTTGTCTGCCATTTAGGATCTCCTTGTACGAGTTGGCCTCTATGAAATTCTTGCCTTTGAGAATGACTCTTGCCAGTCTAGACAGATTTGGGAGGTTTCCATTGTCATATTGATCATACTTAGGCTTGATGAATCGACACCAGGTGGAGTCCCTGTCAGTAGCTACTTCCCAGCTATTCTTCATTAGGAGTGCCATGTTCCACTCTCCCATGGAGTGGATCCCCAGTCCCCCTCTATCTTTCTTGCTCGTCACTTTGTTCCATGCAACTAGAGGAGTGGGGTGTGTACTGTGGTTACCTCCCCAAATAAATTTTCTGATGCTACTGTCTATGCAATCACAAAGTCCCAATGGAAGTTGTGCGGATTGCATTGAGTACATGGGGATGGTTGTGAGAGTAGATTTAACAAGGCAGTACCGTCCTACGAAAGAAAGGCTTTTAGCTACCCAACTGTTGATGTGACCATCAACTTTGTTCAGGATGTCAACGTACATGCGTTTGTTAACCTTCGAGTGGATTATAGGGACTCCTAGATATCTCCTAGGTCATCCGTTTCTTTAAAGGAGCCGATTCTTAACACCCTTCTTCTTATGCTTTTGGGACACTCACGGAGAAGAAGATTTGTGTTTTCTTGATAGATATGGATTGGCCCGATGCCTCTTCAAACTTTTTGAAACACTGTTTAATTTTCCTCATTTGTTTTCCAGAGGATTTGCTGAATAGGATTAAGTCATCTGCGAAACACTGGTGAGAGATCTTGATACCGCTTCTTCCAATGGTTATAGGGATCCATTCTTTCTTGTTAACAAGGTCTTCAATCATTTGGCTCAATCTTTCAATGCACAACGCGAAGATATAGGGAGACAAGGGGTCTCCTTGGTGTAATCCCATACTAGCATTAAATGCCTTAGTAAGGGATCAATTCCATAAGACTGAGAACTCTCTCGTAGTGATTGATTTCATGATGTAGTTAGTGATGTTCATAGGCAGGTCAAGATTCGTTAGGGTGTCTCTTATGAATTCCTAAGATAGCCTATCGTAAGCTTTGGATAGGTCTATTTTGATGGCCATATACTTCAGCCCCTTCTTCCTCTTCATCCAGTGAATGACCTCTTGTGTCATAGCTATATTATCAGTGATACATCTTCCCGGCACAAAGCTACTTTGGGATGGTCCTATCCATGTCAACATATATCCTTTCAGCCACTCGACAATTATCTTGGAAGCAAGTTTGAGGCAGATGTTGTTTAGAGATATAGGTCGTAGTTGTTCATAGGATTTGGGGTTGGATACTTTGGGAATTAGGATGATTGTAGAGCTACATAGATTAGAACTCAACACATGCCCAACTAGCACATTGGTTAATGTATTCATCACCGATCCTTTAATAAGCATCCAGTTTTTTAGGAGAAAAAAGCCATTGATTCCATTCGGCCCAGGTGCCTTGTATGGGTTCATACTTTCAAGTATGGTGAGTATTTTGGCTTCACTTGGGGCTGTCTCAACTCGTCTTTTCTGGTCTTGGTTGAGTTGCATGAATGAACCAGGGATTTTTGAAATAGGTCCCCTTCGTGTGCTGACCATTTCTGTGAGCAGTCGCTGGAAATGGTTACACACCAGACTCTCGAGCTCAGTCTTGTCAGATATCCATGTACCCTCCTCATATCTAAGTTTGGCAATGGTGTTGAACCTTCTCCATTGATTAATGTAGGCGTGGTAGTATTTTGAGTTCACATCACCATTCTTTAACCAATTCAAGTGGCTTTTTTGTCTGAGCTCCTCTACTTCAGTTTTAAGGATGTGGTTCAGTTCAGGCTGCATATAAATGTATAATTAATTAGTAATAGAGTTGTATAATTGGGCAAGTTCTTTTTCCAGGTTGCTAATGTTGCATAAGAGATAGTTCATCAGTAATAGAGTTGTACGATTGGGCAAGTTCTTTTTCTTCCTCAGGTTTTGCATAGCATCCCGGTCCCAGCGAATGATTTTCTCCTTTACGAGTCTAAGTGTTGCATTGAACTCACTGTTGTTTTGCCAATTCGAGTGCAGAAGTTCCTTGAAGTCACTGTCATGTGCCCACACTAATTCTTCTTAGAAGCGGTACTGGTTAGTCTTCTTTTCAGATGATTTCACAAGTAGTGGGCAATTGTCAAATGGCATGCGAGGCAGGTGAATTACAATAAATTGAGAGAACTCCCGTATAAATCATTCGTTTGCCACCACCCGGTCGAGGCATTGTTGTAGTGTGCCTCCCTTGAATGTGAATTTAGGTCCCGAGAATCCCAGATTTGTTAAGCCAACCTCCAGCAGGGTCTCGTGGAACACCCTTGCCTCAACGTAATTATAGTGCTTTGATCCACTTCATTCCTCTAGATTTGTAGTGGTATTAAAGTCCCCAAGGGCTATCCAGGGTAGATTATAGCTCCTCCCCATCTTAATGAAGTGTTTCCACAGAAGCGTTCTACTACTGATGTGGGGGATAGCATAAGTAAACGTGATCATCATTTCCCGGTTTAAACAACAAGTAATGAATTGCTTGTGATAATTCACAATGTCAATTCTGCAATCACGTTCATTCCAACAGACCCAGATGTTGCCTGAGAATCTGCGTGCTTCCACTCTAAACGAGTGTGAGAATCCAAGACTCTTAATGGTCTTTGTGGCTTTGTCCCCACTAATCCAGGGTTATAGGATACCAATCACCTTGCGCTTGTACTGAGTGATATGTTCTCTGAGTACCCTTTTGCTCTCTGTTCTAGCAATACCTCTAATGTTCTAGAAATTTATGTCCAACATTAACTGGATGTGTACGGTGTGATGTCTGCTTAAACTTAAGCATTGGTTTGGGGTGCTTGATTTTCCTTGTTGTCACCAACATCTCCTTCCACCATTTGGACCTCCTCCTCACTGGGATTTTGTAGGCTCTCACTATCATGACCCGCCCTTTGTACACTTCTAGTGTTTCTATGCAAGTTCTCATTTGGAAAGGTCTGACGGATTCTCCCTTTCCTCTTCATCTTAGCTGATTTTCCTTTTAACCTTATACCATCTGTAATATGTAATGTCGCTATGGCATCATTGACCTCAGCAATCTTGGGAGGCAGTGTATCCTCTGCCTCCTTCTGTAAGGGTTCTCCTGTGACAATTGGGTTATCTACAATCTCCACATTGATTACTTCCACCACCTCATCCACCTCTGGGTTCACTGCCTCATGCATTTCCTTTGATTGGTTACTTTGTTCTGAGCCTTCCACCTTCATATTTGTGATGTCCTCTAGCACCTCTCTTGCTTTAGCTGGGTCAATCGTTGCTTTCTTCTTCCACACCTTGCTACTGCGTCTAGGTATCTGGTTGTGCGTTGTTTGTTCGTCTGCAGTAGAGCTCTCTGTGTGTAGCATCTTAGTAGCATCTTCCTCTCTGAACATAGCAAAATGGTTAGCATCGACAATGTGAATTCCATTGGATCCCTTTTGTTTTGTGCTCACCCTCTTACCACCCCTTGTCTTTTGTGTTTGCCACTCATCTAGTTCCTGAAGTTGCTCAGCGGACTGGTTTGTAGTTTGCTGTTCGTTGGCCTTGCTATGTACACCTTCTTCATCTTCTTCTGACCTACAATCCTTGGAGATGTGTCCTTCTTCCCCACACCGGGCGCATGCCCAAGGAAATCCCTCATAAACGATCTCATATTAAACTCCATTAATGAGGATGGTGGGAATAAATGGCTTCGTGGTATCTATTTCCAGAGCTAGTCTCAAAATTTTTCTATGAGATCAGTTGGGATGAGATCTGGCCTGAGACGACCTTGTTAAACAAGGTCTATAGTGATGTATCTCCTTCCACCTACGCCCCTATGTCCACGATTGTATGTCCACCACTTGTGGTTACATCAGTTTGGGCCCTAGCATCTGCAATCTTTACTTGTGTGCTCTGTCCTCCTTGTTGTGTCTCTAGGGTTGATTCCGTTTTCCCGTTCCCTCGCATCCCAACAACGTGGAACTCTATACAGATTTCAGATATAGAGAAGCCAGTTGTTTGCTCGAGCGATGCTTCTCCCTTGCCTCCTGCTTCATTCATGTGACCCTTGTGCTTGCTTCCAATGATGTCATCCTCAGGATCCATCTCTCGTGCATCCCATGCCCCGCCGCCGCTTCCCCCATGCCCCCCAAGCCCCCTAGGTTTCGTGACTTTCAACTAGTGCTACTATCTTGATATATAAAAAGCACACATAATTTTTTCCCTTTTTCCATTCTCATAAACCTCATTGACAATGTCTCACTATTAGAAGAACTTATTCAACTCCACTTAAAAACCAAAATTAAAATCTTGTTACTCATATGCAGTTCAATTTACTTCAATTACATGTACATGAAAAAGCAAAATATGTATACTACCTATCCCAAGAAAGAGAGAATATAGGGATATTCTATTTTTATCTATATTATCCTTCTATTTACATCTTCTTTCTCATGACCTCTTCATTTGGATATAATAATACCTAAAAACATTTGAAACAACCTCATGAGACTCATATATAACCCCACTGAGTGGATACCTCCCACTCAAGCTAGGTACATGCATCAACATCAAATTTAGTATAATGACCTCGAAATAAACTTGTAGATATTGAAAGGTCTAGCAAATAGTTCTAGAATAAGTCAAATCTAGGTTACAATGGTAATATAATCATACAGATAAGGTCATCACTTAAACCAAAACTAAATTTAAAACAACTTTTAGAGCATGTTTTGAACAAATAAGTACATACTTCTTAGTTCAAATTAACAATCCTTCTACATGAGTAACAAGTCAAGATCTAAGCATTTTGAATCAATACATAACAATAACATCACCTTTGGATACTCCACCATCCAGACAAAGAACACAACTTGTAGTCTTGAAGCTGAAGTACACATAAGACATGTCTATCAAATAGTACTATCAAATGACAAGAAATCCAAATCATATTAAGAATGGATATAAATTCCAACATTTACTACTTATCAACAAGACAAATTAGAATATGAAATAGATAATCTCTATAACAGCATGATTACTTTCGACAACAAGAAATATAATCAACAATAGCAAATCATCAACTAGTAGTACAAAGAATGTAACAAACATTCAAATCATATTCTACACGGCTTCTCAACTTTTATTCATTTTCCCTAAAACTAATTGGCTTGTACCTCACCAAGGGTAGAAGTTGCCATGCCTGATTCTTGTGTCAATGAATCACCGTCATTATCTTAGGGTTTAGTCAGCCACTCAGAGATATCAACAATAGACCTTGGCTATCTCAGGGTTGTCTAAAGAAGCTCAAATCCTCATCTTAGGTACACAAGATATGAACCAGCAAAACAATATATCACATACCCCAAAATTTCTCATATTTTTAGATTTCACATATTTCATTTCATCCGAGTATGTTCCTTATGGACATAAAATTTCACAGTAAGGATTCAGTGTCAGATCCACTCTAGATGACTAACTCTGAAATGATGGTGGTCTAACCTTTAAGGTCTCGACCCACACTCCAAAAATCCTTTTCATAATTCATCCATTACTATAAGGAGATCCATTTTGTTTCCCCAATGTGGACCTTGGGGGAAACTCACGGTGTTAGGACACCTAACTAGATATGTCATCATTTCACTTATTATTAATATCTTTTACTCATCTTAAAATAATATTGAATCATCATTTACCATACGTGTACATTTTCATGCAACTAGCATGACATATAGCAAACTAGACTTACCAAGAGAGAAAAAGACTAAAACTAGAAACACAACAATATGTAATTTTTAACACAAATAATTCTTTATGTTTCCACATAATCTCATAGCAGTCATCATCAATGAACTTTCAGCCAAAGACATAATGTCATTGTCCAACATTTACCCCATCAGGGTTTTATCATCATTAGTGGGCTTTTAGCCTGAGATATAATCACATTATGCATCATTTACCCTCATTAGGGTTTCTCAAATGTAATTAGTGCATGTTAAATTCATTCTCAACATATTTCTTATCAATTTATTCGATATCTTTTCTCAAAAAATATTCACAGAGACATAAGAACTAGCATAATAAAAGCATATAGATATCTTGTATCATTCATTTTATTCAGAATAAATTTATCATATAACATATACTTATTTCATCTAATTTCAAAAGTTGCATATGAATTCCATGCATAACACACTTTGTTCTCTTCTTCTTTTATTTTACATTCTTCAGTTAGGGTTACTAAACAACACATGTTCAATATCACTTGAAGTCCATTAAAATGGTCCAGTCTCAGAGTACAAGTATTCTACTAAACAATCACAATCCAAGAACACATTCAAGTAAATAAATTCAAATGCTTGAACCTCATATTTTAATTGAATTCGACAACAAATTATGTGCATTCCTTAATACCTCATTTGAGGTCATTATTCATTAGCATCATCTAGCTCATCATTTTAGATAAGTGTACCATGTCATTGACTTCGTTTTTAACTTACCATCACCATTCTGTATATTTTTGTTCATATCATTTCTTATATTTAGATAAGTGTACCATGTCATTGACTTGTAAAGGAATTGCCATAATTGACAATGATCATTCTTTATTATACTACTCACTTTAGGTAAAAAGAATGGATTCAAGTTACATATTCTTACATCATAATCTCTAATTATCCTTCACAATTCATTGTTATGTGACTTGTATACAAGACTCACATTCATATCTAATTCCATAGATTATACAAAAATAGATGAATTAAGCTTAGATCATACTGATCAGAATTATCATCTTCAATTAAAGTAATAACACCTACATTTGGGAATTCCATCTCATTCACAAAACAACATACAACCTTGAGCTTTATCTTTCATACTCGGCTAAGTACTAGATTTCTAGGGTTTAATAAGTCATCTTAGTTCAACACATCATAAGAGTCATACATTCAGTAATCTCATCATGGTGCACATGGTTTCATTAGGGCTAGCTATTCCTGCACATGGAAACTCAGTTTCCACTTTCACACATTTCATTCATGAATCATAAGTATACATTGATTAATTGACTCATTTGATTCAATCCCTCAATACAAACCCTAAACATGAAATTTTTTCATACCATACTGATCCTTATGCATGTATCATATTCTATTTTATTGATATTCAACAATACACTTGTCTAATTCATTCTAATACAATTCAATATGATTCTACACATGTCAATTCAATTCCCAAACATATCACGCATTGGGCTAATTTTTAGGCAATATTCACATGAAACAATATAGTCCTTTATCCATATGATTTTACATGAAATTTCAATCAATATATCAAGAAGTAACCTAGTTCAATTCAATGAGAAATAATCAAAATCAGTAGAATTTGATTCCCTATTACCTTTCCAAATCAATACCCAATCACATACACACACAAGCAAGGATTTTCACTATTTTATCCACATAGAATTAAGCTTTCGACATGGAGGGACATAACCACTCACGTAAGTGACAAGAACCTGAGAAACATAGGTCAAACTCTTAATTTCTAGAAATCTAATCAAACTCTAGCAATTGAATCCATTTCTTCCTCCCCTCAACTTGGAAACCCTAGAAATGGAGATTAGGAAAGAAAGAGTGAGAAAAGGGGGTGATTTGATATCATTTTGAATAAAATCAGAGGAGGGTGAAAATCTTGCCATGTGAGGATACAATAACCATGAAAGTATATGTAAAGAACCTAAACTTACTTGATTTCATCATATCTTAGATAGTGAAACCCTAGGTCAACATCTCCACCACTTTCCCCTCTCAAGACCCTAACTCTCCTCCCTCTCTTGAATTTCATTTCTTTAGAATGGATCACAAAAAATGAGATCTCCTTGGGTGATAGGTTACTCATATAGATCAATTAAGGTGCATGGGTCAATTGCAAATTAACCCAACTTAACACTTTCTTTTATTTCAACATATTTTTCTATCATAAAACATGTTACTAAAAATCATCTACTGAATAGGTATCCTCTTAAAATTATGAAAAATTAGTACGTTGTCTATAACAAAATTTTAGACTTCCACTAAAACTATACGAGTTATCAATAAATAAATAAAAATCAAATACTAGACTGCTATTTTTCAGCCAAAATGCATGGTCGGCCGAATTTATCCTAGGGAAACTCGACCAACATCCTTCTCTGTAGAGATAAAATATCATCCTAAATTTATGAAAATTTAACTAAATATCTATAATAGAGTTATCAAACAATATTTAAAATTTTAGATCAATTGGATATACCAATAAAAATATAAAATTCAAATACCATGCTTCTTTATTTCAGTCTGAATGTATAGTTGGCTGAGTTTGTCTTGGGGAAACTCGGATGACAAACATGTCATAAAATTATGAAAAATTTTGATATTTTGTAATAGAACTAACAATTAAGTTATCCAAACTATATCCAAATGTTAACTAAATCATATTTTTATATAAAATACTAAAAATCATTTGGTACACCACTATTCTTATCAAATCCTACATTTGTATGCTATCAAAAACCCTAATTTTGGTGATTAGGGTTTTCAATTCTCAAACCAAAATCATTTGAAATAAAGGAATACTTTTATATTTTCATTAGGTTTAAAGTATCATGATTAAACTACCATCGTTAATCAAGCTTTAAATAATGGTCAATATAGTTAAGCATGCAACCATCTAAGTAAACTGTAAAGTAAACTGTAATTAGATGATTAATCTAGAAATGGGTCATTACAAAAGCCCTATGGAGCACGTGATGTTTATACCATTTGGTGTGCTCATTATGATAGTCAGAGGCAACTTTGGTAAGATTGGGATGTCATTGGCTGTAGGAGGATGATCCATTCCAAAGACTAGCATGAATAAGGAATATTAATTAATAAATATAGTTATAAATGACTTTATCTAATCCCAGACCATATCTTATTTTGTTATATGATTCTTCTCAATTCCTTCCTATGATTATTAGTACATACTAAATTTGTTTTAATGTGACATTAGTTTTATTTATATGACCAATATATACTTTATGATATGCTCTAGAACGTGACCTTGATCATAAGAACCTATTGGAAACCCTAGACTGATGATGGTCATAAGGTATGTGAATAACATCCTATGTGGAAAGCCCCAATATGAATTTTACTGAGTAGATTTAGTATAATAACAATATGTGTAGCTATACTAAGAATGCATACAAATGTTTCCTTTGATTTGGATAAAACACCTAGTGTATTACTAGGATGAAAACTTGAGTTTTTGGACCAAAGTATATCAATCGAGTTAACCTTTACGTGTAAATATTAGGTATGTGAAACTCCCTATTTATCTTCGGTATTTAGTTGACTATAATTCCTAACTTCCTACATTGCGGAACATTGTTGAATATTTATCATTTCATTTCTAAATTGAAGTTCTACCTTCCTAAAAATTGATATCATCTAAACTAATGTGAGTATTGAGCTATTCTTTTGTTTTTCATTGTCTAACCCCTCTTGTTATGCTATTAATACCTAATGTAAATTATGACTGGAATGCTAGTCTTGCCACTTCATTTGTGCATGCCAAAAATGTTTGACTAGATTATTTAAAATAGTGGTATTTATGTACAATCATACTTATAAAGGTTGTGAATATTCTGCCCAGAGTGTGTTTCCACCGTTACTCTTTATGCCATGATCTTATGGGTTGATACCCTATTTTAAGTATATTTAATCTATACTATTTATGCATACTATGATATTGTTTGTTTGGAAATTGTGAATGTTTGTTATGAAAAGATGTTTCTTCTATCTCAACTTTTACTCTCCAAAAATATAATGCCTCAATCTCTTGATTTAACTCTTGTTGAACATACCTACTTTATATGGACCCATTTTATGGGAACATCCTTTTGTACTCGTAACCCAATATAGTGCCCAAAATATTTTTTATATGCACATACTCAATGTTTATTTATACATGCCTTTATTTTTCCTCTTCTCTGGGTAATATTCCCCATCTACTCATATGTAGGTGCATTAGTTTAAGATGACTCTGTAAGATCACTGACAGAACATGGACTTAAGGATAGATTGGAATGACCTTGTTGTCCTCTACAATCATCCTTACATGTTATTAGATGTAAATATTTTTATGTTTGTCATGCCATATTTAATTGTGAGGAACAATTGTGTATATGAATCATCATGAAACTCTATAATAGTTATGTTTCTGTTGCTTCTTAATTGTCTTACTCTACTGTGTATACATTTGGAAAATAATTAAATTCCTCTTTTCCTCCAGTTTTGTGGAATAGGATGGTCTTATTTATCGATTTAGTGAAGCTTATTGGGTCCCATTCTTTACATGCATATTTTAGCTACGACGACCACTTCCAACATGTTAAGAAACTCATCAAAAACATCACCAGGAAACATAGGAGGCAAGAGACATCAAGCATATAATCATAAGCTATTCTTTTACATATAGTGTCCATCACACATACAATCATATTGAACTGTATTCATTTTTTATTTCCATACTTTTCTTCCTCATTTTGATAATATTGTACTTTCTTTTTATTATTTGTTCTTGGATTATTTCCCATGTAAATGTGGCATCTTGATTTATTCTCTTACATATTTCTAATTCGATGCAGATGAAATGTTATTAAATAATGTTCCTAGTGCCATCACTTTGATAGATTGTTGCAAGTTATTTTTGTCATTTAAAAACCCATTATTAGACATAATGCACATAATTTAAGATATGTTTAACGCATAATGGGCATAAGACATGAGTTTTTTTACAAGTCCCCCACTAGAAAATCATGTTGCAAGGTCCTTACATAACATTGGTTTAGGCATGATTGAAAATAGATATGAAGCAACCACACCACAGTTGACAACTGAGTTGATATACACACCCCTCCCAAATAATTTCTTAAAAGATTTAATAGATCTTTTTTTTTAAGATTTCACCCACACAGAAGCATTTATCCCAGCTCATCCATTGTTGTGGTGATTTTCAGGGACACTGAAAGAAGATGGATTACAAGTGAGACCGATTTGATTCATACAATCAGCCCCACAATGGCTGAGCTGGGTGGCATCAACCTTGGCCTCAAACTTGCTGAACGTATGAACCTAGATAGAGTGAGTATTGAAAGGGACTGTCTACAAGCAGTGAACATGATGAAAGGGTGCTACCAAGACTTCCCCAATACGCCAACTAGATAGCAAGAATACAGAAGTATGTAGGTGACTTCAGAGTTGTGTAATTTATCTCTAGGGAAACCAACAAGGCCATTGACATGTTGGCCAAGCTCCATCTCAAGAATCCTAGGTGTGACTTTGTGTATGTCACCCCCCCAAGTGAGATCAATACTATACTAGCTTATGATATATACAATGGTAGTAGTACTACTATGTTTACTTCTGAAAATACTATTAGTTCTTGTAACTCTTTGAATGATTTGCTTGCAAGAGGAGGGCAGGATGAATAAGATTGCCTCCTGACTTACCTAAAAAAGAAACATTTATTCCAAATTGTAATTAAAAAATAAATTATTTCAAACTCACTCTAATATGCTAACAAAACACAGTCATAACAACACAATCATACCACAACATGACTATAATAAGATCGAAACCTCCAATACAAACTGTTGTTATCCCTATACATGATTGGATCAAAAATCATAGTCCAAACTGAAGCATGTAATTTGGGTTGATATTCAAAACATAATAGAATCAAAATACAATCAGAGTGAACCCTATACTTTTGACTATTAGCCGAATAAAATTAGGCTGGATTCAGACAACATCCTACAATTTTTATTACTAGCCAAGCAAAATTACGTAAGAATCTTATTGCTTACCAAACAAAAATTGAGTTTAGTCAAAACTAGATAATCCCAATCCCCCTTACCAACTCAATCCATATCCCAGACTCTTAGAATTATGCCAAGGGGGGCCTAAGCGGGTGTTTAGATTCAGAAGTAAGTTGGACTGGACGTGATTAGTTGTTGTCTTTTTGTTCCACGTATGTGCCAAGTGAGACTAAAAAATAAATAATGTGATCCTGATTTAATCATGTGTTGTTTGGTAATATTTAGACTAACATGATCCGTTTTGGTTTTTGCAATCTCATTATTTGGACCAATCCAATCTTGTTCCGAGCATGATTACGGAATCCCACCTCAAAATTAAACTTTGTCTTGCATTCTATCTTGTCTTATATACAACACCGCAAACTAGACAGAACCAAACTGACTACTATAATTTTCTGATAGACTATTTCTAAATGGGGTAAGTATGTGTGTAACTCTGGTAATGGGACAAATACAGTGTATGTGGCATTACAACCATGATATAGCCCTTAATTATTACATAACAAACCTTATCAGCTAGCATGATAATGATCAAGTTAATTACACAATCAATGACTAAGTATTGGTATTATATGTTGTACTTATAATGGTGGTTGGGCAGGATTTATATAGAGTGCACTGCAAAGTCCGTAGCCGATTGTGTCATTGACGTATCATATTGGATGTGAAAAGAAAAGGTAGCTAGAATTGTGATATCATTTTTAGTTCCACTAAGCAACTTATCTTTATAGACATAATTAGACAACATACCGATGTAACCGTTGATGCCACTCAAGGACGACTACTGGTATAGAGCACACACATTCCATCAAGTCTTACACCCTAGCCTCAGCTAATGTGAATGCAAAATACGGGGAGTCTTTTAGTATTATATAGAGAAGTTTCTGCGTACAATAACAGAAGTCAAAAAGTTTCAAATATTAGAGAGAACATAATAATATACAAGCACTTGTTATTACTTAATAAAAATCATTAAGAACATTGCCATTTTGAATTAAAATCACAAAAGTTTCAAACCATGTTGGCTATATATATTTTTATACTATTTCAAGTGTAAATTATATACATACTTTTGAATAATACTTATATATTATATATGTATATATCTTATAGTGAGTACTTCTCATTTAAATAGTATTTACAAATAAGTACTACAAATATAAATAATACTCATTAATACATACTACATGACCTATTTTAAATTAATTATGTTGTGCTCTCTCTCTATCAGTTATCCCCCTCTTTGTATATAGTGCATATTCTATCTCCATCCACTATCTCCTTTTGTATTTGTTAAACATTATGTCTCTATGGAGTATCTTCTTTCTATTTATTATGTCATCTCTCCATCCACTACCATCCTCTTTATATTAATTACAACTTCTCTCTCCATCCACTATGAGATTTTCTTTTCTATTTCACATTCTTTCCATCCACTAGTATATATTAGTCTATCTCTCTGCAAATGTAAAGCAATTATGGGTTTTTTAAAAGACTAGTAAGCACACACGTGCCATGCACGTGAATCATTATACTAATAAATATTTATCTGAATTAGTATTGATAATAGAAATTTTCAATGTTGCTAAGATTATACAATCTAATTGTATTGAATTTTGTGACCTACTAAATTTTTTTCATGATGTAAGAAGATACAAAGTGTTAGATTTAAGATAACTTATCCTACAATTTGAAGGAAGTTAGTTGATTTTTGTTAGTATCATTAATGCAGTAGGTATAGTAATTTTATTCATTATATGAAAATACTAAATTATATTTTTACATGTATAAATATATAAATTCAATATAGCTATAATAATATAAATTAAAATCATGTTTGAAAATAATATAACTTGGAACTCTATTGTAATATAAAAATTTTCAATTTCACTTTGTTAGTATGTGAATTAGAAAAATTAAAATACATTGTAATTATGGAATGTCAAATACCAATATCTTGGATAATTTTAATGATTTTGAAAGTATCAAGAATTAATTGCTAAATGGATACATAATTTGGGATACATTTACAAAGATGAATAGTCTACTTCTACATAAAATTTGGTTTGTTTTCTATGTTACATCCCAATTACCATAAAGAAGAGACTTCAAATTTGATTTTAGTGGCACCCAATATAATTACACATTACGACGATGTATTTACTTTTAACAACAATTGTACTTCATTTTAATGATATATCCCATCCATCAATAATCCTTCAACTTAAGCATTGTATATAATCACATGTAATTTGATGCATAAGACACATATAAATCTTAATGTAAAAAAATAAAAAACACATATATGCAAGAGAACTTCAATTAGGTGCAAAGAAAAAACTTTTTGGATTACAATGTTATGCCATATACAAATTAGTTTAGTAAACTCAAAACAAACAGTATACTAACTATTTTGACATATGGATGACATACAACTTTCTAAGAGAAAGAATGACAAATTTTATACAAAATGCAAACATATCACCTGTATATTTGTTACAAAATAGTGAACAAAAAATGCATCAAAGAAAAAAATAGATTTATGTATTTACAATCATTTAAGGAATCCATGTCGTGATATAAAAAGCGGGATAAAAAAATTCTACTCGCTAGCTTTTCGTTATGTCATTCTTTAAGAACATGTTATCTATTGCATTCAACATAAGATAGGATAAACATTGATTGTTACTCCACTCGAGCCACCCCCCTTTAATACCCCACCAAAGAGCTTTGACATTATATTGGAGGTCTTCTTCCTAAAAGAAGAAAAACATATCAAACATGTTAAATATTTATTCCTAGAATCCTAGTACAGTTAGATTGTGTGTAGAACGTTGAGGTACCTCAATTGGTGTAGTAGAGTGCATTTCATGCCATTTAGTAAACATATTGATGAATATTAAAAGTAAAACATTAACAAAAGGAGAAAAAGGAGCTAAAAATTGGATGCAGTTATAGCATGTTTGAGAAACATATAAAATAGGATGGACAGAATTGACCCCAAAACTCACATGAAATATAAATATCATGTTTTGAATGGATAATGAAAAGGAATTTCATGTTTTGAGCATTCTACAAATAGCCAATTACATTTATTCATGTATTGAAGCCGCCAATCCATATATTTCATTTACAATAGAATCAACAAAAGAGGTAATGTATAAGCACAACCACTTCATATAGATAAAATATATAACACCTAGTTCATTACTAAATGTAAGGAGCTACATTAAGTTGAATTTTGATGAGTAATTACCTCTATTTACCAATTATGTAGACAGTGAATATTGATTTGACAAATTGAAATACTATATTGTTGTGAACCTTATTGAAGCATATAAACTAACAATTGTCGTGTGTTGACCATGAAAAAATTATGGAACCTTATACAAATTACAAACTAAGATGCAACATATGTAGATCCTAAAAATAATATAGAGCAAGTGATAACATACCCATCACCTTACATGCGAGTATGATGACACCATTGACAAGTCCAAGCCCCCACATCAATTGTATTGAGGGTGTACTATTCCATTAAATTGCGTATTACCTCTTCTAATGGTGATGCCAAAACATTATATCACAGTACCAGGCTGGCTCATGATTTCATAGATCCATAGCTATAGAGAAATAATGATAAAAAAATATAGAGGAAAGGGGAAGGGAAGGACAGTTACAGGCATACTTAAGGTTGGAGGCACCATTTATAGATTCGTGGGGTAGCTTTGGCTGTGAAGAGGGATTGGAAACAATGGCTAGCAAAGCCTCCATCTTCTGAGTATGTTGATATTCCAGAGTAGGCTTTACATTTGAGACATGCGACACATGGTACCTTCAGATTAGGCTTAACCTTCGAGACACGACATATATACTGTTACATGGTGATGCATATCGTGGAGATGATGATTGGAAGCTGTGAATGTTTTCTGTCGATAACAAGAACAAATTAACAATACACAAAGATATCGAACTACAAAAATAAGCAAGTTAATTGTAACTCAGTTGGAAACTCCATCATTATTTCCCAGGTGAAACTAAAATATAATAGAAAGCTTCTTTGGCGGTGTTGTATAGAGGGTGTGCTACTGTGTGTTACTCAAATAATAAAAGAATTACATTGAGGACGGACAACAAGCAGGGTGTACTATTCCAGTTAATTGCTTCATACTTTATCTAATGGTGACGCCAGAACGTTATATCACTATACCAGCAACCTCATGATTTCAGAGATCCATAGGAACAGAAGAAATGATGAAGAAAAAAAATATCGGAAAAAAGGAGATGGAAAAGAAGATTACTTGCATACTTGAGGATGAGGCACGTTTGCAGAATCCTGGGGCTGTCGTGACTGTGAAGAGGAATTGAAAACAAAATTTATATACGTTCCATGGCGATGCATATCATGAAGAAGATGATAGGATGCTTTGGATGCATGTTTTCCACCTATAACAAAAACAACTTAATAATACCTCAAGAAATCAAAACTACAAAAATCAGCAAGCTAGCTCTCTTGATACCTGACCTTCCATAGATGGAAAGAGAGACTGATGAGAAGAAGATGAAGAGAGTGGTTGGAAAGAAAAAGAGAGACGGATAGGCTGAAGTGGTTAAGGGTGAGATGATAAGTCGGGATATTGTTGGAGATGGAAAGAGAAAAGACAGGAGGAGAAATCGGAGGAAGTTATTATGTTTTTTGCGTATGGAAAGAAAAGTTTGTACAAATTGAAAAATCGATTAAGAAGTGGTAAGTAGGGAAAGAGATATGGTAATCGTGGGGAATATGGGCAGTTTTATGTTTTGCTTTGACTGGAAAGACAAGCGACGTGTGTGTAACATTAATTCTTGTAATCTTAATTTAAAAATGTGAGTGGCAGACTGATAAAGGAAGCATGGTAAGAAAGTAAACGTGATGGCGAAAGGGAGAGACTGGGGTGGCCGTTTTGAGTTTTGACTGAAAATAAACGAAATAATGGGTGGTCAGTTTTGCCATTTCAAGATAATATATAAGATAAGGAAGGAGTGGATAAGGATGACTGGTGATGAAAGAACGTACATAAAGAAAAAGTGGATTTCATAATTTCTTTGTATTATAGCAAGCAAGATAACGTCGTGATTTTCTTTCCAACTTAACGCCTTATGTGACGTTTAATATTGAAAATTGATAATTATAATGTTACAAAAAAGCTAAAAGAAATAATGAGATTGATCATAAACGTTACATCAAATTCAAAATGCTAATTTTTGTTAGTTTAATTTTATCGGGAGTAGATAAATATGACAACTTTGCACTTTTATATTTATTCTTTGTACATCACACATAAATATATCTTGTCAATAGATACTTATAAAAGAAAATATATTGTAAAAATAGCATTAGCAAAAAAGTGGGAAGAGGAGCGGAAGAATCGTGGGGAGTAGAGAAAGAGGTAGAGGAGGTTGAGATAGGTGGGGTTGGGAAGAATTAGCGGCGGTTTATGTGGGGATGAGGTTAGTGGAGTTACGGGAAAGATGGATGGACGCAAAGTGGGATGGAGATTGTGGAAGTGGGGCGAAGACGGTTTCGAAAATTTGGAGAGAAAGCTGAAGATCGTGGGTGACTAAGGAAAGATTCAAATGGGGAGGAAATGGAAGGGATGAGTTGTCGTTTGAGAGAGTGAGGTGAAAATAGTGATACAAGTTGAAAAAAAGGAGAGAAGAGAGAGAGTTAAAGAGAGTTCATCATTTTGAAAATACTGAAATCTGATTGGTTAGTGGCAGAATTGTAATTAAGGAAAAACATTCACTCTTTTTATAGTAGTATAGATTAATGCTACACAAACCAAAAACTGAACCTAAAATGGGACAAAATTTTAGATTCTTCCCTATTAAACAACAAAAATAATGACGTAAGCAACATGCTTACCTTACTATTTTTGTTGTTTAGAAGGATAGAATTCAAAATTGGCCCATTTTGAGTTCGACTTTTGGTCTGCAAAGCAAATGTCTTTTGAAAAAATGAGATGTATCGCTCTAATAGTGTTTATTCCGTAAAGCACGAGTATAATTTTTGATGAAGATTGTGTTGGATAAATCATTTTCCTTCAAAAAAAAAAACTTAAGTTTTAGAATCTCAACCTCACAGTGGTCGTCCGTGTAACCTTCGATTGACCCATTTCTTCCTCTTGGCTAGCGATTCATTGGGGTGGTAAAACTTGTGGTGCTGCATGCCACTTGTGTAATTGTGTTGGTCCAGTCATGATTAGCCATGATAAAGCAGCGACTCTCGCACTGTCGTCATCGACAAGCATGGCACACCATTGACGATTAGGCACTGTCATAAGCAGCAAAAGGAGTTGAAAAACCCCACACGGTATAGAGCTTAGGTACTCATTGATGTTTGCGGCAAGCACGGCTCTCTCTCTCTCTCTCTCTCTCTCTCTCTCTCTCTCTCTCTCTCTCTCTCTCTCTCTCTCTCTCTCTCTCTCTCTCTCTCTCTCTCTCTCTCTCTCTCTGTGCACGGCTAAGGATAAACAGGAAAGTAGAAACCCTCATCATTCCTGCCCATGTGCATGAAAGGAGCTCTGAAGCCTCTGATCGAGAAGCACGGTTCTGGACGTGGTCCGGTTATTTGATGTAGAAAGCCCAACGGGCGCACTGATGCCCGGCTAATTAGGATTGATCACGGCGCATCGTAGGTAACTGCGCTTGTGGTCTGGCCAGTAGTCCGTGGGGAGATGAAGAGCCCACGTAGGATTCGGTTTATCTCCCATCGACTTTCTTGCGAGGTCGACTGGACGGACGTCGACTGGTTCGGTTACCGGTTACTGGCTTCGAATGGTCGCAAGCCCGTACAGTTGCTGTTTGATTTGGGATACAATCCGGATTGGGACTTGTTCGGTCTGGGTTGAATGAGAAAGACGTGGTTTGGACGACCGAAACGGTCCACGTTTGGGGTTATGTAATCCCATAACCCCAGTTAAGTCAGACCCAGTTCAGTCGTTATTGCAAATCTCACCTCGGATTAGCCGTTGTCGTGTGTGCTACCACTTTTCTTTGTGAGGAGTTGGCCGTGAGTCGGAAGAGTTGCCTTCCCCACACAGTGGCGCATCTTCTCTTCCACAGTGATAGTTACAGTGCTCTTCTCAATCGACTTGTCTTCCACGTCGCCCTTTCCATATTCGGAAATGATTTGGTAACGCGCAGGTTACCGTGACGCGCAGTCACGTGCAAAGGCAAAGGTGGTTTTGAGAAATTTTGAGAAGTTTTGCCTTTTTAAAGGTGGTTTTCGGATGATGACGTGGCAGCATTTAATTGGATGGGTTGGTAAAGGATGTGTAATGTGTAAATAATTTATTTTGCTTATAACTTTTGGACCGTGATGAATTTTTTGACGAAATAAAAACCGTTGGATTCGTTATGAAAAATGCAATTCAACAAGACTAATATTGATATATTTTTAACAAAAAAAAATAAAAAAATGATATAAATATGTTATTCTGGGTGTCAATTAACCATTTTTGGGTGTCATTAGGCATTTATGGGTGTCATTAGATATTTGTGAGCACCGTTATAATTTTAGGTGTAAATCAATCATTTTAGGCGTCAAATAACCATATTTGTGTGTCATTAGTCATTTATGGGTGTCTTTGGGTGTCATTAGCTATTTTTGGATGCCAATAAGTTATTTGGGTGTCGTTATATTATTTTGGTTATCGATAGGCATTTATGGGTGTCATTAGGCATTTGTGGGCGTCGTTATAATTTTAGGTGTAAGTCAATCATTTTAGGCGTCAAATAACCATATTTGGGTGTCATTAGCCATTTATGGGTGTCTTTAGGTGTCATTAGCTATTTTTAGATGCCAATAAGTTATTTGAGTGTCGTTATGTTATTTTGGTTATCGATACCTTATGTGGGCGTCATTTTAAACTTCTAGGTGTCAATTACCTTATTTGGGCGT
Organism: Alisma plantago-aquatica; assembly: GCA_963693085.1. Lineage (NCBI taxonomy): Eukaryota > Viridiplantae > Streptophyta > Magnoliopsida > Alismatales > Alismataceae > Alisma > Alisma plantago-aquatica. Next base: position 1,464,450,363 of record OY856412.1, read on the forward strand.
CAATTACTTTATTTGGACACCATTTTTTATGGGCACCATAGTTGGTTGTCAATTAACATATATATATATATCATTTTTTTATTTTTTTATCTCAAAAATATGTCAATATTAGGCTTGTTAGATTACATTTTTTGTAACGAAACTAACGGTTTTTGTTTTATTAAAAAATTCATTACGGTTCAAAAGTTATAAGCGAAACAAAATTATTTACCTTTTGCATAATTCCAAAAAAACGGTCCAATCATCATCCGCCACGTGGCGACTGTTTGGGTGGTGGTTTTCACCTGCGCGTGAGGTCGCGCGTTACAGGCGTGAGGGTGATAGAATCTTAGTCCTTCCATATTTGATGTTCGCTGCTCACAGTAGACCTTGCGGCAGGTTCCCCAATCCCGTAAACGTCACGAGCACGGGCTCGCCTGCCAGTAGCATGGCCAACAGCTGTCCTGGCATCATAGGTATAGCTGGTGTACGGCGTCGCTCTAAGTAAGTCATGCTCGCACCTTATTTCCTTAGTTGTCACCTCGTTTTGACCAATGTGGCTTGCATAGGAATTCATGACGGTGAAACCTTAGTTGGCAGACCTCATCACAATCCACTTTTTCCTGATTCTAAAAATCATAGCTCAAAGTGGTTGTAATGAGTTGTACCTTGCCCCATTATCTCACACAATCGTCATCTTTTTTAATTGGAACTATATGTTTGCCCCCTTCTGGTTTCATCTTTTTATGTTTGCATGCAATGGGATACATTGTGGTTGTTGAAACAAAATTACCAACAGATACCACCCCTCTATACAGATAGAATCGACTTGATTGGAGTTGAGTTTGTCAACTTTGTTTTTGCTAATTTGTGTAACGACTGTGATCTCTTGTGAGTTCCATGTAAGCCCAATGTTTGTTCATTTTCTTTTGTCCCTCTCTATGGTTGTTGTTGTGTGACTCGCATATTACTACAAAATCATTTATGTTCGTTACAATGTTATCTTGACGGTTGTTGTTATCATTGACTTGTACTCAGATGATATGCTCGTTTGGTATGGTGATTGGTTAAGCTTGTTGGTTTACAGTCAAATTACTAGTTGTGTAGTTATTGATTGTTGAAGCTTGTTGGGTCAAGCAAGCCATCAACTATTTGCTTTCAATTCAACTACTTAATTGTAGATGTGGTATTAAATACCTCATCTTCCGTTTAGGTCGTCTATCAGTATTTTATTCTGATGTTGTAGTATTTGTCAAATTTTTTCGCATGGATTGAACTGTCATTTTTTTGTTCTACAAATGTGTTTATTTATTTCTGGTTGCTATCATTATTTTTCTTCCTGGTCTTAACCTATCTCTTCCACTCTAATTCATTACTATTAGCCATATGTCTCACATGGATTGGACTGTCAGTTTTATGAATATACAGTTATATTATCAGTATTATTGTTCTAATGTCTTGGTTTTTGTTGCTCACATGGATTGGACTGTCAGTTTTATGTTTCTATACATGTGTTTATTTGTTTTTAGGTTGCACTATCATACTTTTTCCCATGATTTCTTAGTATGATTAGGTATGATTTAATTTATTTGGTATGCCTTATCCTAAACATACAATATGTGTTTACTACATGTCAAAATGTTGAACATACATTGTTAACTACATATTAATCATGCCTTTAGAACATACTCAGATTTATCCATAAATAAGGTATGCATTTGTACATGTACATGGTATGAAATTAGTTACTCTAAAAATAGTTTAGTTACTCTTTGTGTGGTCAACTAACTGAAAAAATAGGGTCCAAATGAGTACATCCACCAAGATTTTGTGATCATTGTTATGTTAATCGGATCCAAAGGAGGGTTAGACTTTAAATTTATAACCCGAGACCTTCAAGGACCCCTACAACTTTATTACATGGTCGAAGTAGATATACAGGGTCGAACACAAGGACGTGAGGACGTTTAGGATGCTTAAGATCCCGCTCTTAAGTCAGATAAGCCAATCTGATAGTTGAGAAAAGTATGGAGCTAGAACTAGTCTAGCAGTTTGTCACAAAATAAAATAAAACAAATAAAAGAAAATAAAATAAAGTCCGTAGGATTCTACTAATCAGAGACAAGGAGTTCCTGGCTATGTAACCATAAGTTGGGCAGTCTATGCACCAGTCCTCGGGCGTAGACAACCCTCAAACACCTCAGCAAGCAACCTACATACAAACATAGTACGTACTATGGAATCTGTTCCTGTGGGGTCATCCTACTCGCTTTCGTATATCATGACTAAAACCCATCAACGACATGAAACCTCTCTCGAGGATGACAAATCAACACCCTAGAATATTCTAGATACCCTCTTAGGTCTAGAATATTCTAAGATGTTAGGAACATGTGTGATCTGGGTAGAACCTGATAGTGGGCTCAACTGTGTCGGACTGGGCCCGGCCGTTCCCAAGTCTATGATTATACAAAGATCACCTTGAACCATCCTCCTTTCAGATTTCAATCCAAACTACCTTCTCTTACCTATTTCTATAGTGAATCTCTTGATATAGATAAGAATAGAAGTTCAAGAAAGAAAGAGATTAACTAAACTAGAAATCATAACCAGAAAGAGAAGGTAGAATAGAGAACGTACTTGATCTGAAATAGAACTACTTGCTTAAGATAAAAGTACATAAACATACCCAAAATGGGCTACATAGCCAAGACGGAGCTCAACTAGCCATGAAAATGCATACTTGGCACCGAACAAAGATGGAAGAATATCATTTGTACAGAAATAAAGGAGAATAGTAGAAGAAAGAGAAGAAGAGATTTAGCCATAGAGGAGAGGTGACTCTCATGCCTTAGCCTATGTATAGATCGAATCTCATCTTTGGGACATCCTCATTGGTCTTCTGGACTCCTTGGCCTCCTTTCTGTTTAATTCAGCCTCAAATAGCAGCTTGATGGGTGTATGGAGGTGGAAGATGGCTAGGAATGGTAGGGTGTGGGTAAATGGTGGTGGAAAATAGTGGTAGATGGAAGCAAACTGGAGTAACGGACGTAGGATGAACACTTTAGCCTTTTCGGACCTTGGAACTCTCCCACAGGGCTCTGGGAAGCAAAATAGGTTGGAACCAAAACGTAGAACCTCCAAAAAATCTAGAACCACAGAACGAGACCTTTCAATCTTTGGAACCCCTCTCTAGATCATGAGGGGTGGGTATTTATAGGTGAAGGCAGAAGACGGTCACGACACCTACCTCGATCGCGACCCGATAGTGCTAGGCTGGACACGATCGTGTTGAGGGTCGCAGTTGATGCAGACATTGCGGTCGGTCCAGACAGATGCTTCAGTCGAGTTGGGTCATGCCACAGTCGCAGTCGTGCCGTGGTCAAGGTGGATCCCACGGTTGTGATAGATGCCTTAGTTGAGATGGTCACGTCGCGGTCACGGTCACGGTCATGTGCAGACACCACGATCAAGACCGATGTGCTGCGATCGCAGCCTTGGCCTCGGCCTGACTGTGTCGAGGTGGGCCGGTCGTGCTGACTGTCAGTTGACACAACATTTTGGCAGTTGTCGTGGCATTGTCTTCTTGGCCATGGTCGTGACATCCTTTGCGGTCACAACATCATGGACCAAACCCACCCCTGGGTGGGCTATTTTTGGTGATCAATGGGCCCACATCAATGAACCTTCTAATTAGCGAGGATGCATTCTGATAAAGGAATGATCATCGAAATTAGATCCAAGATATCAAAAGTTTCTTAGGCCCGATAGTTGGTTAGCGAGACCACCATATCCTAAGCTGGAACACATAGTGAGAGGCTTAGTCCACCGTGGTCGTGACGAATGGAAGTCTAACTACTGCAAAAACTATGTGTTGGGGAGAAATCTTGGGGAGTAGATGTCTTTTCAGTTTCAGTGCCCACAAGTCCCAAAATTAGCTAGTTGAGCAACTTTATCTATGAAAAGATATAAATTACTAAAAGATAAAGATTTAGAGTTATTATGGGCATATTAAGACATGGTGCCGGTTCGGGCTTGAACCGAACCTATGCTTGGTTGTTTTTACCGCCTTCAGGAAAAATGCCCCTCACTATGTCTCTCTCCTAGTCCACTCAACAGTTCTTTCAAATCCAGAGGTTAATCGTACAGGGAGAATCCGAATCTCTTTCGGTTGCATCTCCCGTCTAAGCGCTATAATAACACAAAATCATAAATAAATTCTTAGCATAAATGCCTGAATTTGGGTGTTATCAACCACCCCAAGCTTCAACCTTTGCTTGTCCTCAAGCAAGATTGTGCTCAAAGATAAAAACAATATCATCCAAATTAAGCCTGGCGATAAATGCTAAAGTCAAAAAAAATATTTTAAAACATCAATTCTCTTGACCTATGTCGTTTCAGAGCAAACTCCCACCAATCGAGCACAATCCTACTAAAGTAAGATCAAAGTGTATTCGAGCAAGATTAAGCAAATTCACTACAACCTATCGATACTCATGAAGGTTTGAATCATAATTATTAAACATAATAGTATTGTCACATAGGTGATCATGAGTGTGACGTCTGTTGCCAAACATCGATTAAGATTAATGTGGAAGCGATCGTTAGTAACGGAATTACTGAAAATCACTAAAAATTAAAACTTTTTACAAAGAGATCCACAAACTGCAAAACTCTTTCATAAAGAACCAAAGTAAGTTATTTATATTCTGATTCATCAGTACACTCTAAATCATCTCATCTTGAGAGTCACAAACATTGACTGCCCTGTTAAACTGTACATAAGCAGTGTACAAAATCTCGAGGAATCAAACCAAAAATCTCAGATCGATATCTAACTATCTACTGACTCGTAGGACCTGAGAGTACAGAGACGACACATAGGACTCTCTCTATATATAGGACTTGACAGACAGTGTCTCCACCTGAGGATCACTGCTGTCCTTGCTGTTGCTGTTGCTGCTGCTCACCCGCTGTAGGGATTCTACCTTTTCCTCAGCGTTTACCTAAAAATTTAATCCCATGGGGGTGAAACAATTGAAATTTTTCCCCATCGAGACTTATAACTCTCTGCCAAAAACATTGTAATTGTAGATAATAAAATAACAATGAGCAAATAGATTATCAATATTCAAAAGTAGGTAAATCATTGTCTGAACAATGTAGAGCAATATTCTCTATATAGTTCATTTCAGTTATAACTTTATAGAGCAGCATAATAATTATTCAGTAAGGAATATGAAGAACATGTAAAACATTTATCGATCTAGGACATAATAGGCAATGTATCATCAATCATTGATTCTCGTAATTCAAACCTAAGCAAATATGCTACACGGCTGATTACATTTTACAAACATACTTATGCCCTGAGGAGATGAGGTATACCTCTCATACTCCAACCGACCATTGTGAAATCGAAATCGGTACCATACATAGGTCAATAGAGAGCCGGATTTCTATGACCTCATCCTCCTCAGTCAGTGTGAGGAAAAATTTGTAGGACATCTCATGTCTCTGCCAAATAGCTTTCCAGGGTATACTGGAAACTTTGCTATTAGAGTTACAGTGGCATGCTGTATTCTCTTCGCAATTGAGATATTTCTTATTTATCTCACATCGATTCGGCATTAACATCATCATCAGGAGATTAGTGATATATCATCCCGACATATACATATAATGAAGGATTGAGAGATTTAATGTTTATCTCACATCACTTCCTCCATTAGGGCGTAGATATTCACGCCCATCACCCCCACATACTCAAAAGTATGCCCTCTAGGAGTTCCCTTAGGAAAACCTGATTCACCATCACCAAACTAATGACGATGATGGATCTATAGTCAGGGCTCTACATGATATCATTTCACTTGATTATTTAAGTATATTACAACATTCTTTTAGCATCATACATGTTTTCAAACATAAACCATTATAACAATTGCTATAAAGAATGAGTAATATTTCTATCAAGTTCATTTCACAGCTTTATTAACATTGATATCTCAATCTGTTATCATCTGATCATCATGATTCAAGAATATGGGTGTTCAAACCCTTAGATCATCAAAATACTTGTTACCACTTTAATAGATAACTTAATGCCATCAAGTCGTCTGATAGTTTAAACATGATAATTGCAGTGCATGTATTTCACATGTCTCTTATGACCTATTAATCTCTTTTATTACCTTTCACTAGGCAACATAGCATATCATTGCTTACAAGGCTCATAAAGTACTTTCAATAAGTAAAGCATCATAGCTCATACCTGGCTATGATCATTATCTCATAAAACCTGCATGATTAGTACAGATGATAATAGATACATCAATTTCATATCAGCACAATGCAAAACAATTATAACATCACCATTCAAGGGTTACACCACTATGCCCTTGATAGGGTTAGGGTTTCCCTTTTCATTTCAATTAGGGTTAATCATCCCCTTTTGCTTAATTAGGATTAATGACTCATCATTTCATTATCCAAAATTAGAGTTTCTTGCCATATAATATAACCTAGAATTAGGGTTTCACATATTCCTTCACCTTATTTGGAATTAGGGTTTACTATTCACATTGCATCACCCCAGATTAGGGTTTATATTCAGTAACCCACAATTATAGTATTCATCCCAAATAGGTTAATCATCAAAATACCCTGAATTAGGGTTTCTCATATCATTGCCATGAATTAAGATCATGCCATCACCATGTATTGGGATTTCACCTATCAATGCCCTCAATTAGGGTTATGATTCATTAACCTTCATTATTAGGGTTTCATGATCTCCCTATCAAGGATTATACCTTAATTACACATTCATTCATGTTGAAAGTGTTAAGACTTAACCTTTACATGGTTATCATTCATGTAGGAAGTCTTCTCTCTCATCTTCTATAAGATGATGCTTACTTCATCCTTGATTAGGCTAAGTGAACTCAATCTTGAAAGAAGAATTGACACTTAATCCCATTGTGTCATTACTTTCATGATCATTAGAGATTAACTATTCATAAGGTAATAATCACCCTATCTTATTTAGGGTACCATTATTATAGTCATCCTTGGTTTACATCATATAATTGTCTAATTAAACAATTGACCTTCAACCACTTTAACTGTTCATACGATTTAGTTGATTAACTTCCAAATGATCTTGGTCTCTTAGACCTCAAACGGTCTTGACCAATCAGACCTCAAACGGTCTTTCTTGTATTACCTCCAAACGGTTTAAAACCATTTAGACCTTCAAACGATCTTGAACAAACCATTGAAACCGTTTGGTAAAGTTACTCTTTGAAACCGTTTGACAAAGTGGTTCTTGAAACCGATTGTTAAAGTTGGAAATTGAAAACCATTTAAGCTCAACCAGTTTGGGATTGTTTGGTCCCAAACGGTCTTAAGACCGTTTAGTCCAAACCACCTCAAAACTGAATGGACCAAAGATGGTATCAACCACTCCAATCAGTTTAGGGTTTCCAAGGTTAACTCCCTCATCAATTAAATCTATGGAACTACTCATCAATTGTACCTAACACCTTACTTCAATTGAGCTAAATAGATCATCCTTCAACTGATTTAACCCTCAATTGATCATCAATTAAGTTTTGAATCAATTGGATTAGTGTTTGGAATCAATGATCCATCAATGTTAATCATTGTGAAACTAATTACTTTGAAATCATTAGACCACCATACAAATTGAACATGTCTTGACCTCAAACGGTCTTGAGGTCATTTGGATGACCTACAAATGGTCTTGAGACCGTTTTCCCATCTCAACATCAAAATCCAAGTCATCCAATTAGGGTTTGGATCATTAAATTGATCATGAAATCAACATTGAATTGTACTTCAACCTAGTATCTTTGGATCTTCAATTGCTCAACCATACCTAACCCTAGACCTCCAAACAGTCTTGGGTGACCACCAAATGGTTTTGAGACTGTTTGGGTGATACCCAAACGGTTTTGTAACCGTTTGGGTCAATCAACCCAAGTTTCTAACTTAATCACTTATGAAATCAGCACTTAATCCGATTAGGGTTTGGTGATTGATGGACCTTAAACTCATGAACCAATTGGAACTAATCAATTATAATTAGTGGGTCATTAAAGAACATCATTATGAACAAATATCCAAATGGTCAACCCTGGTCAACACCTCCTAACGGTTTGAAACTATTTGCTCTCATTTGGTTTGGCGAAACTGTTTCCCCTCAAACGGTTTGAAACCGTTTACTCCCAAACGGTTTGGGAAACCGTTTGAGCAACTTCTTGAAACCGTTTGGCCTAGTGATTTTCTTGGGAAACGTGTCCAATATGATGTCATCATCATATTCCTTCGTGCATCCAAGAACATCAACCATTTTGCATGGAAATTCAGTAATGAATCAAAAGAGTACCAAGAAGAAGAAAATAATCAATAATTATTGAAGAATGGATTGCAATATCAATGTTTAAGGGTTTGAGTTATGAAACCCACCTCAAAATCTGATTCCAAACTCCAAGCTCCACATATCTAATGGTGGATGATGTTCCAGCAACTGCCCAAGGTCCGTTCTTGAGCTTTTGGATGAACAAGTTGGCTAGGATTGGAAATCGAGTGAAGAAAACCAATAATCAAGCATTGATTTTGAATTTTCTCCATGAATCCAAGGTGGAAGATGAACAAAAGCTTACCAACAGGTTATGGTCATCCATCTCCTGCTCCTGAGCCCTCCCATGGTCGGCCAAAACAATGTGAGAAAAGAAATCCAAGGAAAAGATCCTTAAGTGGTTGGAAAAAGGATATGTATGAGGATTTTCAAGGAAAGAGAAAAAGAAATTATTTTCTTTAAATTCCAAAATTATTTCCACCAATTACCCCTCCATTCCTTGGCCACGAAGCCAACTTCATTTTCTTGCAAAACCTCTTCATTATCCAAGGATTAATGGAAAAAATTAAGCACCTTAGTGAATTTTATACTAATATACAACTTTTAGTGGATAATACTTTTTATTATGATAATGTGAGTGGGCTTCCACTCAACCAAGATCTTTTTGTGCCATAACAAGGCACAAGCTCGTCCAACACTTTTCTATTTCATCCCTCAACTTTTGGTTGAAGGGATCCTCAATTAATTTATTTCTTTTTGCATTAAATTATATGAAAGTTCCATTTTTGCTTAAATCTTGATTATTTTAATATCAAGTTTTTCTCTCCTCCAAGATAATTCAAATGAGGCGCCCCTCTCATTTCATTTGTTCTAATTGATGACAAGAAACATTAGGGACCCTCTAAAGGTGGTATTTTGCATATTGAACCTAGGTTTTGGGTAAATTGCACATTACACCAAAATTAGGTTTGAATGCACAATGATTGCTCTTACAAGCTTTATCTTGATGCTCAAGCTTGTGGAAACCATACCACTACATCATATTCATTCTTATGATGTCTCAACATCAGAGGAACATTTTATCATGTGCTATTTGGAAGTTAACCCCTCAACTTGGGTAATTTGCACTTTAGTCCAAAATTAACAAAACAATGTTTCAACATTATTCAAAAAGGACTGAAATTGAAATATAAGTTCCTAAAGAGACTTAATTACTTTTCAAAGGATAAGTACAAGCATATAATAAACTTTATTAAGCAAAACACCTAGGGTTAGAACATAACCCAGGTCAGGGATGTTACAACGAGGGTGATGAACAATGAGCCATCATCATGTATTCATGTAGACCAATCGGGAACAACACGCCTCCCACCTTTTTAGGTCCTAAGAAGAAAAAAAAGCAAAAAGACTCTAATGAATTTTGAGGATCCCGATCTGTGTCAGGTTGATCCATGTAACGAGCAACAATCCCTACAGTCCGAGCCAGTTGGCCCAAAGCAGTGAGACAAACTCCTCGTACTACGCTTGAACCAACCTTGCTACTGGGAAGTTCTCATATGTTTCCTAGGGGTTCCTAGTGACTCTCTAATGAGCTTTAGGGTGGAACTACCAAACACGACATACCCACATTCATGAGCGTTGTCATACACTGACTGTGCACCATCATCAACTCTACTAAAAGAGAAAACAATGCTCATATTATTCACACTCAGGATTTTATTTTCTGCATTCTATTTTGTAGGTTTTGGTGGAACTATCTTGATATTTTTGGGATTTTGTGGTCGGCCAAGCCTCTTTCACAAATTTTTTGGTTTTTTATCTTTTTGACTCAATCTAAGGTGAGAGGGCATGTAGTCATCAAGGGAAACACTTCAACTTGATTATAGATCGAAGCACATCATTATCTTCTTGATACCTGTGTAAAAGGTAGTAATTATGATTCAATGATCCTTAGAATAGAGGCAAGTTTGTGAAAAACGTAGCTTGGAGTTTTGATCAAACTCTAGCTTCTTTCCAATGGTCCTATATATTATACTTGTTATTCACAACATAGATCAAGGGAATAATATTTTAAGCTATGAAAAAGGTGCATAACCTTAGATTTATTACCAAACTTAAGGAAAGAGTCAATGAGAAAGTCAAGCACTTTAAGATGAAAATTGTGCTTTTAGGCATAAAGATAAGCATTTAGTTCAAAGATTCACATTACATAGCCTTAATTTCAAAGCTACAAATTACAAAATAAAGTTCTACAAAATTTTCAAAATGTATACTAAATACATGGAGTAAACGTGCATGCATGAAGAATGAAGAGATACAATGGAAAATAGCCTACCACCCCAAGCTTAAAACTTTGCTCGTCCTCAAGCAACCCTTGAACTTGAGATGGTATGGAAGGAATGCATGGATGTACAGGAAGGAAATTTATTAAAAGTCCTAGTATGATGCATGTATGCAAGGATATGTAAAAGTAGTTAGAGGAAAGAAACTATCTAAGCAAGAACATGAAAACAAAATTTATTTTAACAAATAGAGTAAAGAAAGGAGTAAGAGAAAGGGGGTGGCTGCCCCATGATACTGACACTAGGATCCCAAATCCTATGTTTTGGGACCAATGTCACTTGTGTCTTACCGATGGGGTCCGCCATGTAGGAGAACAAGGGGTGAAGATATGGGCCCTTCTGAGTTTGAAGTAGAGGAATATAATCTGATGACTTAGTGAACTCATCATTGTGCTAGAATTGTCTTGAACTGCACTGAGATGAATTCTTTGACAAATCATCCTTAAGGCACCTTTCAATGTATGAATATGAATGGGAAGGCCCTAGGATGTCGACACAAGATGAGATGGAGGGGAGAGGTTGAAATTTTTCTAGAGGACTCCTGTCTTCTCCCTCCACCTTCAAACATGAGGTTGGATGCTTAGAAATGTTTTCATATACAGTCTGAGTCATCCAATCATATTCTGAATAAGAAGTATCCCTAGGTGAATCTGTTTATAGTTCTACCACCCCAAACTTGTCACCTTCTATGGGGTCTGGGGTATCATCATGCTCATTAGCCATGTTGTGATGGACTGTCCATCCTACTCCTCTGATGTCCACCAAGCCTTGTAATGGGATGGTGGTGAATGTCAGCTCATGCTATTCCAGTTCGTCATCATCAGTATACTTGCTCCACTGAGATGAATAGTCATCATCACTTTCATCAAACAAATTGTTCCAAACCATGAACGGTTGACTGCTCAAAGCGAAGTGACAAGTCTCAGTATGAGATGTATCACTCTGGTCTGGATCAACATCTGATTTGGGTTCTTCAAATTGACCTCCATGTTGTGAGGTTGTTTGACTACCCTGATCATCTTCATCGTTGAACCATTCATGCCTGTGGCTTATTATAACCTCCCATTTTGTGATGTTATCTTACTAGTTTTTCTTAGTTTTCCATACTCTTTCTTAGATAAATTAGATAGAATCTTTAAATTTCCACTCTATTGTGAATATACCATTAGACAAACTTTTCTCCTTTTCTTCTTACAAAAAAACACAAAAACTCCAAACGGTCCCAAGACTGAATGGAAGACAAATGGTCCCAAGACCGTGTGAAGCCAAACAGTCTCGAGACCGTGTAAAGCCAAACGATCTCAAGACCGCATGAAGCCAAATGGTCTCGAGACCGCATGAAGCCAAACGGTCCCGAGACTGTGTGAAAGAGAAATGGTCCCAAGACCGTGTGAAAGCTAAATGGTCATGAGACCGCATGAAGACAAATGGTCCCGAGACTGCATGAAGCCAAACTGTCCTGAGACAATGTGAAAGCCAAACGGACCCGAGACCGCATGAAGCCAAACGGTCCCAAGACCATATGAACGCAAATGGTCTCCAAACCGTGAGGACTCAAACAGTCTCAAAACTGAGAGATTCCAAACGATCTCCAAACCGAAAGAGCCCAAACGGTCTCCATGACCGTTTGGACCCATATAACCCAAACTATTTAAGATTCTCTCAAAGCCTATAAATAGGACCCAAGGGGTATTTACAAAGCATTGAATGCTTGGATGCCCAAAGGCTGACCTGACCATTCCAGAGCTATTTCATCCTCCATCCTCCGCCCCAAGGTTGTTGGTCTAAGATCCACACTTCATCCTCAAGCTACTTTCTCTCTCATCGACATAGAAGGTGGGAAGTGAAAAATTCTTCATTAAGTCAACCATGTGGTGTGAAGATAGTTGCTCTCTACTCCAAGGGGTCGACCTTCCTCCCTCCTACATGGAGATGATGCTTTCTTTCTCTCTTCCTACATCCTTCTTTGTTCTTGCCATGAGCGAGTAGTCCCATACACTAGGGTGCGGGGAGTAGCCCCGCTACCCATGTTTTCATTTCATACATTGTAATTCATGGGTTTGCAATAGAAAAATACTACATTTTTAGTTCAACATCAATCATTTAATGAATGCTAGTTTCTTGATCACCAACTTGTGTTATCTATTATCTGTTAGTGCAAATTGTCTATGTTTGTACTTCTAGATTCGAATATCGACTGCTTTTTGGTCCTGGATGTATGTAGTCACCATACGTTTGGTTCGGTATCTAGGAGTGTTTCTCAAGGAGTGGGGTAAACTCACCTCCATCATTGTACTTTCATAGTATGAAATGGAATCAGTTGACGTATGAAAGTACAACCTTGATAGGTCGTGGAACACACTTTGCGAGGGGAGTGATGCAAAGTAAGTGACCATTCGTTTGGGGATGGCTGGCATTGCAACGCTTCCACATTTCTCGTAGTTAGTTATCTGAAAGGAAGCTAAGTCTACAAAGATACTAAATGTTTAGACCCTTTTCTTTGCAAGCTGTGTTATTATGATGTACTTTTTGATCCATGCATAGTGGTGGTGAAACTTGATCACATCCTAGTGGTTTCTAATTATTGTTTACAACCTTAAGTTTACTTTCTTGTTATTTACTTTCTCCACACATTAGTTTAATCATAAAACCAACTCTTTGATCTAAATATAAACTTTTTAGTAGATAAGTAGAATTATTACGTTTTCCATCTTGTTAAACTCTTAACAAGACCGTTGTCTCGTGGATTCGACCCTTAACTGTACTACGATAAGACTACCACGTATCTTAGCATACGTGGGTGGAGATCTTATTTTAGAATACGCAAGGCTAAACTTAGAGACTTACTATCTCTAGGATTTTTAGTGGTGCACGCAACTCCAAGTAAGTGGAGGCTCCATCAATAATTGGTGCCGTTGCCGGGTTACAATGGAACGTTTTAATTTTACTTGTTAACTTTCTAGTTGATTAGGATTTTACACTTTTCTTTAACCATAATTCATATCATCTGGATTTCATCATTTCTCCGCATTATCTAAAGTGTGTTTCTTCTTCTACTCAGGTAGAAAATGTGTATGCAACCTTTGCATAACATCAGATTCTCCCCTGAACCAGAGTACGACTCTGAGGTAGAACGAAGCATCCACCGATGCATCCGACTCAACCGCCCACAAGTCAGACAAATGGCTAACGAACAGTTCCAAGCCGCCTTGGTTATGGAAAGAGTCAACGCGGCCATAACAGCTCAAAGAGCACAACTTATTGCTGACACACATGCTCAGATTCAAGCTGAGGTTCAAGCTAAAGAAGAGGCTCGCATTCAAGCTGAGAATGAAGCAGCCACAACTGCTGCTTAGATAGTGTTGAGAAACAAACAACTTCAGGATTATACCATTCCTAAGAACTTTGAAGATAATCACCCAGTTAGGCCCCCGCTCATTAATGTTCCTAACTTTGAGATCTGCACACAATGGATCCAGATCATGCAAGGCATTTCATTCTATGGAAGTACTGGGGATGATTGCATGGATCAGCTGAAGCGATTCAAGTCTCTTTGTCGGCTGGTACCACATGTCGGAGTTCATTTCGACACAATCATGCTACACCTTTTTCACTTCACTTTGTCCGAAAGGGCATTGAGATGGTATAACACGCTAGATGGGGAGCCAATCACCACATGGGCTCCTTTGGAAGAAAAGTTTCTAGAGAAGTTTTTTTGACCTTCGTTGACTTATGAGATTAGGGGACAAATTAATCACTTTTCCCAAATCCCAGGAGAATCCTTGGCAGAATCGTGAGAAAGATTCAAGGAACTTTTGAGGAAATGCCCGCATCATGAAATCTCCCAAATTCAGATGATAGAAACATTCTATAGAGGAGTAAGTGATGAAATTAAGAAATTTTTGGATTCCTCATCTGGGGGGGATTTCATGCGAAAGAAATATGAAGATGCCTGGAGGATTGTTACACTTGGAGGCGTGAACCAATCTAATTGGGAAAGGTCATCCACCGGAGGAATTCTAAAAGTTTGTAAAGTTGAAGAATCAATGGAAATGAAAGCCATCGCCGAAGCCCTAAACTATAGCTCACAAGCAACAAGTCCTGGAAATGACACTCAGAGAAAAGTAGAGCCCCCAACAGGTCAAGGTAGCTACCAGAACTTGTGAGGCATGCCATGCATTCGATCATCCCAAATTATCATGTGGTCTCCTATACAATGTGATGATGGACATGCAGACACCACAACCGCAATATGAACCGATCATCAAACATCCTAAGGATCTGTTACCAGAGCAAGTCAATTCCATCCACACTATACCAAGACAAGCTTATTATAATATGAATCAACCAAGAAACCACCCCGGGTTTCAGTATGGGAATCCTGCGGGGACTGCCAACCCACATCACTAGACCCAAGGAGGAGTTTTTAATATATCACCACCAGGTTTCCAGAACAACTATAATCAGAACCAGGGAAACTTCAAAGGAGGATTGCAAGGATTCACACAACCAAGAAAACCTTCTGCATATTACCAATACACTCATCTGTTGTTGTACCCACAATTGTAGCAACCTCAGCTGCAACAACCACAAATTCAACAACCCCAATTACCCGCACCTCAGCAGCAACAACCACAACCATATTAACAAAATCCAAAAAAGAATAATCTGCCTCCGCCAACAGATGAACTGTCATTGATAAGACAAATGTTGCAAACACAACAAACCATGCTAGCCAACCAGCAAGCCCAACAAAAAGCCGTCGAAGCACAGTTAGCACATATTGCGGCCCAATTAAAACCTCTAGCAGGAACCTTTGCGGGTCAGCCAGAGATAAACCCAAGACACAATCAACCCAGACAAGAACAATTGAAATCCATTACCACAAGGTCTAGTCGTGTCCTCACTGAAGCCACAAAAATCATTCAGGAAGATGAAGATATAGCTGTAATCACCCCAAATGTAAGCACAAATCTAGAAACTAAAAAGACTGTAGAAATCAAGAAGGGGAAGGAAAATGAACTAGATTTCAAAGAACCTAAAGTCTTGCCATATAAGCCCAGAATACCATATCTAGGCAGGATGAGAGGGACTAAACTGGATACTAGATTCCAAAAATTTAAGGAAGCAGTGAAGAAACTATATATTGATATCTCGTTCCTTGATGCCCTCTCTGAAATACCAGCCTGGGCCAAATACCTGAAGACCTTGCTATCAAGGAAATGTATGACCGAAGAACAAGAGACTATTGAACTAGCTGAGACAACTTCTGATATTATTCTTAACAAAATTCCAAAAAAATAGAAGGATCCCAGTTCCTTTGGTATCCAATGTTCTATCGGAAATGCCTCTAGCAAAAAAAGGATTAGCTGATCTGGGAGCTAGCATATCTATTATGCCCTTCTCAATGTGTAAAAGGTTGGGTTTTACCGAATTGTTACCCACTGCAATGACAATACAACTGGCTGATTCTACCATCACTGCACCATTGGGGATCATTGAAGATATACCAGTCAGGATAGGAAAGGACTCTTATGTCCCTTGTGACTTTGTTATTATGGATATAAAGGAAGATCTAAGATATCCAATAATATTTGGCAGACCCTTCCTTTCCACAGTTAGAGAACTTATCAACATTATAGCTGGTACAATTATCTTAAGACTAGGAAAGGAAGCCATCCAATTCAGAATCCTTAACAACCTAAAAGGTTCCATCATCCAGGAAGAAGTTTTTCTTCTCGAGGCAATAGAAAAAATGTCTCAATTACAGCAAGAAATAGCAGAACCATCTGATGATCTAGAGAACGTCTTGACAAATCTAGAAGTTGAATTTTCTACCAGTGAACTAGTACATCAATGTCGGCAATATTTAGACCAAGTTGAAGAAGCTCCAACAGCCACCTTCGAGGAATTGAAATCTATCACCATTTTGGAAACTACAGAAGTACCCAAGGCCCCTAAAATGAAAGCCTTACCAATAGGACTCAAACATGTTTTCATGGATGAAGAAAAACTATGCCCAGTCATAATCAGCTCTACCTTAATAGATGATTAGGAAGAAAGACTTCTTGTTGATCTAAGGAAACATAAGAAAGCTATCGGGTATAAAATGACTGACCTAACATGAATAAATCCAGCTTTGTGCATGCACAAACTACCTATGGTAGAAGAGTTTAAACCATCGAGGGAACATCAGAGGAAACTAAACCCAAACCTCAAAGAAGTGGTTCCCCTCGAGGTCCTTAAACTCCTAAAATCTGGTATCATATATCCCATTTCTGATTCTCAATGGGTTAGCCCGGTCCAAGTGGTCCGTAAAAAAGGGGGGACTACTGTCGTTCTGAATGATAAAAACGAGCTAGTACCCACAAGGACTGTCACTGGATGGAGGATGTGTATCGATTACAAGAAGCTGAACAAAGCAACAAGAGAAGATCACTTCCATCTACCTTTCCTTGATGAAGTCCTTGAACGTTTGGCCCACCAAAAATTCTTTTGCTACCTTGACAGTTATTCTGGGTTCTATCAAATCCCGATACACCCAGAAGACCAAGAAAAGACAACCTTCACTTGCCCCTTTGGAACTTACACCTTCAGAAGGATGCCTTTCGGGCTATGTAACGCGCCCGCAACCTTCCAAAGGTGCATGTCTACAATATTCGCATGATTAACTGAGTCAATCATGGAAATATTTATGGATGATTTTTCAGTCTATGACAATTATTTTGATAACTATCTACTTAACCTCGGAAAAGTTTTACAAAGATGCGAGGAAACAAACTTGATCCTAAATTCGGAGAAATGTCACTTTATGGTGACATAAGGTGTTGTCCTCGGGCACTGAGTGAGTGAAAGAGGAATTGAATTGGATAAGGCAAAGATTGATGTCATTTCAAAATTGTCACCGCCTAAATACATTAGAGGAGTGCGAGCATTTCTGGGCCATGCTAGATTTTATCGAAGATTTATTAAAAATTTCTCCAAAATAGCAAAGCCCATGACCTATTTGTTGATAAAAGATGCATATTTCAATTTTGATCATGAATGCTTAAACAACTTCATGACCTTAAAAACCTCTCTAATATCTGCACCCATTCTGAGAGCACCCGATTGGTCACAACCATTAGAGATAATGTGTGACGCAAGCGACTACGCTATAGGAGTGGTGCTAGGATAAAGAATAGACAAGAAGCCCTATGTGATATACTATGCATCAAAGATGCTAGATGAGACCCAAAAGAATTATACAACTACTAAAAAAGAATTCTTGGCTATCGTTTATGACTTTGAGAAATTTTTCTCTTATCTAATCAGATCAAAAGTCATAGTATACACTGACCATCTGTAATTAAATACCTAATTAAAAAACAAGATGCAAAACCCAGACTCATCCGCTGGGTGTTGATGCTACAAGAATTTGACTTGGAAATAAAAGATAAAAGTGGGGTACAAAATGTCGTTGCAGATCACTTAAGCCGCATCGAGCCTCAGGACGATGACAATATACCTATTCGAGACTCTTTACCCGACGACCAACTTATGAAAGTCACTACCAGATTTACTTGGTATGCCGATATAGTAAACTACCTGGATATAGGATTTATCCACCCTTCTGCTTCCTACCACAACAGAAAGAAATTTCTTCATGATGCCAAGCAATATTTTTGGGATGAACCATACCTTTTTCACTTGTGCGCAGACGGACTATTCCGTCGTTCCCTACCAGAAGAAGAAATTATCCCATTTCTAGAACATTGTAATTCTAGCCCTACTGGGGGGAATATGAGTTCAAAGAAGACCACCCTCAAAGTTCTACAATCAGGTTTCTTTTAGCCAATGATAGTAAGGGATGCCCATGATTTTGTATGATCTTGCAATAAATGTCAGCTTTCCAGTGGTATATCTAAATAGAATGACATGCCTCTTACTCTGTGGCAAGAAACTGAAATCTTTGATGTATGGGGAGTAGATTACATGGGTCCATTTCCCCCATCTTATGGATTTTCCTATATACTGGTCGCTGTGGATTACGTTTCAAAATGGGTAGAGGCTATACCCACTGTTTCTTGTGACTCCAAACCAACTATCAAGATGTTCAAGGATATCATCTTCCCCATATTCGGAGTCCCTCAAACAATCATATCAGATGGAGGATCTCATTTCTTAGAACAAAGTTTCGAATTTCTCCTAAGAAAATATGGAGTTAAACATAAGGTCGCCACACCTTACCATCCACAGACAAGTGGCCAAGACAAAGTTTCAAATAGATAGATAAAATCCATTTTAGAAAAGATGGTCAACAGACATCGCATAGACTGGTCTACCAAGCTCCCTGATGCTCTTTGCGCATACTGCACTGCTTACAAAACACCAATAGGAATGACTCTATTTTGTTTGATATATGGGAAGTCATGTCATCTTCCAGTTGAACTGGAACATAAAGCTTGTTGGGCCATTAAACAATTGAATTTTGACTTCAAAAGCGCTCGCGAGTATATACAATTTCAATTACAAGAACTTGAGGAACTACGAATGACTGCTTATCAAAGTGCCAGGATCTACAAGGAACAAACTAAGATGTGGCACGATGGACATATCAAAAGGAAAGATATCATAATTGGAGATAAAGTCCTTCTTTTCAACTCCAGACTTAAGATGTTCCCCAGAAAACTTCGCACAAAGTGGTATGGGCCATTCACCATTAAGCACATCTACCCAACTGGAGCAATCATCATTATTGATGACAATGGAGGGGAGAGAACTTTTAATGGCCATAGATTGAAGAAATAATATACCCCAACAGACAAAATTCCAAGACAAACTATTGAGATTCATGATCCTTCTACATCAATCTAACCAAGTCAGAACTTCATCAAGCCAGTGATGTAAAACCAAGGCGCTACTTGGGAGGCAACCCAAGAACTGAGTATCACCTTTTATTTTATTTTACTTAGTTTTGATAATTTTCTAATTTCTTATTGCTTATTTTAGACCTATCATAGCATCTAAAACAAACATAAAAATATAAAAACCAAAAACCATTTTAATCCTATCCGAATGGTTTTGAAACCGTTTGGATCCACACAGTCTCAAAACTATTTGGATCCACACGGTCTCGAAACCGTTTGGCTCCTTACGGACTCGAAACTGTTTGGATCCTTACGGTCTCAAAACCGTTTGACTCCATACGGTCTCAAAACCGTTTGAATCCAAACAGTCTCGAAACGGTTCTCCCTTGAGAATTTGTAACGTCACCCCTCCTTTTTCTATAAATATCGCTTCATCCCCTCTCCCTTTCTTTCCTTCGGTTTCTCGAATTTTCTCTCTCGCGCGAAAGCCATGTTGCATTCCCTCAGTTCTCTACTCCTGCACGACCTGCCCACACCCCCTCCCTCGTTGCTCCATTCTAAAATCACCTCCGTCGTCTCCGTGCACATCCAAGGAAGCTGCTCCACAGTGCCATCACGCACCTTTGTCCGATGTTCCCACCGCCGCAATCTTTTTCACCCTCAGACAGTGACGTAGACCACATCGACCATCTCCATCACCGTTGTTGTCGCCGCCTTCCCTACAGCAAATGACGCATTCATCTGCTGTTGTCGCTTTTGCTGTCGCCGACGCCTGCGTCCCCGACACCGTTTGCACTATCTTTGCCACCACTTTATTCGATTCGCAGCCTCTATCATTTCACCTTCCTAGCAGTTTTGTCTCAAACGGTCTTGAACCCAAACGGTTTTGAAACCGTTTGGGGCTTAGAACCATTTGAACCCAAATGGTCGTGAGACTGTTTGGACCCCAAATAATTTGGACCCAAACGGTTTTCACGGTTTTGCTCTTAAAAGTCATCCAAACGGTTTTGCAAACCGTTTGATTCCAAATAGTCTACAAAACCGTTTGGACCCAAACAATCTTACAAACCGTCTGATTCCTTCAAAAATCTAAAAACAACATTTATTTTTTTTCTTTTTATTATTATCCAATGTTACAACCTTTTATTTCATAAATCCATTTTTTTAATATAACTTCAAACTTTTCAAATACATGATTTCTTGACGATTCTTCATAATGGCATCACATACGAAGAAGCGTGTTGAAACCCAATGGACTAGAGAAGAGCTCCTACAGCGTTGCTCGAAGCTTCAATGCCTTCTCGATATATGCAAAAAGACTGGAAGGATTCCATCAAAAGTTGACTTGCCCAAGGTCATCCACGAACTTGATGAGTCAACAAATGTTTAGCAGAAGATCCTAGTGAAGAAGTTGAAGAAATATCCTCAACAAATGAAGATTCGGAATACACACCCAATTCTGAGGAGGAATCCCCAGTCACTACGTCTAAGGGAAAATGGAAGGCCCAAGAGGTTACCACATGACAACCAACCAAAAAATGGGTACAGAAGCAAGTCCGGCTCTCCACTGCGAGGGAACAAATCATGGTAGAATCTACCTCCCCTACTGTTTCCTTTCCCACTATTACCACCACAAAACCAACACCTATTGATCTATACATCCAAAACCTCCCGACTGGTGACAAAGCATTGCGCCCAACAAAGTATGTCTGCTCAAACATACTGAAGAGAATGGATATTTATGATAGAGTCCTCTCCTTGCTCGACAACGTGAATCTATCAAAACTCTATTTTTTCATGGAAACCTCTTATGTTGAGCCCACGATAGAGTTATTCACATACCTCAACAAAGAAACCATGGATGCAAAGGATAAATGGAAAGACGACGGTGATCGCAGGCTGGTCACCTCACTTTTTGGAAACAAGGTTGTCTGAACTGAGAACATGTTAAATGAGATCTTCATCGACAACGAGGATCAACTGATAAGGACTAAAGATGTAGGCCTGGACAACTCCCAGTTCAATAGGCACAACTTCTGGAGGTCCTTAACGGGGATTCCAACCTATGAGTCAAAGACTTATAAGACCTCTAACATACATTGTGGCCTGGGGCGCACACTGCACCAAATCATTATTGGTGCCCTTTTCCCCAGGACAGAGAGTGGGAACGTTGTTATCTCAAATCTCTTTATCCTATGGTCCATTCTCGCAGGACATCCAGTCAACATAGGTTGGCAACTAATTCACAAGCACATAGCTTATGCCCTCGGGAAAGAAATCTGTATGGGTGGGCATATTACATCAATTCTAAAATATCTTAAGATGGATAGACTACTTCCCAAATGCACAATAATAAAGGGCGAAATTCTAACCAATGAGCAGAGTTTGAGAAACTCATACATCATAAAGGAGAAGGATGCCAAGCTTCATTATATTTTCTACCCAACCGTCAAAGCATCCATAACTCTGCTACCTCTTCTAGAACTGACTGACTATGACAAAGAACAACTTCTCTTCACTAAAGAAGAGCTTGCCAACCTCATAGTCTCAGTCACAGCAAAAGAGAAACAAGAAAAGGCAGGGCAAACAGAGCACATCGGTAATGCCCCATCAACAAGTTCAAAGAATATTCCAGTCACACGGGCATCTAAACTACGTGCACAAAAACAATAGCAATCGGGGATTCCCACATCAAAGATCAACCCAGAGGCAGAACCCCCACACAGTGTAGAGGACGTTGTGGATCCAACACCATAACCATTCATTTTTTATCTGGATGTTGGGTTTCCCTCCACAACCACCACCACACTCATGTATCCCACTCTTTCACTATTTTCCACAACCATACTCACCACTATCCCTTCCTCCACATCCACAACTTCACCCACATCTTCCGCTTCAACAATCTTCTCTTCGGGCATTCCATTCTCCATCTTAATGCCCGATATCACCTTCACTTCAAACATTTTCCCTCGGCATTCCCATCTTTGCTCTTTTCAGCTGGGATGTCACCACCATTCCCATCCACCACCCCAATATCGCTAGTGACTCCATCCACAGTCACCACGCAATTCGTGGGTCCATCAATAGTGTCTCTTTTGCAAGGAACAACCACCCTTCCACCCCAACCCCATCCATCTCACCCATCCATAACTGGGGTCCCCTTTTCACAAGTCGATGAGGAATTGAGACGACAATTTGATGCTATTCGAAACCTCCTCATTGACCCCTCTAACATATTACTATCAATTTTTTCTTGCGTGTAGGGAATTGCTACATAGGTCTCCAAGATTGACGAATGGAACAACACCTTACTAGGCATCCTCTCTAGTATTCAACAATGGCAGGATGTAGCGGCCCAGCAAGTCAACAACATCGACAACCACCTACAAAACCAGCCATCGTTGGTACTCAAGATGAAAGGCCAACAAGAAGCGTTGGCCCAGCAAGTCGACAGGGTCTCTCAGAAAACTCAACATTTGCCTGAGACCCTTCGTGAGCTTCAACACCAACAAACTACCTTTAGCATGTGCTTGGATGACATCAACAACAACCTTGCACAGCTCAACTGCCGCCAAGAGGAGCACTCTAATGATGAACTCAGTCAACTACGTGCACAAGTAACTGATCTATCAACACGACTCCTCTCTACCGAGGAAAGATATATGGATCTCAAAGAGATCCATGATGCACTACTCGAAACCCACGAGCATGTGCAAGTGGCACTCAAAGAAATACAAGCCATTTAATCGGCAGTGCAAGAAAACATCAACCAAGAAAATAGTAGAAAATGCAGCGGATGAAAATGAAAATGACAGTGAAGATGATGATGAGGATTCTAACTCCTTGGATGACTCCAACGACAACATCTCCTCCACAAATGATCACCCTGATGACCCAGGAAACGCTGGGGAGGGCACCAGCCGAGGGACATAGCCTACAAAGAAAGGATATGATAAAGACAACCAAGAGGGTGAAAACAAAGATCCCAAGTCCCCCGACAATAATGGCAATGTAACAATGTCATATGGGGACCAGTTCTTTAACTTTTTAGCTATGGGATCCTTAGGGGACGCTGCCAAAGATGCAGCTTTTGCTAAGTTCCAACAATGCATACTAGGAACCAACATTAGCCCACCCACAACAATCATTCACCAATACTCCGCTCTGGAGCAACCTGTGCCTTTCCCACTAGAACAGGAAGAATCTGACAGAGTGAGTCTAGACGCAGACGATAGACTCGACTATGATTCTGACTCTGACAAAGATGAATATCTGCCATTTTTTTTGGATGATAACGAGCAGACTTCAATTCCTCAACCATAAGACCTTCCCCCGCCACCACCGCTACCTCACAAAATGCATGACTTGGACATGGTGGCCATCTCTACATTATATGTTCAGGACGTCTGCATCCTGAACACAATCATAGATGATGCCAAATATGGGGGGGGGGACATCATCTACAACAATACAAAGACAAAGTGCAAGTTGACACGAGAAGACTTCCATATCATCCTTTGACCACAATCGACGGTGAAGATGGCTATCTTCTGTGTCTTCCTTGCCAATGCTATTGAGGAATTATGGAGCCCAAAAAGGTTGCATCCTGTCTTCAATGCTTCACCTGCTCTTTCCTTATGCTTATTACATAAGGACTTCCGAGCAAAATCCATGGAGCAGCTGCGAACTGGCCTTGCATGAAAGGCACGCTACATTTCTGTTCCCTTCAGAGTTTCTGACCACTGGCTGCTCATGATTGTCGACACCGAGGCCCGCGATGCCAAGGTGTACAACTTCTGTGCCAGTGAACTAAAGGTAGGACAAATAAATTTTGTTGGATTGGAAGCCGGGAAAGCACGATGCATCCCTTTCCAGCTTCTCAAAATAATATGGGTTTCTTGCCTATCTCTCTGACATGGTTGGAGCAAACCCTGGTTCGAAATCATCAACCCAACAGTCCAAACTTTAGCTGGTTCATGGGATTGCACTTTCTGTAAAATACGATTCATAGAAGCGCTCAATAGACAAATCCCCTTCACCAAGCTAGCTACAGAAGATATACACTCCCTATGAGGACGTTACACCATGGATCTTATCTACGACAGATGGTTCTTCGGGGACCCAAAAATGGAGCCAAATGACATACCTCGATACCTTTTATCTTCTATCCAATGTCCACAAAAGCATCCATACAGAATAATCCTAAAGGAGTTGGAGAAAAAGCAACAACAGACCGCCAAGGCCCCAAAACAACACCAATTGGACCCTTATACTTTCGATATGGCGGATGATCAGGGGGACATCGATTTGATAACAGGGGTCACCATCAACAGATCATCTCAACCAATGGTACCTTTATCTGCCATAGAACCAACATTTCTAAAATTTGACCTTACCGCATGCAAAACAATGAGCTTGTCTTCATGCACGAAAACATCCTAATAATGGCAGATACTCTCTGTGAAACTGCACAAACTAAAGGTTCTTTATCCATGAGTTTGATGACTGCCTACCAGTTTCTTCTAGCACGGGACCTGCCCACGGTTTATATGGCGTCATCATACATGAAGGACGATTTACTGGGATCCAAGAACTTCGAAAACATGAAGGACCTTATCTCGTATCTTCAAAACACGACTCTGATGGTCATTATGTTTCCATTTCTTCACTCTGAGCACTGGATGCTACTGGCAACAAATTTGCATGAGGGAACTATAATCATTTACAATAGTTTTGATAGCCAGTTTGATCCAAACCAAAGACAATATGATGTAACAGTAAAGACGTTGACGGATGAAGTGGCTAAGGATTGTGCTAAATGACTACACGATCTCTTGGGCAAACACACAAAGGCATATGACTAAGAACATTTCCATCGCCCAACCCTTAACCACAGATGTCCCCAACAGATCAGAGAATCAAATGACTGTGGTTACCACATCCTCTACTGGATGTATACCATCACTGTTCTTGGAAAACAAGTGGAGGACATGAAGGACGTAGATTACCACGCATTACGTAGAAAATTCACAGCTGATCTCCTACGATCTCATGGAGCAAACAAGGGATTAACAGAACCTTAATACCCTTGCCCATGTACTTCTCAACCTATCACTTTGACATGCTGAAGACGGAGTGAGTGATAAGTTTGGAAGGGTACACTGGGCAAGGGTGAGGTATCATATTCAAACCCTTTTCTCTCTACTCTTTCTTTCACCTCTGTTCTTCTATACAATTTTTTCCTTTCCTTTGACATTTAGATTTTTCCATAATTTCTTTGATAGAATAACTCTTGCATATAAAAAAACTTTCGCTTTGGAAAAGAGTCACCCCTAGCTAAATTAGAGACAAAGTAGTCCTCAAAAGCAACTACACAAGTAGCAATTTAGGCATGTAATGGAGAATCAATAAATCACTTTCATACTCGATTCTTATGCTTTTTCTTCAATTTTGCATCAGACTCTTCACAGGTTAACATCTTGGCCGAAACAAGCTAAACACTCTCAAGGACGGGAGGGAACCGGGAGAAATCCAAATCAAGGAATCTTGCAAGTAGACCACCAAGTACGAAACCGTAATAAGTGCATGTCAGGAAATGCTAAGAAACAATTTTCTTCTTTTCAAAAAGAGGCTCGGCAGCCCAAATAAAATCCTAAATACCCAATTCCTAAGCCTGTGAGCATATGAATAAAAGCCTGAATGTTGAATGAAAATAAGAGAGTTGTGCCATGCATAAGGACTTATACGAAGAGCCAATAAAGGTCTTTCCCGGCCGGTATTTTCAACTTCCCTCACAAAGGCAGATGTGTCGTGCCCAGTAGTGAGATCCTAAGGTCTCCAAGTATATGAAAAAACTGATAAAGGACTTGCCTGACCGATACATTTAGCTGCCCTCACAAAGGCATATGTGTCGCACCCAGTAGTGAGATCCTAAAAGTTTAGATAAACCCTCCCCCACTTAAAGGGGGAGTTACACAGTAGCCTTTAGCCCACCCTCATACCTTTCTTAGCTTCTGGTAGGAATTTCAAAGAAGTATAAAACTTCTTAGAGTCAAAGACATGCATAGAATACGATAAAGGAAAAGGTGGTCCCAATGTGAGTTACGTGACACGGAGGAAACATGCAATCCACGCAACTCTCGATACCTACAAGAGTTTGTGCAAGAGGAAGCCCCGATAAAACTCTAGGAGATCTCTAGTTTAGAATTGAAGCAAGAGTATAGAAATCTTCACTAAATAAAATCGCCTCACCACTACGTGCCTCAGCTCTATCTAGCTCGAGGACAATCTTGACTCTAAGTTAGGGTGGGGGTGATAACCTCCCATTTTGTGATGTTATCTTACTAGTTTTTCTCAATTTCCATACTCTTTCTTAGATAAATTAGATAGAATCTTTAACTTTGCACTCTATTGTGAATATACCATTAGACTAACTTTTCTCCTTTTCTTCTTACAGAAAAACACAAAAACTCCAAACATAATGCCAATGTTTAGGTATAATGCATTGTGCTAATGAATGATCGTCAAGAATGATGTCCAAGTGTTCTTCAATAGGGAATAGTAACATTGAGGTAGAGGCCCAAGCCATTATGCCTACAACAATGTAAAATGTTGAGAAAAAGTAATATAAATGTAAGTACTAACAACACACAACAACATGGGTTATTTCATGTTCATGACGGAGAAATAATTGATGATGATAATGATGATGATGATGATAATGATGATGATGATGATGAAGATGAGGATGATGATGAGGGATGATGATGAGGATGAGGATGATGATGATTGATGCTGAGGATCATCATCATCGTCATCATCATCATCATCCTCATCAGCATCGTCATATCATCACCCAAGTCTGAATGGAAGACAAACGGTCCCAAAACTGAATGGAAGACAAACGGTTCCAAGACCAAATGGAAGATAAATGGTCCTGAGACCGTGTGAAGCCAAACGGTCCTGAGACCATGTAAAGCCAAACGGTCCCGAGACCGCATAAAGCCAAACAGTACCGAGACCGTGTGAAAGCGAAACGGTCCCAAGACCGTGTGAAAGATAAACGGTCCCGAGACTGCATGAAGCCAAACGGTCCCAAGACCGCATGAAGCCAAACGGTCCCGAGACCGTGTGAAAGCCAAACGATCCTGAGACCGCATGAAGCCAAACAGTCCCAAGACCATATGAACGCAAACAGTCTCCAAACTGTGAGGACTCAAACGGTCTCCAAACCGAGAGAGTCCAAACGGTCTCCAAACTAAAAGAGCCCAAATGGTCTCCACGACCATTTGAACCCATATAACCCAAATCGTTTAAGATTCACTCAAAGCCTATAAATAGGACCCAATGGGTCTTTACAAAGCATCGAATGATTGGACGCCCAAAGGCTTCCCCGACCATTCCAGAGCTGTTTCATCCTCCATCCTCTGCCCCAAGGCTACTGGTCCAAGATCCACACTTCATCCTCAAGCTGCTTTCTCTCTCATCAACATAGAAGGTGGGAAGTGAAGAATTCTTCATCAAGTCAACCACGTGGTGTGAAGATAGTTGCTCTCTACTCCAAGGGGTCGACCTTGCTCCCTCCTACGTGGAGATGTGTCTTTCTTTCTCTCTTCCTGCCTCCTTCTTTGTTCATGCAATGAGCGAGTAGTCCCATACACTAGGGTGCGGAGAGTAGCCCCGCTACCCATGTTTTCATTTCATACATTGTAATTCATGGTTTTACAATAGAAAAATACTACATTTTCAGTTCAACATCAATCGTTTAATGAATGCTAGTTGCTTGATCACCAACTTGTGTTATCTATTATCTGTTAGTGAAAATTGTCTATGTTTGTACTTCTAGATTCGAATATCGACTGCTTTTTGGTACTAGATGTATGTAGTCACCATACGTTTGGTTCGGTATCTAGGAGCGTTTCTCGAGGAGTGGGGTAAACTCACCTCCATCATTGTACTTTCATACTATGAAATGGAATCAGTTGACATATGAAAGTACAACCTTGATAGGTCGACAAACAAACTTTGCGAGGGGAGTGATGCAAAGTAAGTGACCATTCATTTTGGGATGGCTGGCATTGCAACGCTTCCACGTTTCTCAGAGTAAGTTATCCAAAAGGAAGCTAAGTCTACAAAGATACTATCTGTTTAGACCCTTTTCTTTTCAAGCCATGTTATTATGATGTAAGTTTTGATCCATGAGTAGTGGTGGTGAAACTCGATCAGATCCTAGTGGTTTCTAATTATCGTTTATAACCTTAAGTTTACTTTCTTGTTATTTACTTTCTCCGCACATTAGTTTAATCATCAAGCCAACTCTTTGATCTAAATATCAACTTTTGAGTAGATAAGTAGAATTATTACGTTTTCTATGTTGTTAAACTCTTAACAAGACCGTTGTCTCGTGGATTCGACCCTTAACTGTACTACGATAAGACTTCCATGTATCTTAGCATACGTGGGTGGAGATGTTATTTTAGCATACGCAAGGATAAACTTAGAGACTTACTATCTCTAGGATTTTTAGTTGTGCATGCAACTCCACGTAAGTGGAGGCTCCATCAGCCTATATCTTCCATTGGTTGATCAGCTGAATCATCTGGATAGAATGAAGGGCTTCCCCAGGTGGGTTGGTCTTCATAGAAAAATCTGGGTGGATCTAGTTGATGGTCTGAATAGGATGGTGAGGCATGTTCCAATTCTGGCCCAATGGAATGGTTCAGATGATTGTAATCTTCATGGTTGTGTGATGGCATTTGCAATTGAATGGTAAACAAATCAATGAGCTCTTGAAGCCTCCTACCCTGCTCAGCATCCTTTTCATGAAGTTGTTGGACTTGAGAAATAATGGTTTCAAGATCTATCAATTCTACCATACGATTTTGTTGGGAATCCACGGTCTCAAAGTAATGCACTTGGATGAATCCTTGTTCAACAGTTTAAAGTATACTTGTAGTGTGCTCTACGATCTCAGTGGCTACTTAGAGTTGATGATACCACTTTTCAAGTAGTTGTTGAAGCGGATCGACATGTTCTTGGAAATGAGGAGCTAAGGTGGAGGTGAGTGCGTTGACACTTTCTCCGACTAGCTCCACTACTCTAATCAGCGCTTGATCCCACGTCGATGTGGAAGACGAGGGCTGATCTGCTATCTCCTTTGTTGGAATTTCAACATATGATCATAGTGGACGCAAGTATGGCTCGACTAGATGTAGATCATGACTTTCAATTATTTACCAGTAGTTGGAACTGTGGAAAAACTTGGGAGGATAGGTGGACAAGATATGTTGTCTTGCAGATGTAAGATCCATGGCTGAAAAGATGTATAAGAAAAAGAAAAACTCTTCAGTATATATGAACAAGTATTGTAAAACAAAAGAAGAGCTATGCATATATATACATGCTTATGGATGATTGAACAAAATTCTTTGGGTGTGAAAATGTGGAAAACCACATCCCCGACAATGACACCAAAAGTTGATAGGCTCCAAAGGAGGGTCAGACTTTAAATTTATAACTCGAAATATTCAAGGACCCCCACAACTTTATTACAGGGTCAAAGTAGATATACATGGTTGAACACAAGGATGTAGGGACATTTAGGATACTTAAGCTTTATCTCTTAAGTCAGATAATACAATCTGATAGTCGATAAAAGTATGGAGCTCGAACTAGTCTAGCAGGTTGTCACAAAATAAAACAAAATAAATAAAAGAAAACTAAACAAAGTCCATAGGATTCTACTAATCAGAGCGAAGGAGTTCTTGGCTATGTAACCACAATTTGGGTAGTCTATGCACCCGTTCTCGGGCATAGATAATCCTTGAACACCACAACAAGCAACCTACATCCAAGCATAGTATGTACTGTGGTGTCTGTTCATGTGGGGTCATCCCACTTACTTTGGTACAGTGTGACTAAAACCCATCAATGACATGAAACCTCTCTCGAGGATGACAAATCAACACCCTAGAATATTCTAGATACCCTCTCAGTCTAGAATATTCTGAGATGCTAGGAACAGGTCTAATTTTGGCAGAACCTGGTAGTGGGCCCGACCGTATCGGGTTGGGCCTGGTCGTGCCCAGGTCTATAGTTCTGGACAGATCACCTTGAACCATCCTCCTTTTAGATTTTGATCCAAACTACCATCTCTTACCTATTTCTACAACAAATCTCTCGATATGGATAGAAATAGAAGTTCAAACAAGAAATAGATCTACCAAACTAGTAATCATAACCAAAAAGAGAAGGTAGAATAGAGAACGTACTTGATATGAAATAGAACTACTTGCTTAAGGTAAAAGTACATAAACATACCCAAAATGGGTTACATAGATAAGAAGGAGCTCAACTAGCCATGGACAAGCATAGTTGGCACCGAATAAAGATGAAAGAACATCATTTGTACAGGAACAAAGGAGAATACTAGAAGAAAGGAGAAGAAGAGATTTAGCCTGTAGAGGAGATGCAGTTCTCACTCCTTAGCCTTTGCATAGGTTGTATCTCATCTTTGGGTCATCCTCCTTGGTCTATTGGACTCTTTGGCCTCCTTTCTCTTTTATTTAGCCTCAAACAACAGCTTGATGGGTGTATGGAGGTGGACGATGGCTGGGAATGGTAGGTTATGGGTAAATGGTGGTGGAGAATGGTGGTAGAAGCAAGAAAACTGGAGGAATGGATGTAGGATGAGCACTTCAGTCTTTTCAGGCTGTAGAACTCTACTACGGGGCTTTGGGAACCAAAATAGGTCAGAATCAAAATGTGGAACGTCCAAAAATTTTGGAACCATAGAACGAGACCTTCCAATCTTCGGAACCCCTCTCCAGGTCATGAGGGGTGGGTATTTAAAGTTGAAGGTGGAAGACGGTCGCGACATCTACCTCAGTCGTGGCCCTAGTCTCGGCCTGACCGTGCCAGGCTAGGAACAATGATGTCGAGGGTCACAGTTTATGCAGATGTCATGGTTAAGGTGGATCCCACAGTCGAGATAGATGCTTCGGTCGAGGAGGGTCGTGCCGCGGTCATGGTTGTGCCATGGTCGAGGCAGATTCCACATTTAAGACAGATGCCTCAGTTGAGGGGGGTCATTCCGCAATCACACTCATGTCGTGGTCACAGTCGTGCACAGATGCCACGATCAAGACTAATGTGTTACGATCACAGCCTTGGCCTTGGCCTCGGCCGGACTGTTTCGAGATGGGCCCGATCGTGTCGAGTTTCGGTCAACAGAACATCTTGGCCACGGTCTTAGCATTGTCTTCTTGGCCGTGTTCGCGACATCATGGACCAAATCCACCCTCCTGGGGGGGGGGTATTACTAGCGATCGATGGGCCTGCGTCGATGAACCTTCTAATTGGCGAGGATGCATTTTGATAAAGGAATGCCCATTGAAAATAGGGTCCAAGATATCAAAAGTTTCTTGGGACCACCGTCTCCTAAGTTGGTGCACATAGTGTGAGGCTTAGTCCATCGTGGTCGTGATGGATGGAAGTCTAGATTCTACAAAAATTGTGTTGGGGATAAATCTTGGAAAGTAGATACATTTTCATATTCGGTGTCTACAACTCCCAAAATTGGCTAGTTGAGTAACTTTATCTATGAAAAGATATAAATTACTAAAATATAAGGATCTTGGGTTATATGGGCATATTAAAGCTACAATGACATAGAACCATAAATAAATGCTTAGCATAAATACCTAAATTTGGGTGTTCTCGTACATCCAAAGAATTATTGTTAAGTACATCCACTAAGGGCATGATGAATATGTTCTAGATATTCAAACTATTTCTAATTTCCATATGGTATGAATTTGTTGACCATGCACTTATTTTTAATTACATTCAACAAGGCCATTTATACTGAATTTCAATACAATTTCCAACTTAAGATTTACTTTCAAATGTTGGCTTTACTTTCAAACGTTACAAGTTGGTCACAAAATATTTTTGACTTATTTGACCCACCACTTCATTTCATGCCACATTTTCCTAAGGATTCGATTGGTTTGTCATAACTAGTCCAAAAAACTTATGAACTAAAGTTCTATAAGCAATTTTTAATGAGTAATTTAAATTAAGTGTTGGAACTTGATATATGTGACTTTCAGTGAGTTACATAGTTACATACAAAACATAGTTTCTGAGTTCCCTCTTAAAAAGAGCGGAAAATGAGGGACAACAAATAGTGTTTCTTATACAATTATATTCTTCACTCATCATAAGTGATACATGTAGAATATTTATGACCATAAATTTTAACGGTTCGGATATAGTTCTTTGCTAAAACACTAATATAATATGAAAAAAATATCATACACTATAATCTGGCACTAAGTAAAATATTACACACTATAACCACCATTATTAGTGTGATTACAAAATAAAAAATACAAACATCATGAAAAAACACACCACACAATGTGAAAACAAAGTGATTTACCTATAATAATTTTATTCTTCATGTTTAATCAATATAGTGTAAAAAATAATAATTAACTATAACCATGCATAAATAACATAGTAAAAATCCATACAAAAATAATGTAAAAGATAATATTCTAGGTTGTGTTAAACAATGATGAACCAAGACTTATATTTACAAGCACATGAAATGCATATATTATTACAATAATTTGTACACACAAAGTGAAATAAAAATATTGTAATGTGACTTTAATCATAATATTTTTAATAAAATTATAATTTTACCATAATAAAATATTTTTTAAAATAGCAACATTTGCACTTAATCACTTGTTGAGGTTATCATGATTTACAAATATTATGATTTTTCAAATATATGATTTTTTTATGTCTTTGCCTTCTTTAGTTATTTATATTATACAGTAACAATTAACAATATTTTTTAACGATTTCCATATTTACACTTACAACAAACCAATCACATGGAAGTGAAAGGAATTTCAGTTGTAGAAACTGAACTAGAGTTCCTAGAAAATGAGTTCCACAAAACTTATGACTTACACCAAAATAGTAGGAGCCTAAACTTTGATTATATTCTTCTTGTTGTGGTTTGACCTCATCATCTTGCTACATTCACATTATATTGAATTTCCTCATTATACATTTGTTGTCATTTTCCAAATATGTGATTGTGTATGCGTGTTGACCCTATCAAGGTCTAATATCCAATTGGCATTGATTTGTTGTCCATAGATTTCTTATACACAATGGTGGTGATTGGTTTAGGGTTGACCACAATACCATTGAGGAAATTGGTTTAAACTATTTCCTAAAAAAGTGACTGTCAATGGAAATTCAGTGAACCATTTCATGTGCATTGTTCCTAATTCAGTCTAGTACTATTTTATATTCATAGACAATCATGTTTTTTTATAGCTTGCATTTAGGTCTATCTTTTTGTATATCTCAATTTCTAGGCAATAGAGGGCATTTTCATAACATCCATTGAAAGTCAATCTAGGGAAGACCACATTTTCTACGCCTAGTTATAATGCTCAACTTAAGATGTGTTTTTTTCCTGGATTGGATGAATTTTGACATGGATATGAATTGTTGTGTTTGATGGCCCATTTTCCAATGGATTTTCCCATGATACATACGTTGATGGGTATATTATGTCATGTTTCCTTTTTTATGTACACATCCAATTATCATGTTGACACAACATGGCACGTCATGTATACTTGACATCAAGTTTAAGCCAATTAATCCATGCCATTAGGGTACTTTTGTTTTCCATTTTGTGTGTTTTCTAAATATGTTGTTTATGTTTTGTAGATGTGAAAATTCCTTGTGATGTTGATGTGAGTTGTTTGGTACTTATATGTAGACCCAATAGATGAATGTTTAGCAAACATCACCTTTTACAAAATCAAAACATGGCCTTTACTAAACCAATATAAATAAAAATTACTTACCGAAGAGATTTCTTAAAAAAATCAATATTCTTTTATAATATATATGTAGACATAAACATAAATGTTGTACACATACACTACAATTGTTCATAGGCCCCTGCTTTTGTAACTAGGTAAATGCATAACTAGGTTATTCATACAAAGTTGATCCAAAGATTTAGAATGGATTACAACCTCACCATTGAAATGTATTGCAATACCATTGCTAACATGTCTTCTCAAAGTTAAAAGGTTGTGTTGTATGGTCTAGGGAGGTTGATGAGTCTCTAGTTGCTACATTGGGATGGAAATATGATGTAGGTAGATTTGTAGATGATCAATTTTACACGAGTGTTCTAGGGCAATGTGCTTCGTGATTAGAAAATAGAATGGGGAGGCCTGACGTGACATTAGAGCATATCAAAACCCGATGGAAGAATCTCAAGAAAGAATTTGTCAAGGTGAGAGTTGTGACCAACCTTAGTGGTGTTGGATGGGATGATTTATGACACAATGTTCTCAACTAACAAAGAATAGCCAAGGCACGATGCCTCAGAGGATGAAAATGTGGTCGACTTAGATGGATCTAATAATGCTCCTTTACCCAACCATAGCAATCATCCTGGCCTCTTTTAGGATGTGACATAGGAATTTCAGGGGGGATTTGGCATTTAAAGTGAGGGAGACAATATCAGTATGAATTACCAAAGTAGTGGCACAAGAACACATTCCAGTCAAAAGTACAGGCAGTGATGGGTACACACACCTAAATTATTTGTTCTATCAAATGACGTGGTAAGTGAATTCACCCAAGTGTTTACAAAGGTGCATTAACTAGACACGGATGTGGCCAACCACTCTATTCAAAAGGAGGAGTATGCCTAAATTTTGTAACATTTTTATGACACATTCTCAGATACATTGTTGGGCATTTTAACTATTGTCGTGAATAGCATGAAGGAGGCCACCAATTACAAAATATACCTTATCCTATGTTAGAACCCCAATAGAATTTTGGGATAGTTACAAGGCCTTTTTTTTAGGTACTAAGAGGTCTCCCTTGATGGATTGTGGCATGTTTCCCCCTTCAGGGATTCATTCTCAGTAAATACTGACAACAAAACCAACACTGACTATGTTGCCATCATACATGATGTAACTTCCTGGAGGTCATTCAAAAACCCCATATCCATCATTCAACACCCCTTATAGTATGGCATTCATGTGGCGGATGTTTCTTGGTGATGTAGGCATTACTGCACCTCCTTATCCTATGCCTACAACAAGCACATCTTCAGAATGGAACTATAGTCAAGGTGGCGACACAATAGGCCACAATAGAGGGACTGCACCTTTATAGGAAACTATAGAAGTCATACTTGTTCTAACATTACTGACAAAAAAAATGATTGTTCTAACATTATAGGAGCATACATGTCATGCAATATTATTACTTTTCCTATCATTTAATTTTATGGCATGTAATATTGACTACTACTTTTTTCATCCCATTTAAGTTTATGGCATGTAATATTGACTATTATGCTTTGTTATCATATTTTAATTTAGAAACACTTTCTATGCTTGATTTTCATGTGTACCTTTGTGATTACCTTCTCCTATCTTTAATCATAGGAACCATGGATGGTAACAATCATACATAAACAACATACTTGTTTGTAAACATTTAAGAAATTGTTTCAGGACCAGAAAAAATAATTGTTGAATCAAATACAAAATCAATTACAGAATCCATAATGTATGAACCTAATGCATTTGATGAAGAGTCTAGTACTCCAATACATAGGTAAATTAGTACTAGGAATGGTCATCAAAAGTTTTATGAAATCATCACGGGACATATAATGAGGGCGCATGACCTTTATAGATTGGAACCTTAGACTTTGCTAGCCCTTATCCATAATATTGAGATTCGTGCCTTGTTAAAAAGTACTAGGGGTGTAGCAACATTTGAGACTATTTGCTACTTCCTCCAGATGGTTGGACACAACCGTACCAATCATTATTTAGCAAATGGCTACATCCACTCGAGTGAGACGATAAGAAGATATTTTATTGAGGTTTTAGACATGATTTGTGAGAGTGTCATGAGTACATCATCCCGCCAACCACATCCACAATGACACACCATCAGATCACATCCAACCCATTATTCTACCCATTCTTCAAGGTACTAATTAAAATGATGACAAAATTTTTCTTGCCATACTGGAATATTTTAATTAAATTTTCTACTACTTTGTTTAGGATGCTATATGAGCATTGGATGGGACACACATTCCTATAATGGTCGATAGGGAAAACTAGAATCTTTATCATAATAGGAAAACATTTCTCTCAGTGAACAACAAGGGTTTTATAAACTTTGATATGGAGTTTATGTACATTCTAACATGGTGGGAGAGTTCAACAACAGATGTAAGGAGTGATGATGTGAGGGGGTTAAAGTGTCTCCTGGTAAGTATTACTCAGTTGATACATGCTATGCTAACACCTCAATTTATTTCCCTATTTTGCAACTCACATTACCACTTAGGTGATTTTAGATGTGGCAACAGACAAGCACACAACAATAAGGAGTTGTTCAACCACCAACATATACAATTAAGAAATGTTGTTGATAGAACATTCAGTGTGTTGAGGAGGAGGTTTTCTTATCTCAAATAACAGACAAGCACACAACAATAAGGAGTTGTTCAACCACCAACATATACAATTAAGAAATGTTGTTGATAGAACATTCAGTGTGTTGAGGAGGAGGTTTTCTTATCTCAAATAAGGTATGACATATCCCATCCATCGACAATGTTGTATAATAGTTGCATTTTTTATCCTCCACCACTTCATAAGACATAAACGAGATGGTGACATTATAATGAACGATGATGAGGGGGACAATTGTGGTGTTGCAGAACTAAATAATGAAGTAGAGATGAACTTCCTCCACCATACTACCCAAGCCAATTTCCAAGAAGATGGTGTATGACATCTGGGAATTAGCAATCTTTTTTAGATACACGTTGACATGGATTTACATATTGACTAATATGATGTAGTATTTGTAACTATTGAATAATAGTGTATTGATGTCAAACTTTGATGGCGCTAAACTAGAACACGTGTCCTAATATTATGTATTATGATACATGTTGAAGTGAAGTGTCACATGATTTTTGGTATACTTAGGTTTTCTTATAATGGATAATGAAACACCCTCATGTCCATGTGGCCCCTCCTACACTGCGAGAGTATACATGGATTCCATAGATGCAACTAATGGTCGATTCAAGGACAACAACCCCCACAAGATAGATTTTACATGTGGTAGGGGTCTGGCATGGAGAACTTTTGATGCTTCATCCGACTACAATTACATTAGAAGGAGCTTCTATCTTGTCTTGCTTCAGAATGTCGCTAGTTCATTGATTCATTTATTAAGTAGTGTGAAATCCATCATTGCCTAAACAAGGAAATTTCTCCAGCCATCTTAGATTTGCTCTAACAGAAGCCATTGATTGGTTTCCCCCTGATGATCTTATTCGTATTCCCCCTATGTCTCTTAGACCTTGAGAGAGGTTAGAAAGACTACTTTCAGTCTGATTAAAACCAGATGGCATATGATACTGCCTGCGTAATGAGTTCAATATAAGGTGAGCACTTTATCTATAATTAGGAATGCACAGATAACACAACTTGTGTTTTTACACAACGAATGCAAGCAATGATCCACTTCATGTTTTGTCTACTCCATGAGATTGTACATAAATAGGCTAATAGAAGAAGTAAGTACCCTTTCGTGAGCGACTGCACCTCCCGAAGGATAGTGATTCCTCAACATATTAGGAAGGATATAATAAATCATGGAAGTAATGTACTTATAGTTTCATTTGTGTATGGTTTGAAAGTTTGAACTATCTTTTTCTATTAAATCATAATTGTTGTATGGAGGTAGACAAACACATTATTACATAATTAACAAAATTTACTCTATCAGATATCAATGTATGCTTCACAAGTTTAGAGGTGTATGTGTAGTAATGTTTCTCTATTGCATATGAGCACTGGGAATGCGGGGTGGTATGACTTTGGAATCATAAAAGAAGACTGGATGAAATGTATTATATTTATTCAGTAAGAAAAGTTATATAACCTATCCCATATATATAAATGTAGTAACATGTAAATCATGGGTTCCTTGTCAGTAACACACACTAAATACATTCTAGTGTAAAGACTAGTGCAAACACTTTCATTGACAAATGATCTTCCTTCAACAATGCAATCTTAGTAGACTGAGATTAAGTCCGTGAATGACAACTGAAAGACAGTATGAGGCCAGGATATGAACATGAAAGACTTTGTTGAAAATCATCATGATACTAAACTTGATTTCAATTCATATTAATATCCACAAGACCAACTTTATGTTGAAGTGAATAAGTTGGAGGATACAAATCACCTTTGTGAGATTCCTTCACCACCAATGACACCATAGGTCAATTGTATTCGTAGATATAAATGGAGAAAATTATCTTAATGAACATTGGCCATAATATGTCTACTATTTGAATTATTATATCAGATGTACATGTGTGTCCAATGCAACATTGTCAAAGTTAAATTATATGTTGATTACATATTATGCCTTCATGTTTGAATTATCATATCATATTTGCATCTTTTTTTAATGCCCCCCCTCCCTAAACTCAAATTTATAACACACATTATTTTTAATATGGTTGGACAAGACATGAAATTGTATGGTCTATGGTCTAGGGAGGCAGTTCATGTCCTATTAGATGCAATGAGAAACCAATATGACATGGGCAGATGTGTCAATGAAGTATATACTTAAGAGGCTTTGAGGGAGACAATGCATGACTTTCAAAACATAAATGGAATACATTACATGTATATGGAACAGGTGAAAAATCAATGGAATAACCTCAAGATAGATTTTATTAGACAAAGCCACTTCATTTTAGAAAATGCATGGGCTTTTCAGCTGCCAACCATGCAGTAGTCTCCTAACCAAGCAAGAAACCACCAACAATTTTCTAACCAGACAATTCCAGACAACTTCCTTATGAATCGTTGCACTTACCTATCAGGAGTCGATGGACCAAACAATATTGAAAGCATCAATGATTCAACTACATGATTTAATGGTCAAGGCAATGAATAAAGTTTCCAGAATCCCTACTCAAATTATATAATAAACAATTTGTGTGACAACATTAGGGTGTTCCTTACCATGTTGCTTTATTCACATTGTACTTGTTAGAATGATTATGAATTTGATAATGTGACATAACATTAGTATCCATTAAACACTTTGATGTTGATGTATAACATATTATGAATTAATGTGTAATACCATTTCAGGCATGTTTAGTTTTCACCTTTGATGATGTCATAGTATTTTTTAGATATTAACAAAATTCAATGTTGTAAAATGGGACATGTGCTTGTTGTTGATGATGTTACACTATATTTTGTATTTAACTTTTCTATTAATTGTTTCATCATTTTTTATTATTATTTCCATGGGTGCAAACTTGTATTTAACTTTTGTGTTAACTATTGCATCGCCTAGATGTCACACTCCAAAAATGAAAAAATTGACTAGTCTAAAATTGTTTTTTCATACAAGACTTAGTACTCCAATTATCCATCTTTGAACCCCAAAGAGCCCATAGATGCATGCCCTCAAGATCCCATGGGTGCAGAAGAAACTAAAGACGTTGTTTCTCACCATGTTCATCATTTGCCCCTGTTGGTTGACTAGTCAAAAGCTTACGTCAAGGAAGTGGACAACAAAGCAATGAAGGAAGACTATGGGGTCTTGGGGGATGAGTACAAAGAGACCCAAAGGTGGGAAGATGGGAAGACTCTACATTGGATCATCTTAAAGTATATCCACCACCACAATTGGATCAACATAATGGTTGGTCACCACAAACGTAGAGTGGTTGTGGGTTTATGGACCTAGGCACTACTATGAGATACTACAACATTCAAAAGATGTCAAATGAACACTTTGGCAAATAGAATCTTGAATTTCCTTAACTTTTATCATGATTAAAGCTTGTAATGTTCACCATGGGCCAATGAGGAAGATAATCTACCATTTGATTAATCCATTCAAGATGGTAACCTGATGTAGTATGCTTATGTTTGAAAAATCAGATGTCGGCCAAGATTGTATCATGTTACCATCTTTACTGGATTCATCAGCCAGTAGAGGTTCTTCATGGTCATCCCATGGTTAACCATGCAAAGCCTTCCTCGAGATCAACAAGGAGGAAAAAACATTCTTTACTATATGAGATGGATCCTAGGATAGATTTCTAGTGATGCACCAACTCATGGAGGAAGTTAAGCTCACCACAAGAACTTATAAGATGTTGTCCTTCAAACCCTTCAACATTCACCCATTATCTACTCACCCAATGATCATTTTTTATTTGTATATTTTACATTTCAAAGGAATTAATATACTCTTGATTTGTAGGTAACTAGTGATTTTTTCAATGTGAATGACAATTATAAATTGTTAATATTGAGTTCTTGTCCATGTAGTATTTTACAAGCTATTTTATTTTTGTTGTTCATTTACTAAATTATAGGTAGCTGACATTATATTTTATGTTCATCAACATAATTAATGCTTGTACATTTTTCCCATATAGTAAATTGAAATATCCTAAATGACTGGTTAAATCCAATCACAAGTTTTGTTAACAAACACATTTACAACATTAATGTTTTTTTTTCAAGCTACGCTTCAGCTGTTTCTTGATAAAAATGAATCACTTTCAATGAGACAATCTTAGATGTCAGTACTATATAGTCTGAATGCATGGACCTTTTCTACATCAAGCTTGACATGATTTCTTATTAATTCCACACATTAATAGGGAGGACTGACGTCAAGAGTGTTGATAATTGTGGATGTAGTTCCAAGCACCTCCTGGATCAGTCCTCGTACTTTCCCACTAGACTTACAATAGAAACCCAACCAAGAGAGAAGCTCTCAACCACATCTAATGATGGTTGATGATGGATTTACTACACCAAATAATGTTGGTGACAATGGAGTTACTTCACCTAGTGATGTTACTGGAGGCATTGGTGGTGAAGACAATCAATGAAACTAAATTTAATGACTATTTAAATAAATTAATGAACCTTAAGCAGCTTAATTTTGTAGTTGAAAAATGGCTTATGATTTTCTTTATGCAATGTCATGTATTGGAACTAAAAGTTTGACAACAGTGGTTCATATCACATGTTTGGTTTCACCTATAATTTTACATGTGTTTATCTTGCATTGTTTGGCGTTTATACAATTATTCACACAACAATACATGTTTCATGTATTACGTTTATACAGTTTAATGAAGTCAATATTTAATAAAAAGACATAAACAATCAAACATATATACAAAAATATAGATCTCATGTATTATGTCAATATGTGGGTAAACTATTTTAATATTGATTTTATTAATCATAGTTATATAATTTTTACTTTATGAATATAGATTTTCTACTACATTGAAATATAACACTGATTCCACTTGATTTATAATTTATATTATACAAGCAGATCCAGATTATAAAAAAATCATAACCAAACTATATTCTGGTTATGTAGCCAAATAGAACTAGACTATAGATCATGAATGGTTTATCAAATAGAATCAGACCAGATTCTGATCAAATGCTTAGAATTAGATTGGGTTGCAATATAGAATCAGATTGGATCTAGGCCAGACCAATGCAGATATTTTGACTAACCCTGACCAACCCAACCTTGACTATAGAATCCTGATCCCCAACAAAACAAGAGCTATATGTCTAGTTGCTAGTTTCCGGAGACACTAGATGGTCTACTGTCAAACCAAAATGGGGTGTGCCTTTGTCTCTATCACCCCAAAGTATTAAATATCTCACTATATCAAATACCAAAAACAAATACCTCCAGCTCTAAACGTCACTACCTCCTCATTCTTAAGTTCCAAAATAACACTCACTACTGCAATCTCCCATCAGACTATTTAACTCCCATGTCATCCTTTCCTCTGACCAAGCTAAATGTTAAGTTGCAACTATCGATGAATGGCCCCTCCTTGACTCTCCTCTTCTGTAAAATCATGCTCCTCCTCCCAAATAGCTAATTCAAACATGCCTAAGAATATAAAGATGAGTTTGAATATCACATTAAGTATTTTGCATATAAGTCCTGTCATGTACAATATTTTTATATAAATGTTTTCAAGTCTTCAAAATTGTTCTTTTAAAGTGTATTAATTCATTTTCATTGATTGTGTCTTGATATACCTAAATTTAGGCATTTATACTTGAAGACTTGGTACATAATAATATATCATACTCTTGCCAATATATTCCAAAATGAAAAATGCTTACCAGATGGGATTACATGTAAATGGAACATCATTTCTGGTTGGTATTCTTCTTAGCATATTATTTCTTTTCATATTGCCTATTGGCCATGATGTAATAAACTTCGTAGTTCTTTTCAATAAATGAAATGTTATTTGTTTTTGCATAAATGTGTGTGTGATTTTTGGGCCACTTAGAGACGAG
Source organism: Alisma plantago-aquatica (assembly GCA_963693085.1). Taxonomy (NCBI): domain Eukaryota; kingdom Viridiplantae; phylum Streptophyta; class Magnoliopsida; order Alismatales; family Alismataceae; genus Alisma; species Alisma plantago-aquatica. Next base: position 1,464,493,441 of record OY856412.1, read on the forward strand.
CGTTCTAATCCTTTTAACACTGCACATTCAGGCAGTGTGATTGAAATTAGCATAAGAACAGTTATGTGATAGTACTTGTAACATACCAGGATTAGAACCCTACCATAGTAGTTTTACTCTTTTGACTTAGCCAAACAAGGATAAGCTAATACATGTAATTAAGCCATTAATAGAACATATAATATGACACCTCAAGTATATGAGGGAATACATAATACTTTGTGCTTAATAATGACTCATTTGGATGATAATAAGAAATTAAAGAACTTAATTGGATAAATATTTTCCATATAATCTTAATATAGGGTTATATGTACAAATTCACCAGTTGGGTTTTAATTAATGGGTCTGAAGGGTAAATTTTCACTAAGTAATAAAAATAATGAGATAATTCATCTTAGAACTTTCTAGTACTTTTTAGAATAGGAAAAAGAAGAGAAAATCCAAACTATATATATAGGAGATGATAAATGCAATAATTGGAGGAAATATGGGATTTAATGGATAAAAGAAGATAATGAGGAATATTGTTCCAAAAATCATAAATGGAAACCCACAAAGATAATTTGGCACTCAAACTCGTTTTCTTGACCTAAAAGAAACTTAAGGGCCAAGTATCATCAAAATTGGAAGATACATGCATATATTAATGTCCTTATCAAAAGAAAATAGGAATTAGGCCAATAAAGTGAAATCGAATATCTAATGCCCTCAAATTGGAAAACTAATTCCAAATTTGTAATCTAAACATAAAAATAAGCTTGTGTGCGAATTTGTAACTAATTTGGATAATGTTTGAATAATGAGAAAAATAGGAAAGATAAAGTGTGTAGAATCTTCTAATTATTTAATAAATCAGTAAATAATCTCAACTTGTGAAAATAGTGACAAAATCTTGTCCTAGTCCCTTAGGAAGACTTATGGGTGATGTTTCACAAATTTTTAGGAATATGATCACCTCTTTTGAAGGATGGAAGAGAAAATGACATTTTAATTATTTATCCTACTAATTTTCCCCAAAAGGAAAAACTAATTCCATATTTGGATTTTATGCATCAAAGTCGGTCAGAATATAAATTTTGGGTAATTTTAGATAACGTTTGGGCCTCCAAATGAGGAGACAGAAAAGCATTTAAATTTAATAAGACACTTTGGTCACATTTTAATACAAACATAGTTCCAATGTAACAAGGACTGTCCCCATCCATGAGATCGGATGGCTCATGGTCCTCCATGGACCGGAGTCCATTGATCTGATGACTGGAAAGTCATCTTCTTCCTCTAACTGAAAAGGAAACAAGTAGTTTCTTTTTGAAATTTCAAATTCGATTATCTCGAGATGTACTCGATGATTTTTGGTTCTACGAATTCCTCAAGAGATTCTGCACATCTTTATCCCAAGATTTTGGTGTTTTGACGATAATTCGAGAAATAACCAAAATGAGTGGGACTCTTCTCTGACCCCACCTAGCGAAACCCTAGCCTAGGTCTCCTTGTCTATAAATATCCATACCCCTAGGTCCGCTGTCACCTTAGCAACTCAACTCTGCCCTTGATTTTGTGTTTCGTCACAGTTTAGACCCCCGACCAGCCGCTGAAGCTACTGGGGTTGTGGCACCTCACACTCCCTCATCTCTTCATCTCTGTTCAATTACCATGTACCAACAGATCCGTCTCACTCTCCTCTTTCTTTTGCATACTTGTTCGTTGAATTTGGTTGAGTATTTCATGTTTTCCCAAAATCGCATGTTAGCAACAAAGGCTGCTCGCTGGTCATGGTGTCGAGCTCTTTGGGGAAGAAAGCCCCATGCAATTTTACCGTTTTGCCCCAATCTTTTCTTCATGTATCCTTGTTTGCGAGTAGGGTATTCATGTCTTTTGGTTCTATTTGACCCCGTTGACCCCGGGTGGTCTGTGGTCCCTCAGCCACTGGCAAGAGGATGATAGGTGTCTGGGCCCCACAACCTGGCCTCACTCTGATCTCTCTCTCTTTTCTCTTGCTCGATGTTCGAATTTTCAGATTTTCTAATTGGCTGATACGAAATAATTCGTATAAATTGTTCCAATGGTCAAAAAATAAAAGTAAATATTTTTTGAAATCAAGAGAACGAGATCTATCCATTAAAAATATTTTTGAGGTTTGATTCAATGTTTTTAGAAAAAATGTTTTTGAGAAGGAATTAATTAGTTAAAAATCATCAAAAATGCATCTAAAACTCTTTATCTTTAAAATATATAATATTACTTGTCATTTTGATGAAAAAACCCTAACTAAGACAATGGTGATATTTTTGGAGTCTAATTTGAAGGTTTGCACAAAAAGTTAGTAAGTTTAGGGTTTTGACCTTCTAATGAATGAACTTATCCTTAATGCATGTATATGTTTAGGATATAGGGGAAGTTGGACTCTAATCTTGACTAGGGATCTGAAAGTGACTTTTAGGGTTTGGTTAATGTGTATGAAATTGACATAAAATTTGTGTATGTGTTTAATAGGCTCTTTGGGTGACCTAGATTGGGATCTAGAAGTGCTTTGGACTATGTACTCTGATATTGAGGTATGTTGTATCACCTATTCATCCATATTGAGCAATTCACCTATCTTATTTTTCTTTTGACTTTAGCCTACACATATGTCTATTTTCTTGATATCATGGTTCGTGTGAACTATCTTGCTTATTATGGACTTGGATATTCTCTTGATATCTTATCTTGTGACTTGGTGCATGTTGGTTTTAAATAATGTTATGTGCCACCTTGAAGTGGATGTTATTATGTATGTGTTATACATTGTGTGATGGCAACATTGAATAATTCTGACTATACCTTTTGCTTGCCTCTATATTTACATGCAGTGTGATTCAGTAGCACTAGAGTAGTGTAAATTACTTTGGTTTTGGGGCAGTAATCCCCTATTGTTTATTAAGGAGGGTGGCAGTAAACCACTTCTCTATACCTGAGTGTGGCAGTAATCCATACTCAATTTATATATTTGGGAGATTGGCATTATTCCTTTCTCTATCAGGTTTAATTTTGTGCTTAGCCGCCTTTGAGTTTATATTGTTCTAGGGCTATGCTTATCTCACATGCATGCATGTTATTGATGTGGATTGTGGGGTGTGTGCCCTACTTTCTTTTGTGCCAGTATTGCACAATCTTTATTGATTTAATTTTGCAAGTATCTTATTTTAATATGTGATGATGATTCCTATCTTTTATGCCCTTGTGGTTAGTCCCTATTCTTTTGCATTGGAAGCATGTATAATTGATGTCCTTATTGCACTACTACAGAAACAGCCTTTGGCGTCAGTTATTTAACCCCCTTTGGCGTCGGTTTCTGAGCGACGCCTATGTGGGCGCCGCTAAAGGTCGAACACTTCTAACATATAGGCGTCGGTCTTTTAGTAGATAACCGACGCCAAAAGGGTTCGCGCCACAGAAAACGGCGTCATCTAGGACACATTCTGCATCGGTTATCTACTAAAAGACCGACGCCTATATGGACTATAGCGTCGGTGTTTACTTGGTAACCGACACAGAAAGAGTCCTAGATGACGTTGTTTTCTGTGGCGCGAACCCTTTTGGCGTCGGTTATCTATAAAAAACCAACGCCATACTTCAAGACGACACGGCCGTGCTTCCTTGCACGGCCGTGTTTAGTACTATAGGCGTCGCTTTTATATGAATAACCGACGCCTTTTCCACCACGGCCATGCTTTCCTGCACGGTCAGGTTGTTTGTACTATTAGGCGTCGGTTTTTATCCAATAACCGACGCTATAGGTCTTTGCTGACGGTTTTCTATAAATAACCGACGCCTATATCTATTTTTTTTTTCATATCAGTTTGCAGGCCTGCTGTGGCTGGTCAGCAGGATGAGAACCTATAGTTCAGTTTTCTGAACTGTAGGTTTACGACATCCATTGATATCAGCCTACAAACAGGCCACAAACCTGCAAAAGTCCCAAGCAAAATTTCACACAAGTAGATACATTCAGACATCAATTCAATTCTCACATTCAAACATATAGAAACATTCAAATACATGTATTAACATTCAGAAATATTCATTTACAAAGTATCATTCATTATCACTATCAAAATCCCAATTATATCTTACAGTTGCCACTGCTTGTATGGCTTTTGCCCATTCTTCTCTTATTTCATTTAATGCTTCCATCGTATATGGAGCATGTATATTTTTTAAGCGTTTACCTGTAGTGTTGTCAGTTTTAAACACCTGCAAAGAGAATGATGTATATATATAAGTAATAATATAAAAATAAGATTTATATATTTCATACTAACTAATGAGACTATATATAATACCTCATGTATGGTATCGATGTCCAATGCGGCATGTTTGATAATCATCTGCATAAATCACATCACATAGTATGTGCATGCCCAGCCATTGTCTTGTGTAGCGCACTATAAATTGAAACATACAAAATAATACAACTAAGCACAATTCACATCAATAATATATACATTGGAGTCGGGAACTTACTTGTACGTTCTCCCAATTTATTGGCTGGTTCTTTTTCCTTGGGACCGTTCCTCCAGCCTTTTTGAATGCATCTAAACCCCTACATGTTAATATAACACAGTAAATTACATAAGTAAATAGTAATGTAATAACAGATGTTAAAAGATACAAAAATGAAATATTTCTCACCAGAATAATGGCATTCTCATTACGTGTCCAATTTTAGTGTTTAATGTACTTCCCGCGGGATCTAGATAATAAACAGTGAACGTCCTGAGGACAATAACTAGTAACTCCTAATGTTTACCGCTAGAGGTAAAAAGTTAACAATTAATAACTCAAAATGCACAATAAAAATGGAATTTTCTTAAGTCCAAATTATAAATAAAGTAAACTTACTTGACATTGAATGGAGCTATTATTATCGTCTTCTTTTGCTGACCAAAAAATGTAAAAGCATCTATACAGTATTGTTGAACATTATCAGGGTCTTTAGCTACCATACTAATCAATGATGGAATAAAAAATCCCACATGATCAAATGCAAATTGTTTGCAATGATCTTCGACTAAGTAGCTGCAAAACATGTATTACGTATGCATTAATATATAAGAAACCAGATCACCGGATCTTACACAAGGTATATGGATGTATAAATAAGATCTCACCTTATCCATGTCTCTATCATTGATGTATTCAACCAATCATACATAAACAACTCAATAATATCTTGTATAAATAAAGAGCTATCGTATGATTGACCTACATAATCTGCATCTAAAGAAACAATTATCGGGAAATGTATATTATGTGCCCATAGCCAACATGCCATTCCCCTACAAGCAGGACCTAACGGGTATGTTAGGTCAATTGGAACCCAAGTTGGTAATGCGGGAAGTGGAGGTGGAGGCCTAGGTGCTCCTGGTGTCTTCTTTTTAACCTGTATATATAATTTCAGATCAGTTGACATCATATATACACATTAACAGTCTATATCAATGTAAATTTATCTTAAAATTTTAGTAGTGTAGACGACATCTGCTTTGGGCCACAATATGACCCCGCCTTCTGCCTCAGTAAGTGTATCAATATCCGGGTGGGGATATGGCAATGTAGCTTCCCTCCAATCGGGTAACACACGTAATGGGCCCACACGAACGTAGCCCTGTGGCATTGGAGTCCCGTGAAACCTTTCCCTAGGAAGGGACGGGTAAGCCTGCGCCTCTGCAACAACATAGTCTTATATTCTTAAGCAGCATGGCTTCAATGCCTACAAATTTACGTAAAGAATGTTATACATATATACATATCATCTTGAAAAGACTAGCTACAATGTCATAAACAATACTTACAACAGACGTGTTAGGTGATGGGTCTCCAGGATTACTCGCAGTATGTGCATCAGGAGAAGAGTGGGTCGCCATAGGCTGATTGGAAGCCTGAGATGCCTGCCACCGCAGCAATTCTTCCTTGACCTTCTCAGCAACTACATCGTTGACCTTCTTAGCAACTATATCCTTGACTCTCTTATTCTCCTATACATGGATAAAAGAAACATTAGCTTCTTATTATTGAATTTCCTTTTGCAGTAAAATTCTAAAAAAAGAATAGGTTACCTCTTCTTGAGAAAGTCCCGCTCTGGGTTTGCGCTGGGATGGCCCAAAGAATGCTTTGATGCCCACACCAGTGCCTGCACCCCTAACACGTCCAGGATGCTTTGGGTTACCCAGAGCAACTATCAATTCATCCCTTGTGCCCTGAGGGATGAACGTGCCTTGTTTCCGCTGCTCGTGTAGCTCCTACTAATCACCATAAACAGAAATTGGTAAGTTAACACCACAAATAATCAATAGTCAAACGATTGTTGTAAGAGTTGTATTTTACCATTTTCGCAGCCGCCTCAGCAGTTACGGGCTTCTTTATTTCACCCTTCTTGTTTTGCCTCCCAGCTATCCAGATATCATGGCGAGGCATGGGTGTGGCAGACTCCTGAGTAGGAGCAGACTCCTGAGTAGCCGCAGACTCCGCATGTAGTCTTTGGCGAACGCTTGCATAGCCTTTTGGACCCATAATGTGGTCATGCACATTCAGTGCACGCCTTTCTTTTTGTGCGTCACTGAGGGCCTAGTTAGTATGCACATTAATGATTTGGTTAGTATCACTAAATGTTAATCTTGAATAGGTGAATACAATGTATATTAATTAAATTGGGAGTGACACCTAATACCTTGAATTCTTCAGATTTTCTTGAAGCAACAAAATTGTCCCAATCTTCTTTGTCCAAGAAGTTCCATTGTTCAAGGGTTGACTTCTTTTTCTTATCACCCTCTTTTATGTATTCTCTGTTCAGATTTGTCCTATAATTCCTAAGCATCTTTCCAGCGCATAGCATCACACTTTTACGATGCAACTTCTCATCCAATGCAAACAGATTCTGTATAATAGAAATGTTATTAACTAGTATCCAAAATAGAATTGCAAATAATAGAATTTGTAATCTACAAAATAGAATTGCAAATAATAATAACTCACACATAAATCCTTCCATATCAAGTCTTTTTTCCCCTGAGGAACTTTATGCCAATTATCATACTTAACACCACAATGTCTCCGAGTGGTACACCCAAGATAGTTTACAAAATTATTGCGGTTCACTCCAATTGCATTTCCTCCATTATCAAACTCCACAACCAATTTGGATCCACTGCCACTAAGCGCTATTAACTTCTTCAACAGAGTGATGCCCCTTTTCTTGTTAAGTGTTTGGTGCTGCGCATCAAGTTGCTCTAGTGCTTCAGTGGGTACATGTGCATCATCAACCTAAAATTTGACAAAAATAAACACACTGAATTAGCCCAATATAGAAATATAAGATATATGACATAACTAGAAGATAATGAATTTTATAGAAATACACGATATGTTTTTAGAACTTACATTGGTATCCTCGCCATGCTCGTCATGGACAACATGCTCATCATGGACTTCATGCTCATCATGGACATCATGCTCATCATGGTCAGCCATATGAAAATGTCATTAAAAAGGAAAACATTTAGCATTTGTATTAACTAGAAAAAGGAAAACATTTAGCATTTGTATTAACTAGAAAAAGGCAAACATTTAGCATTTGTATAAACAAACATGTCTCTAAAATTGTGATCTTTTATCAATTAACAATCCTTCATTGTGATCTCCGTGCACATATAAGTCATCATTAGCTTCAATATTTTGTGGAGTTGGCAACCCAACTGAGAATGGACTGGAGTCATCATACTTATCATAGTACTCTTCTTCATCTATAGGATCTTCAATGAACTGTCTTTTACCATGAAGAACAACTGACCATTTATCATTTGCAGGATCATCAATATAGAATATTTGTTTTGCCTGTGATGCCAATATGAATGGTTCACCCTTCTCGCCAATCTTTTCAAAGTTCACCAAAGTGAAACCCAATTCATCCACTATAACTCCTTTGGTGTTATCAACCCAATTACATTTAAAGAGCGGAATTTTGAAATCTATGTAGTCAAACTCCCAAATGTCTTCAATGACACCGTAATATGACATTTTAGCTTCACGTGGACTCTTATCCTTTGCACTTGCAAAGTACATAGTCGACGCTTGAAGAGTGACCCCACTATTTTGGACGACACTCTTATCATCTTGGCGCTTTGTGTAATATGTGAATCCATTAATGTCAAACCCTTCATAAGACATAACATTCAGTTTTGGTTTAAAGGCGAGGCATTTAATAGTTTCTGTAATATCATTTGGTGTTTGAGATAGTTGATGTAAGACTTTATCTTCAAACCACTTAGTAAAAGTCTTATTATGCTCTCTAGCAAGCCACATTGAACTTGCTCGAGGATGTTGTCTCTTTATGAAATTGGTATGTTCCTCGATATAAACACTCACTTCGTCCATATTGTGTAAAATATACAAGTGAGCTTGTTCCAACTGCTCACGGCTAATTACTTTCACCCGTGATCCCAAAATTCCTTTGCCCTCCTCAATATTCTTGTCATTATCAGGAGTGTCATTACCACTGAGAAAGTCATTGCAAAAATCCATAACCTCTCTCGCCACATAACCTTCAATAATACTCCCTTCAGGCCGATAACGATTTCGAACATCACCTTTAAAAATGCTCATGTATCGTTCAAAGGGATACATCCAATGCAAGAAAACTGGTCCCAACATTTTCACTTCCCTAGTCAAGTGGACAACAAGATGTACCATGATATCAAAGAATTAAGGAGGGAAATACATCTCAAGCTGACATAGGGTAACAACCACTTCTCTTTGCAAATTATCGAGAGTATCAGGGTCAATAACTTTGCTGCATAGACTGTTGAAAAAGAAATAAAGTCTGGTAATTGCAAACCTTACATGCTTCGGCAATATAGATCGAATTGCCACGGGCAATATTTGTTGCATTAGAGTGTGACAATCATGAGATTTAAGACCTATCAAATTCAGATCTTTCATTGATACCAATCTACAGATGTTGGATGAGTAACCATGTGGCACCTTAACATTTACCAAGCATTCACAAAAGTTTTCTTCTCCTTTCTAGACAACGTGTAACAAGCGGGAGGTAAGTATGTTCTTTTATTACCCATTTCACGTAATTCTGTTAATTCTGACCTTATTCCCATTTCACGTAGGTCCAGTCTAGATTTTATCCCATCTTTAGTCTTACCTGGTATATTTAACAGAGTACCAATGATGCTATCACAGACATTTTTCTCAACGTGCATTACATCGATACAATGCCTGACTGTCAAAGAACTCCAATAAGGAAGATCCCAAAATATTGACTTCTTCTTGAATGAAGAATTGTCACTCCGTGTGGCCATACTACATTGTGATTTCTTACCAAATTCATTGACAATGTCTTTTACTCTTGCATAAACAACATCCCCTGGTATAGGTTTAGGTGCACTCCGTTCATCATTCCATCCATTGAATGCTTTGCGCTTCCTACGATACGGATGGAATTTTGAAAGAAACCTTCAATGACCAAGATATACAGTCTTGCCGCCATGTTGTAGTCTTATTGAATCAGTGTTTTCTTCACATATAGGACACACTTTAGCTCCTTTGACACTATATCCAGACAAATTCCCATATGCTGGAAAGTCATTAAAAGTGCAAAACAACATAGCGTGCAAACGAAATATCTCTCTTGCTGAAGCATCATAGGTCATCACACCTTCAGCCTAAAGTTTCTTTAAGTCATCAATCAAAGATTCAAGATAAACATCGATATCATTTCCGGGTTGTTTAGGGCCCGATATCAACAACGACAACATAACATACTTATTTTTCATACACATCCAGGGAGGAAGATTGTATATAACAAGCATGACTGGCCAAGTGCTATGTTGGCTGCTCAATGTCCCGTACGGATTCATCCCATATGTACAAGGCCCAAGTCTTAGATTCCTATCTTCTTCACCAAATTTGGGGTACAATAGATCAATCTTCTTCCACTGTGGGGAATCAGACGCATGTCGTAGGATCCCATCATTATTTTTCTTAACATCTGCATGCCACCTCAAATTCTTTGCATCTTTTGGATTTGCAAACAAGCGTTGAAACTGTGATATTATAGGTAGATACCACAACACCTTGGCAGGAGAACCAGTTTTGGACTCCCCCGAAGTCGTCAATTTATACCTTGACGCACCACATTTTGGACAATCTTTCAAATCTACATAGTCCTTTTGAAATAATACACAATCATTCGGGCATGCGTGTATCTTCTTGGCCTCCATTCCCATTTGGCACAACATTTTCTTTACCTGGTACGTTGAGATTTGCAGCTTGTTTCCTTCAGGAAGCATTTTTTCAACAAAGTCAACAATGAAGTGAAGCTTTTGTCACTCCATCTATTGTTAGCTTTCAACTTATACAATCTCAACACAGCGCTAAGCTTCGTAAACTTAGCACAGCCTGTGTATAACGGTATCTCAGCATCATGCACAATGTTTCTAAAGATAGGAGGTGGATCGGTGTGCTCTACCCTACAACTATCCAACATCGCATCAACAATGTCTGCTGGAACTGGTTCGTTCACATTTACGTCATCGGAGGCAATTTCTTCTTCCACCCAAGCACTACTATCGACATCTACTGGTTTCGATTTTGAAATCTCTCCATGCCAGTGCCATTCTGTATAGCCTTATACAATCCCGTTGCACATGACATGAGTTTTGATTTCCTCACCAGTGTTGACTTTCAAGTTGTTACCGCAATGCCTACATGGACAGTAGAACCTATCTGTAGGTTTTTTCCTATGTTCCTCGTAAAATCTAATAAACTGATCAAGACCAGATATAAACTCCGGGGTGCAACGATTACGAATGGACATCCATGATCTATCCATTCTATGATCAGAGAAAACAAGTATATATTAGGAAACAAGTATATATTAGGAAAAGATTAGGGTATACACTTACATCCTAAGTGTATAATGTGATGTCATTCTTATATATAATAAATGTATACCACCTATCCCATCCTTGAACACCTAATCTCACTAGTAAGTGTATAATGTGTATTGGGTTTTCGAGAAAATTTCGGCAGCATTTCCCCGTTGTTCTCTAAGTACATATGTACTTAGAGAACAAACAGGGAAATGCTACCGAAATTTTCTCGAAAACCCAATACACATTATACACTTACATCCTAAGTGAGATTAGGTGTTCAAGAACAGTCCCAAACCGGGGACTATCCAAGATTTACTCCTAATGAGTCAATCTTGGACGGGTTTCTAGGCCAACAAACACAATAATAGATATCTACAATGAAGCCGGACTCCATACAAACAGTATATAATTTAGTGATTGTTCATTCTAATTTATACCAATGTACAAGTAATATAAAGAACAATGATTTTTCACTTTCTAGGCCAACAAACACATGTGATGTCATTCTTATATATAATAAATGTGTACCACCTATCCCATCCTTGAACACCTAATCTCACTAGTAAGTGTATAATGTGTATTGGGTTTTCAAAAAAATTTCGGCAGCATTTCCCCGCTGTTCTCTAAGTACATATGTACTTAGAGAACAAATGGGGAAATGCTACCGAAATTTTCTCGAAAACCCAATACACATTATACACTTACATCCTAAGTGAGATTAGGTGTTCAAGAACAGTCCCAAACCGGGGACTATCCAAGATTTACTCCTAATGAGTCAATCTTGGACGGGTTTCTAGGCCAACAAACACAATAATAGATATGTACATGTTAGGCTTTCATCACAATTGATGTTAGGGTTTCATCAATGTTAGTGTTTAATCAAATCAAATTAGGATGCTAGAATGGACAAGTTTAAATCAAATTAGGGTTTAAATCAAATCAAACACGGCCGTGGCTGTGTTGGCCTACCACGGCCGTGGTAGGCCATTCTTCTCAGTTCTCAGTGCAAGAAGTAGAACAGCAAGCAGAGCAGAGCAGCAAGCAGAGCAGAGCAGCGGGCGACAAGGAAGAAGACAAGGAAGAAGGTGCTACAGCTAATACCTTGTGAGCAGCGGAGGCAAGCAAGAAGACAACGCCGCAGTAGGGCATGAGCAGGGAGGAAGGAGCGGGCAGCGGCAGCGCAAGGAGGAAGGCGGCGGGCGGCGGCGGCGACGAAGAGCAGCAGCAGGGATCGTCAGCGGCGAGCGAGAAGCAGCAGGCACCAGGCACCAGGCGGCGATTTTGGGAGAGCGCACAGGAGAATCGATGAAACAGGAAGAAAGGGGGAAGAGTCGGGTGATCGGGCCTCTATTAAGTTGGTCAACGACGTCGGTTATCTAGGACAACCGACGCCTATTATCTTCAGCGTCAGTTGATCATAATAACCGACGTCCAATTAGACAATCTTTACCCCAAATTAATTGGCGGGAACTATTATCAGTGTCGGTTATCCAAGGATAACCGACATCGAAAGTGGAACTTTTCGCGGAAAATTTCATTTCACATAGGCGTCAGTGAATTGTTAAACAACCGACACTGTATGTGACCCAAATTTTTTTCGCTCGAAAATTGGATTTCGCGGGCGCCTTTAGGCGTCAGTTGGTTACACTCAGCCGATGCTGAATACAAAGAGGTACCCGTGTCTGGCTGGTCTTCGAATATAGACGTCGGTTTGTATAAATAACCGACGCCGAATATTATAGGCGTCGGTTGTCCGAAATAACTGACGCCCATAAAAGCGACACTAAACGCTATTTCTGTAGTAGTGTTGCCACATATTGCTCAAGTTTTCTTTAGTATACACATACTAGCTTTTGCTGATGTATTTCTTCTTCTCTCTTCTTTTGTGGGGTATGCTTCCAACCCTAGGTTAGATCAAGGAGAGGTGAACCTCAACATCAAACTTGTAGCTGAGATTTTGGGAGACTTTAAAAGGTAGATAGATGACCCTCGGCTTGATCTTTGGCTTATGTGTTTAGTTTTCCTTTTGTTTTAGCACCTATATGTGGTGAAGTGTGGTGTTATGCCTTGTAAATTGTTAGATAACATTTCTTTTCCATAGCTACTCATTGTGTAATGATACATACATGTTGAATGAATTGATCTCCATCCCTTTGGTGAACTTTTTTTTGTGGTGTTTGGTTCAAGGGATGTAGTCTTTCCTTTCTAGTAGAGGAGTGGTTTCACTTATTTACAGTACTGGTGCAACATTATACTAGACTTCCAAATGACTTGAGGACATTGTTGGTTTGTATTCCCAGAGAGACAATCATATGATGATTGTAACAGGGAATTAGATACCTGATTTGATAATGATAAAGGTAATTTCATCTATTATGTTTGTCTAAATCATGATATGATGGCATAGATATAATAGATGTCTAAAGAATGATGCTACTCAATGACATATGTCTACAAGTTAAGGACCTAAACAATGAGATCATATATATGATAAGAATACATGCATTCTTGTTATGTCCCTAGTCTGATATTACTGTTGAAGCAATATAGACAATAATAATACATAAGACTAGAGTGTGTGTTGACTATTGATAGAGTTTCATTAGTTATAATATGTGATATCCAGTCAAAAACATAGACACATGTTAGAGAACAATGTATCAGATAGACCCACCATGATAGTGATATATGGTGACCATGGCATGATAAATAGAATCAACTCTCATAGTGATAGTAACAATTTGGTTTTGAGACCTAAAATCTCTACACTCATCACATGTTGTTCGATGTCTTTTGACATCATCCAATGTGACCATGAATAAGGGTTTCCATAAAGGTGATGCTCATGTGCCTTATGACACATGAGGATTGAGTGTGAGTGATGTAGATGGGAGTTGTCCCACCTACATGAGATTGATATCCAAGCTACTTGGTAAGAGAGACTAAGAAATGTCTGTTTATACCAATGTGACTCAATGTGTAATATGGGAATTCACATGCATCTCAGACAGTTTGCTCTAGTTAAAGGGACATGGATTGATGTTGAGAGGATGATGACCATGCCTCAAGTTCAATGTGGATATCAGTGACAAAGGAACTATTTAATCATTGTGACACTGACCACATATTGTAGGTTGAAGTTGTTCTCCAACTTTCCAATTACTTGGGTAGAAATGTTGTGTTGCTTGATACCGATCATTTCTTGTGATGTCATAAGTTAGTTATGGACATTCACTGCCAATGTAAATTGGGACCTATAGGGTCACACACATAGGATACATTTGGAATAGGAATTTATTCATGAATTATGTTTAACTTGATTACTAAAGTGTAGGTTTTCAATTTAAACAATGATGGTTGGAAATTGATTGACTGGATAGTGAACTGACCAGTTCAAGTGTTGAACCAATCAATTCAAGTGTTAGGTCAATTGGAAACAATATTGGTTGAACAATGCATGAACCAAAGCATGAATTGAGAAATTCACTAATTTAACCGATAGGTTTAAGGTCTGAGATGACCAATTCAATTGTTGAATCGCTCAGTTCAATGATTAATTTGACTGTATCAAGGATTGATGTTGACTTCATGTAGTGCATTAATCAAAATTTGAATGTCAATGTGATAAAACTAGGAAAGAACATGACCCGACCGGTTCAAATCTTAAACCGACTGGTTCACTTGTGAACCAATCAGTTCAACAATGAACTAACATGTTCACGATTCGTAGCTTCCAGAAAATTCATGATATTCTGTCTCTTCAACTCCCAAATTGAATGGAAACCTTGACCCTAGCCCTCCTATAAATAGAGGGGTGTTGGGAGCTTCCTAGACATAATAATAAGGTCTGACAATTGTTGTTATGTATGGTTGTAGTAACTAGAGAGACCGAGCAAGTCCTACCCATCAAAGGGAGGGATAGAAAGGGAGAGACAATAGGGTGAGCAAGTCAGTGTTAGCACCTTCACATTCGAATGGACAACTTCTTCCCTTTGGCTCTGGTAGCTTAAGGTGGAGTATTTGATGGTTCATGTGGACTACTCTAGAGATAAGGAGTCTTTTTCCACTCTCTAGGAGTGACACGATTTTACCATGCGTATAATGCAAGTGCACGTATCAATGTAATATAGGCCTTGTGAGGCCCGAGTCAAACTCAGGGAAATGTAAATTTCAGTAGAGTACTACTAACTAGTCGCGATCAGCTAGACCGATGGGAAAAATGAGTTTGATTTTGAAAAAAGAAAATAAAAATAAAAGAAAGTGAAAGAGAATGATGATTAAATGTTTAGTTTACTCATATTAAATGGGAATCCTTAGGATTGCAGTTTCACCGCGAGGTCTCTCTGCATGCAAATCTACACAATTAACATAATTCGTTCTCTTTCCCTGATTATGGCCCGTAGTCAGAATTGCTCGCTTCCATGATACAATTCACTACCTAGTTCTAGGTCAGTTCCATGCCAGTAGTAACTTATACCCTAGATCTAGATGCTTTAATTACTTCTCTGAGTATCCACCATTAATCATACATTACCTTGTCTAAGAAATTTATTGATTAATGTGTTAATCGCACATTTTCAACCACTAATCCTCCGTCAGAAGTAATTAACGATATTAGAAATCAACTATGGTGATCAATCATAGTAAATTGCAATGGAAACATGATAACATATCAAGGGAAAGTGAGACAAATTATGATAATTAATATAACATTGTCATACAGCGATTCCACGGGCTACTCCCGGTCCTAAGGATAGAAGGGATTAGCCCCGCATATTCATATCAACATTACACATGGAAACAAAAGAGGGAAACATGGAGAAACGAATGAGAATATGGTGTAACCCCTGATATGGAGAAGATCCGGATGATCCTCGGTGTGAGATGCATGTTTTGCAGCCTTTCGTCGGAAGAATCGTCCGTCTACGGCTCTGGAAATGTCTGGGGTGTAGCTCCGGGCTCTGTTCTTCACTTTTTCTTCTCCGGGACTCATGTAATAGAATAGAACATCCCCCTTAGGTCTGACCATCTTTTCTTAGGTATATGCATGACTTACGACCGCTAAAAGATCGCAGCCGTTCGATTGTGGTAATTCTGGGTGCAACTCTAATCCGAAGGCACCGATACCTCGACACCTTAGAGATAGCTTTCTTCACTAGAAACTGGGGACAAACTGGATGCATTTCGATACCATCGACTGTTCTCGTCGATGGTATCGACCAGATGATTTTTGGCACACTGATGCACTTTTGAGACCATCGACAGTGGGTCGATGATATCGACTGGTTCACTCTCCTTTCGGCTTTGTTGTTGTTGCCTTGTCGATGGTATCGACGGACCGTCGATGGTATCGACGGGTCCAGGAATACAAGGCTCTTGAAATAAAGAAAGGAACACAAATCAAATCTGAGAAATTTGATAATTTATACAAAATAAAGTAAAATAAGATAAATTTGATGCATACAGTGATTATAGGCACAAGGAAATGAAACATGTTGTTATAGCCACAAAATGACAACTAATTACACAAGACAAGTATGAAACCAACTTATAAATGTGACTCAAAATCACTACATCAAGGAGCATATAGTCAACTGCCTGCCATGGTGCAATACTAGGAGGCCACAGCCGACAACCGTCCTATGCAACTTGAAGAAATAAGCACACTGGTGCAAGATTTGTCACTGGACTTGCTCCATGACCAGGTATATTTCTTGCAACCCTCTTTCTTGTATATGTTGTTGTTGACAGAATCTTCTAGTTTGGGAATCAGACATTAAATTTCTATTTTGGTTGCCACATCTATTGCCCCGATTTCCCAATAGTGGTATTAGAGCCATGTTAATTTACAATGTATCAAGATTTAAATTGATATGATCATATTTATTTATTACAAACGTTGTGAATATTAAAATCATTAATGTGCATATCTGATCAAAATACCACATGCAATCCATTCAAGTGAAGAATTTCTTTTCATGAATCAATTCTATTCCATTACAATGATAAAATAAATGAGATATAGAAATTCCCTCACATAAATCATACATTAATTCTAAGATTATTTTAGGATTACTCTAGATAATAAATAAAAATTTGGTCAAAAAACCATATATTATCCATTAAACTTTTTTTTTTAATAAGATCCATACATAAACTAATATTTTAATTGATAGCTTACCTTGCTTTTTTGATGAGCTCATACCCATACAAGTTATACCAATATATATACATACATATATATGTATGTATGCATGTATGTATGTATGTATGTACGTATGTATACATATGCAATCTACAAGCGTCACCATAAAAGCTGGTTTTCATGGTGGATGTCAGCATGGTTATGTCCAATAATCCCTAGATCTTTGTACTTGGTTGGATGGTTGTTTTTCTTGTTTATATCTCAGTTGGCATATCGAGCATCTCCCCTTCCTGCCAAATGTAAATTAATGCTACTCTTTCTACATTGCTCTCAAATGTAACTCAAGATTTTTCCGTATACAATGTAATATGGAAAATGATAGTTTTATTTATGTTTTATCATGAGGTGTTCTACACCAGATGAACCAATAGACTTAGATGTCGAACCAATCGACTGGTGACCCAACTGATGGGATGGGGGAGTCCAGACATCACTTGAAGAAAAAACTAGATGAATGATTCAAGAGACCAACCGACCGAATAGAAGGACAACTAATCGGCTCAAGAGTTGAACTGATCAACTTGAACTGGTTCCAGCACAACTTTCTAGAAGAACATGTTGTACATATGACGTGGACCTTAGGTGGTAGCAATTCCTTATGGCTCCAAGGAATTGCATTAGACAATCCAAAACCATCACTTGTATATTTCTGATTGCATGTCTTTCATTTGTGGTTATAGCATGTATATGATACATATTATAAGTATGTGGTGATTGGATATGTATATGTACTTATATAAAATCCCTCTGTAAATATTATATCTTGGATGCTTTCCATAAGCAGCACACATGAAAATCTTGATTGACCAAGTGTGGGAACATGCTAGCATGATGTGTCGTCTATCTCATAGTCCTCCCTAGAAGGGTGCATATTCTATCATGTTGGCTTATCAGTCAACTTTAACTTGGTGGCCTTAATATGATCAAGTGCCTAGAAGCATACAAATAGAATATTGCAAGGAGTTGTGCATACCATCTATCTAGGAATTGCATGAGTTGCAATTGGTAAATGTTTACTACCTTAATAATTGGTTATGAGCAATGGTGTTGGTTGGGTATTGACTTAATTGTTTTGGATATTGGCTCACTAGAAGATTTTACGTTGCAATCTTCCAAATTGATAAGTGAGGGCTATCAATTTGAAAAAATAGTGGGAGTGACAATTAATTAAAAGCCTAATTTAATATCATCAAACTTATCAAATCAAATTAATCAAAAATGTTTTGGCTAAAATTGCACATTTTCTTCTGTAGAGTCTAATGGCAAATAGAAACACATTTTCTTTGTGATGAATGCTTGAGAAGGACAAGCGAAACGGGAACAACTTTCATGACTGCATCCAAATGTTGAGTGTTGTTCTCACTCAAGAGTGGAAGATCTATCTCTAGGAGACACTAAATCCAGATGAACCTCCTCCCATTTTGCCTAAGGTTGACAGGGATGCTTACAAGAAGCACTGTATAGATGTCGTGAATGTCAAGAGCCTGATGTTTTACTTAATGAACTATCAGTTCTAGATACAATATGAGAACATGGATGTTATTGAGATGGTAACACATGGTTAAGAACATGTACCAAGATCAGGAAAGACAAGAGAGATATGATGTCTCAAAGGAGTTCTCAAGTGCAACATTGTAGGAGATCCAGTAGGTCCCCACACGCTCAAGTTGATTGGGTATGTGGAGAACCTTACTAGGCTACGATTTCCCTTGCGTCAGGAGTTGTCCATAGTTGTGATTCTGTAGTCACTGCTGGAATCATATTTCCAGTTTGTCATGAACTACAACATGAACAATTTTGACAAGACATTGCCAGAATTACTTAGCATATTGAGGATAGCTGAAGCACAGATGAAGAAGGACAAACCCAAATCTATGATGATGATAAATAGAGGGAAATGAAAGGGAAAAAGCTAAGCTAAGAAGAATTCTAAAGCTACCAAAAAACCAAAGTTTTATGCATTGAAAGCTAAGGGAAATCTCCACTTTAATCTGTCATTCATGTAATGTTCATAAAAAAAGCTAAGGGAGGAGTGAATAAGGAAGGAAAGTGCCACCACTGTCACCAACCTAGACGTTGGAAAAGAAAATGCCCTCTTTATATAGAGGATCTTAGGTAGAAGAAGGAGACAGAGATCTCCACTTTTAGACCCGAGAAGAAGTAGGCTAGAACTGTACATAGCAAGGGTTGTTGCCACTACAACTATAATCTGTCATTCATGTAATGTGAATGTAATAGAATTACTGAATTACTATTATGTACCTACCATTAATGAAAGCATCATTTATCTTATATGGAAAAGAGTATTATGACTATATATTTGATGTTTTGCTTTCAAAGATATGATCTTTTGTGGTAGTGGATCTAATGTCTCATAGCTTATATTTGATAGTTCTAGAGATAGTTATATATAGTGAATGACTCAATGACTCAAACAATGAATATCTATAGCACTGTCATCTAAAGCACACAAATGAGAAATGTATTTCTAGAATCCATATGATGGTTGTCTAGACATTTTTGGTTTTTGAACCCGATAAAGACATCCATGTTTTATTTTTTGGGCAATATCATAGAAGCACTTTTCACTAGAAGTAGTGGGAGAGTGAGTATTGTATTAGGGATCATACATACTGATGTATATAGATCTTTTAGAATAAATTCTAGAGGTGTTTACTAGTATCTCATTATAGTTATTGATGATCTCAGTAGATAAGGTAGATTGTATTTTCAAATACAAGTCAAAATCTCTTGAAGTGCTCAAGGAGATCATGAATGAAGTATGTACATATCTTGGTATAAGTATTCAGAAATTTTGTTTTGGTCGATGTTGAAATATTTTAAACCAAAAGTTTGAGGATCATCTAGAGAGACCATGATAGTGTATCACAATGAAATCCATTTGAAACATAATAATGTATTAGAAAGAGGGAATCACACCTTATTAGTCATGGTTTCATTATCAATAAATTAGCTAATATTTCGATATCCTTTTTGGTACATGATTTACACTAAAATAATGTACTATGTAGATTGGTTCAAAAGACACCATATGAGATATGGAATGGTAGGTGTCCAAATATGTCTTTTACAAGGATCATGATTGAAAGCTTGTGTAATTCTTTAAAAAATTTGTCCACAAACCACATAAATGTTATTTTGTTGAATACCACTTTATATTCCAATCCAAAAACAAAATTGTTTGTTGCCAGGATGGTTGAATTTCATAAGAGGAATTTATTTCCAAAAGAATCAAAGGGAGAAAAAGTAGAACTCAAAAAGTTCAAGACCAATAACAAAAATATTGAACCAAAAGAGGTAAAATAGGAACATTAAGAATCATAAGTTGTTGTGGAATCTCAAGTTCCTTATGTAACAAAAAACCTCATAGATCTAGTAGAACACACCTTGAGTTTGAAAGATTATGATATCTTATAAGTCAGAAAGGCGGTGAGTTGGTCATAGATGATGAATCAAAAACCAATGTAGAAGCTATTGGTGGACCAGAGTCTGAGAAATGGCTTGAGGCCATGAGATCCAAAATGGAGTCTATGTAAACCAGTGAGGAATGGCCTTGGTGGATACACCTGAAGGGGAAAGACCCATAGGGAGCTTTTGGGGCTTTGAGAAAAGACTGACATGGATGGTAGTGTACAAACCAATAAGAGAATATTGGTTGCAAATATTTCAAACAAGTTAGAGATGTTAGACACGACAAAAGTTTCATAAGTTTCCATAGTTAATTCAAACAGGATCATTCTTTCAACTGTAGCTTATTACAACTATACAATTTTGTTTATGGATGTTAATACAACATTCCTTAATAGGAATAATTATGTGGTTGTTTGGGTGACACATCCTGAAGGTTTTATAAGTCAATTGTTGCAAATAAAGTTGGTAAGCGACAGAGGTCAATCTATGGATTGAAGCAAGCCTCTCAGAGTTAAATTCTTCTATTTGATAAGATCTTCAAAGAGTTTGACTTGAGTCAAAATGAAGATGAAATATGTGATTACTAAAGTTTGTGGGGAGCATATTTATACTCCATATAATTATGAGGAATAATATCCTTATACTAGAAATGTTAAAACCTAGCTAGGAAGTACCTTCTCTATAAAGGGTGTAGGTGAAACATCCTGTGTGATAGGAATCGAGATCTACAGTGATAGATCTAGAAATCTTCTTGACTTAAAATAGAACACATACATTGGCAAGATGCTAAAGAGGTTCATCATGAAGGATACAATGAGACAAATTTTTTTGAAATTAGTCTCTCTAAAGTATAATGTCTTAGTTCTTGTGAAGAACGAGAAAAACATGAGTAAGATGACATATGGATCTGTGAAGTATGCAATGTTGTGTACTCATCCCATTCTCTCGTATGTATTGAACATAATGAGTGGATATTTGTCACAATCTAATGAAAGTCATTGGACTTCCATAAAGAACATCATTAAGTACTTGAGAAGAACTAAAAGGATCGGTTCTATGGTTGTGGTAATAAGGAAGAGTTGGATGTAAAGGGTTACACTAGTGCAAGCTTCTAAAATGACAAAGTAGGTCGCAATCTATATTTATGTTTGACCTTGAAACAAGAACTGTATGTTGAAAGAGTTCCTAGCAAAAGACAATTGCTAATTATAAAATACAAGTTGAGTATCTTCATGTTGTGTGAACACCAGAGGATACTGTATGGATCAAGAAGTTTATATATACGAACTTGTGGGAGGGTCAAAACCATTGATGACTTAGTAGAGATACCATGACAATAATGGAGCTACATGATAGGTTGGGAATATCAAATAGCATACCACAGAAATCCCATCTCATATGAGAAGTTATCCAGTGAGGAGATGTAAATATTGCAAAATACCGACTAGAAGAAAATGTTTCTAACCCTCTACATAAGCATTTGCAAATTAGAAGCATGATGGACATGTTGAAGATCGCTTGGAATTCGATTTGTGGGTGACTAGCTCTATTGACAAGTGGGAGTCTATTGGTTTGTATGCCCAGAGAGACAATCTTATGATGATTGTAATGGGACATTAGATACCTAATTTGATTATGACAAAGGTAATTCTATCTATTATGTTTGTCTCATTCCTGAGATAATACACAAATATAATAGATGTTTAATGAACGATGTTACTCGATGATGTATGTCTTTAGGTTGACGACCGGAACAATGGGATCATATGTATGATAAGAGTACATGCATTCTTGTTATGCACCTAGTCGAATAATACTATGGAAGAAAAATAGAAAACATTAATACATAAGACTAGATTTTGTGTTGATTAATGACAAAGTCTCATTAGTCTTGATATGTGATATCAAGTCAAACACATAGATACATGTTAGAGAACAATGTATCAGACAAACCCACCATGAGAGTAATACATAGAGAGCATGGAATGGTAGTGAGAATCATCTCTCATAGTAGTAGTGGTGATTGTGGTTCTTAGACCTAAATTAACTACAATCATCACATGTTCAATGTATTTTGACATAATCCAACGTGATCTTGAATAAAGGTTGCTGTAAAAGTGATGCTCATGTGCCTTGTGACACATGGGGATTGAGTGTGAGTGATGTAGATGGTATTTGTCCCTCCTATACGAGATTGATGTCCTGGCCACTTGATAAACAAGACTGAGAAACGTATGGACATACTCATGTGATTCAATATGTTATGCGTGAATTCATATGCATCTCAGATAGTCTGCTCTAGTTCAAGGAACTTGGATTGAATGTTGAGAGGATGACGATTCCATGCCTCAAGTTCAATTTGGATATCAGTGACAAAGTAACTATACAATCACTGTAGCACTGATCATGGATTGTAGGTTCAAGTTGTTCTCCAACTTTTCAATTACTTCGGTAGCAATGATGTGTTTCTAGATACTGCTCATTGCTTTGATGTCATAAGTGAGTTATGGACATTCACTACCAATGTGAATTGGGACCTATAGGCTCAAACACATAGGATACACTTTGAATAGAAGTTTATTCATGAATGATGTTTAACTCAATTAGTAAAGTATTTAGGTATTCAATTTAAACAATGATGGTTTGAAATTAACTGACTGGACTGTAAACCAACTAGTTCAAGTGTTGTATCGATCAATTCAAATGTCAGGTCAATTCGAAACAACATTGGTTGAACAATGCATGAAGTAGGGCATGAACCGAAAGGTTCACTAAGTGAACTGACATTTCAATTGTTGAACCACCTGATTCAATGATTAGTTTCATTGGATTAAGGATTGATTGTTACATCGTGTTATGCATTAATTGAATATTAAATGTGAATGTGATAAAAATAGGAAAGCACATGACCTAAATGGTTCACAACTTGAACCTACTAGTTCACATGTGAACCAACCGGTTCACATGTTAACCAACTGGTTCACCTATAAACCAACTAGTTCACCCTTCATAGCTTCCAGAAAATTCATGAAATTATGTCACTTTGACTCCCAGATCGAAGGGAAACCTTGACCATGTCCCTCCTATAAATAGCGGGGTACTAGGGGAGTCCCATATACAACAATAAGCTCTAATAATTGTTGTCCTCTCTATTTGTGGTAACTAGAGACCCTGAGTAAGTCCTACCCATAAAAGGGAGGGATAGAAAGGGAGAGATCATGGGGAGAGCAAGTCAATGGTACCATTATGATGTTCGAAGGGACATATCCTTCCCTTTGGCTTTGGTAGTTCAATGTGGAGTTCTCGGTGGTCCCCGTGGACTAATATAGTGGCGAGGAGGCTTTTTCCACCCACTAGGAGGATTTCGTCAACCTCTATTTGTGGTGCAACACTAGGAGGCCACTACAAACAATCATCCATGTGCAACTTGAAGAAAGAAGCACACTGCTATAAGAGTTATCGTTGGACTTGCTTCAGGACCAAGTAAATCTCTTGCAACCCTCTTTTCTAGATACATTATTGTTGACACGATCTGCTAGTTAGGGGATCATGTATTAAATTTTTATTTCCACTGCCTTATCTACTGCCCCAATTTCCCAACATACACTCCCTCTCCTAGCACTCAAGACTGATTATCGCCACCGTAGTCACTAGATGTATGAGGAGCAGCACCAATATCTAAGGAACATGGGTTACCTCCATGAAAAGTGCCATCACACCATTGAAAAGATAAGGACCATCCACTACCATGAGGATCGTACTTAACTGAGGACATAAACATCTAAACTCATGGGGTAAAAGGGAACTTTATGTTCTACATATGCACCTTCTAGTTGCTTGTTTTACAATTTTCAAGATTGTTGCAAGCTTTGACAATTCTAAGGTTGTTGAAAGATTTATACTAAAAGGAGTGGGATCCGAGAGGGGAGCCACTCAACTTACTAAGATGTAAATAATAGAAAATCGTACAATGCCAAATATCACAAGTAATTTTTCACAAAGGATGATAACTAAATTTAAAAGTATATAATGTATCAAATACCAGAAGTATAGTAGTATAAGAGAAAATCTAAGTATTACAATTATCACGTATAATATTTCTCTTCACCATGCAGGGTGTACATAAAAGAAACTAATCTAAGCATAGGATCAATAGAGGGTAAACCAGCCACTTCATTCTATCACTAGAAAGAACAACCACTCTCAAGTAGGATGCAACTTAGGGTCACTTGTGGAAGCACATTCTTCACCTAATGTGTTGGGAACACCCCCCTCAAGAGAAGACAAGGTGGAAAATTATTAGTAAAAGAGCTTGTATGTACTTATAATAGGGATTGGACAATTTATATGGAAAAATTACATCAAAAATAAATTAACACGGTTCTCAGTGAAGAGGGAGGAAGAAGAATCCAATTGGATATCAAAGTGTTCTTCAAATAGTAAGACAAAAAGATTATATGAATAAACAAAAGGTACAATAATAAAATTCTTGCCTTTAAATCTCAAATAAGAGAACAACAATAAATAATAAGGATTTTGCATGATGATTAGATATTAGACTACAACTATCTAAAAGTAGGGCCAGGACGCTTCCACATCTCTTTCCAAGGAAGAAGCTGAGAGCACGCACAATCCTAAATAATAATATGTATAAAACAAGTGAGAGCACCTGAGGCTAGGTGAGAGAGAATCACCCAAATACTAAAAATTTGTACAATGAGTTCGAAACCCATAATGTACCAACACTAATAGATAAATATAGTCTCAATAATCTAAACATGTTATCAAAGACATGAAAAATAAATTTTAGTACAAGCAAATAAATCAATTTTGGGGTTCGATTATGAAATGGAAGAATATGACGAAATAATGTAATAGAAGTTGTAACTGAGTATAAATTAACATGGTCAAACAAATAGATTCAAATCAAATTCTCAATAGTATATAAGATTCTCTCAATGAATGGGACCCAATCAGGTCAAACATGTATAATCAAGTGACATATAAAGCACTATGCCACAATCAAGTCAAAGAGAAAGAGAAAATAGAATTATTGTCTAATACTACTCATAAAGATAAGAAATATACCTCAAAAATATGTATACAAAGGCATGGTTCAATCCTAGGTCCAATCAGGGTATATCTTCACCTAATATCATATTAGATGTACATCAATAATTAATCAGTATATATCAAACCCTAGAAAGATTGACATTTATTACAAAATGACCTATATGATGAAAACTACACTACCTTATAGGTTATGATTTCTCGATTTCAAAACATATATATTTATGAATTTCTAACTTCTAAAACATTAGATATGAATTTTACAAGAATAAATATAATTAGGTAAAATCCATAAAATTACTAATTTTATATATTAGAATTAGGTTACAAAAACCATACCAATGGGTAGATCATATTTTTCTGATTCCAAAGAAGGCCTCACTTTATTTTTCCGACTTACTAGTTAATTATTATGAATTTTATGAGATACAATGTTTTATAGAATTATAAAACAAAACCAATTAGACAGTTACCCAAATTCCCTTGCATCATCCACAAGGACTATATTAGCATGACATGGTATATTTGTAAAACCATCTAGTTAAATCAACCCACAATATAGAATCACATTAAAAATCAACTTACAAAAATTACCATGGTCGAATGACAAATATCAAATCAATGCAAGGGTTAAATTGTAAATCAACAAGCAATCATCACCTTTGTTGCTTAATCTTTCTCATGAGGAAATAACAAAGACCCAAATTCATGAGGTGTCACATGCAAGGTCCAAATTTCCTCATCACTACATGTCAGCCCCAACCAATGGCCTCTAGACCTTCTATATGCCTCATCAATCTCAACAAGCCAAGTTAGAGGCTAAAAGATAAACTAGAGCTCTTTCTCATGGCCGCCGCCATGGCTGAGCAATGGGTAAGGAACAAAGGTGCAAGGCTGAGCTGACCAGGGTAAGAAACAACATGGAAAACCCATCCAAACCTTCAAAATGAAAACACAATACCATCCACACCATCACCTAGAAAAATGACCAAATGACATAGTGAATCGAAGTCGAAATCCATTGACTGTAAAATAGTAAGAATAGGGGATAATTAGAATATACCTCAAAAGCTAAAATCAATGACTCAGAATGATTCCTTGAGGGTTAATGGGATTATGTAGCTGGATAGGCACACTCAGAGTTTCCTCAAGCATCATGACAAACTCTAGAAGACTCAGACACAACTTCAGACCTCGATAGGTGCACACGAATGGCTGGGAACAAACAAGACAGTGTGTTTGATCATTGAGGTCTGAAGACGGTGGTGGTCAAGGTATATATAGGCAAGGAGATCCACTGAGGTGAGGAGTCCCAATGGAGATGGGAAACAATAGATATTGAGACCCCTTTATTGACTAGGATAACAGGGAACCCATCCCAAACAAATTGGGGCTTATCCGGTTTGACAACACACGTGGAATGCAGAAAGAAAGAGATAGAATGGTGATATTGGAAAGAATGTGAGAGGGGAGGAGGACAAGATCATGAAAACTATGCAGAGTCTGGAGGCTCTAGGACTCTAGGTAGAAGAAACACTTGTCACTAATGGATTAGTTCATGAGCAAGCAAGGGTCGTCAGATCACACATATCCGTAGCGAACCAAAAAGTATCGTGTTATGCCAAGACTTTAGGAGAATTCCAAAAATCCAACATGACATCCAAAACATATCCCGGTTCATAAAAGGATTAATAATTAAACATTATATTCTCTAGACAATTTATTATAGCTACCATTATCCAATTAAGCTAAAACTTTGCATCTAGACTAATTGTGATACAAAGAATTCAATTTTGGAATTAGATTTAGGTTTTGAGATTATCTAGGAGGATTTTTAGTCCAATTGGGGTTTAAGTAAATTATCATAAAATCTATTAATATATTTTAGTATTATACTCAAAATTTGAGATTTAGATTTCATTATCCTCCTATTATTGCCATATGCAGTTGTATTAGATATCTTGCATAGAATAGAATAATTTTACTCAATTTCCCATGAAGCCCATTAATTTCATCCATTTATTGTCACATTATGGAAATTAATCACATTATTTCCCAAACTAATAATTACCATATTTATTTGCATCATGTTACCAATTATGCACATTTAACCCCACATTAGACATTCAAGCATATTGATGTTATCCAATTACTTATTAACCATATTTGAGTCACCATATGTGTATTAGTGTATAATATAAACATATTATATATTATTGAATTGATTTACATATCAAGCCATGATTAGGTGATTACTTACCATAAATGTGTATCAATATATGTTATCCAATTATGACACCTAATGTTAGTAATGTATAATGAAAGTCATCAAGGATATATATATTAGGGTTAGTGAAGCTTGACCTAGGGTTTTGGTCAACATGATCACCATAAATCAGATACACCCCTTCAACAAGTATGATGTCCAAGTTAGGTACCATATGTCTCATGCATCATAACATTAGGATTTATGTGTCCATGATATGGTCTAGATCATATGTATCCACAATCAGGGTGAATATGTAAGTTCCTCATATTATGTGCATTAAATGCTCATCAGGGTATAATTGTAACATTTGTTGGTCAGTTCTACAGATTTGAGCACACTATCATCCTATTCTAAGAATTACATTTTCCATGGCCAAGATAACCAAATCTCAGTATGTTGCATATGATTTAAGATTGTTGTTATATGTCAGATAGTTCACCATTTTCTAACATCCTTATTTGTAGCACAATCTTAGCAAAATAACAATTTTGAACCAACAATCCTATTTTTCCATGTATTTCATGCATTATTGTTCATTTTGACATTATTTGTGCATTCTTAATCATTATTAGCATGTGAAACATTATTGCACCATATAACAAATATTTTCACCAAACTTATCTCAATTTATTATATTTTATTCGGACTCATGTTGGTTTTTCCTCATTTCAGGTAATTTGAGAACTCATAAGGAAGCTTACTGCTAACAACATTAAATTGTTGGTACCAACAAGAGGCAAATATCCAACAAGGAACTTAAAGGAATCTCAGTGCAACCTAGATATGACTTGGTTCTACCAAGACATGGTTCGTTGCCACTAAAATACTAAGTCGGTGCAACCTACTTATGGTCTAGAGAGCATCAGTAATCGAGGTTTATCAACTTAGTGCTATTGACAACTGAGTCAATAATACCTACATTCATAAGTAGAAGAATTAAAACTTCCAAATTCCACTATTATCTTAATATAAGGGGCATTATCCTCTCATCGTACAATTAGATATAACATTCTATATGGATACATGA
The DNA here is from genome assembly GCA_963693085.1 of Alisma plantago-aquatica. NCBI lineage: Eukaryota > Viridiplantae > Streptophyta > Magnoliopsida > Alismatales > Alismataceae > Alisma > Alisma plantago-aquatica. The sequence goes on from OY856412.1 coordinate 1,464,522,372, forward strand.
AAAATCACTATCCACACAAAGGGTGAACTTCCATATTTTTTATAAGATCTTTGTCTCCTTCTCCATGGAAAGGGTAGGTTAACCTTTGTCTATCACAGTTTTTGTAATCCTCTTTCACGCAAGTGGAAGTTTGTGTTTTTCCGTACTCGGAATGTAGGGGATACAAAAAACATGAAGGCAATATGTTGAATCATCTTGCCTAATGTAAGTGAAGTTTGTTTATGATGCCAAAAACTTATAGGAATTTATTGTATGCCCTAAAATGCAAGTGCACACTATCATAGTAATATGAGGCCCGCATATCGAACACTTGGTAATGTAAATCTAAAAAGTAGTACTAACTATAATGCAATCAGCTAGACTGGTGAAAACTTTCTTTGAATGGTTTAGTTATCTAAGAATGCCGACAGTAAATCTAAAATTATTGGTCATTGATCGTAACTGCATAGAATTCCTTAGGATTATGGTTTCACCTTGATCAACATTGCAATTAATAGTATAACATTAATAAATAACTCTCCTACCCTAGACTAAGAGCCCGTAGCAAGAATTACCCTCTCTCATGGCGTAATTCACTACCTAATCTAATACCAATCCCACTCTTGTATTGATTTTTTTCACACTCGAGCCCACTTCCTAGGCTCTAGTAGAGTTTCAAGAATGACAAATGGCCCCACAGACCACCACTAGACTTAACTACACACATTTTCCTCACTCACACGCAAGTCGGGGTCAACTTCCCAATAGTCAGCCATCCTAGTACTACTCCAAGTTGAGCATGCTTAACTGTGGAGTTCTTTAGTGATGGGATCTTGAAAAAGGAGGTACACCTTGGTGATATGGGTGGTCCAATCATTCCTTTTAAGATCATGTTATCCAAGGCCTCAAATCATGGGATGTTACAATCTCCCCCACTTAGAATCTTGATGTCCCTCATCAAGGCTCAACTATATGGCCTCATAATCTTTTCCCCATTTTAGTGTAGATCCAAATGACACATGTACACCCAGCTCCCAATCATGACTACCAGTGCAAGGGCAGCTCCATGAACTCAGATAGCCCTTTCCAACATGCCTAGACACTACCAGTGCATGGGCGGCTCCATCAACTTTGATAGCCCTTTCCAACATGCGTGGACCACATGACTCAAAGACTGGCTTGCCACATGCCCATGTGGGCCGCACCTACTGGAGAGGAATTGGATGTGACACCATTTGTAACACTCGAGCCCACTTCCCTAGGCTCTAGTAGAGTTTCAGGAATGATGAACAACCCTACAGACCACCACTAGCCTTAATTGTGTGCTTTTTCCTCACTCACGCATAAGTCGGGGTCAACTTCCTGACTGGTCACCCATCCTAATACTACTCCAAGCTGAGCACGCTTAACTATGGAGTTCTTTAGTGATGGGCTCCGAGAAAAGGAGGTGCAACTTGGAGATATGGGTAGTCCAATCATTTCTTCTAAGATCATGTTACCCAAGGTCTCAAATCTGAGGATGTTACAATTGTGTTATTAGTTTGGTGCTTTATAAAAAACTAAGGGTAATACATTCACACTCGTAAGACACCTTTCTCAAAGGGCAATATAAAACATGTATTTCTATGCATTTCTGACCATTAATTTCCTCTTTAAAAGCAATTAAAGGTCTAATTAACTACCACCTGGTCAGTAGTACCGACTTTGGGAGTTGATACTACCTCCAACATCACAATGATGGATTCAAGATCAATCGAGGAAACTTGGTACTATTGACTTCAAGCTTAGTAATACTGACAACTTTTCAGGTGGACACAACTATCAAAGGAGTCGGTAGTACTGACACCTTCAATAGTTGTGGCCATCTGGCAAGTTGTCGGTACTACTAAGCTTGAAGTCTAGTAACGACATGAAGGGATCAGGCATATCCAAAAATGTAGCTAATCCTATTCCTGAGGATTTATTTCACCCTAAGTCACTTGTCTCACTTAGAGGGATTTCGGCCAACCTTATCTATCTCATTCTATTCTATTAGATGGTAGTCAAGAGCAATGAGAGGAGAAAGCAGAGAAGAAGACCACATTTGGGACAATATGAGCACTTTCGGTGGATGAATTTGTAGCCGGAAGGTAGCAAATAGTCACATGTACAAGAGGGGATCCTTTAGACCATATTCTTCAGAAGTTCTTTAGTTTTACTAACATTTTCCATGTTTTTCTTCTTCTCTCCCATGTATTTGACAATGAAAACCATGTGGGGCTAAACCCCTTATTCCTTAGGACCTGGGAGTAGCCAGGTTTGTGTGACCCCTAACCTTGCTTAAATGGTTGAACATGCTTAATTACCATAATTGAATTCTTAGAACCCAAATATAACCTTGTGATATATTTTGTTATCATGCGACATGCTGAATTTTCAAATTTGGTCCAATTTGGACATTGCTTGAGCAAGTTATGCAATTTATGTACATTCTGGACTTTTATGCAATTTACCCAATTGGGAGGTTTTCTTTGTATATTATCACAATAATTATGATACTTATAGGTTTCCTTATCATTCTCAACTTTGTTGGGCTATGGGGATCCTAGTTGTTCTTGGTTTGAAGGTGTTCCTCTTCAAGGACATTTCACAGGTTTCCCCCTTTATGGATAAGGATAAGAGTAACGTTAAAGATAAGGATAAGGATAAGGGTCAATATAAGGATAAGGAAAAAGATAAGGATAAGGGTATGGATAAAAGAGAGAAAGTGTAGGTGGTAAGTGAGGGAGGTGTTGCATGGGCATAGAAGCTCTAGGCTATGGACACATGTAAAACTCCATGGGCACCTCGTGCTTGACCCCTTCCTTATCCATGAAGCTATATATAGCCCCTACCTATCTCCAAATCAAAATAATTTCCCACTCCCTCTTTCCTCTAGCTTAGAGAACTGACCTTGCCCTTTGTTTCTACAAAACAAAGTGGTCTAAGGTAGAAGACAATCTCTTTTTGGAGAAGAAGGTATCCTAGAGCTCCATCTAGCCCTACCTAGGGTTTCTAAGGTCATCTTCTAGGGTTTTTGACCAAGGTAAGTTGTTTTCTTGCTTCGTTCTCCATTTTCTTGCTCTTCTACTTCCTTAGACCTTCCTCCAGGTCGAAACTCTACTGTTACATGGTAAAAGTTGCTTTAAAGCTCACGATCCTACCTTTCTTGCTTCTTCTTCTAGGGTTTTGATTCCTTGTGAAGAAGAGTGCCTGCTTGACCGAGTTTGGAGCTTCCTCTTGGGTTTTCTACCATCTTGGCTCAAGTTTCTTTCTACTTGAAATTTTTTCTTCTAACTAGAGGCAAGTTTTATAGCCCTCTTTACTTATATTAGTTACTATAAGCTTGGTAGCTCATTTTCTTGCTTAAGAATAGTGATTTAAGAATTAAGAAGCTAAGTTTGTTTGGAATTTCAGTTTTTATGGTGTTTCCCATTTTGTTTCCAGTTTTGAATGAACCTATAATTGTGTGCACGTTCTTCCTAAGGAAGGAGATGACTTAGTTCAGGTTGGTATCATGACCTATGGTGCTAAGCACCTATCAACCGATGGTCCATATTAGGGTTTCTAGGTTATTTCTTCTCTAAACACATGACCCAATGGTGTGGTCCTCATAACAACTGAAGGTGGTGACCAAGGGTTATGAATGATGATTTGAACTGATAGTCACACCTTAGGTTTGTGTTAGGATCTCTTAGAATATCACTGAGCAATGGTTTGATTCCCTAAGAATGTTACCAATCAATGATGACATTAGCTCAATATATGATGGTGTTAAATGAATATAGTGTTGATCTAACAATCAATGGTGACTTAATGATCAAAACTAATGGTGGATCAGGTCATCACCACATATGGTGAGTTAATGATGTAATTATAGATTCGACTAAACCTTAAACCAATCGTTCCTTGGTTTAATTGATCTAATGGTTAGACCTATACTTTAATTGATAACTTTGAACAGTGAACCCGATCCAATAAATGAGATTGGATGCTTCAACATTCTATAGATTAGAATGAGTCCCATGATTTTATATGTGGGTCCTAGTGATGAGAACTCGATGGTTCAATATTATTAATTTGTTGTTATACTTTTGCTCTCCTATAGTTATATTTGATAAATGACCATAACAAGTGGGTGTGTAGCTTCAATGTGATATAGTTTGCTATACCTTACCTTAATGTAATTAAATGATGGTGATTTGTTATAATCATCCCTCTTGCATGATTAATGTGACAATGTATTACATTCTTCTCGTGTCTAAACCACAAGGTAGTTCTATTTGAATATCATAGTGCCTTGCCATAGCAATAGTACCTATGGACACATATTTGCTGATGATATTGTGAGCCTTGCTTAAGGCATGGAATGATGAGGATGACCTTTCTATGAATAATGTGATTGTATTAAATGACCTTTGGGCATGTTGAGCCCCGATTGAGGTGAAATCCTTTTCATGTTTCAATAAGGGCTGAAACCCTAGAACTTGTGATAAGAAATGAATATCTTGAAATGATATGATGATAATGTGGTTCATTAAAATGCAATGGATGATAGCATATGGTAATATGATTAAGATATATACTTCAAAAGTTTTATGTCTACTAAAGTTGCAATGCTTATACACTTGATAGAAATGAATTAGGGTTTGTATGTCCATTTATATGACGAAGCCTTAAATCACCCGATTGGCAATAATTAATCAAGTGAAATTATAATCATGTAGTGCCTTGTGCCATAGATTCATCTGAGTGTCAAAACTTGCTAGATGGAGAAATGAGTATTCCTATGGGAAACTAAGAACGTAGACTATTGAGTATGTGGGGGTGCTTGTCATCCTGAATCCAAGTGTTTAGGGAGGATGATCGTGGTCATACCTATCCCTCTATTTGAGAACGGTTGTGGTCGTGTCTCAGTGATTATATATGTTATGAGATTGGAGGTACAACTATGGTTTTACCTCGGATTGTAGGGTATGAAAACCCACCTCCTTTCACTAGTGTCATGACCTATACCAAGGACGGACTAGGCTGTTAGCAGCTTGAACTTGTGTCATTGTGGCAGACCTATACTGACTGGGGGTGGAGAAGATCTTAGGAGACTGGATCTTCCTAGATTTTGTATGGAACTAATTTTGACTTAGCAGTGGTCAGTTGGATTTTGAGTGGTATCATCAAATTCGTCAGGCCAATGTAATAAAAGATGTAATACAACCATGTAACATATCTGTTTAGGGTTATACACAATGCCTGACATTGGATGATAACCCTTGTTTTATCTTCTGATATAGAGATGATATATAGTACAATGGGAGATGATAGATATGCTTGTGCAATATATGTGCTCACATTGTAAACCTATTTATGTTGTCAAATATATTGACACTTATATTTAATATTATGCTTCTAGCAATGTCTAATACTGCTATCCATGTGTATGTAATTTGAAATGCTTAAACTACTAATTATGCTTATGTAGTTAGTTGTTCTAGATGTTAGATTTACTTATTATGTAGACTATTTCACTTTATTAAACATGCCAATATTGATAGCCATGTCATACTACTAGACAAATCAAAGATGCTTATGCTTCCAGAATGCTTGTGTTGTTAGTAAGGTATATGATGATGGTCAAATAAAGGATTATGATTTTTATTAGATGCAATCTTATGAAACCTGAGTGGATATCTGATAAAAGAAATGGATTTATATGTTACCTGTATATACATTGATAATCGTACTTATTGCTAAGTTTATTTGGTTAATCTATTTAGCATGCTTGAACTGCTCAATCATACTTATGAAACCTGAGTGGATATCTGATAAAAGAAATGGATTTATATGTTACCAATGTATACATTGATAATCATACTTATTGCTAAGCTTATTTGGTTAATCTGTGTAGCATGCTTGAACTGCTCAATCTGCTCAATTGACTATTAAATACTCCAACTTCTCAATAATTTATTGTTTAATATGATGTAATCAATATATGTTGGAGAGAATTATATCTCTCACTGGGATTGGGTCTCACCTCGTAGGCCATGGCATTTTTTTAGGTGATCGACAACATCAACAATAATATCATGATAGTGAGGAGCATCTGATGTGATAAACCCTAGATATGGTTGTTTAGTTGTCTAGTGTGTCCTAGAGTGTCCATGTACTCTCAGGTCTAGATGAAAAGTTTGTATATGATGTTTTGATAATAGAGCTTTCTACAACATGTTGATTCTTGTATATGTTTTATATGTTGATAGTGTACCTTTGCAAAGTTTATGTTGTAGCTGAGGTTATGGGGAAGTTGCAAAGAATATTGAGAATTATATGGAGTAAAGCAAGTTGTTGGGCTTTTATATAAATATTTCTGAGCAATTGGGAATTGTTGAAAGTGGTTTTAATTTACCCTATTTTCTGGGTTTGTGTTTAATTAAGGAGTAATTGTGTTTAATGTTTTGAGTAATCTCATTTAGCGTAATGGGTTCTCATAAGTTGGTATCAGAGCTTTAGGTTCACTGAGTCTACAAGGACACTAGGACTTAGGACTAGGATGATGTCTAAGTTAGGAATATGACATAAAAACATGGTGCAGACTGCCTAATCTCAGTACTTGGCTACCCTATCCAGGTATTCAGGTATTAAAGAAAAGGTAAGTATGAAACTCTTAGACTGTTATCCTTCTGATTACTCAGATCAAGTAGTCATTTTGAGACAATCTAAAGATCATAACAAATCAGAAATCATGGTGCATATATCTCCATCTTACTCTAAATAAGATGACAATTACATCATAACCTATCAAAACTTGAAAATTTGGTAACTATAAAAGAAAGATACAACACCATAAAACCTAAATTTGAACATAGATAAGCTAAAGTAGAGTTATTAAATCTGTAATTCAAGAAGATAATAAAGTAAAAGACATATAAGTCTTATGCTAATAAAGTGATTCAAGGTATGAAATTCACATAAGATGGAGAGGACTCCTATGATAAGCATAATATGAGAAGATGAATGAGAATAATGACAGATGAATAAATTAGAACCCAAGTTAATTTCAAACCAACCTATGTGTGTAAGAAGTGCTAATGTAAAATCTTCATGACATATGAAAGAAATTAAGGGATATGATCCCTGTCTAATGAAGAAAATGTGGAATATGATGATCTATTCATTGATAAGTGGTTGAGAAACATGATAACATGAAAGGACATACATATGAATGATGAAGAGATAATGAGAAAAGAGCAATTAAATGTGATAGTCTTAATAATTCCTATGCTAATGGCAAGGAACCCAAGCTGTAAGAGGTAAAATGATACATAAAAAGTGTAAACTTCATGGGAAAAATAGAATTGGTTACCTTTTTCTAGTGACCCCTGGACAATGCTTCTTTGATGTAAGAAGTGTGTTTCCCTTTGAGTTCCTTTCTTTTTTAGCATATCTTACAAGTGGACCTCATGCCACTTGGTACACGTGGAATTGTTGTAATACTGGGATGGATATCTTGATATAATGTGTGATTGCCTTGGACTATTGTTTCAAAAAAATTATATTTTGTAATGATCATGCTTTTTTATCCTTCCAAGAGTTAGGGTGATTCCTCCTATATGTTCTAATCTGATTATGATATTGTGGAAGTGGATGAAACTAGGTTATGAGTTCTTTAATTATAACACATTTAGTGGACACCAAGGTAATGAATCCTAGTATCCAGAGTGTATCAGCTATATATGAGTTAAACATATATATTAGATGAGTTGTCTAGTGTTCCTCTCTAATAGAGAGAGAGAGAGAGAGAGTAATTGTGGATCTTCCAAGTGTTGTTTTGGAAAAGAAGAATGATTCCATAATGTTATGTATGGTCTGTTGATGGTTGGGAAAGACCACTATCAATGATATATGGTCTGTTGATCAGCAGACGTGTTACCATGTTCATTTAAAATAAACCTAGGATTAGGATATCAATGGATATGAGTTAGGTGGATGACATAAGTTACATGACCATGATGAGTCTAGGGTTATGTCATTTAGACTAACCAATGTATCACTAGCATTCATAAATAGGAGGAATAAAGTAATCAGGTTATGTCTCATAAGTTGTGACAAACCTGGAATGATGACATCCCAAAGTAATTCAGATATGCTAAGTAACATAGTTAACATCTTTGCTAAATCGAATGTTGAAGAAACTATACCCATGCGCGACAAGTTCAGCAAGAGTGAGTTGGGGGTTAAATAGAATATCCTTTTGGATGTTATGATACATCTACTAAGTGTGTTGTGTGAATCCTGGGAAGATGAATACAATGTCGTTACCCTACCTCTAACAAGGTCAATCAAGAAGTTATATTTGATAATGGTTGTAGAGAAGTGCATGATTCTTCAACTAGATAGATGGACAGACCATCATTGAGGTGATTGAAGAATATTCTAAGAACATATACCTTATAGTTCTTGACAATTAGGGGATGCTCACCTGATTGATTGATTTTCTAATTACAACAATCATTAAAGGAGCATAGAGATGAAACCTTGTAGAATTACACCCGATAAGAGATACATAATGTTCCATGTTGGTAAGATCCATCAAATATGACCTATAAGGGAAGGGATGTGTGGGACAATAGACATAATAGTTCAGGGCAACATTTAGAGTGCCAAGTTGAAATGTACTACCAGACCTATACAGGTGGCACAACAGTTCTTATGTTGAACCAAGGTAACACATGCAAGATTTGAGGGAAACATAACCAGGTGATGAAAGTAACCATGTGTAAGACTGAGGATGATGTGCATGAGAAGTTTCATCTATGTGTATCTTAGATTTCAGGGGCAAAATCCCTATTAGGTGTTTATGGTTGTGAGACCCCTAACCTTACTTAAATGGTTGAACATGCTTAATTACCATAATTGAATTCTTATAACCCTAATCTAACCTTGTGATATATTTTGTTATCATGTGACAAGCTGAATTTTCAAATTTGGTCCAATTTGGACATTGTTTGAGCAAGTTATGCAATTTATTTACATTCTGGACATTTCTACAATCTAACCAATTGGGAGGTTTTCTTGTATATTGTCACAAGAATTACGATCCTTATAGGTTTCCCTATAATTCTCGATTTTTTTGGGCTATGGGGCTCCTAGTTGTTCTTCGTTTGAAGGTGTTCCTTTTCAAGGACATTTTAGGGGTTTCCCCCTATATGGATAAGGATAAGAGTAATGGTAAAGATAAGGATAAGGATAAGGGTCAAGATAAGGATAAGGATAAAGATAAGGATAAGGGTATGGATAAAGGATATAAAGTGTAGGTGGTAAATGAGGGAGGTGTTGCATGGATGTAGAAGCTCTAGGCTATGGGCACAAGGAAAACTCCATGGGCACCTCATGCTTGACCCCTACCTTATCTATGAAGCTATATATACCCCCTTACTATCTCAAAATTCAAATAATTGCTCACTCCCTCTTTCCTCTAGCTTATATAACCAACCTTTCCCTATATGGATGCAGAACAAAGTGGTCTAAGGTAGAATACAACCTCTTTTTAGAGAAATTGATCCCTAGAGCTCCATCTAGCCCTACCTAGGGTTTCTAAGGTCATCTTTTAGGGTTTTCAACCAAGTCAAGTTGTTTTCTCCTTCCTTATCCATTTTTCTAGCTCTTCTCCTTCCATAGACCTTCCTCCAGGTTTAAACTCTACTATTCCATGGTAAAAGTTTCTTTAAAGCTCAAGATCCTACCTTTCTTGCTTCTTCTTCAAGGGTTTTGATTCCTTGTGGAGAAGAGTGCCTGCTTGGCTGAGTTCGGAGCTTCCTCTTGGGTTTTTGACCTTCTTGTATCATGTTTCTTGCTTCTTGAAGTTGGTTCCTCTCTATAGATATCAATTTTATAACTCTCATTACTTATATTGGATACTATAAGCTTGTTAGCTCACATTCTTGCTTAAGAATAGTGATTTAAGCATTAAGAAGCTAAGCTTGTTTGGGATTTTGATTTTTATGGTGTTTCCTATTTTGTTTCTAGTTTTGAATGAACCTATAATTATGTGCACGTTATTCCTAAGGAAGGAGATGACTTAGTTCAGGTTGGTATCACGACCTATGGTTTTAAGCACCTATCAACCGATGGTCCATATTAGGGTTTCTAGGTTGTTTTTTCTTTAAACACATGACTGAATGGTGTGGTCTTCATAACAACCGAGGGTGGTGTCCAAGGGTTTTGAACGATGATGTGAACTTATAATCACACCTTAGGTCAGTGTTAGGCTCTCTTGGCATTTCAATGAGCAATGGTTTGATTCTCTAATGATGTTATCATTCAATGATGACATTAGCTTAGTATCTTATGGTGTTAAATGAATATAGTGTAGATCTAATAATCGATGGTGACTTAATGATCACAACTAATGGTGGATCAAGACATCACCCCATATTGTGAGTAAAGGATGTAATTGTAGATTCGACTAAACCTTAAACCAATGGTTCCTTGGTTCATTTGATCTAATGGTTAGACCTATACTTCAATTGATAACTTTGAACAATGAACCTAATCCAATGAATGAGATTGGATTCTTCAACATCCAATAGATTAGAATGAGTCCCATGATATTATATATAGGTCCTCATGATTATAGCTAGATGGTTCATTATCATTAAGTTATTGTTATACCTTTGCTCTCCTATAGTTATATTTGATAAATGACCATAATAAGTGGGTATGTAACTTCAATGTGATATAGTTTGTTGTTCCTTACCTTAATGTAAATAAATGATGATGATTGGTTATAATCAGGCCTCTTGCATGATTAATGTGACAATATATTACACTCTTCTTGTGTCTAAACCACAAGGTAGTGCTATTTGAATATCATAGTGCCTTGCCATAACAATAATACTTATGGACACATATTTGTTGATGATCTTCTGAGCCTTGTTTAAGGCATGGAATGATGTGGATGAGCTTTCTATGAATATTGTGATGGTCTTAAATGACCTTTGGGCATGTTGATCCCTAATTGAGGTGAAATCCTTTTCATGTTTCAATAAGGGCTAAAACACTAGAACTTGTGATAAGAAATGAATATCTTCAAATGATATGATGATAATGTGGTTCATTACAATGCAATGGATTATATCATATGGTAATATGATTAAGATCTATACTTTCAACATTTTATATCTTCTAAAGTTGCAATGCTTATACACTTGATAGAAATGAATTAGGGTTTGTATGTCCATTTGTATGATGAAGCCTTAATTCACCCAATTGGCAATAATTAATCAAGTGAAATTCTAATCATGTAGTTCCCTGTGCCATAGATCCATCTGAGTGTCAGAACTTGCCAGATGGTGAAATGAGTATTCCTAAGGAGAAGATCTTAGGAGTCCGACTCTTCCTAGATCTTGTATGGCACTGATTTTGACTTAGCAGTTATTAGTTGGATTTTGAGTGGTATCCTCAAATTCCTCAGGGCAACATAATAAAAAGATGTAATACAACCATGTAGCATATCTATTCAGGGTTATACACAATGCCTCACATTGGATGATAACCCTTGTTTGATCTTCTTATATAGATATGATATATAGTAAAATGAGATATGATAGATATGCTTGTGCAGTAGATGTTCTCATGTTGTAAACCTGTGTATGTTTTGAAATATACTGACACTAATATTTAATATTATGCTTTTAGCAATGTCTAATACTGCTAGCCATGCCTATGTAATTAGAAATGCTTAAACTGATAATTATTCTTATGTAGTTATTTGTGCTATGATGTTAGCTCTACTTATTATGTAGACTAGTTCACTTTATTAAACATGCTAATATTATTAGCCATGTCATACTACTAGACATATCAAAGATGCTTATGCTTCCAGATTGCTTGTGTTGTTAGTAAGGTATATCATGATAGTTAGATCAATGATAATGATTGTTATTAGATGCAATCTTATGAAACCTGAGTAGATATCTGATAAAAGAAATGGACTTACCTGTTACCTATGTATACATTGATAATCATACTTGTTTCTAATCTTATTTGCTTGATCTATTTACCATGCTTGAACTACTCAATCTGCTCAATTGACTATTAAATACTCCAATTGCTCAATTATTTACTATTTAATATGATGTAATCAATATATGTTGGAGAGAGTTATATCTCTCGTTGGTATTGGGTCTCACCTCGTGGGTTACCACATTTTTTTCAGTGATCAACAACATCGACAACAGTATCATGACAGTGAGGAAAACCTGAGGTGATAAACCCTAGAGATGGTTGTTTAATTGTCTAGTGTGTCCTAGAGTGGTCCCTGTACTCTCAGATCTAGATGAAAAGTTTGTATATGATGTTTTGATTGAATCGAGTTTTCGACAACATGTTTGTTATTATATATGTTGAATATGTGGATAGTGTACCTTTGCAAAGTTTATCTTGTAGATGAGGCTACATAGAAGTTGTAAAGAATATTGAGCATTATGTGAAGTAAAGCAAGTTGTTGGGCTTTTAAATAAATGTTTATGAGCAATTGGGAATTGTTGAAATCAGTTTTAATTTACCCTATTTTCTAGGTTTGAGTTTAATTATGGAGTACTCGTGTTTTATGTTTTGAGTAATCTCTTTTAGTGTAATGGGTTCTCACAAGTTTATGTATTGTAATTGACTTTTATGCATTAATATATGAATTTCCCTTAATTTCTTGACTTATTTCTATGAGATTGTCATGAAATATCCATGCTTGCTCACCATAGGTAGTTAATTAGATGTGTAATTGCTTTGAAAGTGGAAATTAATGGTAGGAAATTCATAGAAATACATGTTTTATATTTCCCTTTGAGAAAGGTGTCTTACGAATGTGAAGAGATTACCTAAAGTTTTCGATAAAACACCTAGCTAATAACACAATTGATATGAGAGTGGGATTGGCTTGTTCAAGCATATTTGTAGTTGCCTTTGGAGGCATGTCTCAGGAATCTGGTAGATGACGATACCCAACATTGTTCTTTGGAGGAGAATGTCTTGTGTCTCAAGGCACTACTGTGTTATTACACTAGACACTTTGAGGATCTAGAACCACCTCCTCCACCATTTGTCCCATCTTTAATGAGCCCCCCAAATCTAGAACTGAAGCAATGGCCACCACATTTTAACTATACTTTCTTGGTAGTAGATGAGAAGGTTTATGTAACGCCTGGGCCCACTGCCCAAGGCTCTAGTAGAGTTTCAGGAATGATGACTGGCCCCACAGACCACTACTAGCCTTAACTGCATGCTTTTTGTCCACTCACGCGCAAGCCAGGAGCAACTTCCCGACTGGTCACCCATCCTAGTACTACTCCAAGCTCTTGGTGCACCCCATTTCAGTGCAGACCCACAATGGACCATGGACACCCAGCTCCCATCCATGGCTACCAGCGCAAGGGCGGCTCCATCTCGTCTCTATGGATAGCCCTTTCCAACTTGCCTGGACCGCACGACTCAAGACTGGCATGCCACATGCCCATGTGGGCCCCACCTACTGGAGGGGTTATGGCTCTGATACCATTTGTAACGCCTGGGCCCACTGCCCAAGGCTCTAGTAGAGTTTCAGGAATGATGACTGGCCCCACAGACCACCACTAGCCTTAACTGCACGCTTTTTGTCCACTCATGCGCAAGCCAGGAGCAACTTTCCGACTGGTCACCCATCCTAGTACTACTCCAAGCTGAGCACGCTTAACTATGGAGTTCTTTAGAGATGGGCTCCCTGAAAAGGAGGTGCACCTTGGTGATATGGGTAGTCCAATCATTCCTTTTAAGATCATGTTATCTGAGGCCTCAAATCCTAGGATGATACAGTTTCGGTCGTCATCTTAGTTTCACTGAGCACTGAGGAAGAGGAGAAGTTACTCATGGTTCTGAAAAATCACCAAACAACATTTGGATGGTCCATATAAGACATAAAGGGGATCTCCCCTAGTTTCCAGCACAAGATCAGACTAGAAGAAGGAGCCAAGCCGATCGTGCAACCTCAGTGGCGACTCAACCCTATCATGATTGAGGTTGTAAAGAAGGAGGTAGTAAAACTTTTATTTGCATGTATAATATATGCTATCTCTGATTCTAACTAGGTTAGTCCAACACAGGTGGTTCCTAAGAGAGGGAAAATAATAGTCACAACTAACTCAAATGACAAATTGATTTCTACTAGATTGGTGACTAGGTGGCGAGTATGTATAGATTACAAATGTTTTAATGCCACTACATTGAAAGACCACTTTCTAGTACCTTTTATCGATCAAATCCTTGAGTGGATCGTCGACCGCTCTCACTTTTGTTTTCTCAATGGTTATTCTAGATACAACAAAATTTCTATTGAGCCACAACACCAAGACAAGTCAACCTTGTCTTTATGGCACTTTTGCGTATCTTCGGATGCTATTCGGTCTTAGCAACACACTGACCACATTTCAGCGATGCATGCTTGCCATCTTTTCTGATATGGTAGATGGATGCCTGGAGATATTCATGGATGGATTTTTAGTGTTTGGTAAATCATTGGAAGATTGCCTTGACAATCTTGATAAGGTTTTGCAAAGATGCAAGGACACTCACCTAGTTTTAAACTAGGAAAAATGTCACATTATGATGAGTGAGGGGATTTTTTTGGGACACAAGGTGTCCTGTAAGGGAATGGAGGTTGACCTGGTAAAAATAGAAGTCATCTCCAAGCTACCTCCACCATCATCAGTGAAGGGCCTGAGGATATTTCTAGGACATGCCAGATTTTACTGACAGTTTTTCAAAAAAATTCAAAAATCATCAAACCACTCTCTGAGTTGTTGGAAAAGGATGTTGATTTTAATTTCGATGATTGGTGTATGCACACATTTAAGGTGTTAAAGGAGAAGTTGGTCTCCACACCTATTATTAGGCTATAGATTGGAGCCAACCCTTTCAGTTCATGTGTGACACATTAGATTACACAATGGGTCTGTTCTAGGCCAACGCCGACATAATATTCCCATAGTCATCTATTATGTGTCTAAAACTCTTAATGATTCCGAGTTTAATTACACAAATATAGAAAAATATCTATTGGTAGTTTTTTTTCTTTTGAGATATTTTTCCAATATTTGAGAGGGGCCAATGTTGTTGTTTGGACAGATCATGTAGCCATTAAATATTGCTACAAAAAAGGGATGCAAAACCTAGGTTGATTAGGTGGATATTACTATTGAAAGAATTTGATATTGAAATCAAAGACAAAGCAGGCACTGAGAATATAGTGGTTCATCACCTGTGTAGACTTGAAAGAGTAGATGAAAGGGACATAGATATACCTACAATGGAAGAATTCCCAAATAAGAAGCTCTTTGCTATGAAAAGAAAAGATCCATGGTTTGCAAACATTGCAAACTACTTGTCTTCTGGAGAGTTGCTAAAGGATTGGGGATATCAGGAGAAGAAGAAATTATTCCACTCTTTTAGGTATTACATTTGGGATGGTCCCATTCTTCTTAAGTAATGTAGGGATGGTATTTTGAGGAATGTGTGACGGATTTTGAGTTTGAGAGTATTTTGGCACATTGTCACTCTTTACCCATTAGGGGTCATCATTCTAGTTCTAGGACTGTGGCTAAGGTCATAGAATGTGGTTTTATTGGTCGATGCTTTTTAAAGATGCATATAACTTTGTACTTCATTATGATACTTGTCAACATGCAGCTAATATTTTGAAAAGACATGAAATGCCTTGGAATGTTTTTCAAGAAACTGAGGTTTTTAATTTGTGGGGGATTGATTTTGTGGGCCCATTTGTGCCTTTGAATTCTAATTTATATATATTAATTGCTATTTACTATGTGTCTAAGTAGAGGGAAGAAATTCCAACCCACACCAATCATGCCCAAGTTGTATACATGTTTTTGAAGGATCATATTTTATGTAGGTTTGGGGTACCTAGGTTGATTATTAGTGATGGTGTATCTCATTTCACCAATAAGATATTTGGCATGCTTGTGAGTAAATATGGAGTGAAACACAAGATAGGTACTCCATACCACCCCCAAACCCAGACAAGTTGAGATGTCTAATATAGAGAACAATTATTTTAGAAAAGACAGTCTCAACTAATAGGACTAATTGGAGCATGTTTCTTAATGATGCTCTATGGGCATATAGGACAGCCTATAAGACACATACAAAGGCACCACACCTTCTAGGTTGGTCTATAGAAGAGCATGTCACTTACCCATAGAGTTAGAGCACAAATCTTGATGGGCATTGTGAAAATTGAACTACAATATGGATGAAGTAGGAAGAAAAAGGATGTTAGAATTAAATGAACTAGATGAGATTAGTTTTGATGCATATGAAAGTTCAAGGATCTATAAGGAAATAACCAAAAATATCCATGATTGCTGAATCCTACATAGACTTTTCACTTCAGGACATAAGGTTCTTGTGTTCAATTCTAGATTGAAATTACATCTCGGTAAGTTTAGGTCTAGATGGAGTGCACCTTTTGATGTAGTTAAGGTTTTTCCTCATGGGGTGGTAGAACTAAGCAATGGGACTGAGCCATTCCTTGTTAATAACCAACGGCTTAAACACTACTTTGGGAGTGATGTAGTGAGGAAAGAGGAGGAGTTAAAGCTCATTGAGCTTCACTAATGGTTTAATTAGGATCATAGAGCCTATGATGTACAACAAGGGCACTTTTTGGGAAGCAACCCAACCATCACTTCTGTTCTTTCAATTCAAGTTTGTAGTTTCATAGATTTAATTTTTGTTTTACTAATTTTATATAAAAAAGGTACCTTGATCAATTTTGTGTGGTGCACAAGATGATTACCAGTCGGTACTACAGATGCACTCATAGGGAAACAAATCAAATTTTATTGGAAAACTCAGTACTACCGACATATAAGTTGGTAGTATGGACAACATCACAAAGTGTTAGAGTAAAATGTTCAAAGAAAATCGGTACTAACAACCCAAAAGTCGGTAGCACTGACATTTAATTTCTAGAAAAGGAGCTGAGTAAACTGATAGGGACTCGATACAACTGACCCAAAGTCAGTAGTACCAACATTAAATGTGTGCTCCAGTTTTAAAAGACCAAGTTCCCACTCAGAAGCACCAAAAAATTTGAATGAGTTGGTACTACTGACATCTCGAGACATAGAATATGTGGGAGTGCCATTGACGATCAATAATTTTTGCATCTGACGGTCATTACCACCGATCCATGAAAGAAGTCGGTACTACCAACATCTCTTTGGTACTACCGACACCTGGCGATCCGCTTCGACAACATTAATAAACTGGAACTGTCAGTATCATCAAGTCACACAGATTTTAGATGAAAAGTTAGTAGTATCGACTCTATCTCAGTATTATCGATGCGACAGTAGGGCCATGTATGAATAAATATAAGGAGGTGTTGAGTTCCATTTTCTTCATACCTTCTTCACTCCTCCTTCATGCAAGCAGATGCAAGCATCTCAGGACATTTTAGAGTCTACACATAACACTTTTTTTTCTCAACACCTTTCTTGTACCAGAGACGACACCAAGCAGAGAAGCTTCATTATCAATGGGGAATCCTACATCGATTCCCAAACCAAACTGCATTGTTCACCCCAATGCCGACATGAGGAGGAAATATGAAAATCTATAGAAGAGGGAGATTCATGAAACACGGTACAATGATTGTCATTTCTTGACTCCATTAGCTTGACCAACAATCTCCACCAAGTTAGTGAGTTCCAGGGGCTCAACGGAGATCACCCATTCTTCTATGACTATCTCACACTCCCAGACCTCATCTACAAGTTGCTAGCATCATTGGAGATATGTAGTCTCCCCGAGAATGGGGAGGGATGGAAGGTAGGCCATGTCACCTTTTATTAGTGCAACACTGACATTCAATTGATATTGTTGGAGTTAAATGCTATCTATGGGTGGACACTGGGGGAAGAAGTATGTGTCCCCACCAACTTCAACTTCAAGCGTACATGGGACCTTTCGGAAGAGGTTCCAGAAGGCTTTTATGTATGCTGGCCTATAAACTCTGTCAACGACATCGAGCACCCTTTCCACCGCATTATCCATCATCTACTCACAAATACCATCTTTGCCAAGTCGAGTCAGGGTCAAGGGAAGAACTAGTGGTGGGACATCTATTTTCTCCACAAGTTGCTAGAGTTAGGAGGAAAGAATTTGGACTTTGGTGCTTTCTTCCTTTAACATATGATGGGTGTGAGGAGATTGGTGCAACAGACTCCTCCTATCCATTTTGGAGGATTGATCATGCCAATAGCAATCCATTTCAACCTTGACCTATCCAACTCCAAATCGTTGAAGGCTATGATAAAGCTAGACCCAAAGCACTTCAAGAGATCCAGCCTCCTCAACACACGTCAGGGTATAATGTACACACGTTGTATAATAGGTGGCCAGTATAAGGAGAGGGCACTCCCAGATTTAGTCTTCAACTTGCAAGGAATCCAACTCATGAGATGGCCGATACATAGCTCTTCAAAATAGGAAGAGGAAGAAGATGATGCTGAGTAGGAGCAACAAGAAGAAGAGGAAGATGAACCACCCATTTCCATCACGAGGAGGTAGGTTCCACACAAGTGACTAAGACCATGTGTAGCCTCTAGTTCTTCTTCTCCACCGCCATCACATGAGGATGATCCATATTCCATGGCGAGAATGTATGAAATGCCACAGAAGAACAACAAGGGAAAAAATGGCAGACAACGACTTTGGCGGGCATCCATGATGTCCAAGGATGTCTCTACCAGAATCAACAAGTGATATGTAAGAATGAGCAACTTCTCTTGGCCAACCAAGAGAACATGCATACACACCTACAAAGGAAGGAGGGTTACCAATATCCATTTTTCAATCACTATTGAATCCAGGGATACTTTGGTGGTTATCCACAACGTCCACCAATACCACAACGACCACTGAGTTTTACGGGGATGTTGTACCCGTTTGATCCTAGCATACCACATTCTCCACCACCACCCATGTGATCTACTACCACTATTCCACCTCTTAAGTTAGAATTCTGACTATGTAGACATAGTCAGGTTCAAGCTGGGGGGTAGTTGGAACAATTTCTATCCTTAGTTTTTATTTTTCTTTAGACTTTACTTGCTATATTTGCTTTTCATATTTATTTTTCCAAGTTGTAGGATCCACGATCTATCTAGTCTAAAAGTAGAGCTTAATTCATGATTCCTATCTTGTCATGTGCTCTAGTGTGTTTGCAATGAAAAATAAAAACTAAAAAATCTAAATGAAAAAAATTGGCTTATTTGCAAAATTCTTGAGTAACACCACCTAGAGGAAGTGTATGGGCCAGTCAGCTTAAGGACATTTAATATGAATGGACATCTAAATTTGTCATGAAATGTGGATGAAGATGGGGTTTGAGCCTAAATTGATCAAACAACTAACATGATCTTAAATGGAAATTTAAGAAAAAAAACCTAAGGTTACCATGAACACGGGTCATTAGAGAGGGACATATCATAATTCATAAAAGGCATTGTCTCTTAATTTTGTGATTCCATCCTTTTTCCATTCATTTTGACTCACCACCTTAAGACAATCAAGTATGAATTATTTCCTCTTGTTTGCATTGCATGGCATACTAGGTGACATGATAATTAGTTTCTTTTTAATGCATTAGTTACAAAATGAAAAGAAAATTATTATGCATAAAGAAATTTTGTGCATATCATTCTAGTTCCATAAACAATTACATGTAGGTTGCATGCATTTCTTATCATTCATTTCTATATCATGTGGGTATTATTTTACTTCAAATTTGAGTGTAGGGATACACATCCATACCCTTAGAAATAAAAATAAAAATAAAAATGAATGATATGTTAGTAAAGCCCAAGCAGAACGTTCCATCATGCTAAAATAACGGGCCAATGGAAAAAACTATATGGAAATTTAAATGTTTTGAAGAAAGTGGGAGAAAGGATGCCCTAACCTCTTTACAAAAATATGGAAGCATTCACATGATGTAATATTTTCCTTGTTCATTATCATTCATTTGATGAGATTTTTGATACATGCATCATTTCACGCATAATAGTAGGCATTAAGATTCATGCATTTCTCATTTTCTTCACCATATAAGCTCATCATGTTTTATTTTTTCATAAATAATTCAGATCTTACTTGTGAATCTTCATAAGCCCACCTAATTCATTTCAACCATTACTCTTACTGGTAGGTCACTTAAATTATTATTCTCCTTATCCATTCTTATAAGGAGAACTGCTTCTAGGTAGTTGTTAGTTAGGAAAGAGAAATGTAGAAAGGGAATCACATGATGCACCAAGCAAATGCTTGATTGATTATGATGTTAACTGCTCTCTTGATGGTGTTCATTGATCTAAGGGTGACCAACTTTTATGGAAATTTTTGGTTGATTAAGAGAAGTTGATTGTTCAATGGTTAATGAAGGCTAGTTTGGGACCATCAGATGAGGATGGTTGAGAAATAAAATTCATAGTTTATGTCTTTTGCTGACTTGTCTCAAACATATCGAAGGGTGTGTTACTCAAGGACGAGCAACATTTAAGCTTAAGGGATTTGATGCACTAGATATTTTTCATTTTGATAGGCTATTTATTATTGATTTTGTGTACTTTTGTTCATTTCATATTTATTTGTGCATGATTTACTATCATTAGTATGTGATACTCAATTGCATCAAATAAATGTAATTTTAATGTTTTCGAATGATTTATTATATTTGAAGAGATTATGTTTGGATTTTATGGATTTTAGGAAGTTTTACAAGAATCTAGACAACTCAACACTACTGACTTTGGAGTCAGTTGTACTGACATGCTCAGATATGAAAAGAAAGAAATCAAGAATTCTTTATAGTAATGACTTTGGGAGTTGATAACACTGACAACATCACAGTGACGAATTCAATATCAATCACAGAAACTCGGTACTATCCACTTTAATCTTGGTAGTACCAAATACTTTGTAGGTGGCTACAAATATCAAAGGAGTGTAATACCAACACCTAGTTAGTAGTACCAACGTGTCAGGAACAGGTAGATCCAAAAATGAAGTCTAATATGATGGCAGAGGATTTATTTCACCCTAAGTCACTTCTATGACTTAGAGGTATTTCAACCAACCCTATGTATCTTGTTCTATTCCAATGTAAGTTCACAACTTAGATGTTGTATGGTTGCATAGAATGTAACTATGTGGCATTAAAGGTAACTAAGTGTATTGAAAATAAACTAGTTTGCTAAATAATGACAATTATTCTCCAAGTTAATGATCAAATTATGAAAATCTGCAAGACAATGACTAACATATTTTTTTCTCAGAAAGGTTACCTTTTTGATAAAGTATTACATTCAGTGTCAAATAGTTTCTTTTGTATCACCAAATGTTACTTTGCGTTACAAATACATACTTTTGGTACCACATATTTACTTTTATGATCGTATTGTTACTTTTTATACCATATTGTTACATTTTAGTAAAATTTTATTACTCATTTTTATATTATATACATTTTAATTTAAAAAATGATATTGGGGTTGTCAATTAATGGATACGAGAGCAGCCTCATGAGTAGTCCAATCTCTTATATCCTCATTGTTTGGTTGTTTCCATGTGTCGCATGACAGCAAGGAGTCTGCCATTATCTGTAATATGATTAGACATAGGAGGGATATAATCAATATATTTGAAATTACGGTCCATGCATATACAAATATGGTAGAGCATTTTTGCTACCTTAGAGGAAGTGAATACAACCAAAAGTATATGGACTGAAACATATGATATATGACCAATTAGAAAAAAAAATCGAGTGTCTTGTGGAGCGACAGTTTGTACGCTTGTGACGTGGTTGTTTAAATGTAACAATTTCAAAAAAAATGTATTATTTTGGACAAAGTGTAACGATTTATATAAAAATGTAACTATTTACAAAAAATGTAACTCTTTACATTAAAACATAACTATAATGAATAAAGTGTGTAAAGTCTACAATATTTTATATGGCATATTGTGGCATGCTTATCGATGTTGTCAGAAATTTTTTTTTTTTCAGAATGATTTTGTTATGAATAGCCTTGGCTATCTCCGGCTTGATTCTTCCTTCACTTGATTCAATTGCCACCAATAGCAGCTCCATCTGCAATCTTAGAAAATTTCTCCAAATCCAGATGTCCTTCCCGACTTTACCGAACAATCACACTTCGTTTTTATAATATTTCTTGTATGTGGAGACCAAGTTTGAGATTGTTCAGGTATTGCAGCGCCATGCAGGAAGAGGTTTCTATTTTAGAAGATGCTTGTGGTTTCCCAAAATCATGGCATTGGCACCATCAGGGGACAACCTTATTCTCTTCCCTCCACATCATTTAGTTAGTATGACTAAACTTAGTTAATCCCCATTTTTTGCTCAAAATAATCTTCTGACGAACATAAAACTTGAACTTGGTTTTGCGAAGAACATGGATCTGATTGTTATCTTTGCATCAAACCGACTGGAGGAGATGTCTACTAGGCTACAGAAGCTCGGGAACAGGTACCCTGAGGCTTCCAAAAGTTCCCCTGATCCTAGTCAGAGTTCATCATCACCAACAAATAAAGGCATCTGGTTGATCTAAAGGTCAAATTACTAGTGTCTGGATGGTGGATCCATTTCTACGCCTACATTCCTAGTCCGCAAAGATAACAGTGCTCATATATGAAAAGTATGGTGATCACAATCCCAATTCCGAACGCAACTCTGATTAATTTGAGATGGCATTGGTTCTTTCTACGACGGCTCAAAAATTGTGATGTTGAGCAATATGCACATCACCGAGGTGAAGGCCCGCTGGAGTCTACTAGATCAATACCTAAACAAGAAAGGACCGCATAAGAGAGTTATACCAAATCTGTTGGAGTCTCTGCTACAATTTTAAGATATCCCGCCCACTCCTTGCTGCATCACCAGAGGCCTATTAGCTTCCTTCGAATCTGGTCTATGGACAACGAATCTCAGCAATGCTGGAAGGATGGGTAAGCCCGATCGTGTTGTCCCTAGGACCCTAGGAAATGGCAGTGGTGTTTTCACTGCTTTCCAAATACCACATCACAGTGTGCCTGGTCGACGACATCAAGGGTTTTGAACTGATGAGCCGGTGTCGGTAGAAAATTGTAAACCAAAGATGGAGATTGTTTTGGCTATTTACTATTGATGCCACCATGTATGTGAAACGGGTAGATAAGGTAAGGTACCCGCACATATATTGAATAAATCCCCATATATATACATACATATATATATATATATATATCCTTATCGATGGTTATCTCCATACTCTTATTCTTAAATGCTTCACTTCTATTCTTAGATACCATCTTGTGTTGTTTGATTATTAGTTCCTCAAAAGAGTAGTACCAACCTTATCTAAGTGTTATGGATTAGTACGAATGCATGAGAATGTTGGAATACTAACATTGATGGTCATATGGTTTTCTTGTGATTGTACTTTTGTCATCTTAAGAGAGAGACAACCTTATAATCTAGATCTATCCTAAGCTTGAGAGAGGAGGGAATAGACATATATAATGACTACTTGTAATCTTTCTAATGGTATATAATGGAATATGAGTATTTCATGATGGTGAGAGTTCTTAGTAGGTGAAACCTGATCCAAGTTCCCTTCCATATTTTGACTGCATCTTTCTTGTTTGATTTTGTTTCTCTTATTTTGTTATCTTTTCTAGTTTTTTATTGCTCTTTGTTTGAAGTAGCAATATTCCTTAGGGAACACCATCTTGATCTCCCTTTTGTTTTTTGTATCAAGTTTGAGTGTCTACATTCTTAGGACTTACCAACCTTTTCCCTATGCTTCGACCCCGATCTACTACATCGGACCCCGAATAACAATTGTGGGGGCTTGAGTGTCGAGTTATAAATCTATGAGTCTGACTACTCTAGTGCCGCTCCATATCTGGATATGAGATTTAGGCCAGTCAACTAGCTGGTCATTCCCTCAACTAGTTGGGTCAAGTAGTCAACCAAGTGGTACATCCAATCGATAAATTATCCAGTCTTGGTATGATCTGATTGACAAAATTAAATAAATATTATTTTTATTGTTATTTTTCTAATTTGTTTACAATCAATCTTTTGGCTATCCAGTCAACCAGTTTCCTGATTTCAGAAACGGTAGTTGAATGATCAACTGATAATGAACAGATTGTTATGAACCATTCATTCCATCCTCTGACCCATGGAGTCAATCGATTGGGTAGGAAATCAAACTTCACATAATTTATAACCATTCTAATCACGTGTATGATTGCAAACATCAGTTCACCTAACCATCCTTATGTGTGTTACGCCATAGGTTCCATATTATGTTAGTGTGATGTTAAAGACCTTAAAAGTAAAGAGTGGAATCTACAAACATGTCATTGCTACCTAATTAACTAGAATAAGATGAGAAAAAATTTAACATGTAAGTGACTGATGTTACCATGACCATATAATACCTTTGTTACACATATCCAAATTGAATCTGAGGGAAGTAGTCATCCTGTTAATATTTAATATGCATTTTTTGAACCACAAAATACTATAGAGATTATGTGAGTTCATTATCATATATTGACCCACTTGATCATGGTCATGCATCTCATAGTCTCACTTTTCAAATGGCCATGATATCACTCCAATAGATGGGACGAAATTCCATCTGCATCAAAATCCACATGTTATAATACACCCATTCACTACATGTATGTCAACCCCTATTCAGAGTCATGTTCCTTAGTTTTAAAGTAAATAGGATAACATGTATCACTATATTGATATAAGGTCTAAAGATATCACTCAACACTATCCCATTGAGATATGACTTTGACTGGGATTAGATGAATTCCATATGTGAGTCTCAAACTAAGTTTGTCTAATAGAGATTTTTCCCTAACAAGTACCCATATACCTTTGTCGATATCCAATATCATGACTATAGAGACACAATCATCATTTAGCATGCACTCTAGTCTTATATATTATTGGTGTCCTATAATATCAAATATAATAACTAAACTAGGGACACAACAAGAATGAACACTCTTGAGAATACAGAGGGTCTCATGCATATGTCATTGAGTCAAAGCATTGTTTGGATGTTACTATATGTATTCATTATCTCTACGTGGAAACAAACATAATATGTGGAGTTTCCTTTTATGAATAATTAGATCATATACTATGTATCCCTAATACTATCATCGCATGATGGCTCCTAGGGAATGCATCAGTATTCTTCACAAACATAGAATTATTAAATAAATTTTCAAATAGTAATTGGACATATATGAACACAAATTTTGAAAAACTTCCAATATATAACTAACTATAATTTTGAAATTCATTTGTTTAATTTATATGTCTATACAAGTCTTTATTAGTGAATGTTATGGCATTTTCATATGATAGAGTTTGTGAGATATGGCTTGTGAATGCAATTTTTGTGTTTTGGACCCTAGAGCACAATCTTTGATGGAACAACATTAGGCATGTCACAATTTCAACATAATAGCATGATGATCTTTATATTCAATTTTGATCACTATGTTGCATGTTCCCTAGCTTTCCAATTCTTTGATTATTTATAAGTTGTAACTTTTTTGTGTATATTCATCCTCTAGGAAATGTGACAATAGGGATTCCATTAAACCACACAAAAGTAACTACATCACAATTAGGATACCAATACCAACCTCCTCGAGTCTAGACTTCAACCCTATAGAAACCATTCATAATAACCCAAAGTGCCTAATAACTCAATCTCTTCCTTGATACAAGCTCACTTTTTGGAGTTTACAATACCAAATTGAAGTGCTCAAACAAAAACTAAAAAGTGTGACATTAACCTTAGTTTGGACCCTAGTGAGATAAATACTAGAAAATTGGTGAACAATTAACTCCTATTGAGTTAGGTAATTTGGAAATAGTCATCAAAAGTTCATTTTGATTTAGGATGGTTACAAAAGTACTAAAATCTTTAAAAAACATGTAACTCTATAAAGCACAAATCTTAATTCTCTATATCAACATTGATAATTTTATTATCTCCAGCAAACAAATTGTTATCAAACACAATTTTGAATAAATTTCATGGTCTCTTTAACCACTGATGACATTACTCGTAGACTTTCCACCTAAACTACAAGATTCTTGGACATATGAAAATTCTAGAGACAAATGATTTCACCAACCCCTTCTCCATTTAGAAAATCCATCAACATTTTTTCTCTAGATACTAGTAAATCTATGGGTCTTGATGGTATCAACTTATCCTTCTAGCACAACGGTTGTGAGAAGAATAATAATCCTTTGTGGTCATAGTTAGCTATATCTACTTCAAAGATGGTATCACTCAACTTGATGAAATGAACCAAATATATGTTGTGTTCGTCAAGAATATTAACAACTCCACATGAATCAAACCCTTCAGACATATTATTATGATCGATGTGTTATATAAAATTGTCCCTAAAACCCTTATATTACTAAGTCTTTTCATAATATTTTATGGAAATTAATTTTGCTTCATCTTCTTGGCTATGGGTTCCTTTCTTACTGCATCTATTTGATCAATACTTTTCCTACTAAATCTCCTTCTACACCTAACTCACTCGTTCCACTCAATTACTTGAAAAGATCTAATGACCTTCATTAAGGGACCCCTTATCTCCTTGTCTATTTATTCTGGTCACTTCCATTTTCGAACACATGTTTAATATTAGCTTATCTTTTGGTTCTTGAAAACATTCATCATAATAGTTTTGATGAGGATAAAAATTATTCAATTTGACCATATCCATTGTCATTTTCCTTAATTTGATCACAAAATATTATTACTATTGTTTGTGTCTTTGGCATTTTTGTACATGTAAATATGAGAATCATCTCCTATAAATTGTCCATCATTGGCATACATGTCTGGAGTGAGAGGTTGTCTCATTTCAAGAACACCGATTTGTCAAGAAGATTATCTTCCCATCAAATATATTGGTATATTGTTATCCCTTGTTGAAATTAAGAACTCCACATAGAACATTATCATTAGAATAACTATTTCCAAGCTTTCCAACTAGTAGATGAAATTTCTTAGAAAATTTGATCATCTCACTTTTACTAATGCATCTCTTACTAGTAACACCCCCTTCTTCTTGTTTTGCATTCTTTTACCTGCTATAGTGAGAGAAAAATCAATTTAATTAGTAAGAATTTTTGTAATCATTCACCAAAAGTTAAGCATTATCATCTAGTAAACTAAAAATCTATATGCAAACCTAGAAAAAACAATTGTTGGGGCATGTATCATTATTAATAATGCCATTCCCATAGCTTAATTGGAAAGACTATTTCCATCCACTATGAAAAGAAGACTACAATATGGTCCAAACATGTATGGACCGAATACTAGAAGAGGATAAACCCTTGGGATCACATCAACTCTTATAAAGTTTTATTTTTTGAGAAAAATGCACTTTATGTTATACATAAAAGTGTTTGTGGTCTACAAATCAATTCCTAATATTAATTTTTTATGTGACCTATAGGACATTCAAAACACAATTTCAAATATTAAGACATTGATCACTGGCACTTGTACCTTGAAATGTGTCACTGTATCCAAACCAACCAACATTCTTGATCAAATTGAAATACAAATGATCTCTCACAATAACCTTTTCACCCACAATTAGACCACTTCCATCTCACTAACTTTGTTTTAAATCCCTTATAAATTAATTGTTTTGTGCAGCTGGCAACCTTCCTTAATGGTCCTCACGGCCTATAATTTCTTAATGGATCCTCGTGTTCATATTATATTTGCGACTTGCTATTGAAAAATCATGTAACCTTGAGGTCACTAGTACACTCCCTTTAGGCTTACATTGCAACTATGAGGAAAATCTACACCCCACCAATGTCCTTTTTGCTAGAGCGACTGTAAATATGCACCTCACATAAATTTTGATTGCTTTTATCCTAAAGTCATATGAAGTTACTATTGTAATATTGATTTCTACTTTCAACACCATCATTGGAACTGAATTCCGGTTGTTCCATGTATTATATCATGACAAAAATAAGGATGAATACTCTTTGGCTCCTCTATTTTTTGGTTTATTTGGTACAAATGAAATAGAATGTTATATAATAATATTTTCATGAAGTCAGATTGTGATGGAGTGGAATTTTGGAATCCTAAATTTCCAATGATACAAGTGAAATCATACGATTGAGTTATATTAAGAGTTCCAAGCTTTTGACAAAGTAGGTGTGTTGATGCGAGGTTGACATAATGATTAAGACATCTCTTTTAATGCCTTATTGAGGAATTTATTTGAATGGGATAATAGATGATTTTGTTCACCAAATATGTGTAGAAGTTAGCTCGAGAGGTAAAGAAGCTATGGTTAAAATTTGGTGGCATTTGGATGCTCCTAGAGGGAGTTATTTAAGTTTGTTTATTAGGAAATAATGTGCATATTGATGATTGATAGACCTAAGATTCAATATTAGGTGATGTGTCACACACCCCTTTGATTGAGGGCAGGTCGTGTGGCCAGATCCCGGCCATTTGTGACTAATCCAGTGGTTGGGAGTGCTGACTTAAGTGAGCCGCAGATCACATTTTAGACTGGGTCCCTTGCAGCTGTTGGATGCACCTTGGACGATCGGATCCTCATCCCCTACCTCCGAGCAGCCTGGAGATCGTGGGTTGTAGCGAGTGGGAAGGCAGGGCCTCTCTCCGCATCATGTGTGTGGCCTTGGAAGGAATGAGGAGGGGGCGGTTTTCTTCTCCTTGACTAGACCTGCATCCAGACCCCTCAAGTTAGTCTTTTGGGTGATGGTAGAGAGAGAACGATCCCTCCATTGCTAGTGGCTCTCCACCGCAAAAGCAAGTGGTGGCTGAAGGTGTAGCGTGGAGCTAGAGGAGAGAACGGGGTAAGATAAGAGAGGTAGAAAGGAAGAAGGTGAAAAGAGGGATTGAATGTGACTGGCTTCATGCCCAGTCACTGTGAGTTCCATGGCCGCCGAACCCAAGTTGGCTGGTGCTTGAAGATGAAGCTCGAAGGCTGGTGGTCAGTGCTTCCCGTTGAGAATTAGGAGCATGCACGAGTTCAGGGAGTCCTGGCCGTGCTAGAAGGGACTTTAGACGGAAGTTTGGTGGTGTGGAGGCACTATGCCTCTTCTTCACCAGCGCTATGGAAGAAGACGATGATTAGCCCCATGATCTGCCAGGAGGAGCTTCCACCAGTGAGCTAAAGAGGGTGACGACATGGAGGGTGAGTGACCAAAGCTCAAGCCTGAGTTTTCCTTTGTATGGAGCGTTGGAGGACGGTCGACTACACGGCGGAGAAGGACCTCACGGCGGCGGTCGCTCACGCATGGGAAAATAGAGTCCCAGTCGGGACTCAGACTCGAGAGAAAGAGAGAAAGGGAGAAGAGAGGACTGGGTCCAGGGCATGAATCGGCTGGCCCAAGCACATAGCAACACCCAACCCTGATGCTACGTGGTGACACGTGAATGGCAGGGAAAAGGTAAAAACCTAGAAAATATGCATATCTTCAGTAAATTGTAGTAAATAGCATGATTATCAGAAAATCACAAATAATATACTAAAATTCTCAGAAAAATGCATAGAACAAGATGTAACAATAATACCAGGATTTTGATGCTTTAATTTTAGTGATATCATGTAAGTTGTAAAATGTTTAGTTCATGAGTAATAAATATCAAATGATGATATAAAACTATGGAAAAATGTCAGTAAGTCCATAACCATGTGTTTAATGCATATGATGTCAGATATGGTCATGTTGATGCACGAAATCATGTAATTTGATTAATATGACTAATTAGGGCTAATAACACCAAAGATAATGCAATTAATGCATACATGCTCAATAAATGATGGAATTTATAGAACATCCTTATATCAGAAACTGGAAGCTAATCTAGAACTTTGATATCAGTTAGATGCATAGAATTCAGATTATATGAAGATGACCCATAATACATGTGATGAAACACTAATTTGAGTAATAAATGTAACTTAGGGTTAATACGTATAAATAATGATATGGAACCTGATATTCAAATTATGTATCCTAATCTGAAACATAACATCAGTAGCATAAATCCCACATAAGGATGAATAAAAGACCAGTAATAATGTATATATCATAATGAGATAAGGTAAACCCTAAAATGGATATAATTTGGGTTAAGATGAGATATAAGATGATGAGAACCTGATGATAGTATATGATCTTGTCTTGATCAGGTTTAACAAAGATATAGATGATGTGAGGAATATGTGATTAGGATGTCTCTTTGGAAGGTACACCATTACCTCTTACTTGGTTTATTATACAATATGCTTGTGTTATATGTGTAGTAAAATACTTGGCATATGGTATTGGATGAAATGATTGCTCTTGTATTATATGTTGCTTGATTTTCTGTACTTATTGCTATGAACACATGAAACATAATATATTTGTTCCATTATATGAAAGCACCAACTCTTTGGCAGTGTGCTTGGAAGTGGCAGAACTCTTTGGTAGTGGTCACATTGTACATATGGAAGCACCAACTCTTTGGTAGTGTGCTTGGATCCAACTCTTTGGTAGTGGTCACATTGTACATATGATCCAACTTTTTGGTAGTGATCATAAAGGTCTTAATGCATTCAACTCTTAGGTAGTAAATTCATGGAAGATATAATGGAAAATATGTTTAAAATATGTGTTCTCTATTTTTTTAGGGAAAGTCAGGAGGTTCTTTTATTCATCCCGCCCTCCTCTTGCAGGCGTAAAGCTAGAATTTATTACATTGTCAACTATAAAAAAAAATTTGGTAGGACTCCTACCATTACAGCGGGGAAAGGGGATAGGATGACCCACAGGGTCGACAGGAGGGTTCATATAGGTACATCCATCCTTGTAGTTTTTTAGGTGGTGTTTGTCCAGAGCATCAGCCAGCATATTATGCTCTCTATGTAGATTAATGATCTGTAATTCAAGTCTGTCGTGTAGAATATTGTGAATGGAATGTATCCAAACACTAAAAGTTGGGGAGTTCTCGGGCGATCCATCAACAACTTTAACAGCCTTAGAACTATCAATTATGATAGTAGTTGGTCCCATTATAGCTTTAGTGTAGATCCTTAGAGCAAACTCTATTGCCCTTATTTCAGCTCCTGTCACTGACTCAACTTGGATATGTATGGCCGCTCCGCCAATCCATATCCTTCCCTCATTTAGTGCGATCATAACAACGGCTGCCTCATTGCCTTATATTTCTTTATAACTGCCAAGTATTAGTTTTATCTTATTGCCAAGATATGATGAGAGGTATATAAAAGACACGTAGGTGTACTCAGTACAATATTCTTGAATATTGTGCTGATGTGTACCACACGTAATCTTTTGTTTAGGTTGTGGTTATGCTCTTGAAGATCCAGGATAGTGAGAGTTGTGTGGCGAGCTGATGTATAGGTGAACCTGTTGTATTAAGATCCTGTAGTTTAGTTGTAGTACATGTATATGTATAAGTTTGATGTTCAATATGTAATATAAAATTGATGTAACAATTCATGTTGTAATTATATGTTGAATGGTGAACATATGTTGTATAGTTTGTTTATTGTTCATGTGCATGTGCTACTGATTGTGTTCCTTCTAACTCCCTTGATTTTCTTCTTCTTAGCCTAGTGTGGGGTGTTTAAATTGGGATTCTCGCTGAGGTGAGGGTTTCAATTTGGACGTCATACATCAGATTAAGTTTTAGAAAATTCGGGGATGTCACAGTTGGTATCATAGCATGAACAATAGCAAAGCATGGCATTTGATCACTATGCAACACAAAACTAAAGAAAACCTTGAACTTAATAATCTTTTAGGGTTAGATTAGCCATCTTTTAGAGACTAGATTTGACGTAGCCTCTAGGTTAGCACTTAGATGTCCGAGAACTAGGTCTAGACTAGTGCTTGTTGAGTAGCAAGTCCTTAGATGTCGTTCTTTCCTTGTAGTGCAGCGGTATGGGACGTTGCACTATTTGGAAATGACGTGCATCAAGGGAAGAGATACCCTAGACATATGGCGCACGTTTTCTAGAGTAGCTATACTAGTCTACACCATGTTCTCACCCTTTTCACTAGTTTTTGTGGAACTGTACTCTCTACTACATGTGGGACACTCATTTTTTGGATTTGGATTTTTTATTCAAATCGAATCGAACCTCGATAGTTTTCTCTGATGTTTGTTTTATCGGAGAAAAACTATATAATATTTTAATATGTATATGTATTACAAAAATGTGTCCCCACACATGTACGAGCAGGAGGTGGTCATGTAACCTAGGTGAAAGTGAATGACATCAGTCTAGAAGAGAGAGTAGTTCTAGATTAGATGTCTAGAGCCTTGTTGGAATATGTGATAGATAGAATAGATGAAATACATTTTGCTGATATGATGTAAGTCTTACATAGATGATATAAGATGGTTATGATGATCTATGTTTGTCTTTGAGGACTTAAGTTCAGTTTTGAGGTTTGAGATACGTTTTGATGATGCAAGTAACTAGGCTTTTATGAAGTAAGATATGTTAAGTTAAGACAAGTCGTGAGTCAGCATGTGCCTCAAACTCTTTTACAAAGGAGGACCTCAAGTGTTAGGACCAGTTTTGGGGTTAGCTCAAAAGAGAGAGAGAGCCACAGGGAGAAGGTCAGAGAACCTAGACTCCATGATATGAGAAATATGAGAAATATGTGATATGATATGTCCTAAACTAGAATACTCCTAGATGAATGAGTTGAGTTGCCTAATGCATGATTCCTATAGTCCTTTTGAACCCTATATGTCCTTGGGAGGACCAAACCCTAGAGTCAGAGAGAGGCTGGTTATATGATTTGAATAAGAATGTGAGAACCTACCATCTGGGTGAGGGAGATAGAGTCCTAAGACCCTGGAGGAGGTAAATGATGTTAGTATGTTGAGTAGCCTCATGCTCAGGTTGGTGGTTTCCCATGTAGGACTCTAGTGGTGTATTTATAGAGAAAGTTTTGGTTAAGCATGTCTCATGGGTAGAAAACCTATGAAGAGGATGTCATATCATGTTTTATTTGATGCTTATGTGGCTAGAGCTTGTAAAGCTATTGCTAGTGCCAATGAGGTAATCCGAGAACCCTAGACTAAGTGAGGAAAGATAAATTTTATGCATATAGAATACTCATAGAGTTGAGTTAGCTCAAAGAGACTAAGCATGGCACTACCCTCATGATATGGGTCAGGAGAACCTCAGTTGGACTTGATGAAGTTTTGACATATGTTTAATTAGTCACTCACATTAATTTGTTTAGCACAACCATGATATAATATATATGTTTATGATCTAATCCCGAGCATGATACATAGACATGATATGATGGAAATATAGAAATTGTTTAATAGATATCAATGCATAAATGGTTAACCATATGCATGAATAATGATGCTAATGTGATAGTGTTGGCTAATCTTGTGATGATATCACTAGTAAATCTTGCAATTCATTACGGTCAATGAAATGAGATCATATGAATGAAACATATTACATGAGATGTAAATCTTAGTGCTTAATAAAGATGAAAAATATAATTTGACAGTTAGCACAACATAATGATTATGACACCTTGACATGATCTAGATGGATAAAGTGGGTTAACTATAGTTAACACCTACCTAAAAGACATGTGTTAATGTTGAACATGTTCTAACAACTGAGCTCAATAAATGTGGATGACACCTTGATGTACGAGTTAATATTAATTAACTCCTTTAGAACATGGTAATATGATGTGGGAACCCTAATTCATGGAAAAAATAAAATAAAAATAAAGATGCAATCCTAACATATGAGATATGCCATGATGTAACCTAAGCTCCTAAACCATGTTATATGATGAGTGGTTGACAATATTTGTATCGTGTGTATAACGTAAGTGTACGTATCAATGTAATATAGGCCTTGTGAGGCCCGAGTCGAACTCAAGGAAATGTGAATTTCAATAGACTACTACTAACTGGTTGCGACCAGCTAAACTGATTAAAAGAGTTGATACGTTTGAAAAAGAAAATAAAATAAAGGGAAAACAAAAGAGCGATGATTAAATGTTGGTTTAATCAAATGGAAAGGGATTCCTTAGGATTTCCAATTTCACCACATGGTCTCGTTATACCTAATATCTTACATAAATAACATAGATTTTATCGAATCTTGGATAGAGAGTCTGTAATCAAGATTGCCCGCTTCCCCGGTAAAATTCACTACCAAAATCTAAGCCAATTCTATTTCTGTAGCAATTTATATCTTAGATTAGGTGCATTAACGATGTCTCTGGGTATCTCTCTACTACCCGTACGTCGCCTAGCCTAAGGAACGTATAAGATGGTGTATAAAAGTGGGTTTTCTGACCTTTAATCCCCTTTCTAGAGTAATTATTAGTCTAATTCTTTACCTATGGTCATGAAGCATAGGCAAATCAACCAATCTCCACAATTATATATCCAAGACATGAGAATTATATATTAATTCATGCAAAAATTCAATATAACGGTTCCCCGAGCCACTCCCGGGTCCTAAGGAACGATGGGGATTAGCCCTGCATGGTTGAAAATGGAGAATACATAGGAGTAGAGAAGAAAAACGTGGGAAACATGGAGAAAACTCATGTAATCCCTGATACGAAGGTAATCTTGGAGATCCTCCTCGAGAAACGTGCGTTTTGTAGTCTTCTTGCAGCAAAATCGCCCGTCGGAGGTGCCTGGATTGCCCGGTTGTCGGCCTTTGGCTCTTGTCTCCTCTCTCTCTCCTTCTTGGAAGTCATGCGACACGATATGAGATCTCCCCTAGGGATGGCCGTGCTCTCCACAGGTCATAGGACCACTTTACGGCACTAAAAAAGCTCAACCGTCGGATTAGAACGCTCTGTTTTAGTGTAGAAATTCAGTAGATCCCGATGTTGTCGATACCATCGACACCCAGGTCGATGGTATCGACCATGATGTTGATGTTTCCTTCAAAAATGAGTTTTGGGGTTGATTCCTGATGAAATGTCGATACTATCGACACCAGGGTCGATGGTATCGACTCAGGACAGTGTGAAAGTACCTGAAAAAGTGCCGAAACATGAGCATAAGTCTGGGGATTATATAAAATTATATAAATATGATAAAATAAGTATAATTTGACGCAAATAGAGTTTAAAGGCCAACTATAGTGAATTATGCAAATATAATCAAGAAAATGACAAATATGTGCATAAAATAGATATAAAATAAGTCTGTAAAAGTGACTCAAAACCCATGCATCAAACTCCCCTAAGCTTAAACTTTGCTCGTCCTCAAGAAACAAAACTTTGGACTTGGTTGAAATAAGTCAGCATAAGGACATAAATACATGAAATGCATCTGCATCATCCCCACTTTCTTTCCACAAATCGGCCCTCCTTGACCACTGAACACTAACTGCCCTCCAGGAGACCAAAGACCTATGTAAAAGATGTCCGTCCCAAAATCAACAAAACACTATCAATTAAAGCAACTAATATGATAAACTCATCCGGTCCAAACTTGGTGCATCTTGTCATCTCCTATCTATGTAGCTCATTTCCTAACTACCATCTAAATGGAAGAAGATCTCCTAGTATTCATGAATGAGGAGAATATCATGGGTGGCCTACCGATTAGAGCAACGGGTGGATGGGATAGGTGGTTGTGGAAGAGATGGAAGCACATAACAGTCAATCATGCAATACTAAAATCAACGACCTATCATGATGCAAAATGCAAGTGAAAATGTCCTAATGCTACATTTTTGGTGGAATGATGCATGCACTATAATTCCGTCTCAAGGTGAGATGGAATAGCTAAGAAAACTACATCATGTACTTATTCTTCTTAGTATGTAAGTGAGAACATGTTCCTTTCTCCCTCTCATTCATTGTTACTTCTCAATTCTTCTTTTTTTTTCAATTTTTTCATTTTTTTTCAAGCCCTTATTTTCATAGATGACAATGAATTATTTGTCGGGCTCACTTCTTGTTACATAACTTATACATTTAAAGTATTCGGAAGGTATGGAACAAGTTTAACACCTTTCATATTTTCACAAGAACATACAACACATGATGTACAACTATATGCTCAAAAGATGTGAATGCACTACAATATGACAGTTATGCAATTAAATGACACGCACCTAAGGATAATGTGCATGTATGATTACTCTATCCCTTTTTTTTTCATTTTTATGCAAAAATGTGTGAAAATAGCTGTAATGCAAGACCTGTCTACAGGAGATGCAATCAAAAAGTGAAAGATAGTAATGTGCTCCCATTTCTTATGGTGGAGTGTGAATGAGATTGCGGTGGATCAGATCACAAGACTAATTGACAGAACCTTTTGAAAATATCATATATCCCTCTCTAAAGACCTGTGTATAGGGTAACTGAAGGATTTCTCTCTTAAACTTTTGTCTAAGGTCATGCTAGTATTTGATCGGTTCAGGCTCAACAACCTTGTCAATCACATTTTCTTAGACAATAAAGATGGTCATTCATGTCCCCATGTCCTGAAGCTGACTCACCCAAACACTTCCTCAGTTATGTAACTCAATTACTCACAAGAATAAGCTCAAAAAGTTTACAATATGCTCATTTTTTTCATGTGCACACAACCCAAGAGTAATACTCCCAATTGAAACCATGCATTTATTACTCCACAGATTACACTAGATAGATGTGGATCCTACAAAAGCGGTAAAACTAGAAATAAATATAACCAATATTTCAAAAGTAAAAGCAAACTAAATAAGTAAATAAAAACTAAGATAGAGGGTTGTTCCAACACCCCCATAAGCTTAAATATGACTATGGCCTCATAGTCAACATTCCCACTTAAGAGGCAGAACAGCGGTACCATTCGCTTTGAAGTATGGTGAAGAAGGATGGTTGGATGCTCAAGTGGACCAAGTGATGCTTGCTATCTCCCTCTTTTTGGTGGCCCATTTTTGTGTCTTAGTGGTTCTAAGACGTGACTTGCTTCATCCTTCTTTGCTCTGCAAAAAACGGTGTGAAAAAATCTCATTTCGACACCTTTTACGGCCTGTTTTATGTAGTTGTCATGCAGGTGTCGATACCATTAGGCTCAACAATTTTGGTGTACCGATGTATCTAAAAGCCTGGGAAATCAAAAGTGTCGATACTATCGACATGGGTGTCAATGGTATTGACGGTTACTGATAAAAATTTTCTAAAAATATTCAGGCATCTCGATACTATCGACACTAAGGTCGATGGTATCGACTCTTTCTCAGCGTTTACTGATCCAACTCGATAATATCGACAGGAGTGTCGATAATATCGACCTTAAAAATTATGCACACTTCAAAACACGAGTTAGGGTACCGTTTTTACAAAAAATATCAAAACCTAAGCAAAAACTAAGTACATAAACATAAAAGAACATAACCAAACATAAAATGAACCTAAAGTTGGGTTGCCTCCCAACAAGCGCCCTTGTTTAATGTCCTAGGCCTGACATAAAGATACCTTTAACCTGGGTTGTCAAGGGATGTCTCTAATGATTCATTTGGCAATTTGAATTCAACTCTATCATCACCAATCCCAAGTGTCAAGTAACCTCGCCCAATGGAAGTGATTACATCAGTCGTAACTTGGAACGACCTTCCCAATAGCATCTCACCTCCTTCCAGCTCATGCATGTCCATGACCAGAAAGTCAACATGGAAGATGAATTTGTCGACCTTGACTAGCACATCCTCGCATATACCTTGTGGCTTTACAATGGATCCATCCACCAACTCAATTGTCATGGAAGTTTGTGTTGGCTTCTTCAATCCCATCTTTTGAAAAGTGGCAAGTGGCATAGGATTAATGCTTTCCCTTGAGTCACACTGTGTATGTGGAAAATTTTGGCCACCTATGGAACATGGGATGTAGAAACATCATGGATCTTTCCTCTTCTTTGGCATCCATCCTTGGATTATAGAACTCACTATTTCATCAACACACACAACATTTGTATCTTTGATCCGTCATTTCTTTTTGATGATGTCTTTCATGAATCTTCCATAGAAGGAATTTTCACTATAGCCTCCACCAATGGAATGTTAATGTGGAGCTTTCGGAAGATCTTAAGAAATTTCTTGAAGTGCCTTTGCTCTTTCCTCGGCTTTAGACTATCCGGTAATGGCACACTTGGCTCCTTTATGCACTTGTGCGGTGGCACATATGGGCTATTTGGGGTCTCCTCCCCTAAGCTTGCTTCAATGTCACCCTCTGGCGTAGGCTTTGGCACGTCATTCACGGTTGGTGTGGCTCGTGGCTGCTCATCCTTCTCGGTGGTAGTATCTCCACTGTGAAGTATGGCCTTCACTTGCTCCTCTTGTCTAGGTGTGGGTACGACTGTGATGAGTTCTTGGTGGGATTTGCTGAACGGGTTACATCCTCCTGGTAGTCCATATAAGCTACGGGGGTATAGCACACTGGGCTTAGCCTTCGTTTCAAAATGCATTTTGCCCTTTTCATGG
The DNA here is from genome assembly GCA_963693085.1 of Alisma plantago-aquatica. Classification (NCBI taxonomy): domain Eukaryota; kingdom Viridiplantae; phylum Streptophyta; class Magnoliopsida; order Alismatales; family Alismataceae; genus Alisma; species Alisma plantago-aquatica. Next base: position 1,464,561,063 of record OY856412.1, read on the forward strand.
ACCTCCCCCACCGGGGGCTCTGTCTCCTTAATCATAGATATATACTTCACTTGTTGATGTACTTGAGCAACCCCTGTATTCCCAATTGGTTTTTGTTGAATGATTTTCTTCATGGAAGCCACCTTAGTTGCAATTTAGGTTATGAATGTCTCTAGCATCCTCAGTTGTGCACCATGGATCTATATCTGCTGCCCAAACTGGTTCAAGTACTCACCGTGTGACTGTACTGTCTTGGTGAGTGAGCCCATCAATTCCTGATTTTTCTTCACCACCTGACTAAGCAATTCAATATTCTTTTCCTCTAGGCTAGGTTGTGGCTTCTGAAAATTTTGTTCCTTCCTCCAATCGTAATTGTTATTTCTATATCCCTGTTGATTCATATCCTTTTCATGTGCTTCATCATCAGACCCATTGTCCTCTTTCTCTAGGAGCTTCTTGGCTATAAGATCCATCTTGTCATTAAGAGCTTTGATGGCCTTTGCTTCATGTGTCACGCCGACTTGCTCGGGTGCATCTCTTTCACCCCCAGACTGCTTTTTGGACATGTTCCTTAGAATCTCCCAACACCTTGTGCCTGTGTTGTTAAAAAAGAAACCAGAACCTGCTGAGTCCAAATTGCTCCTATCATGTTCATTTAGGGCGAAGTAGAAAATTTTAGCTTGCTTCTCCTTGTCTAAGTCATGATGTAGACACTTCCTCAGCATTATCTGGAAGCACTCCCAAGTTTCAGAATAAGTTTCACCGGCTCACTGGATGAAGTTGTGTATCTTCCTCACTAGATCGTTCTTCTTTTCAGGCGAAAAGAACCTCTCAAAGAACACCTCAACCATGTGATCCCAAGATTCAACGTACTCGTCATCCAGATTGTGCAGCCATTCCCAAGCATTGTCTGCTAAAGAACTGGGAAAAAGTTTCAGGTAGAGTGTCTCTTGCGGTAACATGTCAATCTTTATCATATCACAGTTTTCCACGAACGTGCTGATGTGGGTCACCAGATCTTCATTCTTCAGCCCATGGAATGCATTAGATTTGACCAAATTAATTAGCCCTGGATCAATTTTGTAGTTACGAATGTTGATGGCCTGCCTCTTGATTGGCCCCTTCGATGTAGAGGAGGAAGAAGCCTTGATCTTCTCCCAGATTGTCTGCTCCTCATTTGCCACTCCTTCACCCATTATTACTTTACTAGTACCTAAAATTTCAAATGGTAGTGTATAAACCGGTACTAATAATTAAAACAATTAATAAGATTTGCAATTCAGTTCAAAAGATTAAAAGAAAAATTACAGGAATTAAAAGTGGCCTAGTTTGGCCGCTCGCAGCACTCGTAGTGCTAAAAATCACCGTTTCAATGGCAACGACGCCAAAAACTTGACACGATTTTTACCGTTCGTATAATGCAAGTGTGCGTAATGTAATATAGGCCTTGTGAGGCCCGAGTCGAACTCAAAGAAATGTGAATTTCAATAGACTACTACTAACTGGTTGTGACCAGCTAAACCGATTAAAAGAGTTGATAGGTTTGAAAAAGAAAATAAAATAAAGGGAAAACAAAAGAGCAATAATTAAATGTTGGTTTAATGAAATGGAATGAGATTCCTTAGGATTTCCGATTTCACCACAGGTTCTCATTATACCTAATATCTTGCCTAAATAACATAGATTTTATCGAATCTTGGATAGAGAGCCTGTAATCAAGATTGCCCGCTTCCACGGTACAATCCACTACCCAATTCTAAGCCAATTCTACTTCCGTAGCAATTTATATCTTAGATTAGGCACATTAACGATGACTCTGGGTATCTCTCCACTACCCGTACGTCGCCTAGCCTAAGGAACGTATAAGATGGTGTATAAAAGTGGGTTTTCTGACCTTTAATCTCCTTTCCAGAGTAATTATTAGTCTAATTCTTAACCTAGGGTCATGAAGCATAAGTAAATCAAGCAATCTCCACAATTATATATCCAAGAAATGAGAATTCTATATTAATTCATGCAAAAATTCAATATAACGGTTCCCCAGGCTACTCTCGGGTCCTAAGGAACGATGGGGATTAGCCACACATGGTTGAAAATGGAGAATACATAGGAGTAGAGAAGAAAAATGTGGGAAACATGGATAAAACTCGTTTAATCCCTGATACAAAGGTAATCCTGGAGATCCTCCTCGAGAAACGTGCGTTTTGCAATCTTCCCGTAGTAAAATCGTCCGTCGGAGGTGCCTGGATCGCCCGGTTGGCGGCCTTCAACTCTCGTCTCCTCTCTGTCTCCTTCTTGGATGTCATGCGGCATGATATGAGATCTCCCCTAGGGCTGGCCGTACTCTCCTTAGGTCATAGGACCACTTTACGACACGAAAAAAGTTAAATCGTGGGAAAAGAACGCTCCGTTTTAGTGCAGAAATTCGGCAGATCCGGACGCAGTCGATACCATCGACACCTAGGTCGATGGTATCGACCATGATGTTGATATTTCCTTCCAAAATTGAGTTTCGGGGTTGATTCCTGACGAAATGTCGATACTATCAACACCAGGGTTGATGGTATCGACTCTGGACAGTGTGAAAGTACCTGAAAAAGTGCTGAAACATGAGCATAAGTCTGGGGATTATATAAAATCATATAAATATGATAAAAATAAGTATAATTTGATGTAAATAGAGCTTAAAGGCCAACTATAGTGAATTATGCAAATATAATCAAGCAAATGACAAATACGTGCATAAAATAAATATAAAATAAGCTTATAAAAGTGACTCAAAAACCATGCATCAGTGGTCCACCCTGGTATCACCTTAGATGTTTGAAAAACATCCTAGTAGCTTAGATATAGTTTTGGAGCTTTTGATTATTTTGTACATAGAATGGTGCCTACATATGGATGAAGACGTTTAGGTTTTCCCTGGAACTATGAGTATGGTTTACTTTCGAGGACGAAAGTTCCTTTAAGTTGTATATGATGTGAAACGCTGGATTTTTGGGCTTAATTTTTAGGACAAAATATATTTTAAGGTGTGTAGGATGTGATGGAGTGAAATTTTGGAATCCTAAATGTCCAATGATACAAGTGAAATCATATGATTGAGTTATATTAAGAGTTACAAGCTTTTGACAAAGTAGGTGTGTTGATGTGAGGTTGACATAATGATTAAGACATCTCTTTTAATGCCTTTTTGAAGAAATTATTTGAATGATATAATAGATGAGTTTGGTCACCAAATTTGAGTAGAAGTTAGCTCGAGAGGTAAAGAAGCTATGGTTAAAATTTGGTGGCATTTGGATGCTCATAGAGAGAGTTATTTAAGTTTGTTTATTAGGAAATAATGTGCATATTGATGATTGATAGACCTAAGATTCAATATTAGGTGATGTGTCACGCACCCCTTTGATTGACAGCGGGTCGTGTGGCCAGATCCTGGCCATTTTTTACTAATCCAGTGTTTGGCAGTGCTGACTTAAGTGAGCCGTGGATCACATTTTAGACCGGGTCCCTTCCAGCTGTTGGATGCACCTTGGACGGTCGGATCCTCATCCCCTACCTCTGGGCAGCCTGGAGATCGTGGGTTGTAGCGAGTGGGAAGGCAGAGCCTTTCTCCATGTCATGTCCGTGGCCTAGGAAGGAACGAGGGGTGGGCAGTTCTCTTCGCCTTGACCAGAACTACATACAGACCCCTCAAGTTAGTCTTTTGGGCGATGGTAGAGAGAGAACAAGCCCTCCATTGCCAGTGGCTCTCCACCGCAAAAGCAAGTGGTGGCTGAAGGTTTAGCATGGAGCTAGAGGCGAGAACGGAGTAAGATAAGATAGGTAGAAAGGAAGAAATAGGATAGAGGGATTGAATGTGACTGGTTTCATGCCCAGTCACTGTGAGTTCCATGGTCGCCGAACCCAAGTTGGCCGGAGATTGAAGATGAAGCTCGAAGGCTGGTGGTCAGCGCTTCCCGTTGAGAATTAGGGGCATGCACGAGTTCAGGGAGGCCTAGCGGTGCTAGAAGGGACTTTAGATGGAAGTTTGGTGGCGTGGAGGCACTATGCCTCTTCTTCGCCAGCGCTATGGAAGAAGACGATGATTAGCCCCACGATCTGCCAGGAGGAGCTTCCACCAGTGAGGTGAAGAGGCCGAAAACATGGAGGGTGAGAGACCAAAGCGCAAGCCTGAGTCTTCCTTCATAAGGAGCGTTGGAGGACGGCCGACTGCACGGCGGAGAAGGACCTCGCGGCGGTGGTCGCTCACGCACGGGAAAACAGAGTCCTGATCGGGACTCAGACGTGAGAGAAAGTGAGAAAGGGAGAAGAGAGGACTGGGTCTAGGGCATGAATCGGCCAGCCCAAGCACAAATAAACACCCAACCCTGATGCTACGTGGCGACACGTCAATGGTCGAGAAAAGGTAAAAACCTAGAAAATATGCATATCTTCAATAAATTGTAGTAAATAGCCCGATTATCAAAAAATCACAAATAATATACTAAAATTCTCAGAAAAATGCATAGAACAAGATGTAAGAATAATATTAGGATTTTGATTCTTTAGAGATATCATGTAAGTTGTAAAATGTTTAGTTCATGAGTAATAAATATCAAATGATGATATAAAATTATGGAAAAATGTCAGTAAGTCCATAACCATGTCTTTAATGCATATGATGTCAGATATGGTCATGTTGATGCACGAAGTCATGTAATTTGATTAATATGACTAATTAGGGCTAATAACACTAAAGATAATGCAATTAATGCATACATGCTCAATAAATGATGGAATTTATTGAACATTCTTATATCAGTAGCTAGAAGCTAATCTGGAACTTTGATATCAGTTAGATGCATAGAATTCAGGTTATATGAAGATGACCCATAATACGTGTGATGAAACCCTAATTTGAGTAATACATGTAATACGTATAAATAATGATATGGAACCTGATATTTAGATTACGTATACTAATCTGAAACATAACATCAGTAACATAAATCCCACATAAGGATGAATATAAGACCAATAATATTATATATATCATAATGAGATAAGGTAAACCCTAAAATGGATATAATTCGGGTTAAGATGAGATATAAGATGATGAGAACCTGATGATAGTATATGATCTTGTCTTGATCAGGTTTAACAAAGATATAGATGACGTGAGGAATATGTGATTAGGATGTCTCTTTGGAAGGTATGCCATTACCTCTTACGTGGTTTATTATACAATATGCTTGTGTTATATGTGTAGTAAAATACTTGGCATATGGTATTGGATGAAATGATTGCTCTTGTATGATATGTTGCTTGATTTTCCGTACTTATTGCTATGACCACATGAAACATAATATATTTGTTCCATTATATGAAAGCACCAACTCTTTGGTAGTGCGCTTGGAAGTGACCAAACTCTTTGGTAGTGGTCACATTGTACATATGGAAGCACCAACTCTTTGGTAGTGAGCTTGGACCCAACTCTTTGGTAGTGGCCACATTGTACATATGATCCAATTCTTTGGTAGTGATCATAAAGGTCTTAATGCATTCAACTCTCAGGTAGTAAATGCATGGATAATATAATGGAAAATATGCTTAAAATATGTGTTCTCTGTTGTTAATGTACATCTTTGTGCAATTATATAATTTTCTTATATTTCTTTATAACTGCCAATTATTAGTTTTATCTTATTACCAAGATATGATGAGAGGTATATAAAAGACATGTAGACGTACTCAGTACAATATTCTTGAATATTGTGCTGACGTGTACCACATGTAATCTTTTGGTTAGGTTGTGGTTATGCTCTTGAAGATCTAGGATAGTGAGAGTTGTGTGGCGAGCTAATGTACAGGTGGACATGTTGTCTTAAGATCCTGTAGTTTAGTTGTAGTACATGTATATGTATAAGTTTGTTGTTCAATATGTAATATCAAATTGATGTAACAATTCATGTTGTAATTATATGTTGAATGGTGAACATATGTTGTATAGTTTGTTTGTTCATGTGCATGTGCTGCTGATTGTGTTCCTTCTGACTCCCTTGATTTTCTTCTTCTTAGCCTACTGTGTGGTGTTTAAATTGGGATTCTCACTGAGGTGAGCATCAGATTAATTTTTAAAAAATCTGGAGACATCACACAGATGTTCATGCTTATTGTATCTTTGCATTTTTCTTGGGTGAAATTTGCAAAGTTTATAGTACCTCCACCCACAAAGATCAAGCCCATGGTTGCTCAAAGGCATTTCTGGTACAAGAGGAGAATTGATGAGACAACAAAGGATTCATGTCATTTGTGTCACTTTATGAAGCCTATGACAAAAAAGTTTGAGGATGTTTTCTGTCTGGAATAATATGTCATGAAGATGTTGGTTCTACATCGTCAAAGATTTTTTAAGTCTGTTTCTCTATGTCTTTAATGGGTTATTATAAGGGGAACGCACCCCAAGTATGTGTTTGTAAAGCAAACTTTCTATATGGAACTTGGTTCTTCTTGTGGCTTATCGCCTCCTACCATAGCATGTAGATGACGCGATACCTGTTCCACCCTTTAACATGTGCCAACCCCGTATATCTTCAACAAATTTAACACCTGTCATTACTAGTTTCTTCTTTGATAGAATGAACGATTATATATAAGAAAATTCTTCAAATAAGAAAAGGAAAATGAGTTGGAAAGGATTATCGTTTATTCACCATTATAATCTTTATTCTACAATCAAAATAAGTACAACTCAATGCGAGAATGGTCCTTTTTTATGTCTACATAAAGAATTTGAGGTGAGCATTGTACCCAGAGAAGCAAACCCCTAACTAGTAAAAATCTAGGATTTAGATGTAGAAATCATGATATAACATTCTCTACAAAAAGTAAATTATTGAATAAAATTTGAATAAGTACATGATTACCTTAAGTAATTGTGGATTCTTACATCCCGACAAATGTTACCATCATCAGCAACGAATTTAAAATCTGAACGAGAGATAGCATGTATCTAGTTAGCTTGTTCCTACGTTTGAAGGGAAAAGATTATTTGATGCATTCAACTTCGGTCACAACGGAAAAGGCAGCACCCACGTTGGTTGTGGAAGATATGTTGCGATAAGTGGATCATAGAATGGACTCACAGCCTTGTTGCGCAGGTTATATACCCCTATATCCCAACAAGTGTGTCGCTCTATACGACAATCATCATAATCTTCAGTGAAGAAAACACAATCCCTTTCCAAGTGAGGGAAGTCACGAGTTGACAAAGCGATTGGGTAGTTGTCACCAATAAATATGGCATATTCTCCTATGGTGTCCATCTCAATGCATGTAGTTTGGTTTTCATCATACTTAAATACTTGAAATCTAAGGGTCTTGGGTGTAGATATGAATTCGTTCCCTTCCTTGCTAGCATCTTCTTTCTGCTCTCTCTTCAAGTTTACATTTCTGAGTATCATCCAGAGATGACCATCCAGCTCAATCAGAGTACATGTTAATTCAGATATGTCTGGTCCCAAAGCCGAGTAACTGAAGTTGGGTGCCAAAGCTGTGGCAGAGTGAAAGCAAAGTTCGGAGTTAAACTGAAAGTAAAAGATTTTTGCTTTAGGACTCGAAGCCACATACATAATTCCTCCGTGCATGTACAATCAAACTGGAAATCCGAAAATAATCACACTGGCTTATTGTCCACGAACGAGTCTCCTTGCCTTGCAAATGCAATTTTTCTCCACTTATGGTGTACAACAACGATTACGTACTCTCGATTTATATCCGTGGCTGATTGATGTTTATAACTGCTGGATGTAGCTGTTAGTTGATGATCAGGAAATACAATGATGCCTCGTTGATAAAAGCGGTAGATCCATGCACATGAACAGAAATTCTTATTATCAGGATTACCAATACCGTCGATGTAATAGCCTGTGATACGTCCTTGGCCATCATATATATCTTACTCCCTTGACATCTGGAAATGTGGTAATAGAAGGGGGGTGGATGCGTCGACCGGTGGGAAGATGAACACATTGCAGTTCACCCATTTTATCTACATACATCATCTAACCGTCAAGGGATTGCGTTACAATAGCACGACAATCCGCCATAACATCCACAAGGTGACCACGGTTCAAGTTGTATGTCCTTTTGTCGTTGATGCTGTAAAATATGGTGGCTAGCTTCTCAAAACCCTCTTCACGTTTAATTCCCTTTCCCTTTGCTGCCATTGTCTTTCTGTTTGTCAGCCCCATCAGATGACCCGCAGCCCTTTGACGAGAGATATAGAGTGCATAAGCCAAGGAGGTTCTTTCAGAGAAAGCACAGGGGAGGGGACGGAGTTCCATGCAGTGCAAATGGATCTGAATCGTGCATAGTCGGCACAGGGAAGTCGTTCCGCAATATCACAGAGGACATCCAAGGGGAGTTCAGACCACCCCTCAGCCATAATTTTGAACTCCCGCCCGCACTAAAGGGAAGGATTGGCCGAAAGAAGTTGGTTTTGCTGCTTGAGAAGCGAATGAAATATGACTAGTTTACATGATCTGAAGTAGGAAGAGGTATTTTAGGGACGGATGCACTTGCAGGGGGTGGGTGAAGGCGGATCAATGTGACTACTATTCTTACTTCGGCGATCGAGGAACGAGCAGGAACGAGAAGAATAGCCGCCGGGGGTAAAATAGGGAGGAAGTTGCTGCGGACGATGAAGATTACCGGAGAATCTAATCTGTTGTCCGTGTTGGAAAGGGATATATTTGTACTACTTCGGTCAGATTAGGGTTCGTTTGTGTGAGGACAAGTAGCCCCTGTTTGGTTCGGGACTGAGATTCCTTAGTCTGGACTGGACTGGGCGGGGTTAGTCAGTAGATCTGGATTGGTGTAGTCTGGATCCAGTCTGATTCAGTTTGGTAACTCAGTCTGATTCTGGTCAGCTGATCTGATTTGAGTATGGTTTCAGTCTGATTCTGTTTGGTTATCAGTCTGACTGTAGTCTGATTCTGTTTGGCAACCTAGTCAGGATCTGTCTATTCTGTCCTCTTCTAACAGAAATGACTTAACAGGTACACAATATGTGAAGCTCTGATGACACTACAATACAAGTAACAATTTTTGAAAAAAATATATCCATACACAATGTGGATGATATTATTTGTTATTTAGTGGTATGGATATAAGATGAGTATGCTCTTTTTATATGTTTATTTTAAATATATAATATACATCTGTCTTGTCTTGTGTGGCATCTTGTATTTATGTATATAGTCATGCGTATTCGATCCAATAATTTGTAACGGAGAAGATAATTGAAATTGTCATGATAGAACATAAAATTACACACATGTAGCATAACCATTTGAATAGAAATATGTCCATACCACAGTTACACATAATTCTTACATAATAATAAAAGAAATGACAAAGAAGTTTTTATTTGAACGATGATTTATTTTGATCCCAGGTAGGACCATCCCAGTTGGCCCACTTCAGGGCCTCATCATATTCGTCCCATGAAACGAGACATTCATCCTGCACAGGCTGCATGGGTTGTTTGACATCGTCTTTTGGCCAGTCAAACAACAATGGCAGATGACAAACCCTAGTTTGATTGACTCCTTCCTCCTTTCCTTGTTCCTGACTCCCAGGTTTGCCCCCATTAACTGAAGTCTCGCAATATTTTTTTTTGCATACAATATTTTCTTCAACATATTTTTTTTATCTTTGATGGAGACATCAATATCTTTTTGTATTGCCCAGTGACTTTGATCTCGATTGCGGCATCTATATTTAAAAAAAAATTAAAAATATGAGCACACAATGCAAGTAATACTTATAGTAATGTATTGAAATATAAGTTGTCAAGCAAACATACACAAATGCAAGTTTGAACGCGATGTAAGTCTTGTAATCAAAAGTGTAAAGTAGATGTGCATAAAGTAGATGTTTAATCAAACGATGGAAAAAAACTGATTGTGCCCATAAGTTGTACAACATAAAGAAATAGAAATTAGAGACAGCCAAACATAAACAAATACAAACATGAGCTACTATGTTACAACTTCATGCATTATTGTTGTTTTCGTCATTCGTAAGGTACTCAGCAAGTGCTGGTGGATAGGTGCGACGAGTAGTCACAAAGTTGCGTCGAACGCCGTGTTGAACGGTCAATGGCGGGGGAGGCACTAAATCTCCTAAAATGAAAAGATTATTTGTTATGAACTCTCTCATGATGTGCTGCCACCGCAGTTGCAGCTCGCTCAAAGAAATGTAAGACGCCTCTGTTATGTGCAGAAATTGACGCCACACCTCCCTCCAAGCCTGAGCAGTATATGCTCCATTCACACATCTCCCCATTTCATATTGGGTTCTCATCAAACCTCTCAGAACCATATCAAGCTCTCTACACCATATAACATAAGTCGTATTTTGTTGTGCAACCATATTACAAAATTCTGTATGTATATAATATTGCAATTAATATCCATAAGAATTGAACAAAATTAAGAAAATAACATAACTGCGGGTATAAAATGTGATACATCCATAAGAATGGAACATAATTAAGAAAAATACAAAGTTTGCGATGTAAGTGTAACAACAACTTTATGGAGTCATCGGGGGTGAAGGAGTATCCAAAAGCAGAGTACAACTGTCTTCCAACCTTCGAACGGAGGCTTGTAAAACTTCATACTCGTACTGTTTAGAGGTGTAAACATGTTGGAAGTCGTGATGGATTTCAACAAAGTCCTTCATGTTCATCGCCTGCCCCCATACCGACTTGCACTCGTAAGTTAGTAACGTAATTTCAGCCTTCAGCGAATCAGTTGTTGGGGGGAGATCGACTGCCCAATGAAAGTATTTGCATCGGTCTTTTCCCTAAAAATATTTCCCAAATCCGAGTTAAAAACAACAGATTCACCATTTACTTAGCTAGTGCAACTGATTATTTGTGGTTGTACTAGCGCACCTCTCTAGAAGGACATATATAATACATTTCTCCCGGCCTTTGACTCAGAATGCCAAAATCATATAACCCCGCATCCTCTGTGTTAACTCACAATGCTACAACCAGACCACAATCACACCTCGGAACTTCGGATAGATTGATTGACATCTAAAACACGATTAATGATTAGTAACATAAACTTGGCTTCAAAACATATGTCTATGTATGAGACTTAGGTTTGAACGTAGTTCGTTAGTCGCATTTGAATGTTGAAACATGTAGTGAAGCCACACTAAATTACATATAATTATATTACATCTATGATGTATTGTATCCCTCTTCCTCCGTTGAAGAGTCATTATCACTCAGGAGGTCGAGTCGTTCGCGTAGATATAGACGCCTCCCCCGCAACACTTCAATTTCTTCTCTTAGCCAGTCTGTGCCTGCTCTAGTGGAACTTACAAAGTCACATTGTTCTGACCATGTCTTGCGTTCATTGCGTGCATATGCAAGTTGTGTTACCAGCGCATCCCTAACTGCAGTTAACGTGGTAAGTGTATGATGTATGCGGTGCGCGGGCAACATCATGTGACATCTGTTTGGAACAACTCCCCTACCACATGTAAAATATGGCCTGTGGGGGTTGTTGTCTTCAAACCGGCAATTTGCCGCATTTGTGGCATCCATGTACACTCGTACGGTGCACTGGAGCCCACATGTACACTGCGGCATTCCATTCTCCATTTCAAGACTGACAACCTAATCAAACAAAATGGGATATTTTTTATTATGGGCCATATAAAATGTTGAGGGGCTAGAATAATTAGAGAACACATGTGAAACATACATTGTTATTAAACAAAGAGGGGCACAACACATGTCAACTCTTACATGAGTTTTCATATTGTTTAGAAATGAGGATAACTACGAAGTCAGTTCAACGAGTATCCCAAATAAAAGTGGAAATAGTTTCACGTTGTACATCACCCTCCCTTGCATCTGTCGCATTTGTTTGGTGTAGTGAACTTAGATCGACGCCATTGGGTGGGACGGCAGATGTTGTACTGTTGTCGGGTATTTCTTCCATAATAGCGTCACCATCATTTTGGCGACGTATGAAATTGTGGAGGATACAACAAGCCATTACGAGGCGACACTGGGAATGAATAGGGTATGTCACCCCCTTTTTAAGGTAGGCAAACCGCCTCTTAAGCACTCCAAATGCTCTTTCGACGACATTATGCAACTGAGCGTGGCGGTGGTTGAACATTTCCTTCTTGTTCTTGTACGAATGTCTGTTACCCTGATACTCAGATATATGGTAAGCTGTGTTGCGATACGATGCAAGAAATTGCCGAGTGTTTGCGTATCCTGCATCCACTAGGTAATACTTTCCTGCAGGGACTTTAAAACCGCCTGTAGTCGTTGCTGCTTGTAGGACCCTTTGGTCAGCGGCCGAGCCCTCCCAGCCAGTGAGTACATATGTAAACTCCATTGAGAAGTCTACAGCAGCCATGACATTCAGGGAGACATTCCCTTTTCTATCTCGGTAACGATTTTTCTTGTCACGTCTTACCAAGACTGGGATGTGTGTCCCGTCAATAGCACCGATGGCATTCTACAATACCATAATCGAGTTTCAACATACAAAAAAACTGCGACGGTAATAAATAGTACAGGAGATGACTGTTACTACCTTGAAGTAAGGGTAGAACCTTGGGTTCTCCGATATACGACGATGTGTGTTTGTGTTTGTGGTTTGCATCACAATATAGTCATTACACAACGGGCACACCACGTCCAATACTTCGTTGAACTTTCTGTTGATGGTTTCACCAGAGTGGATGTAGTCCTCTGCCAAAGTACGATTGGTATGGCCATGGCCAACCATCTGAAGGAAGTAGCATACAACCTCAATTAATGAGACTCCTCCACTACTCTTTAACAAGCCACGATCCTCAAGATTGTCTACAAGGGTATTTATAGTTTGTGGACACATTCGGAATAGGTCATAAGCCCTCTGTTCATGACCAAACATTATTTCTAGCACCTTTTAGTGCCCAATCCTAATACTAACTGATCTAGGTATTGAAGGAGGTACGTCATCATCATCAGAAATATCATCCATGATGGAGTTAGCTATTGACTCAGCTATTGCATCAGCAACACGATTTGCTGTACTAGTCACGATATCTATAATCTGTGGTAGGAGGTCTATTGGTTCTGTATGCCCACTACCCGACATGATGCCTACAACCAAAATGATTTCAAACTTTCATGATTCATACATTAAAAAGAGTAGCAACATGATCATAATATGATATATGTGAATGAAATTGAACAACATGAACATTAAATACGAATAAAATTGACGCGCTACAAATGTACTGATGCATCATATTTATTACAACAACGAAATTGTTTTCCTATTCGTAAACAAATAAACCATCATCACAAATTAAAATCTTGAAGTTCATTGATAAACGATACTAGTTAATTGATAAATGATACTGGAAAGCAAACCACAACTCGAACCCTCCTATAAGTTAGGAGTTAGGATGCTGAAGGACCTGTGTTATTCCCACTACTGCCACCAACATTGCTAAAAGTATACCACGTAGATGGTATACTTGTCGTGGCATTGAAGTTTGATGATGGTGACTGCGAAGCATATCCCTACTGAGATGGCACATAATCAGATGCCATTGAAGGTTGGGATGGTGCACTTCCTATGTGGGACCTTTCCCAAAGATCATGCAACCATATAGTTAGTTTATGTGGGGTGTCAGTGAGGCTGAGGTAGATCGTACGGTTTGTCGAATCTTTGATGGCGTTCACAAGAGTTGTAAACACTTGTGTAGGGGCTTCGGGAAAATTGTCATTGAAATGTTGTAAAATTGTTGCAAACTCCTCTTTTTCAATGGCTCTACTAGCGACACCTGTGCCCAACTCGTGTACCTTTGTGTACACTTGTGTGAATTCAGATAACACTTCATTAGAAAGGGTGCATCATTCGTGTGGCAAGGATGTCCGCTTCCTGCGCCTGTGGCTATGAGGAGTCCTTCCCCCAATGCCCTGGGAATCTGTGCCACCTCCCCCGGTGTCGGCCTCACTCTGCATCCCGGGTGCGCCTAAGTCCGGTTCCGCAATGGGCGTTTCTGAGGGCATTGCTGTATTAGATGAATCTAGGTCGGCAGCAACTTCTTCCTCGGAGGTGACGTCGGATGGTATTTGTCTATCCGTAGAAGACATTGCATGATGTCCTCTAGCAATGTTCCTCCCCGCCATCAGCTCGATGTCGTAGTAGTGGGGAAAGGGCCGATTAACCAACCTAGCAAGATCTTTGTTTACCTAAATTTGAAAAATATGAGTTTATTACGATAACAATATTTATATGTGGCAAAGACTAGTTTTTGGTCAATGTAAGGTTATTGTATGTACCGCAAGGGTCTCCTTCCACTCAGGGGTGTCGGGCAGCCTTGGCTTGTTCCTAACTTCATCCCATCTGACGCCACTCTTGTTTATTACAAGCTTAAGTTTGACATAGCCCCTCTTGAGGTTCTTCCACCTAGTTTTCACCTGGTCCATCGTTAAGTCCGGCCTTGACATCCTATTTTGCATCTCACGGACCGTCTCCCTCCATGCATCCCTTGTAAACTGTCCATCGATACACCTACCCATATCATACTGCCTCCTCAGTGTTGAAACTAAACCGTCGTCACTGTCTCTCAACCATATAAAACGCAACTTCGGGTCAGTGGCAGACATACTCCCGTATCTGCTGCAATATATAAATAATGTAAGCGGTGTTTAAGCAATATATTCCATACACATCCAAGCATGATTTTCTACCATCAATGTTACCTTATACATTTACCTATTTACATTTGGTCAATTATGTCCAGACATTCTGTAAATGGAATAAAAAAATTGCTGAAATTCAGGTTTTAGACTTGTTCTATGAATGCCATATAATATGCAAGAATGGAGCCCACAGTTAACAAAATTATTGTCACAGAAAGCTGCATAACTGTAAGCAGCAAGAAAGGTCGTCGCTAACAACTAAATTAGACGGTGTTACTCTGGACCTCAATTGCATTCACAGACATGATGCTCTGCAAGCTGGTTAATTATCAAGCACATACGCCTTGAGAATCTGCAAATCCGATTACCAAGAGCAACAAACTAATTGTGATTTTGAAGAACTTGGAATCCACAGCAGTACATGCATGACTATCTTAAGGTGAGTGTGTGGTCCATGTTTGTGTGCAACTGTTTTTGAACTGTCAAACCAAATACTTACAATATTATTGGTCTTATTTGCGCATGTTTTTACACCTAAAACCTCAACTATTCACAGCTTTCTCCAAAATATCAGCATTTTCTCAAATTTGGACTTTCACTTTAAACAAACACAGGTAATTACTGATGCATTGATTAAAATGTGAAACCCTGAAATCTTAGCACAAAAGTATGGGACAGGATGGCAGGAGACCAGATTCTTTTAATATATTGTGACTATTGATTATATATTAACAATCGACAAGCATTGAAGGGAGTCAAGTGATAATTCAATTCAGTTTTTAGCAAGTTGTATGTAAATTTTGTAGTACTTGTACTTATACATACACATCAACAAATACATGTGTAGAATAAGAAACATAATAAGAAACATATGTAACTTGAATAATCATGTGCTATAATTATTATACAAATCATTTGCAATTTTGCCATTCCTTGATTACCCCAGTGCTATAATTATTATACAAATCATTTGCAATTTTGCCTTTGCTTGATTACCCCAAATTATTATACCAATCCCAACCGAATCAAGTACCCAAATTAAACCCTAGTTTTCTCCCACAACAAAAATTAGCCACTCTTGTTCTTCCTTAGAACACATAGCAGACATGGATCATAAGGCCCTCTCAAGGAGGCCCTATCAAGGAGACTTTGTCGAAAATGATGATGATGATATCATTTAAGCATATTTGTATAAAAACAAAATGCATGAATACTATTGTCAGTAAATAGTAATTATATATTCACATTCAATGAGCTCATATTCAAACAGGGGAACACACATAAATTTTAACTGACTGCCCAAGCTAGGAAGATATTATTTGTACTCAAACATGGTGTTCTTTTGTATTTGTTTTTCCAATCTTGTTACATTTATTTACATTTTACACAAGGAATTCATTTCAGATATACACTATTGCACGGATCCAAAATAGTATATATGATTAAACAGAAACCAATGGACAATCAAATTATCAACGTTGAATTGTATTTCAGTTTGAACAAAGCTCACAACAATGAAAAAAAGCACCATTCAAAATAAGGTGGAATGGGATAGGATCAAAAATAGAAGAAGGAAGGGATGTGGTTGCCCTCAAACGGACACCACAACAGCAAAAACTGGCAATGATCATGGTGTGAGAGGGTCAGACAGCGAGAGCATACCTAAACACTGGAAGTGCCGTCGCCGTCCACGCACACATACCACAGTGTCGTCGCCGTCCACGCGCACCACAGCAGCAAAAAAACAGAAACACAAGGCAAACACACTGGTTAATAACTGGAACAACAATGGAAGAACACAACTACAAACGAATAACAGCGGAAGAACAACGGAAGAACACAATGCACTTACCGTGGAAGGACTGGTGTTGGATCCGACCAGGTTCTCGAGCAGCTACACAAATCGCCGGAACCGAAGGCGTCTACGAGGAGGTTGACGACACTCACAAGGTGAAACGGGAGGAGTTGGAGGACCACTGTCCCCAATTTATAGCAGAAATGCCTTTTCGACTGCTGCCTTTTCGACTGGGGCTGCTCGACGTTTGTCGATGTCCTGCAAAATTGATAAGCGTCATGACAGCAATAGGGGGAAGAAGAGATTGGACAACACAATGCCTTTACCTGCTTTCAATTCGCCGTCTGCTACAGCCTCCTATTCGCCCCGTGAACAGCCTCCCAGCAGCACTGCCATGGCGACGCCCTACCGGCTGCATTCTCAAAACACCTGCTACCACCATACGCCGGTGCCGGGACAGAGCCGAGTGGACGGGGAACAGGTAAAGCCGACCTACACCTACTCCTAGACCCAGTTATCGTCTTCCTCGAGCAGCATTGCTTAGACGGAGTAAAGGAGGGTATCGGGTGGCGTGGGGGTGGGGGAGTATCAGGACGGAAAGACGGGAGCGAGGTTGAAATCGGGTTGCAAATGAAATCCCGCTCAAACCGGGACTGAGTTGGTCCGGGTTTTGGGATTACGAAACCCCGAAATGGCACCGTTCCTGGATGTTGAACCAAACGCTGATCTGCGCCGATCCGGATCGAAAAACGCTGAGTTGGCGCTACGCGACAGGCGCCGATCCGGTTTCAGTCCGGAACCAAACAGGGGCGTAAAGTCCGGAACGGGAAACCGGACAACCTTTTGCGGACGGGATCCCGATATGCGTAGCATTATAACCAAGAAAAGGGATTAATGAGAAACGTGGGAGAGAGAGAGAGAGTGGGAGAATGGATCAATGGAGTGGGGAGAGGGAATTAATGTAGGAGAGAGAGAAAAAAAGTTATAAATAGTGATGTATTTCTTGATAAAATAATTTTTGTTACATTCCTTTAATGTCACAACAAAAATTATGACATACTTTTGAAAAATAATAGTATAAAAACTAATAGTTGAGAGAGCATTCTTAGAAGATAGGAGAGAGAAAATTATTTTCTTTATAATTTTAATATTTAGCTATTTTTATGAAATAAAATTATTAGGAATGATAGAAAACGAAATCTCTAACGCAAGAATTCCAGATAGGGCTGTCAATGGGGAGGGTATGGGGAGGGTAAGGTCTTACCCTTACCCTTACCCTCTTTGGGTAGCGGGTAAGGGTAAGGGTAATTACCCTTCTAAGCAATCTCCTTACCCTCCCCTTACCCTTACCCTCTTCTCCACAGGGTAAATGGGGAGGGTAAAGGGTAAGCGGGTAATTTTGACAAAAAAAATTTATACACATTGTGTGTTGATTTTTAATAATTTTATAACTAATTTATTGATAACAACATATAAAATATTATATCCAATTCAAAATCATATGTTTCTCCGTGTAAAGTTAAGTCAATTCACACAATAACAATTTTTTATGCATAAATCATTTTTTTCCTTTGCATAAGTATGCATAACAAATAAGTGTTTCACCAACACCTCATTTTCTGCAAGATATATATGTTTTTCCCTCAATAAGAAAGTATTACAAGCACAACACCAAGTCATTTTCCAATGATAGAATAAAGTATTAGGGTTAAACATTTACATACAAACCCCTTTAGAATATATTTTTGTGTAACATTTATATCATGTGTGGGTAAAAGGGTAAAAGGGTATCGATAATGTCTATACCTTACCCTCCTCTTATAGTATAGCGGGGAAATGGGGAATGGGTAAATGGGTAAAGGGTAATAAAAATCTCTACCCTTACCCTTACCCTCCAGGGTATGGGTAAGGGTAAACGGATAATACCCTCCCCATTGACAGCCCTAATTCCAGACCCTCCTTCCGTAACTGCGGAAGGAAGCATCACGACAGATGTCGCTACAGGAATAAAGTATGATATCATTATCGACAAGAAGGACATACTCATGACTAATTGTCTCCACCCTGACCCTGGAGGACCAAACCCAATAGTAACTCAGATAGTGACTGCATCACCACGAGGGGCAGTCCTAGTTGTTGAAGAACGCCGACAGATGTAAGTTTTCACCATTGATGACAAGGCAGCTCAGACCGATGCAGACCGACTTTTAGGAAGTGGCCATCCCTAAAAAGTAGTAGTACACCTTATAGTAGAAAATGTATTACTCAATGAAATAATGTAGATCTAAGCATGTGAAGTATGATGTATCAGGTTTTGTGTAACTAAACTAGAAATGGAGCATTTGATAGTGACCCAATTCTTGAAATTGTAACTCACATGGTATAATGAAATACCTTGCAGGAAGAAAATGCATGGATGGAATAACAAGAAATATGCCTACATGTGATGATATAAACTTTTGATTGAAGTATGTTTTTGTGTGATTCTTAGTATTGTTAAGTAATAGTTTTATCTTGTCCTGGGATAAGACCCTTTCTTAAAAAAACATCAGATATTAAGTGTATGAAGCGCAAAAGTACATACATTGAGTAGGATTTCTTGCACCCATGTATGCCATCTCTAAGAGGTATGAGGAAAAGTCACTAGGGGAGTGATCGACCTTAAGGTGTTGTCCGGATCATACACTTACGGTTTCAAAGACACAAAATCCAACTAAGGTTGTGGCCCTCCCTAAGGGATGTTTAGGCCATAGAAGCGACACCGTGGGCTAGATGTCTTGTCCCCTCACGGATCATACACTTACTACCTCAAGGAATCTCATTCTATTTCTAGTTTGGGAGTCAACCACATTAATCGACAAGCAAGCAGGTAATTAATCTACCAACGTGAACAATTAACAATGAAATGAAAAGTTATATAAATTGCCATGGAAAGTTTAACAAAGGAACATGCTTGCATGGGCAGCGGGGCTAGTTCCCACACCCCAGCGAAAAAGAACTACTCACTCATGATATGAGAAAAAAGAAGAACAAGAGAGAGGAAAGATTCTGCCATGAGCATGATGAAGAAGGTAGTCGCAGCTCAGTGAAGATGATGCGGTCTTCTACATCGCGTCAGGTCAGATCTGGACGAGGAGGAAGAACCACCAAGGAAGACTGAGCATATCTTCTTCTCCACCTTCCTTCTCGACTAGGCCTCCTTGCTCACAGTAGGAGGAGCATGTGAAGTGGCGATGGCATCGAAGAAGTGGATTACGGGCAGATGCGCAAGCCTACCGCAAAGCTTGGCCTTGGAGATCGTCCTTCACCAGGGGACGAGTGCTTCTTAGGCACAACCTGGTGGTGGAGTGGAAGATGAGAAGATAATGTGGATGGAGGAGTTGCCCAGGGGTCAAGTACTTCTCAAGAACAACCTAGTGATGGAGTTGTGGTAGTCGATCAGAGGGAGTAGGGGTCGAGCTCACAAGTAGCAACCTGGCGACGTCCCAGATCCGATGCCCCAAATGAGGACCCTTGTGGTCCTATTTATAGACTTGGATAGGGTGCTCATGTTTTTACTGTGAGTTTTCTCCAAACGGTTTGGAGCAAACGGTCTTGGAGAGTGTTTGGTGACCAAACGGTCTTAGAGAGTTTTTGGTGACCAAACGGCCTTGGAGACCGTTTGGTGACCAAACGGTCTTGGAGACCGTTTGACATCCAAACGGTCTTGCTTTAAACTTTATACGGTTCTGGCTTGATCGGTCTTGAGTCTCTGTCCAAATGGTCTTGAAGACAGTTTGATGGCCAAACAGTCTTGGCTTCTGAACGGTTTCGGGATCCAACCAGTTTTGCTGTGATCGATCTTGATTGTTCACATGGTCTCGAGTCCAAACAGTCTTCACTTCAAATGATTTCTATTCCAACCGGTTTCATAGAATGTTTGACATCCAAACAGTCTTGAGTATGTCCACATGCCAAACGGTCTTGGAGACCGTTTGATGGCCAAACGGTCTTGGAGACCGTTTGGTGACCAAACGGTCTTGCAAGATTGCATCCATACTATTTTGATCTCTAACTAGTCTTGGAGACCGTTTTATGGCCAAACGATCTTTCTCTTGATCAGTCTTCGCTTGATTGTCCAAACGGTCTTGAGTTCCAAACAGTCTCGGTTCCACACAGTCTCGGATCCAAATGGTCTTTGTTGTCCAAATGGTCTTCATTGTCCAAACGGTCCTGAGGATCGATGGCCTCCAAATGGTCTTCGTTGTCCAAATGGTCCTAAGGATCGATGGCCTCCAAACGGTCTTTAGCATCCTATCAGTTCTTGGTCCAAGCGGTCTTGAAACCGTTTAGGTAAATGTCTAAGACCGAGGGGTCAAAGCCGCATGGGTAGACCGTTAGGGCAAACTGTTTGGTCAAGACCAAACTTGAGAGGATCTTTGAGTGAATTCCATACGATGGTTGAGCCTTATGAAGACCTGCACAAAATCAATATAAATCTAGTAAATATTCTAAATAATTGGATTAATTGAGAAGTCATGCTTTTTGTAATATTAAGAGGATGAAAGTGAGAGAATTGAATCGAATTAATCCCAAAAAGACAACTGAAAATCATGATGAAAAGAGATTCATCAGAATACCCCAAACTTAAACATTGCTCATCCTCGAGTAACACAAAATCTGAAACAGTCACCAAATGAATACTTTCTGATCATGTGATTGCCTCCTCTTCACATCACGATTGTTTTCCTTTTACTTTGTATGACTAAGCATCTCATCTTCCTGAGACCACTAAACACATATTACCATATCTTTGTTCCTGAGTTCGTTTTCCAATATCACTTCCTCCTCACTTTTATCAACAACAAGCATTTCTAAGAGTTTTGTAAGAGTCCAGAGATACCCGCAAAACAACAAGTGTGCACATGATCTGACACTGGTGTATTTTAGGGTAGTGGAGGCATTCATTGTGCCATTAGGTAGAAAAGGGAGTGAATGGTGGTATGGAAGGAAGAATTAAATGTCTCCTCTATTCGATTCAAGATTATTATTGCATTCTTTGCAATTTCAATGATTGCATTTTTTGTGTGAATCTCTCCTCTATTCGACTTGAGATTGCATTTCTTTTTGTGTGCACTTTGGCATCTTTTCTTGGTGGTATGCCGCTATTTATTAGCAAGGGGTATGGAAGAAGCAGATATAGAAAAAAGGTGGTGTGCCACCCCGAAATTAGGGTTTGGCACTATTTTGGCTATTTTTATTTCTTTTTTGATGGATGGAGGGGTACAAAAATGATAGAAGAAGTGTAGAAGAGAGTTCAGATCAGAATGCAACTTGATTTACAATTCAGTGCACCAGGTCATTCTCTTTATCGTACTCTGCTCAAATAGTGACTTGATAAGGATCCGGTGGTGATTCTATGTTATTGTTCCACTAGTCAGTTAGGAAGCACGACGTGTTTGATCCCTATCAGTTCGAAAGACACTTGTCATTTTTGCATAAGTATCATGATGTTAGGATTCATAAGCTTCACATGATGATTTCAATCAAAAGGCTAGTTTTTAGAAAAAGGTCCTTTTGAGGATCTGCTTTGAAAAAAGAGGGTATAATGATTCAAAGAGCGTCAAAACTTCATCAAGTATCTATTCAATTTCTTTAGAAAACTTCTAAAAATTTTGAAAATTTTGAAATTTTGGGTCAAAAATGCAACAATGAAATCTTAAATTCGAAATAGATGGGTGAAAGTGGAAAGTAAGATATGTACCACCCACCCTCCACCCCAAACTTAGAAATTTGCTCATCCTGAAAAACTATAAATCCGAGATGGAGGAGAAAATTCATATTGGTCGGACCACAAAATGTGGTTGCATTCCAATCAGCGTGCATCCTCCATCTGAAAATCCCAAAAATAAAGATTCATCAGAACTAAAGATGGCATCTCATGATGCAAGTTTTATTTATTGAAAAATTATCTAAAAAATTAGAAACAAAATTAAGAAAAAATTCTAATTCAAAATTAAAACTAAATATGAATTTATTTATCAGGTTGCCTCCTGACAAGCGCCTTTATTTTACGTCAATGTCTCGACGTAGATACTATCACGATGGTGGTGCTCTGAGTGGAGCTTGAGCTAGATTTTCATATCTTCTTTGAATAGTTGAGTTGTCATATTCTATTAGTGGTTCATTCTTTAACCATTCATTTACCCTTGTTTCAATCTGAGCCTCTTGTATTCTTCCCTCAACAGTGTGAGTGACGTTAGAACAAAAATTGTAGTTTCTCTGAACGACATCATTGATGAAGTAGTGTTGTTGAGGCTCGTAAGGAAAGTTCATTTGTTGATGCCCTGTCCCTTCTTTGTAGAAATTTTGGTCACAAATGTCCATCAAATATTGATCTAGGGGGTGGTCTGGGTAGAAACTGCAATCCAGATCTTGTTGTGGTGGAAAAATGAAATCAGTGGTCTCTGTTTGTTGGGTTACCAGTGCATCCCAGAGGATAGTTATTTGAGGGGACTCATTGATAGCTAAAGAATTACTGGAATGTGTAACCATGGAGTTGGGAGGTGACTCCTCTACAATTGGTGGCGTTTCTTTAGTTTCTACAAATACTGGTTCACGGTCAGCTTTGTCTTCCTCATGTTCTTTTTCTGAAGGAGCATCAACTTTTGAAGAAAGGTATTGCCACTGCATCTGAATGAATTGATTAACACGGTAGACAAAATATGCTTCTTCTTCTTGAGTGCGCCACTTAGCACTTTTGGTTGCATAGAAATCAAAATATTGGTTTCCAACTCTTAGGGTCAAAATTCTAGCTTCAATACCTATAAGAGCTCTGGCCATTGAGAGGAAAGGCCTTCCAAAAAGGAGGGGGTATCGTGGATTTTCCTTGATATCCATTACTACAAAATTGCACGGGACATATAGATCTCCAAGCCTTACAGGGATATCTTCTAAGATGTCGAATGGTTTGACCAATAAGGAGTCAGCAAGCTCAATGGACATTCTTGTGGGTAAGAAGTTGGTGAGGCCTAGTTTGTTGCATAGGCTGAGAGGAATGATAGAAATGCTAGCTCTGAGATCTGCTAGACTTGGTCGGTTGACAGCATCGCTTATAGAGAAGTTAATTCCGAAAGTTCCTGGGTCCTTATGTTTTCGAGGCATCTTATCTGTCACTAAATTAGATGATGTTCTTCCCATTTTCACTGTCTGATGGTCCTTATTTTTTGGTTTCCGACTAAGCAGGAGTTTGAAGTACTTTGCCATTGAAGCAATTCACCTATGGTATCTAAGAGTGGAATGTTGACATACAACTTTCTCATGATTTCTTTGAATTTGTTGAATCTAGTAGTTGTCACAGCCTTAAGTTGTTCCACGTGCCTCGGATTATCTTCTGGTTGCCTAGCCAAAACTCCAGCAGGTGGCTTCATGCTCACTGCAAGTTGAGCTAGTTGAGATTCAATAGCCTTCTGATGGGCAAGCTGGTTTGCTATCATAGTTTGTTTTGACTGTAACATCTTTTCAATGGTTAACAGTTTGTCATCGAAAAAGATGGTATTGGCTTGATGCCCTTGTTGAGGATTCTGGTAAGAAACTTGGTTTGGATCTTGAAATTGGTTCATGTTTTGAAAATTACTTCTAAAATTACCTTGATTCCCGAAATTCTATTGTTGGTTGTTTGGATTAAATGGATGTGAGTTTACCACCCCCGAAGGATTTCCATACTGAAAATTGGGATGGTTCCAATTCTAATTCGGGCTATAGTATCTTTGACCAGGGATAGTTTTGACAGCATTCAGACTTTCCATCTGGCCATTATCTCTTTATTCACTAACATAAGCAGTAAGAGATGATTCTATATGATCTTGCTTGGCAACTAAGAGTTTGAGGGTTTCATCGATAGACTTGTATTCAGGAATAACTTCAGCCATAACTACCTTCAGTACTCCTTTGCCTACAGACCTACCCCAATTAGCTTGATTTTTAGCTCCAAGGTCGACAACCTTCCATGCGCTATCATAACTTTGACGCATGAAGTTTCCTCCATATGAGGAATCTAAAAACCTCTTGATATCATCATCCACACCCATATAGAAGATCCTGATGAGTTGATTCTTGGGAATGCCATGGTGTGGACACTTTCATAAAAGATCTTTATATCTATCCCATGCTTCAGCAAGGGTTTCTCCAGGGACTTGAGTGAAATTTGATATCCGTCCCCTGATTTCATAAGTAAGAGAAGGAGGGTAAATTTTTTCCAGAAAGACATTTTGAAGTTGTTCCCATGTAGTGATGGGTTCACATTGCAGGGAGTTGTACCAACTTATAGCTCTATCAGCAAGGGAATATTTAAAGAGACGGAGTTGAATGGCATCATCTGTTACTCCATTTTGTTTTGTCATAGCACATAGATCGATGAACCTCAAAAGATGTTCTTGGCTATCTTCTCCTTGTTTACCATAGAGTGTGTTATTTTGAAACAAGGTGATCCAATGTGCTCTTATCTCACAGTTTGTGCCATTGATAGGAGGAGGTTGAACTAGGTGGTGAACATCATCATCTTTAGGGATTGAGAATTCTATAAGGTCCTTCTGCAGTTCTACCGCTTGGGTTGCTCGGATCTCTGTTTCAACTATAGCCCTAGCTTCTTGCATGAGCCTTTCTCTTTTCACATTAAGGGCTTGAGCTACCCTTCAGGCTATCTCTTCTTCTTGAGCCATTCTTACTTGGTTCTCTCTGATCTGATGATGAAAAGTTCTATCGATCTTAGGATCAAAGCTCGCTGTGAGTCCGGGATTATCCGAACGGTGCATGCACTATGCTCTGGGTACCAGAAATGAAACAATTTCAAAAGTGAGATCCACGGAGTAGAGTCAAATTCAAGTAGATGATCAATTGTATCAAAAGAAAAACAAAATCCTAGATTAGCCTTAAAAGAACTAGATTTGACTAAACTGATTTTGTTGTCCCCGACAATGGTGCAAGAATTTGTGGTGGAATATTATCGCACTAACAAACTCACTCGGGGTTGAAATCCCTGAGCTTTTACCAAAACGACGTGCAATAATACCACCTGCAAGTGGATGGGTCTTATCGCAGTATAGTTAAGGATCGAATCCCAAGAAACAACATTTTTAAGAGTCTTTGTCAGTCGAATCTAGCTCAAGTAAGACTAATATTTAAAACGATTGATTGGTTTGTGGTTAATTAAACTAATTGCAAGAAAGTAAAGAGAAGAATTTAAAGATGATCTAGATTAATGATATGGAATCACTAGGGTGGTCTCGAGTTTGACCACCACTGTACATGCAAACACATCCAAACATCTAGGCAAGATAAAACTATCCAAATGGAACTGCTGCAAAACCTTCCTAAGGGATGTTTAGATCCGCGTAAGAATCACCTTACGCATCAGATTTCTCGTTGCCATTCGGATCATACACTTACAGTTCCAAAGATACAAAATCCAACTAAGGTTGTTGTGGCATCCAACTCACAAAAATAAGATTTACTTAAGCGGAAGCGAAACATTTGCAGCGGATTACTGAAAATCACTGAAAATTAAAACTTTTTGCAAAGAGATCCACACATAGGAAATCTTTTCCATCAAGAATCATTGTATAACATTTACATTCTGGTTCAAACGTACATAACTTGTACCATCTCTTTTCAGAGACTACATCATCATCTACCTTATTACTTATATACATACAACATACGAATCTCGAGGCATCAAGCCAAAACCTCAGATCGATTTATCAAAAACACTGACTAAAAACTTTGAGGACCTGAGAGTACAGAGACAACACATAGGACTTTCTAGCTACATAACTTGACAGACAATATCTCCACCTGAGATCTCACTGCTGTCCCTGATGTTACTGCTTATGTCCTTTCCCCACAATAGGATTTCTGCTTCTTTGTCTGCGTCCACCTAAAATGTTGGATCCCACAGGGGTGAGACAATTGTAAATTGCCCCAGCGGGAGATATAACTCTCCGCCAAAACATTGTTATAGTAGTTTATTAAAATAAACTGGGCAGAAGGATTTATATATAATTAACAACAGGTAAATCACTATATGAGCAAAGAGTAGTAATCTCCTTTTCCAAGGGGAACATTGTATCTACTCATAGCATCATCATAGTTCATCCATCTACTTGCAATGAATACAACAGATATGAATAACATCAATGAACTAGAGTTGCATAAAAGAAATGTAACATCAGCCAATGAATTTCCATATTCAATCCTTAAGCAAACATGTTATACGGCTGATTTCATTTTACAATCACACTTATGCCCTGAGGAGATGAGGTATACCGCTCATACTCCAACCGACCACTGCGAAGTCAAAATCAGTACCATACATAGGTCTATGGAAGAGTCGGATTCCCATGACCTCTCACATCCCGATCAGTGCGGGACAACAAGCAGGACTATGTTAACTGCTCAAAATAGCTTTCCAGGGTATACTGGAACTTTGCTATAGAGTTACAGCGTCAACTGCTCTCTCATCGGCCATCGAGAGATTGAATGTTTATCTCCTCGACCCGACATTAAATATCATTGGGAGATTAATGTTACATCTATCCCAACCATCAGGAGATTTATGATACATCCATCCCGAAACATGAAGGATTGAGAGGTTTGTTATTACCTTCCCTCAATCTCTTCAACGGACGTAAGGATAGTTTCCGCCCATTTACCCCCACATATTCAAAATATGCATTTCAGGTTTTTCCACGGAGCACCCGTTTCACCATCACCTTATTACTGACGATGATGGATCTATGGTCAGGGCTCTACATGAAAAGATTTCACTTGATTAATTAAGTAGATTTCATATTCTTTTAGCATTAGCCAAGTTCTCAAACAAGACTCATTACAATAATGCTATAAAGAGACGTACTATTTTCATCAAATACTTATTAGTCTTTCAAAGACCTTGGGAACTCAGTCCCTCATTTCAATACTGGCAATGCTCATCCCTTCACATCTCATCATCATAATCATATCGTTCTGGGTATTCAAACCTTTAACTCATCATTGACATCATTACCATCTATTAGGTAACTATCACCTTCAGGTCATCTGAACAAGGCATTCATGATACTTTATACACAAGTATCACACATGGCTCACAAGGCCACAAGTTATCTTGTCACCTCTTTCTAGGCAACAACTTACTCATATGACTCATAAAATCCATGCACATTTGTTACTTTTACTAAGAAACGACAACATTAGGGCACATAAGGCCAATCAACATTTATTATATATAAATGTCACATCTCAAATCTGGCTATATTCATCATCTCATAATACCTGCATGGTTTATAGACATGATAACAGTCATACAAGTTATTCATCACATCATGTGACACAATAGTAACACCATTATTCCTTTACTAGGAATTTAGGGTTTACTATCAAATAGGGATTTTCATTCCCTTTACCCAAATTAGGGTTAGGGTTCCCCATTTCTCATTAATTAGGGTTTCATGAATATTTTATCTATCCAACCCTTAATTCATTATTCCATATCTCTGGGGCATTCAAAGATATCATAAATAATTATTCAAGATCATTACTCTCATCATATAGCATTAATGATCATCAATTCAAGGTATGAGTTCATTTCTCATCCTCATCATGGTATGACTACATCATACTCATTAATTTGGATTAACTCCATTCTCAAGGTACATTAGTTAACACTTATTAAAGTGTATCAACCCATTACATTACCTTGTAATAGTTGCATAACACACTTCTTATGTTTCTTACTCAGACATATAAGATTTGGAGTGCGTCAAGGTATATAAACCCTGAAGTGGTGAATGTGATAACTATCATATCTTGATGTATCACTCTTCTCATCATTTCAGACTCTCTTGAGTTAACCAATATCTTGTATTAAGGTATTTCCCTCTTAATACATTCCATCACTAAACTCTCACCTTTAGCATATAATGCATAGGCCACATATTAGAATTGTCCAACTATCTTTAATGATATGGACTTGTCTAATGCTAAAGACATTGCTTACAATAAGGTTGCTTATAATCAACCACTTGAAATGTTTCACCGTTATAAGTCATTCCTTCTATCTAATCATTAGGGTTTCCTTATACCCTTACTTAAAATTAGGATTATGATTCATTGTCATATTGCCCAGGATTAGGGCTTTATGTATTATGACTTCACATTAGAGTCTCATATACCTTCACCCTTATTAGGGCCTCTCATCACAACATAGTATTAGGGCTTCATGTGGTATTAATTCTTAATCAGGGCTTCTCATGGAATCACCCTCAACTAGGGCTTCTCATATCATTACATGACATCACTCTAGATTTGAATCTCACATCACATCATCACATCAAAGTTCCATATACATCATTTCTAACTTAGGATTTCTCATGGCATTACCCTATAATAGGATTTCACATGGAATCATCCTTAATTAGGATTTCCACCATAGTCACCCACAATTTGGGTCTACTATTCATCTCCATTAGGATTTCATTCAATTATACATAATTAGATATTCACTATTTATCCAAATTAGGGTTTTGTATCTCATTACCCTAATTTAGGGTTATACATATCATTACCCTGGATTAGGGTTACATCCTCACCCTTGATTAGGGTTTCATTTAGAATTGCCCTCAATTAGGGTTAGGATTCCATAACCTTGTCAATTAGGGTTTATACTCATGATTAGGGTTTCATGATCTCTTTACATATGGATCATACCCTTAATCACCACTTGAATCATCTTCATGTTTGAATTCCATTCTTTCATCCTCTCAAATTGATTAGGTCACATCAACCCTTCAATCAAGTGCATACAACTATGATTGACATAGTGTACCAAATTATTGTTCTTATAGTGATTAGGGTTTACCCCTTCAATAGTACTAATCATTTAGGTACTTATAGGTCTTTAACCTTTGTACCATATTTGATTACCATCACTATCAATCATTGGATCATTGGAACAATCATTACCTTCCATTACCAAGTGATTGAATCACCAACAACCTCCAATAAGTTTTGAGGTTTCATAACCAAATGATTTTGAAAATGAATGTTCTTTGGTCTTCAAACGGTTTGGGACCGTTTGGTCTCAAACGGTCTTGAGACCGTTTGGACCCAAACGGTCTTGAGACCGTTTGGTCCAAACCCTCTAAAAATTGAATGGACCAAAAAGTCCTTTTAACATTGGAAATCACAGCAAGTTTCGTGAGTTTAGAGACTGATGATAATGGCATCATCATAAGCACACACTTCTCCAAATATCCAAGGCAAACAGTTTCATCTTGTTGGTTCAAACGGTTTCACCAAACCGTTTGGAGACCAAACAGTTTCAAAACCTTTTGGTGATTTGAGCCCCAAACCGCATGAGGTGTCGACCATTTGGATGGGTTGACCATTTGAGGTCTGAAACCTAGAAAATATTGTATGATGATCCAAGGGCTCTAATTGATTAGTTCAACTTATGGACAAACTTTCAAATAGAAACCATAATCGGCTAAGTGCTGATTTTGCAATTGATTAAGATTATGTTTTGGGTTGATTGACCCAAACGGTTTCAAAACCATTTGGGAATCACCCAAACGGTTTCATGACCATTTGGGGGTCAACCAAGACCGTTTGGAGGTCTAGGGTTGAGTATGGTTGGGTATTTGAAGATCCAAAGATACCAAATTGAAATACAATCAATTGTTGATTTGACAATCAATCCAATGATCCAAACCCTAATTGGATGTTATGGATTTTGATGATGAAATGGTAAAACGGTTTCAAAACCATTTGGGAATCATCCAAACGGTCTAAAGACCATTTGGGGGTCACCCAAGACCGTTTGGAGGTCTAGGGTTAAGTATGGATGAGTAATTGATGGTCCTAAGTTATCAAATTGAAATGCAATTAAGTGTTGATTTGGTGATCGAACTAATGATCTGAACCCTAATGAAATTTCACAAAATCCAAGGATAGGATGAATCAAACGGTCTCAAGATCATTTGGAGGTCTGACAAACGACCTCAAGACCATTTGGGGTTAGGTCATATCAAAAATTTGATGATGATTCATTAGTTGCAATGGAATCAATTCCACAATGTTGAACATTGATGGCTACTTGATTCAAAGCCCTAATTGAAGGTTTCTTGAGTAGGATTTCTAGATCAACTGGGTTCAAAACCTTAATTGATGGTCTAATTGAAGGTTGATTCAATAGTTCAAGTAACAAAGAAATCAAAGATTCAATTGATAATTGATTCATCCATTGAAATCATGATTGCACAATTCAACCAAATCAATTATTGTAAATGTAGAAAGGATCATTCTTTGATAAGGAATTGAATGCAATAACAATAATAAGGGTTCAAGTTACAAAACCCACCAACAATTGAGCTCCAAAGCTCCAAGTTCACGGCAACAATGGTGGATTCAACTCCTTTCACTATTCCAAGGCTCGTCCTCAAGGTTTGAGTGAAAAGGAATTGTTAGAATTGAAGAGGGATCGAATTAGGAAGAATTCATGCATTGATTTGTGATTTCCACCATGGATTCAAGGTGAAAAGGGATCAAGAATCTTACCAACAGGTAGGGAGTCGTCTTCCTGGTCCTTCCAAGCTCCTTGGTCGTTTTCCAAGCAAAGGGAAGAAGTGAATTCGAAATTCCCCTTTTATTCTTTGGATAAATGAGCTTATATGCAATTCTTATTAAAAATTCAATTAGGAGAGAGAAAGTTGGAATTATCTCCCCCTTATCCTTATCACTTTCCCCCTTCTCTTCCTTAGGGACTAGGATATCTTGTTTGCCTATTATTCCTCTCAATTATCCATGATTTAAAGAAAAGAAAATTAAGCACCTTAAATCATATTATACTAATATCCATATGTGAGTGGATATTTCTTTTTCTTATAAAATTGTGAGTGAGTTATCCACTCCCTTGGATATTTTCGTGGTCCTTGCATAGCTCAAGGATTTAAACAGACATATGAATCCAACCATTTTAATTTTGGTTGAAGTCCCTTTAATTAATACATTTATTTTTTCCCTAAATTGAATTAGGTTTTCAATTAGGATTAAATCTTGATTATTTTAATATCAAGATTCTCTCTCCTCCAATTTAATTCAAATGAGGCGCCCCTCTCATGTTCTTTGCTCTACATGATGCCAAGAAACATTAGGGACCTTATTGAAGCGGTAATTTACATATTTCACCCTAGGTTTTGGGTAAATTGCACATTACACAAAAACTTGGTTTTCATGTACAAACATTGCTTTATCAGCTCTTTCTTGGTACCAAGCTTCCATAAGCCATACCTATGCATCATTTTCACTCTCATGATGCTTCAACACATGAGGAACATATTATCATGCACAATTTGCACTTAAATCCCTCAACTTGGGTAATTTGCATTTTAGTCCAAAACAAGCAAACATTGCTTCAACGATATTCAAAAAGGACTAGAATTGCAACATAAGTTTCTCTTGAGCCCTAATTACTTTTGAAAAGATGAGATTAAGCATATAATCATCTTTCTTAACCAAAACACCTAGGGTTAAAGCATAACCCAGGTTAGGGATGTTACAAATTATAAACCCCTAACAAGGATTTCTTCCCCAAAATCCAGATAAAGGAAGACAGATATATTTCATTCATCATACTATCTAGTCTTCACATATCATCTCCTTATTATGGAGACACCATAAAACTTTGATCAGCACAAAATGTTTCCATACAAGACTCTAATAGAATCAACACACAAGGTACATGCTCCATTGTCCCTCATCATTGGCTATAGAGTCAACTTTGTGTCAAATAACACTTTTTTTGTTCAGAGAGACATCATAAATACTTTATTAATATCATGTTTATGCAAAGCATAAACCCCTAACATATGATATTCAAATTATTTTATATAATCAGACTAATTTCATAGTTGACCACTCCAGGTAGCCAACATAAGCCATCTGATATTTCATGGATACCAAAATCTCTCACCTTAGTATCCATCACATGTGTTGAGAACACATCACATATTTCTCTTCCTTTCATCTTGGAACATTAATTGTTACATATGTCTTCACCCTGGAGCCAAAGTCCAAGATAAACTCATACTTTTCTAAGTATCCATCACTTGAACATTTTATTTTATGCACATCAAGTGTCCTAAGATCCACATGATTGCCATGTCCCTAAAAGAAAAGAAAACTAGGATTCATATTCCTCTTATTAATTCATGTATTTTCAACTATTCATGAACCATTTACTCTTTGTCTCATCCTAGGTTCCATGCCTTCAGCATAGGAATTTATAAGGATGATTGCATAAGATTATCTCTTTCTTTATTATTATCTAGCATGTTTATGATCATCTCATGATCTCATCATATTTCCCATTTCCTCATTATGGGAAAGATCTTTATTATACTTGCAACATTATTGAACAAGGTTCATCTCCCTTATTCTTATTCTTATCTTATGAGGAGTACACTTTTAGTTCCTCATACAACATGCTCATCTGAGATTATCTCAGACATCTCTTCCTTGTGCTTAGGATATGACACATTTATTCATTCCATATTTCTGATTTCATGATACTCATTAGATTTTCTCAGAATGACTGCTTGATCAGAGCAATAAAAAAAGACAATAATCTAAGAGTTTCCATACTCACTTTATCATCAATAGTTGTATACCTAGCCAGGGTATATAAATACTGAGATAAAGTAGTATGCACTTTGTATGCTATCATACTCCTTGTTTTCATATTATCACAAGCATAAGGTTTAACATCCCTGGATTTTGTCCAAGCATCTCTTCTGTACCTCATCTTTTCTTATAGAGGTAAGAACAACATAGAATATTTGTAATGTTCTACTATGCAAAACCTAAGTCCTCATAGGACTAATCAAGGAAAGTTCAATCAATTACTTTCTCAATTAATCCAGGAATGCGTAGAACAACATATTTGAATGACATTACCTTGTCTAACCTGTCATGATTTGTGGATTATTCACTGCCTCATGCTAACTCTGCCTCAAAGGTTGGTTCAACAGGCTAAGGTTGAGCACAGACTCGGTTTAAGTCCAGAAATTCATCATTTCCTTTTGCTTCAACCTGCTGATGCTAATTACTAATCCTGTTGATACCTGAAACATCATCATTGAGGACTAGGAATTTAAGTTACACTGCCCATGCTTGGTCCACTATATTCATTACTATTGCCCTAAATTTTTCAACAGTAATACTTAAAGAAGGATTTTCTTATTATAGATGGATCAGCTAGGGGATTCTCAGGCAATTGCCTCTCTCTTGCCTGCTCCCATGCACCTCTTCTTAGTGCAACATTGCTATTTTTAGCAGCAACCTCCTCACGTGACCCAGTCATCTTTAAGTTCTTCTTCTCTTATATGAGCAGAAGACACTATCAGATACACTAGATGACACCAGAACAGACTCTACTACCTTAGTCCTATGTCTCTGTAGACTCAGCGAACCTAGAGCTCTGATACCACTAATTTGTGGCATGCAACTCACAAAAATAAGATTTACTTAAGCGGAAGCGAAACATTTGTAGCGGATTACTGAAAATCACTGCAAATTAAAACTTTTTGCAAAGAGATCCACACATATGAAATCTTTTCCATCAAGAACCATTGTATAAGATTTACATTCTGGTTCAAACGTACATAACCTGTACCATCTCTTTTTAAAGACTACATCATCATCTGCCTTATAAATTATATACAGACAACATACGAATCTCGATGCATCAAGCCAAAACCTTAGATCGATTTATCAAAAACACTGACTAAAAGATCTGAGGACCTGAGAGTACATAGACAACACATAGGACTATCTAGCTACATAACTGGACAGATAGTATCTCCACCTAAGATCTCACTAATGTCCCTGATGTTACTGCTTCTGTCCTTTCCCTGTAATAGGATTTCTGCTTATTTGTCTTCTTCCACCTAAAAAGTTGGATCCCACGGGGGTGAGACAATTGTAAATTGCCCCAGCGGGAGATATAACTCTTTGCCAAAACATTGTTATAACAGTTTATTAAAATAAACTAGGTAGAAGGATTTATATATAATTAACAGTAGGTAAATCACTGTATGAGCAAAGAGTAGTAATCTCCTTTTCTAAGGAGAACATTGCATCTGCTCATAGCAGCATCATATTTTATCCATCTACTTGCAATGAATACAACAGATATGAATAACATCAATGAACTAGAGTTGCATAAAAGAAATATAACATCAGCCAATGAATTTCCATATTCAATCCTTAAGCAAACATGCTATACGGATGATTTCATTTTACAATCACACTTATGCCCTGAGGAGATGAGGTATACTGCTCATACTCCAACCAACCACTACAAAGTCGAAATCAGTACCATACATAGGTCAACGGAAGAGATGGATTCCCATGACCTCTCACATTTCGATCATTGTGGGACAACAAGAAGGACTATGTTAACTGCTCAAAATAACTTTCCAGGGTATACTGGAACTTCGTTATAGAGTTACAACGTCAACTGCACTCTCATCGGCCATCGAGAGATTTAATGTTTATCTCCTTGACCCGACATTAAATATCATTGGGAGATTAATGTTATATCTATCCCAACCATCGGGAGATTTATGATAGATCCATCCCGACACATGAAGGATTGAGAGGTGTGTTATTACCTTCCCTTAATCTCTTCACCGGATGTAAGGATATTTTTCACCCATTTACCCCCACATATTCAAAATATGCGTTCCGAGTTTTGCCGCGGAGCACCTGTTTCACCATCACCTTACTACTGACAATGATGGATCTATGGTCAGGGCTCTACATGAAAAGATTTCACTTGATTAATTAAGTACATTTTCATATTCTTTTAGCATCAGCCAAGTTCTCGAACAAGACGCATCACAACAATGCTATAAAGAGACATGTACTATTTTCATCAAATACTTATCAGTCTTTCAAAGACCTTAGGAACTTAGTCCATCATTTCAATACTAGGAATTATCATCCCTTCACATCTCATTATCATAATCATATGGTTCTGGGTATTCAAACCCTTAACTCATCATTGAGCACCATTACCATCTATTAGGTAATTATCACGTTCAGGTCATCTGACCAAGGCATTCATGATACTTATTACACAAGTATCACACATGGCTCACAAGGCCACAAGATATCTTGTCACCTCTTTCTAGGCAACAACTTACTCATATGACTCATAAAATCCATGCACATTTGTTACTTTTACTAAGCAACAACAACATTAGGGCACATAAGGCCAATCAACATTTATTATATATAAATGTCACATCTCAGATCTGGCTATATTCATCATCTCATAATACCAACACGGTTTATAGACATGATGACAGTCATACAAGTTATTCATCACATCATGTGACACAATAGTAACACCATTATTCCTTTACTAGGAATTTAGGGTTTACTATAAAATAGGGTTTTTCATTCCCTTTATCCAAATTAGGGTTAGGTTTCCCCATTTCTCATTAATTAGGGTTTCATGAATATTTTATCTGTCCAACCCTTAATTCATTATTCCATACCTCTGGGGCATTCAAAGATAGCATAAATAATTATTCAAGATCATTACTCTCATCATATAGCATTAATGAGCATCAATTCAAGGTATGAGTTCATTTCTCATCCTCATCATGGTATGACTACATCATACTCATTAATTTGGATTAACTCCATTCTCAAGGTACATTAGTCAACACTTATTAAAGTGCATCAACCCATTACATTACCTTGTAATAGTTGCATAACACACTTCTTATGCATCTTACTTAGACATATAAGATTTGGAGTGCATCAAGGTATATAAACCCTGAAGTACTAAATGTGATAACTATCATATATTGATGTATTACTCTTCTCATCATTTCAGACTCTCTTGAGTTAACCAACTTATCTTGTATTAAGGTATTTCCCTCTTAATACATTCCATCACTAAACTCTCACCTTTATCATATAATGCATAGGCCACGCATTAGAATTGTCCAACTATCTTTAATGATATGGACTTGTCTAATGCTAAAGACATTGCTTACAATAAGGTTGCTTATAATCAACCAATTGAAATGTTTCACTTTTATAAGGTCATTCCTTCTATCTCATCATTAGGGTTTCCTTATACCCTTACTTAAAATTAGGATTATGATTCATTGTCATATTGCCTAGGATTTGGGATTTATGTATTATGACTTCATATTAGAGTCTCATATACCTTCACCCTTCTTAGGGCCTCTCATCACAACATAGTATTAGGGCTTCATGTGGTATTAATTCTTAATCAGGGTTTCTCATGGAATCACCCTCAACTAGGGCTTCTCATGGAATCACCCTCAACTAGGGTTTCTCATGGAATCACCCTCAACTAGGGCTTCTCATATCATTACATGACATCACTCTAGATTTGAATCTCACATCACATCATCACATCAAAGTTCCATATACATCATTTCTAACTTAGGGTTTCTCATGGCATTACCCTAGAATAGGATTTCACATGGAATCATCCTTAATTAGGATTTCCACCATAGTCACCCACAATTTGGGTCTACTATTCATCTCCATTCGGATTTCATTCAATTATCCATAATTAGAGATTCACTATTCATCCAAATTAGGGTTTTGTATCTCATTACCCTAATTTAGAGTTATACATATCATTACCCTGGATTAGGGTTACATCCTCACCCTTGATTAGGGTTTCATTTAGAACTACCCTCAATTAGGGTTAGGATTCCATAACCTTGTCAATTAGGGTTTCATGATCTCTTTACTTATGGATCATACCCGTAATCACCACTTGAATCATCTTCATTTATGAATTCCATTCTTTCATCCCCTCAACTTGATTAGGTCACATCAACCCTTCAATCAAGTGCATACAACTATGATTGACATAGTGTACCAAATTATTATTCTTATAGTGATTAGGGTTTACGCCTTCAATACTACTAATCATTTAGGTACTTATAGGTCTTTAACCTTTGTACCATCTTTGATTACCATCACTATCAATCATTGATCATTGGAACAATCATTACCTTCCATTACCAAGTGATTGAATCACCAACAACCTCCAATCGGTTTTGAGGTTTCATCACCAAGTGATTTTGAAACTGAATGGTCTTTGGTCTTCAAACGGTTTGGGACCGTTTGGTCTCAAATGGTCCTGAGACTATTTGGACCCAAATGGTCTTGCTACCATTTGGACTCAAATGGTCTTAAGACCGGTTGGTCCAAACCCTCTCAAAACTGAATTGACCAAAAAGTCCTTTTAACACTTACACGATTTATGATTTTAATGGATGAATCGATTATCAATTCAAGCCTTGATTTCTTTATTACTTGAACTATTGAATCAACCTTCAATTAGACCATCAATTAAGGTTTTGAACCCAATTGATCTAGAAACCCTACTCAAGAAACCTTCAATTAGGGCTTTGAATCGAGTAGCCATCAATGTTCAACATTGTGGAATTGATTCCATTGCAACTAATGAATCATCATCAAATTTTTGATATGACCTGACCCCAAACGGTCTTGAGGTCGTCTGGTTGACCTCCAAATGGTCTTGAGACCGTTTTCTTCATCCTATCCTTTGATTTTGTGAAATTTCTTTAGGGTTTAGATCATTAGTTCGATCACCAAATCAGCACTTAATTGCATTTCAATTTGATACCTTAGGACCATCAATTACTCATCCATATTTAAACCTAGACCTCCAAACAGTCTTGGGTGACCCCCAAACGGTATTGAGACCATTTGGAAGATTCCCAAATGGTTTTGAAACCGTTTTCCCATTTCGTCATCAAAATCCATAACATCCAATTAGGGTTTGGATCATTGGATTGATTGTCAAATCAGCAATTGATTGTATTTCAATTTGGTATCTTTGGATCTTGAAATATCCAACCATACTCAACCCTAGACCTCCAAACGGTATTGGTTGACCCCCAAACGGTCTTGAGACCATTTGGGTGATTCCCAAACGGTTTTGGGTCTATCAACCCAAAACATCATATCAATCAATTGCAAAATCAACACTTAGCCGATTAGGGTTTCTATTTGAAAGTTTGTCCATAAGTTGAACTAATCAATTGGAGCGCTTGGATCATCATCCAACATTTTCTAGGGTTCAGACCTCAAATGGTCAACCCATCCAAATGGTCAACACCCTCATGCGGTTTGGGGCTCAAATCACCAAACGGTTTTGAAACTGTTTGGTCTCCAAAC
This sequence comes from Alisma plantago-aquatica, assembly GCA_963693085.1. Classification (NCBI taxonomy): domain Eukaryota; kingdom Viridiplantae; phylum Streptophyta; class Magnoliopsida; order Alismatales; family Alismataceae; genus Alisma; species Alisma plantago-aquatica. Next base: position 1,464,599,861 of record OY856412.1, read on the forward strand.
AGTTTGGTGAAACCGTTTGAACCAACAAGATGAAACTGTTTGCCTTGGATATTTGTAGAGGTGTGTGCTTATGATGATTTCATCATCATCAAGCTCTAAACTCACGAAACCTTCTATGATTTCCATGTGATTGCACCATTTAGCCAAATCAATTATTGTAAATGTAGAAAGGATCATTATTTGATAAGGAATTGAATGCAATAACAATAATAAGGGTTCAAGTTATAAAACCCGCCTCCAATTGAGATCCAAAGCTCCAAGTTCACGGAAAAAATGGTGGATGCAACTCATTTCACCATTCCAAGGCTCGTCCTCAAGGTTTGAGTGAAAAGGAATGGTTAGAATTGAAGAGGGGATCGAATTAGGAAGAATTCATGCATTGATTTGTGATTTCCACCATGGATTCAAGGTGAAAAGGGATCAAGAAGCTTACCAACAGGTAGGGAGTCGTCCTCCTGGTCCTTCCAAGCTCCTTGGTTGTTTTCCAAGCAAAGGGTAGAAGTGAATTCGAAATTCCCCTTTTACTCTATGGATAAATGAGCTTATATGCAATTTTTATTAAAAATTCAATTAGGAGAGAAAAAGTAGGAATTATCTCCCCCTTATCCTTGCCACTTGCCCCCTTCTCTTCCTTATGTACGAGGTTATCTTGTTTTCCTCTTATTCCTCTCAATTATCCATGCTTTAAAGAAAAGCAAATTAAGCACCTTAAATCATATTATACTAATATCCATATGTGAGTGGATATTTCTTTTTCTTATAAAATTGTGAGTGAGTTATCCACTCCCTTGGATATTTTCGTGGTCCTTTCAAAGCTCAAGGATTTCCACACACATCTGAATCCAACCATTTTAATTTTGGTTGAAGGCCCTTTAATTAATACATTTATTTTTGCCCTAAATTGAATTAGGTTTTCAATTAGGATTACATCTTGATTATTTTAATATCAAGATTCTCTCTCCTCCAATTTAATTCAAATGAGGTGCCCCTCTCATTTTCTTTGCTCTACATGATTCCAGGAAACATTAGGAACCTTATTAAAGTGGTAATTTACATATTGCACCCTATGTTTTGGGTAAATTGCACATTACACCAAAACTTGGTTTTCATGCACAAACATTGCTTTATCAGCTCTTTCTTGGTACCAGGCTTCCATAAGCCATACCTCTGCATCATTTTCACTCTCATGATGCTTCAACACATGAGGAACATATTATCATGCACAATTTGCACTTAAACCCCTCAACTTGGGTAATTTGCATTTTAGTCCAAAATAAGCAAACATTGCTTCCACAATATTAAAAAAGGACTAGAATTGCAACATAAGTTCCTCTTGAGCCCTAATTACTTTTCACAAGATGAGATTAAGAATATAATCATCTTTCTTAACCAAAACACCTAGGGTTAAAGCATAACCCACGTCAGGGATGTTAAAGTTGTGGCCCTCCCTAAGGGATGTTTAGGCCACAGAAGCGTCATCGTGGGCTAGATGGCTCGTCCCTTCATGGATCATACACTTACTACCTCAAGGAATCCCATTCTATTTCTAGTTTGGGAGTCAACCACATTAATCGACAAGCAAGCAGGTGATTAATCTACCAACATGAACAATTAACAATGAAATGAAAAGTTATATACATTACCATGGAAAGTTTAACAAAGGAACATGCTTGCATGGGCAGCAGGGCTAGTCCCCGCACCCCAGTGAAAAAGAACTACTCGCTCATGATGTGATAAATAAGAAGAATAAGAGAGAGGGAAGATTCTACCATGAGCGTGATGCAGAATGTAGTCGCAGCTATGTGAAGATGATGCGGTCTTCTACATCGCGTCAGGGTAGATCTGGACAAGAAGGAAGAACCACCAAGGCAGACTGAGCAGATCTTCTTGTCCACCTTCCTTATCGACTAGGCCTCCTTTCTCACAGTAAGAGGAGTAGGTGAAGTGGTGATGGCGTGGAAGAAGTGGATGATGGGCGGATGCGCAAGCCTACCACAAAGCTTGGCCTTAGATATCGTCCTTCACCAGGGGACGAGTGCTTCTTAGGCATAGCCTCGTTGTGGAGTGGAAGATGAGAAGATAATGTGGATGGAGGAGTTGCCCAGGGGTCAAGTACTTCTCAAGCACAGCCTGGTGATGGAGTTGTGGTAGTCTATCAGAGGGAGTAGGGGTCGAGATCACAAGTAGCAGCCTGGCGGCATCCCAGATTCGATGCCCCAAATGAGGACCCTTGTGGTCCTATTTATAGGCTTGGATTGGGTGCTCATGTTTTTGCTGTGAATTTGCTCCAAATAGTTTGGAGCAAACGGTTTTGGAGGCTGTTTGGTGACCAAATAGTCTTGGAGGCTGTTTGACATCCAAATGGTCTTGCTTTAAACTTTATACAGTTCTGGCTTGATCGGTCTTTAGTCTCTGTCCAAACGGTCTTGAAGATCATTTGATGGCCAAACGGTCTTGGCTTATGAACGGTTTTAGGACCCAACCAGTTTTGTTGTTATCAATCTTGATTGTGTGCATGGTCTCGAGTCCAAACGGTATTCACTTCAAATGGTTTCTATTCCAACCGGTTCCAGAGACCGTTTGATATCCAAACGGTCTTGAGTATGTCCACAGGACAAACGGTCTTGGAGACCGTTTGATGACCAAACGGTTTTGGAGACCGTTTGATGACCAAATGGTTTTATGTGATTGTGTCCATACGGTTTTGATCTCTAATCGGTCTTGGAGACCGTTTGATGGCCAAACGGTCTTGCTCTTTATTGGTCTTCATTTGATTGTCCAAACGGCCTTGAGTTTCAAACGGTCTCAGTTCCAAATGGTCTCAGATCCAAACAGTCTTCGTTGTCCAAACGGTCTTCGTTGTCCAAATGGTCCTGAGGATCGATGGCCTCCAAATGGTCTTTAGCATCCTATCGGTTCTTGGTCCAAGTGGTCTTGAAACCATTTAGGCTCATGCGGTCTTGAAACTATTTAGGTAAATGTCTAAGACCGAGGAATCAAAGCCGCATGGGCAGACCGTTAGGGCAAACTGTTTGGTCAAGACCAAAGTTGAGAGGATCTTTGAGTGAATGCCAAACGATGGTTGAGACTTATCAAGACCTGCACAAAATCAATATAAATCTAGTAAATATTCTAAATAATTGGATCAATTGAGAAGTCATGCATTTTGTAATATTATGAGGATGAAAGTGAGATAATTGAATTGAATTAATCCCAAAAAGGCTACTGAAAATCATGATGAAAAGAGATTCATCACTATGGTTAATGAGAAAAGATGAAAGAAGTCAAGTAATAACAAAATTTTACAAACCCTAGAGTGAGGAAGGCTTTTGACTTCAAGAAATATTGGTATATTGTGAAATTAGAAGCATGTATGGTTTAGTGTCATGTTGGGAGGGAGTCAACCTAAATATGGAATTAAATAGTAATGTGTGTTGCACTGTCTCTACTCTCAGAATGGGATGAGCTTTGTATTTGGACTGCAGCCAAAAGCTTATTTCCTCTTAATATGAGTGAGAGAGATGGGACAAACACATGCAATATTAGAAATAGAAATGATATGAGGAATGAACACTTAAGTTGAGACCCTTTTTGAATAATCGAGAATTTGAGGCATTACAATACCCTTAGAAAAGAATATTGATTATCACTTTCAAAATCTAGGTGAAGAAGGCAAATTTCAAATGAGGATATAGGTATCAAGTGGAATTTGAATTCTATAAGTATAAGATTGAATCCGATGATCAAAATAATGGATGGAAGGGTTGAGATACCAAATAAAGGTAAACCAAGCCTCACTTGTTTACCAAGCTTTAACATCCCAGTTAGATAGATGAGATGAGGTGTTGGATGGAGAAGCCTTAGACACATCTCTTATTGAGTCTGAATGGTGGAATCTAATATGAAAGTTGTATTTGAGTTCCTGATGATTCACCCTTGAAAATGCATATCTTGCAAGAAGTTCATTTTTCTAATTATACAGTAAACCCTAGCACCACTAAGATGTTTTAGGACTTACAACGATATTTCTAGTGGCCTAGAATGAATAGGGACATAGTCCCATATGTGACCAGTTGTCCCGCATGCCATATGGTGAAAGATGAACACCAACAACCTGATGGGTCATTGCAACCAATTGAGATTCCTGAGAGGAAATGGGACCAAAACACTATGGATTTCCTGGTGGGTCTCACCAAGACAAAGAGAGGTCATAATACAATATAGGTTGTGGTGCACCACCTAATTAAAGCAACATGTTTCCTTGCCTTAAGGATTACTGCGAAGGTGTCAGACCTAGCCGAACTATATATTAGAGAAATAGTATGTGTGCATGGTATTCTGAGTTCAATTAATTCTGATCATGACCCTAAGTTCACCTCTAATTGTGGAAGTAAGTACATTAAAAACTTAGTATTAGATTGAAATTCAGCACAACCTATCACCCCCAGACTGATGGACTGTCAGAAAAGAATGATCCAGACTTTGGATAACTATTAAGAGCATGTATGGTCAAATGGGGTGGATCATGATAGCAGTACTTGCCCTTAGCTAAGTTTATTTATAATAATAATTACCAAGCCAGTATTGAGATGCCTCCGTATGAAGATCTTTATGGGAGGTCATGTCGATCATCGCTTCACTGGGATGATGTTGGTGAGAGGACCTTGTTGAGGTTAGAAGAACTGCATTTGTATATATGATGATAAATTCGCTTTGATCAAGTAAAGGCTAAAGAGAGCCTAGGATCGACAGAAGTCATATGCTGATGCAAAGCAGAATAACTTGCACTTCACTATTGATGAACATGTATTTATGAAAATCTAACCCCTCTAAGCTATATCTAGTAATATAGGGAAGCTAAGTTCATCAATATGTGGGTTTGTTCAAGATTCTAGAACGGATTGTTGAAGCTGCTTATCGTTTAGCCTTACCCCCTCAATATAGTATAAGGCATGATGTGTTTGTGATGGATGAGAGCCATGTGTTGATCATTGAACCTATTTAACTCCAATGGAGGGTGACATACTCTGAGTCACCTGTGAGAATATTAGATACCAAGGTGAAAGAGCTCAGGAATAAAACTATAGAGATGGTAAAGGTTCTTTGGAATGACCATGGAGAGAATGAAGCCACATGGGATCCAAAGACGAACATGGAAAAGTCTTATCTTTATTTTGTATAATTAGTTGAATTTTGAGGAAAAAATTCATGTAAGAGGGAAAGGATGTTATAACGTCAATTTCACTTGTATTTTAAATATTTGAAATGAAATTATTCTAGAAAAAGAGACATTGAAATTGTGTGTGCTTTATTTTTTAAGAATGATTTTTTTGTATGAATGATTTATTTTGTGATTTCTAATGCCTTATTCATCCAACAATTGACCAAAGGGAAAAGCAGAAAAGAAAATCCCATAATAAGCAAAAAGCAAAGGAAAATAGATAATAACTATGTGTACTTGAGAGGTTTGTTTAAAATTCTCTCAAGAGTGGCATGGGTGGCCATTATTAATTAGATTTAGTTTGCACATGGTTTCTAGTAGAAATAATAGAAAAAATAAAGATAATAGAAAGAAAAAAAAAAGATAAAATGATTAGTTTTGATGCCGTAAATGTATGAAATTAGAGGAAGACTTGCATATGAATAAAAATCTCTTTTCTTTTTTGATTTTGATCTCTATCCTTGTACTCTTATAGATATAGTCAATTAAGACTTTCCCTTAAAATTTGAGATTAAAAGGATGGATAAATTGAGATATATGATTTTTACAAAAAAAATCTAAAGTGTATTTTAAATATGGAATGACATTAAATGTCACAAATTATATGCTAATTAGAATTTATTTTATTTCTTGTGTGCGGCCTTAAGGTTGTTGGATATGAAATCCAACGGTGATGCCCTTGTCACCTTCCTTAGCTAAGAAATAAAATAGGGACACTAACACACTGGCTTTTTGAATCGATTTCTCAGTTATTTGATGCATGACTGGATCAGGAAAATAGTCCATTGAATTCATGAGAGCTTTTGGCACCTAATCACCCTACCTATATTGGGGATCTCTAAAAAAAATCACCCAATTTGTGGTGGTGGCCATGCCCATCCTCGGTTCTCTAAATGGTCTTTTGCCATTCTTTTTTGACTTAGTCAGCTAGATAGTCTCAGGAGCAGGTCGTTGATAGGCCAGCCCAGCCAAGTTGGCAAGCAAGACCTGGGGCTACTTGCCTCGGCAGCAAGCCCTCATTGGCCTACAATGATTTATTTTTTACAAATCCTAGTAGTTAGTAGGATAGTCAGATAAAGGCATGTAGTATATGATTTTTACCTAGAAAAATGTAAGGACTACAATAAAAATATGTGCACTGCATGAATCTACTTGTAGTTCAAAAATTATCTGAAGTTGCTATCTTTAATGTGGTTAATGCATAAGAACTCTGAGTTTTAGATTTTGTATGATTCTAATGTGTTCAATTGATGTTGATAATAAAAAATTGGTCTTTCATGGATAAAAAGAGCAATTTGAAACTTTTTTTTGATAGGAAGTTGTTATCATTAATTAACTTAAAACTTCTACTACACAATTCATAATAGGCATAGGAATAGACGAGCTATCTCTAAAACAGAAATTATAGGGAATCGCCTGCCTCGCTAAGAGATGAGCTAGTGAATTAGCTTGCTTCTTGCAAGAACAGAAGGAAATACTAGGAAAGAAAGAAGACAACTGGTAAATGTCATTTAGGATTGTACCCAAATGATCCTTCCTCCGAGATTTAGCTTTGATAAGGGTGATCACACGCTACACATCAGACTCTACTATGAGATTTCTTATGCTCATTTGTCTTGAATGCAGGAGACCCTCACACACTACCCATGCTTCAGCGCATTGCACATCCAGCAATGTTGGTCTTTTTCTCCTTGCTTCCCTCACGACTTTGCATGTGTAGTTCCTCCACGCCATGCCCGCTCCGTCCCTACCCTGGATTCCAACTGTGGCGTCAAAGTTCATGCGCATCTTGAAACTTATGTGAACGTAACAACCCATGATTTGATAATTAGGGTTTCCTTGATATTAAAAGTGTAATTATTGATAACATTAGGGTTTTTCACACAAATATTAAAAAAAGTGGTAATTAGGGTTTAGGAAGCCAAAATCCTAATGAAACCCTAACTTGAGGCTCAAGTCAGTCTTAGTGATGAATTTGGATAGAATAATGATACATGGGTGTATTGTCTTAACTTTCAGGATAATAGCTTGGTTGCTTGTTTAGTTATTCCCGATTTCTCTTGCTTGGACATCAAGAACACCTAATAAAGGTATGTGGTTACACCTATGAGTAACCAAATTAGTTTCCAAACATTTTTCGAGATTTGTCTGGATTTCTTGAAAATAAATGCTTGCATGTTTATTTTTGCATTAAATGGAAGTACAGTTCTAATTATGCTTAAATCTTGATTATTTTAATATCAAGATTCTCTCTCTTCCAAAATGATTCTAATGAGGTTCCCCTCTCATTTTATTGCATAAAAATGATTCCAAGATACATTAGGGACCTTACTTAAGAGGTAATTTTCATATTGAACCCTTGGTTTTGGGTAAATTGCACATTACACCAAAACTAGGTTTTAATACACAAACATTGTTTCATCAGATCTTTCTTGGTACTTAGGCTACCATAAGCCATACCTCTACATCATATTCATTATCATGATGCTTCAACACATAAGGAACATATTATCATATACAATTTGCAATTTAACCCCTCAATTTGGGTAATTTGCACTTTAGTCCAAAACAAGCAAAACAATATTTCAACATTATTCAAAAAGGACCAAAATGTAATATAAGTTCCTCTTGAGTCCTGATTACTTTTCACAAGATAAGATTAAGCATCTACTCAACCTTATTAGGCAAATCATCTAGGGTTAACACATAACCCAGGTCAGGGATGTTACATCATTCTACTCGCACCATGGGTAATTTTTGTTATTCTAGATTATATTAAGAAAGGGTATATGAAATTAATCACATAATTTGTTGTCCTTTGTTTGTCTTTTTTTGAAGATTTCAATATTTTCTTGTATAGTGTGTAGGCTGACAAAGAATGTATAACATTCAAATTAGAAGCATATGGACTTGGTGAAGTAGTGGAAAAGAAAAGTTACAACCATCAGGTGATGGGATTAAAAATATTTATTCTATTGGTGGTGTGGATGCAGATTTCCATAGGTAATGCCTTGTGGTCAACTAGTCCTGATAGGGTGATAGATGCATCTTTCTAAAGTAATTCATGGCCCCATTCCTTCCTCATAATGGAGCCACACTACCAAAAGGTTTAAAGAAAAGAAGAATGGTGTTAGGAGGAAAAATGGTTATGCATGATTATTTGTGGTACATATTCAATTTTGAAGCTTGATTAGCCTTTATAATTCTTTTACTACTTAATATTTTGATTGAGGGATGGTTGGGTTGTTGTTATGAGTACCAAGGATTCACAAATAATGAACTCTTATGAAGGGCCTTTTGTTCCACGAAAGTGTTACAAATGTAGTTAACTTTGTAAGACCCCTTCATTCAACATGTTTTGGATGCTTTGAAGTAGTCAATCATAAGTGTTGTCCCTACAACTTTTGCAGGATGAATGCATTTTTAATCACTCATAATACATGTTTATATTGGTGAATTTTTAAGCTAGAAGACAATCATATGTTACTTCATATGTGTTTTCCATTTGATACAAGCAGGAACTTCATTTACTTATGTGAAGAGAAATTCTTATTATGAGAGTTAGGGTTATAGAGAGTCATATATATAAAATTTTCTTAAGGTATGATGTATTAGAGACACAACATAACATAAAAAAGAATAATTCCAATGGGCCTAATGAGAGTAAACCCTATTAGCTAATACAAGGAAAAATAAATTATAGAAAATACCACCAACTCTACCCCTCAAACTAGAGAGTACACATACTATATTCCCAACTTTCCATACATATAGGATAAGCATGAAGGTGGAAGATGCATAGTGAAGATATTATCAATTTGTCCTCTAGTCTTTACATATGGTGTAATAATCTTCTTGTCACAAATCAGGTCTTTCACAAAGTGGAGTCAACCTTGATGTGCTTGTTACGTTCATGAAAAACTAGATTATTATCTGTATGGATCACTACTTGATTATCACACTTAAGAGTTGTTGGTGAAGAGAGAGGAAAACCTATTTCTCAAAGAATAGATGTCACCCACTGACTTTTACAACAAGCATGGGCCATGGCGAGATATTCTGCCTTAGTACTAGAATGATCTACAATAGATTTAATATTTCTCTAACAAGTGATAAGATGACCTCCCAAGAGAAATCATAAACTAGAAATGGATCTCATATCATTCACATCTCCAACCCAATTAACATCTGAATAGTAGTTAAAAGAGAGATATAGATATTGGGGATTCTAGTAATTTATTAGGTACATTTTCCAGATAGCATAGGATGTGTTGTACCTAAATCTAGTGTTACACGAGATATTTAGCCATGTGTTGACTAAGACCACTAACAAAAAAATCAATATTTGGTCATGTAATTATAAGACAGATGATATTCCCCATTTTGTGTCGATATTATTTAGTTTAGAAAAAAGATGACTAGTTGGATAGAACCTTATTGTGATAGCCCATGGGAGAAAAAACAAGATTAGAATTCATCATATGAGAGTCCTTCAGGAGGTTGAGAATGTACTTCCACTGAGATAAACAAGTGACCTGATGAGAACGTTGCACCTCTATACCCAAAAAGTAGTAAAGTTAGATCCTTGGTATGAAAATGTTGTTGGAGTGCATGTTTCAGTGATGAAATACCAGAGCATCACTACTAGTGATAATGATATCATCAACATAGACAATGAGGATGATGGTTCCATTTTAAGAAGAATTAAAAAATAGAATTGATCACTAGATGATCTAGAGAAACCCATGATATCAAGAATGTCATTGTGTTTTGCAAACCAATATCGTGGTGATTGCTTGAGATCATACAAAGAGTGTTTGACATGACATACTCTTTGGGAAGACTCCCCTTGAGTACGAAAACCCATGGGTTGTTTCTTATACACATCCTCCTCTAAATAATTATAAAGGAAGGCATTTTCAATGTCAAGTTGGAATAGAGGCCAGTCAATGTCAGTGGAAAGTGAGATTACAATCATGACAGAAGCAATGTGCGTGACCAGTGAGAAGGTTTCAAAGAAATCCACACTATATGTTTGGGGTGAATCCATTGGATACAAGTCAATCTTCAAGTAGTTCCACTTATCAATCTGAATTAAATTTGATAGAGAAGACCGAGAAACAATCAATAATATATTTGTATCGAGGAGGAGGGGAAAGATCCTAGGTCCAGTTCTCATACAAGAATGTCATTTCCTTGAGCATTTCAGCTTTCCAAATAGGATGCTAAGGAACTTCACAATAGTTTTTGGGAATATGGATAAAGTTGAGCTATTGGGCAATGGATTAATTAGTATAAGAAAGGTTGGAAGGCACAATCTATGAGATATAGGATGGTGAAGAGTGCTAGAGAGGGTACCTTTTTGGAGAGCCACAGGACGTGCTAGATCCTCAGACGTGAACATCGGTGTTGGGTCCCATTCCAAAGGAGGACGATGACAAGATGGTGTGGATGGACTCGTGATTCACTAGGTCAGAAAAATCTATCTTAACTAACTTAGTTGGAGAATGAGATTGAGGTGGAGAGGATATCGACGTACAATCAAAGAGCATCTTGGATTCGTGAAAGGTAAAGTAAGCAGAGACATACATATGATGATGGCTTCACTATAAACCATCTTCATAGAGTAGAGATCAAGTTTATCTACTTTTGGATCAAAGTTATGCACAAAAGTAATATACCTAAAAACATGCAAAGTAATATGGAAGGTCGTTTGCATAGGAAAAAAATACCAAAAAAGGTGTCTTTCTCTGAAGAACAAATAAGGGTTGTCATTTTATAAGTGAGAATGTTATGAGAAGAGTTTTAGACCAATAAGTTTTATGTAATTTACCTTGAAACATATGAGCACAAGAGATATCAGGTAAATCATGATTTTTATGTTCTACCACCCCATTTTGTTATGAGATGTGAGTGCAAGATGATGGATGGTTCCAATTCTATAGAATAAAGAAGACACCTAAGATGAAACATGTTCAAAGCATTATTGGTTCAAAACATTTTAGTGGATTTACTAAATTGTATTGAAATATTTTTATAAAAATTATTAAAAATACCAATCATTTCATCACAAGATTTTAGAAGGGATAAATATTAGGTGAGAGTAATCATCAAAAAAGATAATGAAATAACATAAATCATTAAAACTAGTGGTTTGGAAGGGACCACAAATGTCACTATGAATAAAAAGAAAGGTAGATTTAGAAAAAAGACTAGGTTTTCTACGAAACGAACTCCTATGATGCTTCCCAAAGTCACAAGTTACATGGAAGAATTTTTAAACTAGATAAAGAGGGCTCCATGTGAATAAACTTCTCAAGAGAGTGATGACCATAATGTTGGTGAAGCTGAAGAAGTGTGCTCAAAAGAAGAACAAAATCTAGAATGACATCACTTAAGTAATAAAGGTCATCAGATCTAGAATCCAAACCAATTATCCACAAAGTTTGAGAATCTTGCATCGAAAAACCATGACTACCAAAGGTGAAGTTGCAAGTGAAGGTATCAAATAACTTAGAAATGATCATCAAATTAAATGGAAAATGAGGAACATAATGAATAGATTGCAATTTGAGACTGGGTGAGACACTAACACTACTGCATTGTTGAAAAGTTTTAATGGACCCATCTTCCAAAGTGACATATGAGGTAGCAATATGAGGTTCAATGAACAAAAGAATATGTCTCATATTAGTTATATGTTGAGCGGCCCTAGAGTCCACAATGCAAAGAGAATTGCAAGCCAACATAGAGGCCCTAACATTACCTTGGTTGGAGGCTAAATACACCAAAGATATCATAGTATATTGCATGGTCATGGAATGTGGGGGATCCCATTAGAGAGGCCTACATAAGTTACTCATACTCAACTGAAGAGATGGTAATAGATTGGTTATCTGATCCTTAAGCAACATGAGCAGTCCCAACGTTAAGACCGTACCCATAGGGATGACTATAATTTTGCTTGCACTTTTCCTCTAGATGGCCAAACTTGTTGCATTGAGTGCATCGTAGTGTAGGGGGCATCCACAAATACATCCTCATCCATAGGAAATGGTATAGATTTCCTTTTGCAACTCTGTTGGAGTAGCAGACAAGTGGCGAACATAAAACTACTAGAGATGAGAGAAGACATCTTCTAGAGTGGAAAAATTGTCATCAGACAAGATAATGTTGTGTCTAGAGCATCGATTGTATGAATACCATTAAGAAATTTGTCTGTGAGAAGATCAATCTACCCTTTGGTTTGATTCTCAAAAGAGATTGGCTAAAAATAGACAAGTTGTTGAGTCAATATGAGAATGGAATAAAAACATTCATCAAGGGTCCTATCACCCTAATTTTCACCGAATAATTTATCCAAATTTTTATTAAGCCTCAAAACATTCTTTTCCTACATGTAGTGATGACAAACATCATCACATTTCCTTTCTTGTTTTGTAAAATATGTACTTGGAAGAAATAGAAGGTTTTGTGTTTTTCTATAACCAACTTTTGACTTGGGTATTACCCCATATCCAATCAGGGATACCCTCGGTAGGTTCATCAATGAATTTCATTTTGTCTTTGGAATCTAGGATGGTTTGCATAGAATTCATCTAGAGTAGATAATTATCTCCATTCAACTTGATAATGGAGATAGGAGTACTGTCATCACCTATTCCTTGAGACAGGACAAAAAAGTCACACCAGTAGGATTTTAGTGAAGAAAATCATCAAAGTAGTCACATTGGTCAACAATAGTCGAGAAGGATATCACAGTAGTCAGTGGAACAATGGTGAATACAAGCAATCACTAGTAAAATGCACAATGAGAGAAGAAATCTAAAAAGAAGCATGACTGCAAGAACTATCACAAGAATGATGCATTGTGATAGGAAGAAAATAATATATCCTTAAAAATATTAACACTCACCCATGTACATATAGAAAAATATGGGGAGGAAATTAACAGAAAAGAGAAGGTCAAGGTTGTTACAACCTTGTCTTTAGAAAAAAAATTCCTACCGTGTCAAGATTAACATGCCACCATTCAGTCTATTGAGTGGTGGTGAAGGGCAGGAGTATCATCCAGATTCCCATAGCATCTTCTACGCTAAAAAGCACCCAATGAAGGGGCCACGACTACGGCTTCAAAGGAGATGGTGACCCATGACTCCCCTAGTAAAGATCAAGTGAAATGGAATAGGGAACCCCCCAAACAAGATATTAAGATGGAGGTTGTCATCCCGACAAACCACCCATTACAAGTGGTGGAGATGACATGCTAGCACATAACTATTAGCTACACACCAAGAAATCGACTAAGGCAGCTAGCTAGATGTGTCACTTTGGCTGAGTTCAGCAAAGGCTGGTGTGTAGTCAGCTATCATGGCAAGCTGCATGCACCACTATGGATGACTGATGATGATGGGCAGGTGAGGCACTGGGGGGGGAGGCGGTGCATAGGTGGGGTGAGGTGAAGAGAAGAAGAAGAAGAAGAAGAAGAAGAAGAAGATGAAGAAGCGGATCCTTTTTGGAAACTAGGTGGTTGCTCTTGATACCATGTGAAATTCTTATTATGAGAATTAGCATTACAGAGAGTCATATTTGGCCTTGTCTCAAGGTATGATGTAGAGGAGATACAACATAACAGAAATTAGATTAATGCTAATGGGCATGTGGAAAGTAAGCCCAATTAGCTAATATGAGGGAAACTAAATAATAGAAAATACCCCCCGATAACTTTCATGTTTGAAACCTATTGTCATTATATAGAGATATTAATTTTTTATTTATATTTTAGTAGACAAGGATGGGGTTAACCCTAATATATTTATTTGTAACCCTAATTAATATACTTAAGGTATGTCACATGAATAACACAAAGGCAACCCAGACATGTATGGGTTTGAAAACATATATAGTATATTAAGTGGTATTAGGTTCTGTAATAAACATCGTGTATCATGATAGACTAATATTAACTTATAAACCTAAATATGTGCTAACATGTAAGTGTTCATGAAATATGTCAAATAAATTTTCTTTTCTAACTAGAATACACATAATGACTAAGATATGCCTAGTGATAGGTATACTGTGCTTCATTGCATGAAATGGTACAACAATTGGAGTTTTCTTGTCCATAGATATGAATAATGTTCCTTCATCTAAGTTAATGCTAAATTAATGGACTTAACATGTCAAATAAGTAAAATATGGACATTTTCACAATTTAATTCACCATAATAGTGATATGAGGATTACACGACTAAATAATAAATATTTATGATAATTGTGTTATATTATAATAAATACAAAGGTAATGAATCTAAATCACAATTGTATTACAAGACATAAAATGAAACCTCAAAACTGAAATATAATTTCAAAATCATATATCTTGGGTCCCAATTAGCTTGGATGCCAAGTTTGAGATTAACTGAACCATACTAAAATCCTACATTTTGTTAAGGAAAGAAAATATTTATTAAAATTCTAAGATATTGAACAAAGTAACAAATGACCCCAAAAGTGGAAAATAATCACAAAACTAGAATCTACATGTCCTGGTTTGTATATGTATGAATTTTTATAATTTTTTTATATAGATAACTACCCCTACTGGATTAAAGAAGAAAATGAGTAATGAATAAATTCAAATTGGACAAGATTATAATTTATTTCATTTATTTTACACTTTTTTTAAGATTGTGGTTTTCTTGTTGTCACTCTAGTCTTTCCTAGAATTAGAAAAATATGATATTTTATTTATTATCATTGGATGAGGATCATATGGAGGTGGGGTAGTCTCCTACATTCCTTTATCTCCTTGTTTTTTCTCGATCTATAACCCCTTTCTATCTTCTGCCCACAATAACTCATGCTTCCCTCATCTCTTTTCCTCATTGACTTCCATTTTCTTATCCCTCAAATATTTCTCTCCTTTCTACATCCTTCGATCCCACTCTCAGGCCTAAGGGTTGCTTATATAGTAACCTCATTTTCTCCCATCCTAAAACCTCGACTATTTTCCTTTCCTCCGTGATAGAAATTCTAAGATAGTACACTGGGAAGGACCAATCAAACTCTGGTATGACCTCTCAAGCTTGTTTGGTGGCATGGGGATAGGCTTTGCATTGTTCCCAACCTTGAACACCCTGGTTGGGGTGTTCCATGCGTGAGCTTCTAGGTTTTCCCTTAAAGCACTCATTCAGAGCAATTGAATGCGGTGGAGTTTCCCAAATCTTCTACTCCAAGTGTCTTCTTTTCATTAGGTGTTGCTATTGTCCCTGATTTCCTCCTTTCCGCTAGCTTTCTTCCAATCTCAAAAAGGTTTCTTTTGAGTTGTTTGCATGGAATTCATCTAAGTTAGATAATCAATCTTCCCTTCGTGTCAGTTGTGGATGTTGTGACTGGTTGGCATCTGACTCTATGTGTGGGCTTGCTAAGGTCATAATAACTCAGGAAACCTTTTGGGTGCCTTCATTGTCTGTCCTAGAGATTTATTTTTCCCCGTCAAATTAACAGGTCATTTTCATCAAGTTTGGTCTCTTCATCCTAGAAAGTTAGATGTTAGGAAGTTCGTAAGGTAGATGAGAGTGTTGCTGACTTCCTTTTGGTTTGTGAGTATCACAAGAAGGAAGACAAGTGATCAAGAAGGTCATTTTTCCCTTGAAGGCCTTTATTTTTTCTCTATGCAATATGATGGTATTTAAGGCTTTTCATCTTTGTTTATTTTAGCCACATGGGTGTATTGGAGTTGAAAAATATGACCATGAAACCCTATCACACAAGAAGGCACTAAAACTTGATATGGGGGTATCTCTGACATTTGGATTGTTTTTATCTAAAACTCATATAAATCCATTTATTCAAATAATTTTTAATTGGTTACGGGATGGATAGAAACTTATAACAATTTTTTTTAATTGCTAGATTTTCTCCATCCAATAATATGAGTTTGTAACCTAATATTAATACTATAAATATGCAACTTGTATGGAATTTTCTACTTTGTGGGAATTAATGAATTTATATTGAATAATCCATAAGTTAGAAAAATAAAGTAAAATATTGTATGGACTCAGGAAAGCATAATCTACAAGATGATTTAGTTTTGATAACCTAACTCAATACTAATAAGGATATTTTAGGGTTTTTGTAATTATGATAATTTTGATATCTTTTGATGCAATCCAACAATAATAAAGTATCAAAGATAAACAATAGCCACATAAGAAAATAATCAAGAAATTATTAAGAAAGAGAAAAACTTTCTTACCATGAAGATGTCTCATACATTTCTCCCTTTCCTTGTTATATTTTTTTTGAAATAAGTAAAAAAAAAGAAAACAAGAAATAAAAAGGAAAAAAGAGGCTAAACCTAAAAGGGAAAGAGAGGCCCACACTAAAAATGATGATTGATAGGAAATATGGCCTACTGCCAAAAATTGAAGCGATGCAAAAACCAAAGTGATTTTTTTCTACTGGCAGAACAAATGCCCATCAACTTTATTAAGATCTAGATTAACAAAATATGGTGATAAAGAAAAAAATTTCATTTTTTTTAGAGGAATAGAGTGTTCTGCCAATTTTTTCTAGTTGGGTAAAAAATGGGAATCTTTTTATCGATAGATTGCTCCGATCCACAAGAAGAAAAAAAATTTGGGAAAATCTCCAAATTTTGACAAAAATATAAAGTACAGAACAACATGAATAAAAAATAGAAACCTCAATCGATAAAAAAAATATGAGATGACAAAAAGGAAAACACAACTCGGTAATCTAACAACTCCCTAGCGGAGTCACCAATATGTGTACTCAAACCAAAAATCCTATGGATTCTAAAGTTGTGGAAACAATGAAAAAAAAGTAAAAAGAAAATGATATACCGATAAATCTTGGAGTTTCCACTTTGTTTTATATGTAAAACAAGGAAAGAATAAAGATAGACATTTAAATCAGCTAGAAAATGGAAAGTAACCTGATTTAACTCAACCCAAGGGGAAATTATAAAGGAATGCACATATTAGATATTGGATTATGTGATCTTGTAACAACAAAAGAAGGATTAGCACCCCCATCTCTCTCGATGAATGATATTGTGACCTTCTAAGTCATTTCATATAAAAACAATAGTGATCGAGGTTACTGTTTAAGAAAATGACAGAAAACATGACAAAAAGTGATATTTTTGATGACTGAACTTTGGGTCTGGTGATGGCCGTGGCTTTCCCATTATATCCCTAAAGGTCCTCTTTTTAGGTGTATTGTGGTCCCAATCTCCTCAGGACCTCCCATGACAAATTTCCATCATTGGCGACTAGAAGCAATATGTAGGGAGAGAGAGAGAAGAGAGAGAGATTCAATAGAGCAAGATCAAATTTCTGAGAAAGAGTGTGTGGGTTATGAATGGATAAAAAAAGCAACAGTTGTTGAAATGGGTGTAATGGAGAAAGAAGCATTTATTGTTGCACAACCTACAGGTGTTAGCAGAGCAGTTGGTGTCAGAGGAAGGATCCTTCGATCACATGTAGAAAAAAAGGTGAGGTAGTCATTTCTTTAGATTTAGGAGAGATGAAAGGGTCCTGGAATACGTTGGGTATGGGGGTATAATTATAGGTAAATTTTAAGGTTCAAAATTTTAGGTACAACCTTCTGGAAGAGGCGGCGAATCGCCATATTTTTTCTAGGGAAGGGCATGCAGATTGAGATGATCTGCCACATGTCACACAGTCAATGGTTGTGATCTACTAAGTGTCCCCAGGTGGAAAAAGGCACTCTCCCATTATCCTGGCAATTGTAAGAATGTTCTGGCAAAAACAAGAGAATACTTTCTCTGAAAGTAAGTCAAAGTTATCTCTCAAATTTTCCTCAAAATGTAATTGGAAAGTGATTATTTAATTTTAGAAAATTCAACTGGGTAATTTGTGAAGAATAACCTATTTAAGATAGACATAGAGGATAATTGTACTTTTGATATGAAAGAAGTTTTCTTTGTAGAAGGCCCCAGGTTGGGTGAAAGTGGGTAAAGGGGATGGATATAGTGTGTTGACAAATGTAGAAAAGGGTGAAAAAATAGGTATATGTGGAATTGGGTAAAATACAAAATGAAATCCAACATTAACCATAGGATTAATATTAATTGTAAATTTCTACTGATTGAGCAAAAGGTGGTGTCAAAAGTTTTCCCCACTCAAGGTAAGCTTCAAGATAAAAGTGATGATAGTATGCTCGATCCAAGTCTGACCCCCATTTTTATCACAGATGATAAAAAATGTTGGACTCATCAAGGAGGTTTTGACAAACCTTGTGGAGGGTGAAGTAATCTGATTTGTGGTTTGTCAAAGATATATCAAGATTAGGAGTACATGATCATTCAGGAACAATGTTAACTGCTCTACCTATAAAAAGATCTTGAAAAGTATCCATCATATATCCTCTTTCTATCTTTCACTAGCATTTGAGTGGGGTAATTTAGAGTCAGAGCTAGAACTCATAAAGTCACAATATGAAGAGTTTTCCTATCAGAATAGGGCGTAGATAATCAAGATTGGTGGTTGTATTTAGACATGTTTTTATATATATGGTGACCTTTATGGTCAGTGACTATTGTTTTGGTTATTTGGTTGATTGATTGAGGCATCTGATATTTGAATTGAGGTTGGATGATTTGGCCATTTTGAAATGAAGGGTAGCCTCTAGAAATGTTCTTTATTGGTTCACCTTTTATCCCCTAAAGTGTCAATGCTTCTCACCTTTTTAGTTTTCAATCCTAGAAATTGGATATTTCATCCACAACTCAGGGTCATGAGTCAGGGTCAGCAATTTGGTTCATTTTTTAGTCATGATCCAAGATTTTTGAAGTATGTGTGTGTGAAAGAAGGCTGGTAACTCTAGTAGCAATGGTTTCTAAGGGAAATCTGGATTCTAATAATATCTCGTGAGTAGGGACCCCCGAAAGATTTGGAAAAGGAGGGTTAGGAAGCTTGTTTAGATAAAGGATCATGGTCTAGTTTAAGGATTTTCTCTAGGACCCAAACAAACTGGCTCATAAAGTGCATGTTTGGTCCATTTTTAGGTTGTAGGCCAAGACCCAATAGATTGGAAGATTCAGGTTTTGGGTCCATTTTTAGGTCGTAGTCCAGGACCCTAGATATTGAAAAGCTAGATTATGATCTTGGTCTAGTTTTAGGTCATATCCTAGGACCCTAGATTGATGTGGTATTAGACAAATTTATAGATTTTAGGTGGTCTTTACTACCAATGACTATATCTATCCATTGTCTGCTCTCCTAAACATTTCTAGATTTTTTGAAAGTGCTCAAGATAGATGAGATCGGGCATTAGACAAATTTCCACATTTGAGGTGGCCGTAGTGACCAATGACTGCATTCGGTCATATGTATAATTCTTAGAGCTTCTTCCTATATTGATAAAATTGATAAGAGTGATAGGATTGGGCTCCAGACAAAATTTTCAATTTAAGGTGGCCTTCATGACCAGTGACTGTATCGATCAATTGTCTATTTTCAAACGTGCTCAAGATAGGTAAAGTTGGTCACAAAACAAGTTTACCGATGTAAGGTGTACTTTATGACCAGTGATTGTATCATACAATTGTTTGCTTCCTAGAACGTCTCTTGAATACAAGATGGTTCAGCATGGTAAGTGCATGATTTGCCTATTATAAGTAGGACTTTGGTCAAGGTGCCTATCCATAATGCTGATCAAAATTAGGGACCAACCTGAGTGTAGGGTTTAAACTAGAGGGAATGCTTATTTAAGATAGGCTTGGTCAAGGGTGCCTGAGATGATTTTCATCTATAATTGCATTTATCTATAATATGGGAATCTAATATCACCCTTTTTCCATTGAATAATGTATACCCCTTAATGTTTCTATAATATTCTTAGATTCTAATTGTGACATCTAATTTCACAAATTTCGAACCAATGATGTTGTTGAATGTGAAGTTAATATGATTTCCTTCAAAGTCTCTCTCTGACTTTGAAAAGGATCATTCTCTGATTGGTCAACACATGTAAAAAATATACTAGAAAATGTTTCTAGTATATTATTTATGTGCATCATTTTATGCTTTACGTATAATTTGACTATTTCTTTATTTAGTTGAGTTTCTTTTTATTAATGATTGACACTTCATTTTTATAAATATAATAATACTAGTAGTTGTTCTTATTATTAACCAAGTGTACTTACATATTTTATTTGTGACAAGGATAGATATGTCTACTTCTTGAAAAGATTTAGTTTATTAGGGTGATTTTTTCTTATTATTTTATATCAAAGGACGAATATCATAAGGCTTGCATTGAGACCAAACTTACGGAGGCATGTCCATCCTATACGAGGTCTGAAAACTAGCCAAACATTTTCCAAAAAATGTAGTCGACATGGTGTATCTATGTTAGACATACATTCATTGAGGTGCATTTATGGTTTTGGGCAGTGACTATACCCTATCCACTAAGCTACCAACTACAATTAGATTTCTCTGTCATACTATAATTACATATCACCCTTTTTGTATTAAGTAAACAAAATCATCTTGATGCATACACTCAATGGATTCCTAGTTCTTCGATTACAATTGTGTCATTTTAATCAAATTTTTAATGACGAAGTTATTTGACTTACAAATAAGTTGGTGTTTCAAAGGAATTGAGTTTCAAATGGTGGGGGTGATGACCATGATGATGTTGATGCACATTAGAGTATTTATCATTGCAATTTTTTTCCCACAAAGAAGCTTTGTTTCCAAAGTCTCCCATGCCACCGTATACTTTAATGCCTTAGTAGTAAGGTGTAATGAAGATATTTCCCACCCACCATCCTCATAAGATTTGGTCACCTTATCCTAGGACACCCAAGGCCTCTTTTGTTTAGAATCACCTACTTTTCACAAGAATGATGAGAACATCATATCGATTCTTCTACAAGAACATCTGTTTCTGCCAATGTGTATAGAGAAATGAATGAGAAAGTGTGATTTATCAAGAGATTTCTCCCAAAAAAAAGTGAGACATATTGGATTCTAAGAGGTGATCTTCTTTTTAATCTTTTCCAACACGAAATCAAAGTGATACATATTCTCATTCTTCCACTATGGAGATACATGATGAATGCATATTCATCCCAATTTTAGTTGCAATATTAGTGTAGTTTAGAATCCAAATCTCTTGAATTTTAGTAGAATAGATTTGTTAAAATCTACTTAAGGTTATATCCTAATTTGTAGAAATTTGATACTTTTCTTGACTCCCCTTACAGACTTTTGAATTCTACCATTCTATATCAAGTTTTCCTAGGGATTCAAGAGGAGAACGCCTCACGTGGGATGCGGGGCAGCGCCCCAGAACAAAATGGATTTTGAGCACTTCCAGAAGGCATATTGATGAACATTTTTTGTGTCAGAGGGAAAAATCGACCCATCGATCAACCTCCCAATCGTCCTTCAAATATTGTAGGGTATCAATTCATCGACCTCTTATCTTTCGACCTCCTGTCCATTGACCCCAATGCTCAAGAGCCCCATCAACCCACTTGTTCGACAATCCGGAGCTCACCATTCAAGCCATCAATGACACAGGTCAATAACCCATCAACCTATCTCAATTGACCAACATCAACAATCATCATTCAATAGCTCCATTGATCTTCAAGGTCAATGGCCCATCGACCTAACATATCGACAACCATCAACCAACAACCATCCATCAAACATTCAAGATCATCGACCTAGATGATTGTTCGTCTACCCATCGACATCCTAGGTCAATGTATGGAAGTCCAAGAGTCAGTAAAAGTGGTTGACAGCCACAATCATATCATTATCCCCCTTGACATCAGTTCAAGGCATCTCAAATTTTGGGGATAAACATTCCAAAAGGCTAATGCTAAGATCAGAGATAAACTCTTAGAGACCATTGACCTAGCTAGTTCCGTCCACCTAGCTAGACCATCAACCTATAGACTCGGTGACTTCATTGACTCCAAAAATCCAAATCCATCGACTTCCCTCTCCAAGGTGATTGATATGTTCACAGAGTCGTTGTCCATCCACCTACTTCATCAGCAAGTCAGGGTTTATACCAAGAAGATAGAGATGAAAGGAAGTTTTCCATCACACCCCACACAAAGCTACTTCTACTACCATCATGACAATGATCGTGTCCTCTTCCTCTACTAGTGATATTAATCTCACCATGTTGAGGGAATAGTTTTTCACTCTAGTGTGAGGATTAGCCCCACTACCCATTTCTTACAATTTCATTCAAATTTGAATTCTTATATGACTCATTTAATTCATAGCTAATTATTTATCGCATGTCTTATGCATGGATAACTCGCTTTACGTGATTTTTTTAATATTATTCTGTAAGAACTTCAACATTTAAGATTTGAATATCGATTAGATTTTGTTGATTCCCTGATGAGAAGTTCTAATAGAAGTCTTTAGAGTAGTGCATATAGGATATGTGTGTAATGAGACATTGAGCTTACAGGAACATCTACTCATGCAAGTTTGTAACACAGGGAAAACCTGCATAACTCTAATTATATCTTCATATGTGTTTGGATTTGAATGAATGCATAGATTTGGGTAGTAGTGGTGAAATCATATTCCATTCTAGTGTTCCATCCATTTATAACTAGAACCTTAATCTAGCTCTTTTTATTTCTTGCAATTTTAAATAATCAATCCAACTCACACTTTGTGATAATATTAATTCTTTGATTGGTTGCATTGATTAGATAATTGTTAAAAATATTGTCCTTTGGGAGTTGATCCAGAAATGTACTATAATAATATCCATCTACTTACATATGGCATTATTGCATGTTAGTTTTGATAAATCTAGGAATTCCATTTTTGCTAAATTTGTGGTGTGATAATATCCACATGAATACCTTGGTAAGTAAATTGATCATGACAAAGGGATAGGTGCACATCATTAGATATCCTTTGTAATTGTTTGTTGTCCTCACACTCCACCAGGAGGCTTGATTTATTCCAACTAATCATTTGAACCAAGAGAATTTGATACTACTTGAGCTGAGTATCTAGGTGTCAAAGGGATGATGATGATGCTCTAGTGAATCGGAAAAAGTCATCAACATACAGAAATATACTGGGAATTTCCTTTTCCCCTTGGACCAAGGAACAAATCTTTGGAGACTCTTCTATTGAATGGGTAAAAAAAAGAATAAATAAGCATTTACAAGAGACAGTTCCCCTATTTGAGTCTTTATCTCACCTGAAAGAAACCACTTGAGATCCCATTTATGGAGACCATGGTCCATGATCCACTAAAGAGGCTCAATCATAGATCAATCAACACTTGTATCATCCCAAACTTTATAAGCATCGGTCAAAGAAAATTCCAATTGACTGGGTCATAAGCTTTTTTCATGCCATAATTGATCACAATGTTCTTATTGTCACCCCCTTGTTGGATATCATAAACCAACTCCTTAGAGAGTCTTATGTTGCTCGTGATGTGTCTCCCTTTGATAAATTCCCCTTGTTTATGACATATGACCCATTATAATAGCAAAGCCAGTTGGTTACTAAGAATCCTAGATATAATTCTCAAAGTGACATTTTCTACCAATGCATGTTGAAAGTCTTTGTCCAAGTTGATAGGAACATCCAACTTTGGTTGTAAAATCAATCTATAAGATAACGTTCTCCTTTGGGCCTTCCCTCCTTGAAAATGTATTCCATTAATGCTATAAAATCCCTTTTGATAATATGCCATGCAGTTGTGTAGAACTTCAACCCAAACTCAACCAGACCAAGCATCATCGAATCCTCCATCTACCGCATCTAGGATCATATATCCTCTTACGAGAGTGTATCTAATATGGTTTTATTTTCTTCCCCTGAACAGTCAAGTCTTGGACTTTTTAAAAAACTAGAAGTAAGATTTTGTCTAGCTGACCATTATTAGAAAGGAGTGTTTGGAATACTCATGTTTCTTGATTGACAATTAGTTGTAGATCCATGATGATGGAACTATTCGATACCTGGATCTTCATGATTGTTGTTCCCTTTCTTTTTTCTCTCACCGCCATGTGATAAAAGTGTGTATTAACTTTTCCATCATCAAGCCATGTAATCTTGATTTCTCCCTTCTTATGCCTCTTCCTTACCCATATGGTATTCAAGTTTCTTCTCTACTTCCACCAACAAGTCCCTAAGCTGTTTTGAGGGGTATTTTTCAAACTCCATGTGTCCATTTTCTTTTGCAAAATGTTTCCAAACGAGCTTTTATTCCAGTTTTTCAACTTAGGCCTCAAGTTCTTCATATTTGGAAAGAAGGTCAATGTTGGGTCTATGTAACATTCCATATGACATTCTTTCTTGACAATCTCCAGGAAGCTATGCTGCAACAACCATACCTCCATAAAATAAAAGGAACAAGATTTCTTGTGGATCTTAGAAATTAGAGCTTTTTAGGATGGGGCAGTGGTTGGTCACTCTAGAATGAGTAAGGAGATCCACCTTGGAAAGGGGCATGTGAATCTCCAGCACATTGTTCATAAATCCCCTATCAAGTCTTTCCCATGCAGTGAGGAATTCCCTTTACTTACCAACTCAAGTGAACCTATTCCCTTCAAACATGACCTCACTCATGTTCATATTAGGAACTCAAAGATTGAAAGCAATCATACCCTACCTATCAAGATCATTGACACCTCTCTTCTATGAGAATACTCTAACAATGATGAAATCTTGTGCTCTCTCCTATGGGTTATCACCAATGTGTTGCACCAACTCAATCAAAGAGCTCCACAATTCCTTCCATTCTAAGGATAAGCATTTAGTGTATATTACTTTCACAAATGACACACCTCCTATGCTATCCACTAGTATCATAGTAATCTGTCGCTATGTTAATGTAAATTTGTCAGATATAAAAGAAGTGTCACCACAGATCCACACTTTCCCACCCAAATATCCATTGGCATCTGAACATTCCATCCCCACCATGTCAAACGACTCTTCTATTCTCATTGCATGAGTCATCTACTACAAAATCCTTACAATCACTGCATATGGCTCCTGGACAGGCACCCAAGAACCTTACATATGTGATGTTTTAACATATCTATAAATACAACATCTCTCATCAATCCCTAAATGGTTAGTTGATCCCCATTTTGTGAGGCGTCTCTTGACATCTCCCACGTCTGTCATCCTAGTATACATCATTTGATAAACACCAGTGCATGTTACCTTTTTCTTCCTCATACATGCTGCTTCTACATTCTGATCATCTCCATCTCAACCTACTTATATAAGATTCAACCTATATTCTATTAGAGTATCTGCCTCTCAGGCTCACCTACGGTGTGAACCTCAATCCTAGTCTCTTCATGTGAGGTGGACCTGCAAACCAATCCTTTATAGAACTGGAATTAAAATGAAGTCCCCTAAGTGCTTGTATTGCATGATCCATCTCTTTCCCTCAAGATCAATATTTTTTTTGCAATGCTTCCTATCATCATCACTCTCACAATCCACCTATTGATAATGTGTAGCCCCTTCAGTTGGCATTTTGTCAATGTGAAGCACCACATGAGCTTCCAATGTGGAATTATCTCTATGGTTTACTATCATGACTGACACTATATATAAAGTCTCCTCTCATAACCTTAGGTATTTTACTATTTCTTTCTAGGAAATCTTTTGGTATCTAAATCCACCTATTCAAAGTAGTTATAAGAAATTTTGATCTAATAAAATTAAATTGCTCTCTAGCTAGAGGTTTAGTGAAAATGTCTGCCAACTGATTTGTCGTGTCGACATGCGTGATATAAATACCCTTCTTGGCAACGTGATCACAAAGAAAGTGATGGCGAACCTCTATATGTTTAGCTCTACTATGCAATATAGGATTGTAAGACAAATTAATTGCACTAGTATTATCACAATAGATAGGAGAAGCATCAAAATGAATGTTAAAGTATTTGAGCATTTGCTTCATCCATAGGACTTGGGCACAACAACTCCTGGCTGCAATGTACTCATCCTCGATGGTCAATAATGCAATAGTGCTCTATTTCTTGGAGAACCAAGACACCAAGCATGGTCCTTGGAGGCAACAAGTGCCACTTGTGCACTTTCTATCAATCAAGCAGCCTGAATAATCAACATCGCTATAGGCAGTAAGAGTAAAGTCCCTTAACTTGGGATACCATAGTCCAAAATTTTGAGTTTTAGCAAAGTACCTTAGAATCCTTTTAACAACTATAAGATGAGATTTCTTAGGATTTGATTGAAATATAGCACACAAGCCAACACTAAACATTATGTCAGGTCTAGAGGTAGTTAAGTAAAGTAAACTTCCAATCATACCTCTATAGAGCTTCTCATCTACCTTTTCACCTTCTTCATCTTTATCAAGTTTGGCGGTGTTTGACATGGGTGTGTCCATCGGCTTGGTATTCTCCATCCCAAAGCGCTTAAGTAGTTCACTTGTGTACTTGTCGTGGTTGATGAAGTTCCCATCTTTTGCTTGTTTGATTTGAAAGCTGAGGAAGAATGTGAGTTCACCCATCATACTCATCTCGAATTTACTCTGCATAAGATAACTAAATTCTTTGCAAAGATCAAGGCTAGTTCCACCAAAAATGATATCATCAACATATATTTGAATAATAAAAAATTAGTAGAAGTGTGTTTTAGAAACAAGGTGGAATCCACTTTGCCCATGATATAACCATGATCTAACAAAAAGTTCTTTAATTTCTCATACCAATCCCTTCGTTCTTGTTTGAGTCCATGGAGAGCTTTTTGCAACAAATAAACATGGTTAGGTAGACTATCATGTTCAAATCCCAGAGGTTGTGCAACGTACACTTCCTCCTCAATTGTACCATTCAAAAATGCACTTTTAACATCCATTTGATACAAGAGAAAGTTTTTATGACTAGAAAAATTAAGCAACATACAAATGGACTCAAGTCTAGCTACATGTTCATATGTTTCATCAAAGTCAATACCTTCCTGTTGATTGTAGCCTTGAGCCACTAAACTTGCTTTGTTTCTTACCGCTTTATTGCTTTCATCTAGCTTGTTGTGGTAAACCCATTTGGTGCCAATGATCTTTCTATCACTTGATCTTGACACAAGTGTCTAAACTTTGTTCTTCTCAAATTGTTCCGGCTCCTCTTGCATAGCTAGGATTAATTCTTCACCCCCAAGAGCTTGCTTGACATCGTTAGGCTCTAGTTGTGAGATAAAGGTGTTGTTGGCTTGTTCTTTGTTGAATGAAGCCCGCGTCTTCACTCTCTCAAAGGGATCACCTAAAATCAGCTCCTTAGGATGATTCTTTGCAATCCGAGGAGTTGGATCCTTCCTTTCATCATCTTTGTCTTCTTCTTGAGCAGCCACTTCTTTTCCCTTTTAGGTGATGTTGAGTTCTTTAAGGATAGGAATCACTTCATTTGCAACACCATCATTTGAAACAATATCTTTGGGAATAGAGGGGTTAGTCTCAATAAACTTTACATTAATAGATTCTTCTACCTTAGCAAGATCAACCTTATAAACTCTTTATGCCTTGCTAGTAGTGATATAGCCAAGAAAGAAAGCCTTATACGATTCTGGATCAAACTTGTCAAGAGAATCTTTTGTATTCAAAACAAAACAAGGACATCCAAAAACATGGAAATACTCGATAGAAGGCTTCCTACCACACCATAGTTGTAGGGGGGTTTCTTAAGTGAAGGATGAGTGAAAACACAGTTTCACACAAAATAAGAGGCACTGACAGCTTCAACCCAAAACTTCTTAGGAGTGTCATAATCAAGAAGCATGGTCCTAGCCATCTCCTTTAGAGACCTATTCTCCTATCTACAACCCATTTTTGTTGAGGTGTTCGAGGTGAAGAAAATTTATGTGCATAACCCGATTCTTGACAAAAATGCTCAAAAAGCTCATTTTCAAATTCCCTCCCATGGTCACTATGGATGGAAACAATCCAGTAAGAAGCTTCATTCTCTACTAGTTTGCAAAAACTAGAGAAAACATCAAGTGTATCACTCTTTGAAATGAGAAAGAAGGTCCAAGTATATCTAGAGAAATCATCAAAAATAACAAGGCAATACTTGGAAACACGAAGCGATTGTGTTCTCATTGGTCCAAATAGATCAATATGAAGAAGCTCAAGAGCTCTCTTAGTTCCAAGGAATCCTTTGGATTTGAAGCAGGACTTGGTTTGCTTTCCTTGTGTACAAGGTTGGCATTCCTCATCCTTTTCAAAATCCAATTTAGGAAGTCCGTTGACTAAGCCCTTTTTGCTCAACTTCTTTAATTGATGCAGATTTACATGACCAAGCCGGTGGTGCCAAAGAGAAATCTCATTCAAATTGGTTATAAGTCATCTACCAACCACATGCTTAAAGAGTTAAGAACAATAACATAAAGATTACCACTTCTAGTTCCCTTATATATAACTTGGTAGGTAAGGGAATCTAGAATCAAACATTCAAGAGAAGTAAATAGAACAAGGTATCCATTATCACAAAGTTGACTAATACTTATTAAATTGTGATGTAGGCCATCCACAAAAATAACATTCTTGATGCATAAGGATTCACCTACATCACCCTCACCTTTGACTTTACCTTTCTTATTGTCCCCAAAGGTGACGGATCCTCCTTTCTTCTTTGTGAAATTGTTGAAATGGCTTATGTCACTGGTCATGTGCTTTGTGGGGCCACTATAAAAAATCCATCTATCTTTTCCCTACAAGAAAGGATAATTTTGGTTCCCAACTCAAACTTTGGGATCCAGAGTTAGCTTGGGGACCCATTTCATCTTTGGGTTGGTCCCCTTAGGCTTGTAAGGACAATAAGTGCAATAATGATCATCACATTTGCAATAAGAACAAACCATAGGATTCTTAGTGCATGAAGATTCTCCTATAAAGAAAGAGATCTCCTTGATCTTTTTCTTACCTTTGGCCTCACTCTTGCCCTTTGAGGCTCCGTCTACAAATCCCAAACCACTAGTACCACTTTGTTTAGTAGAATGATCAAGGATTTCATTTAGGGAGTTCTTCCCTTTGAGGAATTTGTGCAGGGATACTCTCAATCTATGGTTATCATCGTTAAAAGAAATAGTAGTAGAAGATAAAATAGATATGTCATCCCTATCATGCACAAGATTAGTCTCAAGATATAAATCTTTAGTAAGATATGAATCCTTTTCTAGAGAGATAGAAGCAACATTAACACTAGGGAACAAGGGTCTAGAAGATAGATCATTTGCTTGACTAAGCAACCTAGCATTTTTAGATTTTAGCATTTGAATCTCTTTGATATAGACATCTCTCTCTTCTATACAAGCATCAATAAGCAACTTAAATTGAACATTTTCAATTTTAAGCAATTCAAGTTCTTTTAGGCAATTTTGGTTCTCTTCCTTAAGATTTTCAATGTTCTTAAGGTATATACCATTCTCAACTTCAACCCCATTGTAGTGAATTTCAAGATCAAGGTATTGCCCTTGCAAATTATCAATACTCTAAAGGTTGGTTTTCTCATTCAATTCCAAAATTTCAAGCTTAGCATAAAGATCATCAATAATTTTTCCTAACCATTTTGTTTTAGATTTACATTTAGCAAAAGAAGAACAGGTAGTAACAAGCATGTAAATAATAGCTTCTTTAGGAAATTCATGCAAACTTACCTCACTTACCTCACCAATGTCTTCACTTATAGAGGCCATGAAAGTGAGGTGGCACTCTCCATCTTCTTCAGAGCTAGATCTTCTTGAAATGAAGCTTCCCAAGCCGCATGAGCTGCATTCTTATGTCTCTTCTCCTTCTTATCCTTTCTCTTGTGCTTTCTCTCCTTCTTGCAATCCTCTTCTTTCCTTGAGCTACTCTTGTGGTGAGACTTTCTTGACTTTGGGAATTCACTCTGGTAGTGCCCCTTTTGACCACACTTGTAGCATCTCAGAGTAGAGGAGGAGGAGGCTTTCTTTCCCTTGAAGTGCTTGCCCTTGATGTAGTTGTCTTCATGCTCACTAAGGCCTTCATCTTCACTAGAGGAGGAGGGAGAAGTTTGACAAGAAAGTTGTTGTTGAAGGATGACAACCTCCACTTGTGCTTTGAAAGCACTATCTTTGATTTTCTTGGCTTCCTTCTCTTCTTTCTTAGCTTCTTCTTCTTGCTTGTCAAGTCTAGGCTCAGGGGCTTGAAGATTGCCAATGAGTTCTTCAGTTGGGATGTCACAAAGGCTCCTCACTTCTTCAATGGAGGTGACCTTTGACTCCCATCTCTTTGGAAGAGTACCCAAGATCTTTGAGTTGATGACACCTCTATCCAAAGTGTTGCCCAATGCAGCCAGCGCGTTGATGATGACATCGATCCTTGAATACATCTCTACAATTCCTTCTTTCTTTCCTCCTTGACTTGATTTGTGCCTTCATATGTTCCATGTGTTCATAATCTCAGCTCCATTGAAAAGGACATTCAAGGAATATTCAGAGATGGTGAATTTTGTACTGGAAATCATGGAGGAGAGAGTAACCTGAGTATTAGGAGGTGGCACTATTATGTCATAGTTCTGTTTGATAATCACATAGAACTCATGGTCTGCCTTATGCTAGTTATGGAATTATGGAAGCACATGCGTTCTACGCATAGCGCACCTAGATGATGGGAAGAAAACTACTCCACAATCTCCTTAATAACCATCATCATGGTGAGATGAGGCTCAAACAAATCTCTAAATGGTAAAGGTTTTCTACGAAGGATCTTTTTATAGAAATGTAGGGCTTCAAAGGAGACAAAGTAGGTTCCATCAAAGGATAGGAGGTGAGGATTGGATGAGGATGTGGGTGCTCCACCTAGCATAACTCTCTTCTGATGATTGGATGTCATGGAGACATATTGAGAATCAAGGGAAGATGAATGAAGAAAAGAACCTCACCAACACGTCATCTAGCCACCTAGGAGGATGTGGGAGGAGGCAGAGAGGCTAAACGAGGCAAGGGAGAGGGTGTGTGATGCAACAAATAATTGTCATTTTAATAGGTTGTTTATTATTGCTTTTTGTGCACTTATATTCATTTTCATATTAGTTTGTGAACTATTTACTATCATTAGCCTGTGATACTTAATTGCATCAAATAAATATAATTTTATTATTACTAAATGATTTTGTATTATTTAAGAACTTATGTTTGGTTTTTGTGGATTTTAGGTAAAATTATAAGAATCTACATAGCTCGGTACTATTGACTTTGTCATTGGTCGTACTGACACTTGCTTAGAGAGGAACATATGGAAATCGAAAAGACTTGGTAGTACCGACCAAGTAGTCGATAATATTGACAACCTTACAGGGAAAATTCAAAATTTTGTTAGAAATATCGGTATTACCAACATCAACTTGGTAGTACCGACAGTTGCCCATGTGACCACAACTATCAAAGGTGTCGGTAGTACCAACACCTTGTCGATAGTATTGACACAGTGGTATTACGTAGATCTCAAAATCAAGTTTAATTTGACGGTTGGCAATTAATGACGCCCTAAGTCACTTCTATGACTTAGAGGGATTTTGGCCAGAACTAACTCATTCTATTCCGTTGGACAGAAGTCAAGAGTAAGGAGAGGAGAAAGCAGAGAAGAAAACCACGTTCTAGGAGATTCGGTCACCTCCAATGGATATATTTGCATCCGGAAGGTAGAGAATCATAATGTTCATCAGAGGGGATCATTTGGACCATGTTTTTCAGGGATTCTTTTGTTAATGTTCCCCACGTTTTTCTTCTCCTCTCTCATGTATTTGACAATGGAAACCATGCAAAGCTAAACCCCTTATTCCTTAGGATCTGGGAGTAGCCCAGTTATGCATTGTAATTGAATTTTATGTATTAATATATCTATTTCTCTTAATTTCTTGACTTATTTGTATGAAAACATTACCAAATATCTATGCTTGATCACCATTGATAGTTAATTAGATCTTTAATTTCTATGAAAGTGGGATTAAAGGTTGGAAATTCGTAGAAGTACATGTTTTATATTGCCCTTGAGAAAAGAGGCTTACAAATGTGAGGAGATTACCCAGAGGTTTCGATAAAGCACCTAACTAATAACACAATTGTTATGAGAGTGAGATTGGTATTAGATTAGGTAGTGAACTACATCGTGACAGTGGGTAATTCTTTCTACACATCTCTTAATATAGGGTTAGGAGAGATATTTATTAATGTTATGATGTTAATTGCAATGTTAATTGTGGTGAAACCGTAATCCTAAGGAATTCACTCCATTTGAGGTCAAAACAACTAGTAATCTTAGATTTATTTTCTACAATTTAGATAATTAAACCTTGAATTAAGTTTTGATAGGCCTAGTTGATCGCATTACAGTTAGTAGTAGTCTCTAGAGAATGTTTCCCTGAATTTGGCATTCAGGCCTCTTAAGGCCTATATGACATTTGATATGTATACTTGCATTTAACGTGTAGTCTACGCGTATCAAGTTTTTGGCATCGTTGTCATGGAAACAACAACTCCATCACTATGAGTGTTGTGATCGGCCACTCTAGGCAACACCTTTTATTTTTATTTTTATTCATTCTAAGCTTAAATTTAAATATCATTTGTTTAATCATTAGTATCAATTCTAACATTAGTTTTAACTATTTCAAGTACTATTTTATGGTGCAAACAAGAAGCACGGATTACAGAGTCTCATCGCCATAGAGTGTCTTTCAGGAGGATTTCCTACATAGAGCACAAGAATATAGTGGGTCTACACCATGATTGATTCAGGATCCACCACCTAAGACTCCAACACCTCCACCAGAGGAACAAGACTGGCTCAGATGGTGGACAAAGTAGAAAAATGGACTATTTGGGAGAAGATCAAGGTGTCTTCCTCAACAGCTCATCTTGGGCAAATCAAAAGACAAGCTACAAATGTGGGAAGCTACAAGATAGATCATGGGTTGGTGGCGTTGGTCAAATCACCAGCTTTTTTTGGCCACAGTACTAAAGACCCGATGACACATATCAACAATTTTGTTGAAAGTTGAGATATGGTAAAGATTGATCCAGTGCCATTGACTATGATATATCTGATGCTCTTTTCATGATCATTGGCAGATAACGCGAAGTCATGGTTCTGCAATCTACCACGTGAGTCGATAGAAACATGGGAGGAGATGATAGATGCTTTCTTTGAGTGTTACTTCCCACCTTAGAAAACTAACGAGCTAGTTAGAATGATATATAACTTCGAGTAGTAGGCAGAAGAGTCTTACTCTGAAGCATGGGAGAGATATCAAAATATTTTGAGGAAGGTCCCTCATCATGGGATAAATCTGTATGGTCAGGCAAAGATATTTTTATTATGGGTTGCATCAACAGGAAAGAACCACACTTGGCAGTGCAGGAACATGTTTCTTCCTCAACAACAAGCCATCTAGGTGTCAGGAGATCCTAAAGAATATGGCTAAAAATCATTCATGGGGAGAAGAAAGAGAATGCCCAGCAACCGGTAAAAGTGTTAGAGAGTCCAAGGTGATATCGACATTGAATGAGAAGTTGGAATTGATTGCTAAGAAATTATGTGTCAATGATGAAAGTTCTTCTAGATGAGAGGAAGAAGAGTGCATGTTCGCACAACATGAGAATTATAAGGATAATGACTAATCCTAGAGGATGAGTCCCAATGTTTCTTAGAAGGACCCCAATAATTTCTAGTAGGACCCATCATAAGCACATCATCAAGGAAATGCATAATAGCATGAAAGGGGCTCTAGCAATATCGACCACATTGAGGAAATATTAGGAAAGTTGGTTAGCCTAATAAAGTACTCATTGGCCAAACCCAGAGGGAACTACATAATTAACGAGTACATATTCATAGTATAGAGACTCAAATCTCTCAAATAGTAGTGGAAGAGGCTTCTTTACAGAAAACTGGTCAACAGGGGTTCCCAGGTAATACTAACAGACCATATGGAAATAAATAGGGCAAAGTGATGTTGATTTTTAGTGGCAAGAAAGTGCTTAATGACAAACAGACCATCCCAGAATAAAAGGATGCCACAGGTGACACAGAGCAGACATGGACTGTTAATATAGTTGAGCCATATATTGTAGCAGAGGACAAGACGGTTGATGATGAAACGCATGAACTAGAGGAGATAAAGAAGGAAGTGTATGTACCACCTCACCAGAGAAAGTTGGTTACTACAGTGCCCTTCCCAAACAACTTGAAGGCAAATAAAGTGGGCCAGAAATTTTAGACAATTTCTGGAAGCTACATGCCAACATTCCTCTAATCGATGCAATTGAGAAGATTCCTTCAAAGAGAATTTTTTTCAAGAATGTAATCATTAAAAAGAGGAGAATAGATGACTCTGATGTATCAATATTGAAGGATCAGGTTAGTGATTTTATCTTGGGAACTTTTTCACTGAAAAGGCAAGATCTAGGCTGCTTCAACATATAATGTTACATCAGGAAGACAAGGTTTGGGGAAGCTTTATGCGATTTAAGGGCAAGCATTAATTTGATTCCCTTGACTACCTTCAATAAGTTGGGTCTAAAAGAATCCAAAAGGAACGATATGACCATGCAGCTAGCATACAACTCAGTGGTCAAGCCATATGGCATCTGTGACGATGTTCTTGTCAAGGTAGATAGATTTGTATTTCCAGTAGATTTCATGGTAATGGAGATGTAAGATAACTGTGGCAATGAACTACTACTGGGGAGGCCATTCCAAGCCACAACATAGATGATCTTGGAGATGGGTAGAGAAAGATTGACGATGGGGATCAAAGAAGACTATTTTGAAATCATTATGCCCGATTCTGCACAGACGACTGAGGAGAAGGCACAATGTCATATGCTATAGTAGGTCCAAGAAAATATGTCTTTATTTCTTGGGAGGCCATTTTTAGATATGGGTTATGTGATGACACAGGTCCACAAAGGCATGTTGGTCATTAACATCATGGAGAACACAAAGGAGATTTCATTGACAAAGGTAGTTCAGTATGCTGATGATGAAGAGGAGTATTGCCCAACAACGATGGACGAGGCGGCTTCTTCCACTCTAATGCAAGCCTATCCACACTTGCCTTTGGAGGCATGCCTCATGAATTTGATGGATGATTTGTATCAAACATAAAGGGGATCTCCCCTAGTTTATTCTAGTGCAATATTAGACTAGAAGAAGGAGCCAAGCCCATAGTACAACCTCATCAACAACTCAATCCTATCATGAATGAGGTAGTAAAGAAAGAGGTAGTAAAACCTTTATCTACATATATAATATATGCTATCTATGACACTAGCTGGGTTAGTCCAACCCAGGTGGTTCCTAAGAAATGGGGGATAATGGTTACAACTAATTCAAATGATGAATTGATTTCTACTAAGTTGGTGACTGGGTGGTGAGTATGTATTGGTTACCAACGTTTGAACACTACCACTTTGAAAGACCATTTTCCACTTCCATTTATCGATCAGATTCTTGAGTGACTCACCATTCGCTCTCACTTTTGTTTTCTCAATGATTATTTTGGATACAACCAGATTTCTATTGACCCAGAAGACCAAGAGAAGTCCACCTTCACTTGTCCTGATGGCACTTTTGCGTATCGTTAGATGCCATTCGATCTTTGCAATGCATTGTCTACCTTTCAGAAATACATGGTTGTTATTTTTTCGAATATGGTGGATCGATGTCTAGTGGTATTTATAAATGATTTTTTAGTGTATGGGGAATTGTTTGATGATTTCCTTGACATTCTTGATAAAGTTTTGCAAAGATGCGAGGAAACTCACCTGCTTTTGAACTAGAAAAAAAATGTCACACGATGGTGAGTGAGGGAATTGTTTTGGGACACAAGGTGTCTAATAAGGGAATGGAGGTTGACCCAGTAAAAATATAAGTCATCTCCAAGCTACCTCCACCATCATCGGTGAAGGGAGTGAGGGTCTTTTTAGGACATGTTAGATTTTACCGATGGTTTATCAAAGATTTTTCAATAATCTCCAAGCCGCTCTCCGAGTTTTTGGAAAAGGATGCCTAATTTAATTTCAACAAGTGGTGATTGAAGGCGTATGAAGTGTTGGAGGATAAATAGATCTCCACTCTTATTGTCTAGGCTCTAGATTGGATCCAACCATTTGAGTTGATGTGTGATGCATCAGATTATGCAGTAGGGATTGTTCTAGGGCAACACCGAGATAAGATTCCCATCATCATCAATATGTGTCTAAGACCTTAAATGATGCCCAATTAAATTACACAACCATAGGAAAAGAATTATTGGTGGTCATTTTCATTTTTTAGAAACTTTATCAATATTCAATATGGCATAAGGTCATTGTGTAGATGGATCATGCGGTCATTAAATATTTGTTGTATAAAAAGGATGCAAATATGAGGTTGATTAGATGGATCTTGTTGCTAGAGGAATTTGATATTAAAATCAAAGATAAATTATTCATTGAGAACCTAGTGGTTGATCACTTTTCTAGGCTTGAATGGGTGGATGAGAAAGATATAGATATACCCATTTGGAAGAATTCCCAGACGATCAACTATTGGCCATGAAAAGCAAAGATCTATGGTTTGCAAATATTATGAACTGCATGTGGAGAGATGCCAAAGTATTAGGGATATCAGGAGAAGAAGAAATTATTCCATTCCTTGAGGTATTACATTTGGGATGATCCTATCTTTCTTAAGAAATTTAGGGATGGTATTATGAGAAATTTGTGCCAGATTGTGAGTTTGAGAGTATTTTGTCACATTGTCACTCCTTACCTACTACGGGTCACCATGCTGGTTCTAAGAAGTGGCCAAGGTTTTAGAGAGTGGATTTTACTGGACAATGCTTTTTAAGGATGCATATAACATTATTATTCATTGTGATGCGTGTCAACATGTAGGGAATATCTCAAAGAGACACAAAATGCCCTTGAATGTTTTTCAAGAAATTGAAGTCTTTGATTTGTGGGGGATTGATTTTATGGGCATGTTTGTGTCTTTGAATTCTAATTTATATATATTACTTATTGTTGACTATGTATCCAAGTGGGTGGAAGCAATTCCAACCTTCACAAATGATGCCCAAGTTGTATGTAGGTTTATGAAAGCTCACATATTTTGCAGGTTTGGGGTGCCAAAATTAATTATCACTAATGGTGGATCTCACTTGACCATTAGTAAATTTGGTGCACTTTTGAGCAAATATGGAGTCAGAAATAGGGTAGGTACTCCATATCTCCCCCAAACTCAAGGATAGGTTGAGGTATCTAATAGAGAGATCAAGAAAATCTTAGAAAAGACTGGCTCAACAAATAAGACTAATTGGAGCATGTTTCAGAATGATGCTCTTTGGTCATATAGTATAGCCTATAAGACACCTATATGAACCATCCTTTTAGTTTGGTTTGTGAGAGAGCGTATCACTTACCCGTGGAGTTAGATCATAAGGCTAAATGGCCCCTAAGAAAATTACACTACAATTTGGATGATGCATGGAGAAAAAGGATGTTAGAATTGAATGAGTTAGATGAGATTAGGTTTGATTCCAATGAAATCTCGAGGATCTACAGAGAGAGAGCCAAAACCTTCCATAATTGCCACAACTTAAACAAAAACTTCACTCTGGGACAGAAGGTGCTTCTATTCAATTCTAGGTTAAAATTACACCCTGGTAAATTGAGGTCTACGTGGAGTGGGCCCTTTGAGGTGGTTAAGTCTTTGCTACATGGTGTAGTTGAGATAAGCAATGGGGTTGAGCCATTCCTTGTCAATGTCCAGTGGCTTAAACATTATTTTGGGGGAGATGTGGTGAGGAAAGAGGAGGAGTTGAAGCTCAATTAATGTTTTAATTAGGATTTTCAAGCCTATGATGTAAAATAAGGGTGCTTTTTGGGAGGAAACCCAACCATACATTTTCATTCTTTCCATTCAATTTTGCAGTTTCATAACTTTAATTTTGTTTTATTAGTTTTATGTAAAAAGGGTACCTTGATCAATTTTGTGTGGTGTGCAGGATAAGCACCAGTCATTACTACTGACCTCAAGCTCGATAGTACCAATGACATCACAGGGACAAGAATCGAGTTTCACAAAACAACTTGGTACTACCGACCCCAGAGTCGGTAGAACCGATGACATTACAAGGTGGCCAAACATAAATTCAAAGAAACTCATACTACTGACCTCAAATTAGGTAGCACCGACATTTTGTAGAAAAAGGGACCGGGCTAGTTGATAAGGACTTAGTACTAATGACCCCAACTCAATAGTACCGATGCAAATTGAAGTCCCAGGTTCGAAACACTGAGATCACACTCAGAAGCATCGACAATTTTGAACGACTTGGTCGATAGTACTGACACCTAGAGACCGAATTCGCGGGAGAGCCATCGATAATCGATATTTTTTTACATCCGGCGGTTGGTACTACTGATCCGTGGCACAAGTCGGTACTACCAACATACGTTAGTACTATCGACACATGGTGATCAGTGTCTACTGAGATAGACGAATGAGGAGTGTCCATATCAACGGTCGGTATCGAGTCATATGGATTATGGAGGAAAAGTTGGTACTACTGACTTTCCGTTGGTAGCACCGACACGACGACAAGGGCATGACGGGATGGTATATAAGGAGTGGTTTTTTTTATTTTTCTTCACACCTCCTCCAAGAAAGTTTGTATAAGCATCTTTGGGCATTCAAAATCTACTATGAGCATTCTTTTCTCCATTTCCTTCTTGTACTAACATGATGGCATCCAGGAGAGGTGCTTCATCATCTGTGGGGAATGCTATGTTGATTCCCAAACCAAGCCACATCACCCACCCCAACGCTAACATGAAGAACATCTATAAGGACCTGATGAAGAGGGAGATGGATGTGACACGGTATGGAGACTGTGCATTCATCGCCTCCTTGTACTTCACCAAGAATTTCTACCAAGTATGTGAGCGTCAAGGGTTGGTGAGAGATCATCCATTCTTCAATGAGTGGCTCACTTTCCCATAGCTTGTCTGTAAGTTCTTGGCCTCACTAGAGATATGCATCATCCCCGAGTATGGGGATGAATGGATGGAAAGACGCATCACAATTCATCTCTTCAACATTGAACATCAACTATCATTGTGGTAGTTCAATGCCATCTACGGGTAGACAAAGGGTGAAGAACATTTTATGCCCAACAACTTCAACTTTAAGGGTGCATGGGAGCTTTTGGAGGAGGTGATAGAAGGCTATCATATCAGTTGTCATACTAACTCCATCACCAACATCTAGCACCCATTTTCTCTCATCCTGCATCGCCTCCCCACCAACACCATCTTCACCAAATTAAGCCAGGGGCATGGGAAGACTCAATGGGTGAACCTCTACTTCCTCTAAAAATTGCTAGATTTGGGGGGGAAGAATGTGGACTTGGTTCTTTCTTCCTCCAACACATGATTTTGGTGAAGAGGCTGGTGCAAAGGACTTCTCATATCCATTTTGGAGAATTGATCACTTCAATAGCAATGCATATGAACCTCGATCTCTACACCTCTAGATCCTTGAAGGCTGCTCCAAAGTTGAACATGAAGCATTTTCAGAGATTGAACCTCCTCAATGTGTGCCAGGGGACAGTGTACACATGCTATATAGTGGGAGTCCAATACAAGGAGAGGGAGCTCCCTGATCCAATCTTCGACTTGCAAGGACTCTACCTCATGAGGTGTCTGATGAGTGACTCGAAGGATGATGAAGAAGAAGATGATGCTGAGAAAGAACGGGAATAGGAGCAACAAGAATAAGAGGATGAGGTAGCCACCATCCCCATCACGAGGAGGCAAGTTCCCCACAAGTGACTGAGACCATATGGAGCCTCCAATTCTTCATCTCTACCATCTTCATAGGAAGACGATCTATACTCTATGGTTGGCATGTATGGCATGTTGTAGAAGATATAGAAAGGGAAACAGCAGTAGACTACTATATTGGCAGGCATCCATGATGTCCAAGGATGTTTTTATGAAAATCAGTAGGTGATCTTCAAAAATGAGTGATTTCTCTTGGCCAACCAATAGAACATGCACACATTCCTACAGTGGATGGATAATTATCAACAATCATTCTTTGACAACTACTGGATCCAGGGCTACTTTGGTGGTTATCTAAAACCTCCTGAGATGCCAAAGTAGTCGTCGACATTCTAGGATACGTTCTATCCCTATGATCCTACCATGCCACATCCACCACCACAACCCTTTTGATCTATTACCTTAGTTCCACCTCTTTTGACTGTGCGGTCATAGTCAAGTTCAAGCTTAGAAGGTGTTGGAACAACCCTATCCTTTAGTTTTTATTTTTATTTTAGTCTGTATTTGCATTTTAAATTTTATTTTTCCAAGTTGTAGGATCCACGATCTATCTGGTGTAATTGTGGGATCTTAATTCATGATTCATATCATTATCATGTGTTTTCAGGTGTTTGCAATGAAAATGAATTATTTTTGGCTTAGTTGCAAATTTCTTGAGTTGCACCACCTAGAGGAAGTGTATGGTCAAGTCATCTTAAGGATATTTGACATCAATGTACATCTTAATTATTCATGTAATGTGAATGAAAATGGATTTCAGCTTGTATTGGTCAAACAATTAACATGATCTTAAATTAAAAATTAAGAAAGAAGCCCTCAGGTTACCATATTCATAGGTCATTAGATAGGGACATATCATAGTCCAAGAAAGGTATTGTTTCTTAATTATGTGATTTCATGTATCTCTCTCTCATTTTGACCAACCACCTTAAGGTGATCAAGTAATCTGAATTATTTCCTCTTGGTTGCATTTTATATCATAATATGTGACATGATAATAGTTCTCTTTTATTGGATTAGTTACAAAATGAGAAAAATATATGCGTAAACAATTCTTGTGCATATCATCTAGTTGCATAACAATAACAATTACAAGTCGACTACATGCACTTTAATCATTCATTTTCAAATCATGTGGTTATATTGTTTTCCTCTAAAAATAGAGTGCAGGTATACACATCCATACCCTCTAAAGAAAGAAAGAATGAAAACAATGTGACATGTTAGTGAAAATTAAGCATAACATTACATCATGCTAAATAGAGGGCCAATGAAAAAAATGTTATGAAATAAAGAACGGACAAAGGATGCTCTAAACTCTCTACAAAGAGACGGAAACATTCACATGATGTATTATCTTCTTTACTTTATTCTCAACCATTTGATGAGATTTTCAATACACGCATCATTCCACCCATATTAGGCATCAGGATTCATGCATTTTTCATTATCTTCACCATATGGATTCATTATGTTTTATTTGTTCATAAATAATGATTCTTCATTTTCCACCTAATTTGTTTCGTCCAGTTCTCTTATCGATAGGTCACTTAAATTATTATTCTCCTCATTTATTCTTATAAGGAAATAAATGATTATTCTCCTCATTTATTCTTATAAGGAGAACTTCTTCCAAGTAGTTGGTAGTTAGGAAAGAGCATTATAGAGTAGGCATTCATATGATGCACCAAGTGAATGCCTAATTAACTATGATATTAATTGCTCTCTAGATAGTGTTCACTGATCTAAGGGTGGATGTCTTTCACGGATATTTTTGGTCACTTGAGAGTAGTTGACTGTTCATTGGTCAGTGAAGGTCAGTTTGGGACCGGCGGGTGGGGATAGTTGAGAAATGAAATTCATATTTTATATCCTTTTTCTAACTCATCTCAAACAGATCCAATAGTGTGTTGCTCGAGGATGAGCAACATTTAAGCTTAGGGGAGTTTGATGCACTGGACAATTATCATTTTCACAAACTATTTATGATTGATTTATTTGCACTTATTCATTTATTTTCATATTAATGTGTGAATTATTTACTATCTTTAGCCTGTGATACTTAATTGCATCAAATAAATTTCATTTTAATGTTCTTGAATGATTCAATATTATTTAAGAACTTATGTTCAGTTTTTGTGGATTTTAGGTAAAGTTATAAGAATCTACATAGCTCAGTACTACTGACTTTGTCATCAGTGGTACCAACACTTGCTCAGAGAGGAACATATGGAAATCAAGAAGACTCAGTAGTACTGACCAAGAAGTCGATACTACTGATAACCTTATAGGGAAAATTCAGAATTTTGTGCGAAATCTTGGTACTACTGACATCAACTTGGTAGTACCAACAGCTACCAAGGTGACCACAACTATCGAAAGCGTCAGTAGTACCAACACAACGGGATCATAGAGATCTAAAAATCAAGTTTGATCTGACATTTGGCAATTAATGACACCCTAAGTCACTTCTATGACTTAGTGAGATTTTTTCCATACCTAATTATCTCATTCTATTCCATTGGATGACAACTGAGAGCAAGGAGAGGAGAAAGTAGAGAAAAAACCCACATTTCGGGAGATTCTGGCACATCCAGTGGACAGATTTGTAGCTAGAAGGTATAAAATTATCATGTTCGTCAGAGGGGATCATCTAGACCATCTTCTTCAGGTGTTCTTTAATTTTCTTAATGTTCCCCACATTTTTCTTCTCCACTCACATGTATGTGATAATGGAAACCATGTGGGCTTAAACCCCTTGTTCCTTAGGACGTAGGAGTAGCCTCAGATTTGGGAAGGCACCTTGGGGTGCCCATCATCCACAAAAGAAAGGCCAAGGCTCACTTCCAACACCTTATCG
The DNA here is from genome assembly GCA_963693085.1 of Alisma plantago-aquatica. Taxonomy (NCBI): domain Eukaryota; kingdom Viridiplantae; phylum Streptophyta; class Magnoliopsida; order Alismatales; family Alismataceae; genus Alisma; species Alisma plantago-aquatica. The sequence continues at coordinate 1,464,642,852 of OY856412.1, forward strand.
CAAATATGCAGGCTCATATCAATCAATGGCAGAATCGCTTCCTCTCCTTGGCAGGCCGCATCACCCTATCCAAATCCATCCTGAGCACGTTACCTTGCTACACTATGCAATCTGCCCTGCTCCCATTGTCAAGTTGCGACAGAATCGATCAATCGATCAGGAATTTCCTCTGGAGCGGTTCTTCCCAAGGGCGGAAAACGCATCTCGTCGCATGGAAACACATCATCAAACCGAGAGGCCAAGGCGGGCTCGACATACACCAAGCTAGAAACTTCAACAGGGCGTTGCTAATGAAGTCGGCCTGGACATACCTACAAAACGAAGCAATTCCGTGGGTCGGTCTTTTGCGTGCTAAATACTCTAACCAGAACGTGAACAATCCTTCAGGCTACCACGTTTGGAGAGGCATTTGTTCGCTTCTGCCCTTTCTCCTCGCACATTCCAGGAAGGGGGTCATTTCTGGTTGGGATACTAACGTATGGCAAGACGCATGGATAGGAGAGGGCTTCAAACCCACGCTGCGTGAGAACAAACTTATCCAGGAGGACATTCAAGACCTTCAGGTCGCTTGCCTAGTCAAGGACGATGGAACCTGGGATGACGACTTCCTGCGATGCTGGTTTACTGCCTCCTCAAGGTTAGAGATTCATCAGATGCCTCCGCCTAGATCCCACTATGGACCAGACAAGCTAATCTGGTCACACTCGATTAATGGTATGTTCTCGGTTAATTATGCCTACAAACTCTTGATGGGATATCTTCCTAGTATAGACATAGCCCTCTTCCCTTTGATCTGGACCATTCCGGTCCCGCATAGGGTCCAAACCCACCTCTGGTTAATCCATTGGAATAAGCTGCTCACCAACGAACTCAGGATGAAGAAGAAGTTGACCCCTGTGGCAACCTGTTGCCGTTGTTCGGCAGCAGACGAGATGGTTCTCCACGCCCTAAGAGACTGCAGTGTTCCCAAAGCTACTTGGCGGAAGATCATACCAAGCGAAGTTACAGAGTTCTTCTCTCAGGACTCCACTGTCCTATGGTTGGAATACAATCTAAAAACTATGGGGAAAGTGAATGGCTAGAACACCTTATTTGCTACGGCATGTTGGTTCATCTGGAAGACAGGAACGCCGCTATCTTTGAAAACACAAAGCCCCCCCCCCCTCCGCTGTGCTCGCCACCAATTGTCTTGCCTCGGCAGCTGCATACTCCCAGGCCTTCCACAATGAGGACTCCCCTCCACGACGTCAGCCCCCTCCCGCGCCCAATATTCCTGTACACCCGGACTGTCCTATCTTTCAAGTCGACACAGCAGTTGATGCAGGCCGGAAATCCATCGCAACTAGCATGATCGCCAGAAGCACTAAGGGGGATTGGCGGACATGCTGCTGCAAGATCATTAGGGGGTCGGATGCTCAAACCGGAGAACTGCAAGCTATACTGCACTGTGTGCAATTCATCAACTCTAACAACGGGCTTACTGGCACTATTCTCACTGATTCGAAGCTGGCTTACCTGTGGGTAAGTAACCAACAGAGCCCACCCCCTAGATACGCACTTCTGGTCCGAGCTATCAAGGAAGAGTGGACTCAGAATCGATTTCAAGCTATATACCATGTGCGGCGCAGTCTCAACAACCTGGCGGATCTGCTAGCAAAGCATTGCCTCAAGCAGCCGGACACCCCAACCTTCTTTGAGTCTTGCCCCCCTTTTCTTTCGAAGGCTCTCCTAGAAGATCAAGCTACGTTCTCTCTAATGTTTACTTCTCAAGCTAGTTTTTAGGGTTACCGAGCTACGGCTTGGAGTTTTCCAAAAAAAAACGTCACGAAATATACATGCTTGATCACCATGATCTTTAATTTCTTTAAAAAAGGGGTTAATGGTTGGAAATACATAGAAGTACATATTTTATATCGCCCTTGAGAAAGGAGGCTTACGAAAGTGAGGAGATTACCCAGATTTTTTGATAAAGCACCTAACTAATTACACAATTGTTATGAGAGTGAGATTGGTATTAGATTAGGCAGTGAATTACACCATGAGAGTGGGTAATTCTTGATACAAGTCTCTTATTCCAGGGTTAGGAGATATGTTTATTGATGTTATGATGTTAATTGTAATGTTAACTATGGTGAAATCATAATTCTAAGGAATTCACTCCATTTGAGATTAAAACAATTGGTAATATTAGATTTTTTCTACAATTTAGATAATTAAACCTTCAATCATGTTTTATCTATGTTATATACATGTGTATTTAGATCTAACAAGTAAAGACAATAAGACATTGGGGCACTATCATAAAAGATCCCACTTTTTGAAATAGAACATCGACCATTCTTAATATGGAATTCAATGCATCCTTGTCCATACAAGATACAAAAATTATGTTTCTATTTATAACAGGTACATAATAGTAGTTATTTAACTCTATAACAATCCATGTGGGTAGAGATATACTACAGGTTCCAATTACGCTGGCCGCAACTCTTGTGACATTAGAAACTCATAGTTCCACCTTACATTTTCCTAAAGGCCTACTTCCTTTTGGATCATGCATATGAGAACATATGTGAGATCCACATCCAATATCTAGTAGCCATGATGATGGAGTATATAGATTTATCTCAATAACATATATACCTAAAGTGGAGATCTGCATCCCCATCTTCGTCTTCCTTAATGCCTTCAAGTACAAAGGATAAGATCCTCTTTTACTTCTCTTTCTCCTTATCTTGAGTGTTGAGAATGTGAATTCAAGCTTGACCTTAGAACTCTTCTCGGTCTTGCTTTGATCCTTGGATATAGATCTGTTGATCACCATCACGAGATTTTCCTTCTCTAATTTTTCTTCATCGTGAATCAACATGGCAAGCAAGTTTGACATTTGTCCAGCTATATTATTCATATGATAACATGCAATAAAGAGGCTATATGATTCTGGCATGGTCTTAAGAATCATATCAATGGCCAACTGTTGGATCAAGATGAATCACAGTTCTTCAAGTTGATAAACATGTCGAATCATATTGAGCACATGTTCTTCTATTGAGGTTCCCTCTATCAGCTTAGACTCAAGTAGCACCTTCAGGATATCGTCCCTTTCTTGATTTGTAAGACTAAGTGTCACTTTCTTAAGATGTGTTACCATCTCAAGAACACTCATGTCTTCACATTACTCATCCAACTCATAGTTCATGCAGCTAAGCATAAGGTACTTTATCTCTAAGGCATCATTGGCATGCTTCTAGTAAGCATCCACTTGTTCCCTAGGTGCATCAAGAGTAGGTATTTCTAGAACTGGTTTATCAAGGATGTAGTGCTTGCACTCTTCATTGAGAACCCTTCTCAAAGTCCAAAATTAGTCGTGGAAATTTCTCCCGTCAAGTTTTTCCTTCTTCAGGACCAATCACAAATCAGATTTGTTTGTCATTTATTTCTACAAGAGAAAATTTGCATTTGTCCAAAACCCTTTTTGATTTCATTTCATTTAAAACATTGATGATATTAATTAGTTCTTTAATTATTATTTCTCCCACAATTTTATTCAAATTGATAGCCCTCAATATCAATTCGGAATATTGCAGCATATAATATTCTAGTGGACCAAATCCAAGTTGATTCAACTGTGGTCCAATCCACACCATAAAACATTATCAAGCATCAAGGTATTCAACTCTTGCCCATTGCATCATATGCAATTCTTGATAGATGATATGCAAAACTCATTGCCATATTCATCTGCATACTGGTAGGCCTAGAAGCTTTGAGAATCACTAGTCAAGCATGACCCAAAAGTTGACGCGATAATAATGCACCACGTGGAGGCGGAGCCTACATTATTACCATCACACATCTATGAGATAGACGGCGCACCCCATGGAGGCGGAACCTACGCTTGGTCAATAAAGATTTTCATGTGTGTTTCTTTTCAAAAGCATCTAAGACTTTGATATTTTATTTGAGGGAGCTTGTATAAATATATATACTTTATCTAATCACCACATATATAGTACCTATCATATACATGCTATATCCCATAATGAAAACATGCAATAAAAAAAATAGATGGTTATGGCCAGTCTAATGTAATCCCTTGGAGCCAGAAGGAATTGTGTCATCTAGGTCTACATCATATGTAGAAAACTATTGTTGATGAAGATTTTTTCTTATCAATGTGGGTTGACCGGTTCAACCCTTGAACTAATCGGCTTGCCTCTTGGCCAGTTTTTAGGTCATCTCACCAGTCTCCTAGTTCCATCAGTCCACCATATGTTGGCTCCTCCAGGTGATCAGTCAGGTCTACCAACCAATTGGCTTGTCCACCATGTCATCCATAGTCCTTCAATCGGTTGTCTAGTCTTTGGGACATCTTCATCTTAATCATAACAGGAATGAAAAATATCCTACTTTTATGTAATTATTGAGAAGCCTTGAGTTACATTTGAGGAAATCAAGGGTAGGAAAGAATTAACTTTACATTGGGAAGATGAAATAGAGGCTCAGTACGCAAACTGAGATAAATAGATAAACCAACCACACAACCATGTACATAATTTAGGGTTATTGGCCATAGCCATGCTACACATCCACCATCAAAATTGATTTTAGGAATACGCATGTAAATTGCGTATATATATATATCATGTATATTAGTTTGAGATCATCGTAGTATTAGATTTGATAAGATATTATTTGCATCACATGCAATAATAGAACAACAAAACCAAAATCTAGTCATATCAATCATCCCATAATATAATAAATTGGCATTGGCTTTGATACCACTATAGGGAAATATGTCTACAGAGTAAGCAACGGAAACAAAAAATTTACCTACCATATTCCCCATAACCATGGATTGCTTCAATAAATGTAAGATGGAAGGATGGTTTCAAGGATATACCTAGTCCTACAGTAGGTCCAATGACAATTCTCATCATTGTAGATGCACAAATATGAATCCTTTGCATTGGGACTTGTCAAACTGCTACGCCTCTTGATCTTCACCATGAACTACAACCACAAACCTCGTCTTCTTCAACAACTCCTCTTGTTAGGGACTATTGGTTGATGTTGTCTTCCTAGCAGCAGACAATGGCCTCCCACCTCTAGAGAAGTCCACACAGACCACCTAGAACTCCCTTCATATTACTAGAATGGACAGGAAGGAGTTGTCCCTCATGTTGGTGTACTAGTCACCAACTTGCTCTACCACAACAATGATCTCAATTTCTCTCTCCCTTGTTGTTCCTCCCTAGTCAGGTAGAACTTGGTTGGTTTCTTGTGGTTACCACAACCATAGAGGACAACATTTATAAGAATAATTGATTCTCAATTGTTTGTATTGTAACCTGGGAAGACTCCAATACCCCTCTATTTATAGGCAGGGTTTGGGTCTAGGTTCCCAGTCGATGTGGGAGTGGAAAGGACTGGAAGATCTTGAATTTTTGCAACGTTTAACCACTAGAACAACTGTCCGACACACCATACGGTCATATGGCATGCGAGACGGTTGTCTTATACTACAAACGTCCATTTTGTAGTTTCCCAATTACACACAAATTTGGTTATTCGATTCCAATTAATATTACATATTAATTTCTTGCGCCACAGGTAATGTGTGGTTGAATAAGTTCGAGAAACATCCAGAACCTTCATTCGACCCAACTGAGTCATCTCACCCATGCGAGACGTCCATCTCACTCACCCAGATGCCTATCTACTGAGTCGATTCGAGCAGGTCAGTTTAACAGATTGAATTGATCGGTTCTAGGGCAGAACTTAGCCAATTTCCTTTCAAACCAATTTGACATCCCAAAAGCCTATCTCAACACTTGAGATGATTGTTTGGCACTGTAGATGGTTGTCTCACTATATGGTATGGCCATTTGGCATGAATTGAATACCTAAATGCTTTAGTAATCAATTCAATGGTCATTGAAGACTAAAGTCCTCTTCTATCTTGAGACCTATGTGTGTGACCCTATAGGTCCCATATTACGTTGGCAGTGAATGTCCATAACAACTTATGACATAACAAGGAATGAGCGGTTCTTATTCACACATCAATGCTACCCAAGTAAATGGAAAGTTGAAGAACAACATCAACCTACAATCTATGTATGGTGTTGCAATGTTTGTATAGTTCCTTTGTCACTGATGTCTAGAATGAAATCGAGGCATGGAGAAATCACCCGCTTCAACATTCCATCTTGTTTCTTGAACCAAGAGCAGACTGTCTAAGATATATGTAAGATCAATATCACATATTGACTCACACGTGCATGGGCATGCATTTTTTTTGGGAAGTCAGAGGGTATTTTTATTCATCTCACCCCTCTCTTGCAAGTTGCATCAACAAATTATTACAAACTGATCTACTCAAAATAGAATTAAACTTGGTAATACTACTACCATTACACATATCCATGTTGACTAAGTTAACAATGTTGCTAGGAGGGCTCCTATAGTAATAGGGGCCACTCTTGTTTTTTATATGAAATTTGGCTAGTTGGTCTGCGACCCTATTTCCCTCACATTTGGTGTGTACACAGACCCATCCTGGCCTGAATCCCCTCCTTGTAGTAGTAATCCATCTGGCCAGTTTAGGGAACTATGTGTCATTGCCTTCCAGAGCTATCTTGGCATTCTTACAGTCAGTTTCAACACAAATATTATTACAGTTAAGTCTTTGCCCGACCTCCACAACAAACTCAATTGCCCGGGTTTCAGCTTCAAGTGCACTGTCAACTTGGATAGTGTTGCCCCATCCTCCACGCCGGTGACCATGCTCGTCCCTTCACACAGCTACCACAGTAGTGAGATGGGATGTCGGGTTGAAAGCGGCGTCAGTATTCATCTTTAGGGTACCTTGCTACGGTCTCTGCCAGCCAACATGATGATCTCCTTTCTCCTTGGTCGTCTGATCTGCCGCCCAAGCTTTCAACTGGACTAGTACTTCTTTGGCAATTAGAGCCTTCAAATGACTTACAGATAGCTTCTTATTTTTGAAAACTTGGAGATTACGATGCTTCCATAGCTGCCAACAACCAATAGCAAACTGAAGGTCATGTGGTGTAGGTGCTTTCAGGTTATCATGTAGCCAATTCCAAAGGATGGTTTCACTAAAGAGTTGATTCTAGTTGCTCTGTTTTCAGACCCCCTTCCACACGAGTCATACCTACTTGCAATCTCTCAGGCCATGGAACACAATTTCCTCCTCTAGGCCACAAATCAGGCATAGGCAGCTAGTAGCCAGGTTCTGGGCTACTCTCTTGTTGTTCATCAAAATGGCATTGTGTCCCAGCAGCCAGAAGAAAAACTTGATCTTCATTCTTGCCTTCATTTTTGATATTGTCTCCCATTTGCCTTTAGTTCTAGTGTCCCTCACCAACCTGAGGATATCGTATGCACTCCTGGTGGTGAAGGTGCCCGAATATGTGTGGCACCAGGCACGGGTATCCTGGACATCAGTATCCAGTGGAATGACTATTTGTATTATCTTATTTACAATTTCATGTGGCATCCAGTCCTCTAAGAATCCCTCATCCCATTTATCCTCAAAATTCACAAGGCAAGAAACTCTCAAGTCCAGAAGCTCCTCAGGTATAGGTTTTAGGACATGGTCCTTTAGCGGCGTAGTATTGCCCCACCATTTGTCAAACCACACACTAGTGTCTTTGCCATTAACATGTATCATAATGGAGTTATTGTGGATGAAGGACTTACCATTCAGAACCGCACGGCCCAGTTTGGACACATTAGGCATACAGCCCCCATTGAAGTGTGTGTACTTATTCAGGATGCCCCCACACCAAAGTGACCTCCTGTGTGTACTCAGATGCCAGGAATGTTTATATATCAAAGCTTGGCTCAGTTCTCTCATCGACATCACTCCTAGGCCGTCGTGTTTTTTGTCACATGTAATTTTATTCCAGGCCACAAGAGAGAGTGAGTGTTGCTTTTGACTCCCGCCCCAGATGGAAGATCGAATGCATTATCTATGCGATCGTAGATCTTCTCCGGAAGCACTGTTGTCTACATTGTGTAGCTGGGGATCATCGTGAGTGTTTCTTTAGCTAGACACACCCTCCCTACCAGACTCAAGGTTCTATCTGACCAAGAGTTTATACTATTAGAGACCTTTCCCAGAATGTTAGAGAAAGCAGTTGGTATGTATGCCCTGAGAGCCAATCATGGGATGATTGGTGGGTTACATTAAGATTGATTTGATAAACATCAAAGGCAAGCTTCCAATTCTTTCTGGTTCAGTCATATGAGATAGTGATAGAACATATTGAATGTCTAGAGAATGACAGTACTCAATGACGTATGCCTTCAGGTTGAGGACCTGAACGATGAGATCATACGGATGCTAAGAGTTTGTACATTCTTGTCATGTCCCTAGTCGGATGTCATTGTGGAAGGTAGATAGACAGCAATGACACACAAGACTAGATTGTGGTGTTGGTTGATGACAGAATCTCATTAGTCATGATATAGAGATATCAAACCAAACACATAGGTACTTGTTAGAGAACAAGTGTACCGGACAGACCCACCGTGAGTTTGACACATGGAACCATGACATGGTAGTCACAGTCAGTACTCACAGTGATGGTGGTGAGTGTGATTCTTAGACCTGAAATCACTGCACTCAACACATGTCACTGGGCACACTTTGACATCATCAAACGCAGTCCTGAAACATGGGTTGTTATAAAGGTGATGATTGGGTGGCTTTGACACATGGGGCTTTTGAGAGGTGAGTGATAAATATGGGATTTGTCCCTCCTGAGGGAGTTTGATATCCATGGCCACTTGATGAGTAGGATTGAGAAAGGCGTGCACGCATGTGTGAATCATTATGTGATATTGATGGCATACATATCTCTTCCAGTCTACTCTGAGATCAAGAAAGTGAATGAACATTGACAGGATGATTGTTCCATGCCTCGAGTTCATTTGGGATATCAGTGACAAAGGAATTATACATTCACTGTAACACCATTCACGGATTGTAGGATTGAAGGTTGTTCTCCAACTTTCTACTTTCACTTGGGTAGCATTGATGTGTGACTAGGCACCACTCTTTGCTTGTGAAGTCATAAGTGTTATGGACTTTCACTGCCAACGTGAAATGGACCTACAGGGTCACACACATAGGATTTAACCTGGAAGAGGAGTTTTGTCCACAAGCAATGTTTAGATTGATTAATAAAGGAGTTTAGTAGTTTAATTAAACACTCAATTGATTGATAGCTCAATATCATAATGTTCAAAGTGTTGGACACATTGATTGGAGTATCGGATTGATTGAAATCGCAATTGACTGATTTTGCACAACCTGTACTCCCAACCGATCGGTTCAAGTGTTGAACAGGTCGACTGAGGTTGCTGAACCGATTGGCTCAAATGTTGAACCGATCGGCTCAAGCCCAGGGTGAACCGATTGCTTCAAGAGTCTTAACGATCGATTTAACTGGTGCAACCGAGCAAGTTGGGAAAGTCAGGTCGGTGAGAATTTTCCTTTCGTTTCAAATTGCCCAATTTGATTGGGAATAGGATTGGTATTCGATACCAATTAGAAACAAAAGAAAGAAAGTCATTTTGAGTTGGATCAGGACCGTGAACTGATCAGTTCAGGGCACCAAATGATCAGTTGGGGACCCCAAACGATCGGATCAGGCTGTGAGTTGGTTGCTTTTGTGGAAAATCTCGAACCCTTCTACTCATTCTTTTAGTCCCGCATTGCCCAGGATGGAGAACCCTATCCCATGACCCTCCTCTAAATAGGGCTATTGGGGGCTTCTCAAACAACAACTCAGTGCAACCAGTTGCTCTGCAAAGTTGTCGTTCTCTCTGGTTTTGGTAACCAAGAGAGAGCCTGAGCAAGTGCTACCCGCAAAGGGAAGGACAACTGTAGTTGCAACTGGAGGTAGGAGAGTGTGTTGGCGACTAGTACGTCAACAGGAGGGTGCGACTCCTTCCACTTCCTTATGGGACAAGGAGTTTGGAGTTCCAGGTGGTCCGTGTGGACTACTTCAGAGGCGGGAGGATTCTACCGCTCAGGAGGACAACTGTCATCTGACAGTCCGGTGAGATCAGGAGTCGTCAGTCCCAGTGTGACCAGGAGCTGCACAGACACCGTCGAAGACTGTGTTTGAAGACCGTGCAGGGAGCAAGGTATTGTCGCCGAGCAAGCCTCAGGACAAGGTATGATTCCACAAACCATCCTTTCCTATTATATAGATGTTGACTCATTTACTCGTGCTGGGTTTGGGGAGAAATTTTTTGTTTCCGCTGCCTTCTCTGTCTCACCCCTAAAACCCAACAGTGGTATCAGAGCCACGTCAACTGCTCTATATTTTAGGAATATCGATATGATCAATTTTGGTTTGTCGCCTTTATTTATTGCATACGATGCGAATAAAATTGGCTTTATGCATGTCCAATCCTAAATCCACAAATCGCAATTACATATATGATATGTATTATTAATGCACTTGATACGCGTCGCCCTTAAACGAGTTTTGTGGTGGATGTATAGTGTGGTTATGGCCAATAAACCCTATATGTGATTGGTTGTGTGTGGTTGCTTGCATCTCGATCTGCGCACCAATCTTCCTTCTCCTATTCCTGATGTAACTCGAAATAATTCGAGATTCCCGAATGTAACTCGGGGTTTCCCTTTTAAAGCAATGTAATATTAGGATAGATTTTATTTCCTGTTATGTCAAAGAATGGAGGACATCGAGATGACAGCTGAGACGATCGGTTCAAGGAGTGAACCGATCGGTTGACGTTCCATACGATTGGTTCAAGGAGCGACCCGATCGGTTGATGACCAGTTCGAGGAGCGAGACGAGCGGGTGGCGGCCAGAAGGAGATGCACGACGACCAGGCAAACCGATCGGTTGGAGGAGCCAACTGATCGGCTGGTGGCACCAGACGACCAGCCAAAGAGAGCAGATCATTCATATGATGAGTTGATCAACTCGGGAGGCAAAGGCACAGAAGTTCATCTTGTAAAGGTTGCATGTGATGTAGACCTAGATGACTGTGATTCCTCTTGGCTCGAGGAATCACATTAGGATGGCCATAATCATCGCTTTTTATCATTTGTGCATGTTTTCTATGGGATATAGCATGTATATGATACGTACTATGTATTGTGGTGATTGGATATGTATATGTATATAAAAACCAAATCCCTCATTAAAATATTAAGTATTATATGCCTTCCATTAACGGCACACATGAAAAACTCGATCGACCAAGCGTAGGTTACGCTAAAGCATGGTGCGTCGTCTATCTTGTGGAAGTGTGAAGGGTAGACATGTAGGTTATGCCAAAGCAGGGTGCATGTTCTACTGTGTCGGCTTTTGGGTTAGACTTAACTGGTGATTCTTAGAGCGTCTAAGCCCAGAGGCAAGGAATGTTCATGGCAAGGTGTTGTGAAAGTTCATTCAACAAGAGTTGCATATGATGCAATTGGCAAGGGTTGCCTACCTGAGAGATCTAAGCTGTGGGCGATCAGCCAAAGCTGACTCATGACTTAGAGGATTTCAGGATCTTGCCCACTAGAAGGTTGTATGCTACAATCTTCTGAATTGATGGTGAGGGCTATCAATTTGAAGTAAAATAGTGGGAGCGATAATCAATTAAAGGCCTAATTATATCGTCAAATTTTCAAATCAATCAAATAAGTCAAAAATGAGTTTTTGGACTAAGATTGCATGTTTTCCTTTTTGTAGTACAAATGGCAAAAAACAACAACAACTTTTCTTTGTGATCGGTCCTTGACAAGGACAAGCTAAATGGGACAAACTTCCATGACTGGTATCGGACATTGAGAATTGTTCTCACTCAAGAGTGAAACCTCTATGTCCTGGATACTCCAATTCCAGAGGAACCCGCTCCTAATGCACCAAAGGCAGAAAGGGATGCTTACAAGAAGCATGCTGATGATGCCATTGATGCAAAGTGCTTGATGTTATGTTCCATGAACCATGAGTTGCAGAGACAGCATGAGAACATGGTTGTCATTGAGATGATTCAGCATCTCAGGAACATGTATGAAGATCAGGAACGGCAAGAGAGATACAATGTTTCTAGGGCGTTGTTCAGGTGTGTCATGACAGAAGGAGATCCAGTTGGTCCTCACACACTCAAGATGATTGGGTATGTGGAGAACCTATAGAGACTGGGATTTCCACTGAGCCAAGAGTTGGCTACTGACGTGATACTACAATCGTTGCCAGAATCCTACAGTCAGTTTGTGATGAACTACAACATGAACAACTTTGATAGGCCACTGTCAGAGTTGTTGGGCATGTTGAGGACAGCCGAGATACAGATGAAGAAGGACAAGCCTAAGGTTGTGATGGTGATCACGAGCAAGAAAGGCAACTCCAAGCGCAAGGACAAGGGCAAAGCTAAGAAAGGTTCTGAAGCTAGCCAGGAGTCCAAGCCGTCTTCAGCTCTCAAGGCTAAGGGAGGCATGACCAAGAAAGGAAATTGCCACCATTTTCAAAAGCCAGGACATTGGAAAAGGAATTGTCCTCTCTATCTGGAAGAACAAAAGAAGAAGGAGGCTACAGACGTCTCTACTTAAAGGTGTCATGAAAGTAAACTTGTAACACTTTTTGAGGTATATGATACCAAGATGTAAAGTGTAAAGAACTCATAATTGGGGCAAGTGTTGCCGCCATAGATAGGAGTACTTTAGTTTATTTTCAGCCTATAATGCATGTAATACAGTTATGAACTGCTATTTCATTTTTTCCAATAGATAGAAACACTTTATTTTGCATATTGTGCGACAATAAAGTTGATATTTCAATCTTAAAGATATGATCTTTGTGGCAATGCCTTGTTTATCTTGTGATATTTGATATGCATAAGATAAAATGATACCTGAAAGTTATAGATAACTCAAACAATCAAATTAGCATCAATCATGAGAAATTCATTTCTAGTTTCCATATGATGGATAGATCTAGACTCTTTTGGTTAGAGAACCATTAAGGGACATGAATATCTTGGACATGATTAATCAAACTTCACTAATGGTAGTGGGAGAATGATTATCCAATCAGGTATAATACATGTGATGTATTTACATGCCTATTAGAATAAACGCTAATACTTCAAATGGTGTTTAGAGAAATACCAATATGAATATCTTGAAGTGTTCAAGATTATCATAGATGAAGTACAAATTTGGTAAAGTGTTAATTCTTGATGAGATTAATGAATGAAATACTTGGACCAAATGTTTGAGATCCTTATGAGTGATTATGATAATGTATCATAGTGAACTCATGATTAAGGCATGGTGATGTATAAATCAAGAAGGAATCATACTCTAAGGAGTTAGAGAATGATTATCAAATAACTGAATTCTTCTTAATAAAAGAATACCCCACACTAACAAAGGAATTAAGAATCATAAGGGTTGTGAGTTCTTATATCCTTGATAGATACACCTCAATTATCTATGTGATGAGTTTTTCATGTGATGAGTCAAATATCTAGATGAATATGAGGAATCAAATTTTGAGTTATGGTTTATGACCATTACATCCTAAATGACATCCATGTGAACCATAAGGTATGACCTTGATGGTAGCACCCATTGGATAAAATCCATAAGTGCAAATGAATCTTAAGTGTTAAGATACATGGATAACATTTTGAGAAGGATGATGCTTGTTGATTGCAACTTAATGACTAAGGCATTTGGCATATGGATACTAAAACCGCATTCCTATAAGGAATAAAACAAGGATGTGTGTGTGACACAATCTATAAGGTTTATGAATCCACTAATGCAAATGAAGTCTATAAGTCACAATGGACTAATCAATGTGATTGATTGAGTACAAGAAACTCGGAATTGGATCTTTACTTTGATGATATAGTCAAAGGGTTTGACTCATATGTCAAAGATAAAGAAGGGATCTGTGATTTAGTGGGAGCGTGTTCACATTTCACATGTTGATGTGAAATGGAAATGTTATAAAATGAAATCCAAAAGTGGAAATTATCTTTAAGGAAGATAGAGATGTTTCCTATGTGATAGGAATAGAGATCTATATAGATAGTTCTCGAAAATCTCTTGACCTGAAAAAGAGAGAGCATACATTGGCAATCTGTACTGAAGTGTTCAGTATGCACAGATTCAGTGGGAGAAAACTTGTCCATGTTACATGGAGTTAGTATCCCAAGGCCAAGTGTCCGATTCTTATGAAGAATGGGAACACTAAGAATAGATATGGATCTATCATGTATGTAATCATCCCATTATCTTGCATGTATGGACATGGCAAGAACAAAATGCATTCATCATCTTGTATGTACAACATGACAATATGATATGCTCATCCTGATAACTCGTATGTGGGACATGATGAGTGGATGTATGTCTACTTCCAGTAAGGGTTACTGGAATACCATGAGAACTTGATAAGTACTTGTGAAGTACTAGTTCTATGGAGATAAGGAAGAGTTTGATGTAAAGGTTACATTCATGCAAACTTCCGAAAAGACAGAAAATTAATCGCAAAATATACAAAGGATATATAAAAGTGAAAGTTTGTTGATAATTAGAAATGTTCCAATAAAACCATTTGAAAGGAAATGCCGAGTATCTATGTTTTAGAGAACAGTAGTAGATACTATATGGATCTGAAAGCTCATGAGATGAACTTATAGATATTCTGCTCATTGATGACAAGTATGGAATCCTTGATCATGCAATGTGGCTAAAGGTTAGCAAAGGAATACTAGATCGCATATTACGGCAACTCCATCTCATACGTGTGACGTACATCGAAGAGATGAGAGACATGCAATTTAAAACTGACTTTGGCAAGGTGTTTCCATTACTCACTATGTTGACACTAGAGCACAGTAACATGTGGGACATGTTTGAAGATCACTATGAATATGATTCAGGGGTGATTGGTGTGTTACATTAAGATTGATTTGATAAACATCAAAGGCAAGCTTCCAATTCTTTCTGGTTCAGTCATATGAGATAGTGATAGAACATATTGAATGTCTAGAGAATGATAGTACTCAATGACGTATGCCTTCAGCTTGAGGAACTGAACGATGAGATCATACAGATGCTAAGAGTTTGTACATTCTTGTCATGTCCCTAGTCGGATGTCATTTTGGAAGGTAGATAGACAGCAATGACACACAAGACTAGATTGTGGTGTTGGTTGATGACAAAATCTCATTAGTCATGATATAGAGATATCAAACCAAACGCATGGGTACTTGTTAGAGAACAAGTGTACCGGACAGACCCACCGTGAGTTTGACACATGGAACCATGACATGGTAGTCACAGTCAGTACTCACAGTGATGGTGGTGAGTGTGATTCTTAGACCTGAAATCACTGCACTCAACACATGTCGTTGGGCACACTTTGACATCATCAAACGCAGTCCTGAAACATGGGTTGTTATAAAGGTGATGATTGGGTGGCTTTGACACATGGGGCTTTTGAGAGGTGAGTGATAGATATGGGATTTGTCCCTCCTGAGGGAGTTTGATATCCATGGCCACTTGATGAGTAGGATTGAGAAAGGAGTGCATGCATGTGTGAATCAGTATGTGATATTGATGTCATACATATCTCTTCTAGTCTACTCTGAGATCAAGAAAGTGAATGAACGTTGACAGGATGACTGTTCCATGCCTCAAGTTCATTTAGGATATCAGTGACAAAGGAATTATACATTCACTGTAACACCATTCACGGATTGTAGGATTGAAGGTTGTTCTCCAACTTTCTACTTTCACTTGGGTAGCATTGATGTGTGACTAGGCACCTCTCTTTGCTTGTGAAGTCATAAGTGTTATGGACTTTCACTGCCAACGTGAAATGGACCTGCAGGGTCACACACATAGGATTTAACCTGGAAGAGGAGTTTTGTCCACAAGCAATGTTTAGATTGATTACTAAAGGAGTTTAGTAGTTCAATTAAACACTCAATTGATTGATAGCTCAATATCATAATGTTCAAAGTGTTAGACACATTGATTGGAGTATCAGATTGATTGAAATCGCAATTGATTGATTCTGCACAACCTGTACTCCCAACCGATCTGTTCAAGTGTTGAACCGGTCGGATGAGGTTGCTGAACCGGTTGGCTCAAATGTTGAACTGATCGGCTCAAGCACAGGGTCAACCGATTGCTTCAAGAGTCGAAACGATCGATTCAACTGGTGCAACCGAGCAAGTTGGGAAAGTCAGGTCGGTGAGAATTTTCCTTTCGTTTCAAATTGCCCAATTTAATTGGGAATAGGATTGGTATTCGATACCAATTAGAAACAAAAGAAAGAAAGTCATTTTGAGTTGGATCAGGACCGTGAACTGATCGGTTCAGGGCACCAACCGATCGGTTGGGGACCCCAAACGATCGGCTCAGGTCCAAGCCGATCAGCTCAGGCTGCGAGTTGGTCGCTTTTGTGGAAAATCTCGAACCCTTCTACTCCTGCTTTTAGTCCCGCATTGCTTGGGATGGAGAACCTTGTCCCATGACCCTCCTATATATAGGGGTATTGGGGGCTTCTCAAACAAAAACTCAGTGTAACCAGTTGCTCTACAAAGTTGTCTTTCTCTTTGGTTTTGGTAACCGAGAGAGAGCCCGAGCAAGTGCTACCCGCAAAGGGAGGTGCAGCAAGGGAAGGACAACTGCAGTTGCAACTGGAGGCAGGAGAGTGTGTTGGCGACTAGTACGTCAACAGGAGGGTGCGACTCCTTCCACTTCTTTGTGGGACAAGGAGTGTGGAGTTCCAGGTGGTCTGTGTGGACTACTTCATAGGCGGGAGGATTCTGCCGCTTAGGAGGACAACTGTCATCCGACAGTCTGGTGAGATCAGGAGTCGTCAGTCTCGGTGTGACCAGGAGCTGCACAGACACCGTCGAAGACCGGGTTTGAAGACCGTGCAGGGCGTGAGGTATTGTCACCGAGCAAGCCTCGGGACAAGGTATGATTCTACAAACCATCCTTTCCTATTATATAGATGTTGACTCGTTGACTCGTACTGGGTTTGGGGGAGAAATGTTTTGTTTCCACTGCCTTCTCTGTCTCCCCTAAAACCCAACAAAAGCGACCCAATCGGAGACATGGGGAAATATCTAGGGGTTCTTCTCGTCCATGGAAGAGTGAAGGCAGATACGTACGGCAACATTTTGGAAAATGGACATGCATTTTTCAGTCTTGCTAATCGATAGGCATAGAACATCATACTCTGCTAGGAAGGACAAATCCCATTTCTATCACTCACAATCTATCCCCTTGTGTCAAAGTCACCCAATCATCACCGTAATAACAACCCATGTTTTAGGACTATGTTTGATGATGTCAAAGTGTACCCAACGACATGTGATGAGTGTAGTGATTTTAGGTTTAAGAACCACAACCACCACCATCACTGTGAGAGTTGACTATGACTTCCATGAAATGACTTCCATGTGTTAGTCTCATGGTGGGTCTATCTAATACACTATTCTCTAACATGTATCTGTGTGCTTGGTTTGATATAGCCTGATCATGACTAATGTGATTTTTTCATCAACCAACCCACACTCTGATCTTATGTGTTATTGTTGTCTATCAACCTTCCACAATAACAACTGAACAAGGACATAACGAGAATATGTATATTTAATCTTGACATCTGTATGATCTCATTTCCTTAAGGCTAATACTTAAAGGCATACATCATTCAGTAATATTATTATCTAGACATTTATAATGTTACATCATTATCTCATAACTGAATTAAACATAATGAATTGGAAGTTTTCCTTTTATTAATAGTCAAATCATTTACATTTATGCCATTACAATCATCATACGATCAGCTCTCTAGGAATACATACCAACAGATTTCATCCAGACCTAATTATCTCATTCTATTCCGTTGGACGGTAATTGAGATCAAGGAGAGGAGAAAGTGGAGAAGAAACCCACATTCTGGGAGATTCAGGCACCTCAAGTGGACAGATTTGTAGCCAAAAGGTAGCAAATCATCACGTTCATCAGGCGGGATCATCTGGACCATCTTCTTAGTGGGTTCTTTTATTTTCTTATGTTCCCCATGTGTTGCTTCTCCTCTCTCATCTATTTGATAATGGAAACCTTGTGGGGCTAAACCCCTTGTTCCTTAGGACTCGGGAGTAGCCTCATTATGCATTGTAATTGAATTTCATGCATTAATATATTTATTTCTCTTAATTTATGGACTTATTTCTATGAAAACATCACGAACTATCCATGCTTGATCACCATAGATAGTTAATTATATCCTTAATTGCTTTGAAAAAGGGATTAAATGTTTGAAAATATATAGAAGTACATGTTTTATATCACCCTTGAGAAAGGAGGCTTACGAATGTGAGGAATTTACCTAGATTTTTCAATAAAGCACCTAACTAATAACTCAATTGCTACAAGAGTGGTATTGGTATTAGATTAGGTAGTGAATTACATCGTGAGAGTGAGTAATTCTTTCTACAGGTTTCTTAGTCTAGGGTTAGGAGAGATGTTTAGTAATGTTATGATGTTAATTTCAATGTTAATTGTGATGAAACTATATCCTAAGGAATTCACTCCATTTAAGATCAAAAGAACTAGTAATCTTAGATTTATTTTCTATGCGTTAGATAATTAAACCTTCAATCAAGTTTTCATCGGCCTAGCTGATTGCATTACAGTCAGTAGTAGTCTCTGGATAACGTTTTCTTGAGTTTGACATACGGGCCTCTTAAGGCATATATTACATTGATATGTATACTTGTGTTTAACATGTAGTTTGCGCGTATCAGTGTGTGAACCTAAAGTTTAAGGTCAAGAAAACTATAGGTCAGGATTGGTCAAATTTTATCTAGTTGAGAGGGAGAAAAGTCGGTTGATAACCTTTTTAAATTTTGTTCTAGCCTGTCATTCAATGGAGTTCTAAGATTTGGAAACTCGACCAATTGACACATTTACATGACCTCGGCCAAGGGATCGGCTGAGTATGGAATTCAACCAATCAGCAATCTATCCAAAAAGATGAAATTTTAATTCCTAGCCTCTAGGGTGCTAATTGAATATATTTCTTTAGCCTATTATGCATTTTATACATATTTAGGCACATTTCACTCAGCATAGGGTACTATTTTGTGATAAAACATTTGTTTGTAAAAAAATACCCAAAACAAGCTAAACAAGGCATGAAATAAGACAGTTATAGCACATAGCAATCAAGAGAAGATCATTTTAAGAAACAAATATACAAGTAAGATGACAACTAGCTAGAAGGCATGTCAATGTTGTCAAGTAAGTAATAATTAGTTTTGATCTAATAAAACCAAATTTCTCTCTAGCTAGAGGTTTAGTGAAAATTTTTGCAAGTTGATTCTCCGTATCCACATGCGTGATATAAATATCCTTCTTGGAAATGTTGTCACAAAGAAAGTGATGATATACCTCTATATGTTTAGATCTACTATGCAAGATAAGATTTTAAGACAAATTAATTGCACTATTGTTATCACAATAGATAGGAGAAGAATCAAAATTAATATTAAAGTCTTGGAGTATTTGCTTCATCCATAAGATTTGGGCACAACAACTTCTAGCTGCAATGTATTCATCCTCGATAGTTGAAAGAGACATAGTGTTTTATTTCTTAGAGAACCAACAAACTAGGCAAGCTCCTAGGAAGAAGCAAGTGCCACTTGTGCACTTCCTATCAATCAAACAACCTATGTAATCAACATCACTATAAGCAGTAAGAGTAAAGTCCCTTGACTTGGGATACCATAGTCCAAAATTTTGGGTTTGGGCTCGATAACTTAAAATCCTCTTAATTTCTATAAGATGTGATTTCCTAGGACTTGATTGAAAGCAAGAACACAAGCCAACACTAAACATTATATTAAGACTAGAGGAAATTAAATAAATTAAACTTCCAATCATACCTCTATAGAGATTCTCATCTACCTTTTCTCCTTCATCATCTCTATCAAGCTTGGCGGTGTTTGTAGTGGGGGTGTCCATTGGCTTGGTGTTCTCCATCCCAAAGTGCTTAAGTAGTTCGTTGTACTGGGGGTGTCCATTGGCTTGGTTGAGGAAGTTCCCATTTTTCATTTGCTTGATATGAAAGCCAAGATAGAAAGTGAGCTCCCCCATCACGCTCATCTCGAAGTCACTCTACATAAGAGAACTAAATATTTTGCAAAGATCAAGACCAGTCTCACCAAAAATAATATCATCAACATAAATTTTTGAATAATCAAAAAATTGCTAGAAGTTGTTGTAAAAACAAGGTAGAATCAAATTTGCCCATGATATATCCATTGTCTAGCAAAAAGTTCTTTAGTTTCTCATACCAAGCTCGAGGTGCGTGTTAGAGACCATAGAGAGCTTTTTGTGAAAAATAAACATGCTTATGCAAATTATCATATTCAAACTAGGAGGTTGAGGAGCATATACTTCCTCCTTAATTGTACCATTCAAAAATGCATTATTAACATCCATTTGATAAAGAAAAAAAATTCTTATGACTATAAAAATCAAGTAACATTCTAACTGACTCAATTCTAACTACATGCACATATGTTTCCTTCAAATATATACCTTCTTCCTAATTGTAGTCCTGAGCAACTAACCTTGCTTTGTTTCTAACCACTTTTCTGCATTCATCAAGCTTGTTGTGGTAGACCCACTTGGTGCCAATGATCTTTCTATCAGTTGGTCTTGGCACAAGAGTCCACACTCAGTTCTTCTCAAACTGTTCCAATTATTCTTGCATGGTTAGGATCCATTCGTCATCCTTGAGAGCTTCTTTGACATCCTTTGGCTCAAGCTGAGAGATGAAGGTGGTGTTTGCTTATTTTTTAGGTAGGCAGCCTGTGTCTTCACCCTTTTAAAATGATTTTCAATGATGATCTCCGTATTAGTATGGTGCTTTGTAAAGTGGGGGTTGGATCCTTCTTTTCTTCTTCTTTCTCTTCTTCATCACCTAACACCTCTTTTCCTTTATCAACAATGTTGAGTTCTTTTAAGTGAGGAATCACTTCATCTGCAACATCATCATTAGCAATATTCTTGGAAATAGAGGGGTTAATCTCAACAAATCTAACATTGATAGATTCTTCTACTTTACACAATTCAATATTAAATACCTCTAAGCTTTGCCAAGAAAGAAAGCCTTGTAAGACTCCAGATCAAACTTATTAAGGGAATCCTTGGAGTTCAAAACAAAACAAGGACAACCAAAAACATAAAAGAAATCAATGGAAGGTTTTCTACCATGCAATATCTCATAGGGGGTTTTCTTTAAAGATGGATGAGTGAAAACCCGATTTTGCATAAAACATGAAGTACTAACAGTGTTGGCCCAAACTTCTTTGGAGTGTCATACTCTAGAAGCATATTCCTAGACATTTCCTATAGTGACCTATTCTTTCTCTCTACAACCTCATTTTTTTAGGTGTTCAAGGTGAAAATATATTATGTTCATATCTGAATTCCTCACAAAAAAATTCAAACAAATCATTTTCGAATTCTCACCCATGATCACTACAGATACAAATGATCCAAAAAGAAGCTTCATTTTCAACTCGTTTACAAAAAGTCAAGAAAACATCAAGAATATCACTTTTTGAAACAAGAAATAAGGTCCAAGTATATCGAGAAAAATCATCAAAAATCACAAGTAAATACTTGCTACCACAAAGTGATTGCATATGCATTGGTCCAAATAGATCAATGTGAAGAAGATCAAGAACTCTTTTGGTTCTAAGGACTCCGTTGGCTTTGAAGGAGGACTTGGTTTGCTTTCCTTGGGTACAAGGTTAGCCTTTCTCATCCTTTTTAAAATCTAGTTTAGGAAGTCTCTTCACCAAATCCTTTTTGCTTAACTTCTTCATTTGATGTATATTTACATGAGCAAGCAATCTAGCATCTTCAGTTCTAAGAAAAACAAGCTCATCAAGATAGACTCTATTCTCATCTTTAGTAGTATCAAAAGCAAGCTTAAGGTCACCATTTCCAGTTTTAAGTAAAGAAATCTTATCTACTAGGGCTTGGTTTTCTTCCTTAGGGCTAGTGATGTTCTTAAGGTAGACACCATTCTCTACTTCAACTCCATTGTATTGGATCTCAAGGTCAACAAACTGCCCTTGCAAGTAATTAATGCTATCAAGATGCAACTTCTCATTTTGATCAAGAATATCTATTTTAGCATACAAATCATCAACGATCTTTCCTAGCCTTTTCTTTTGAGACTTGGATTCGGAATAAGATGAACGAGAAGCATTTAGCATATCAATAAGAGTTTCTTTGGATAACTCATGCAAGCTTACATCACTTACCTCACCAAAGTCTCACTTGTAGAGGCCATGAGTACATGATGGTACCCTCCTTCATTGGAGCTTGAGCCACTGGAATAGGATTCTTCCCAAGCTGCATGAGTTGCATTCTTGCTCCTCTTGTCTTTCTTATCCTTCCTCTTGTACTTGCCTTCCTTTTTGTAGCCATCCTTCTTCTTATGGCTTCTCTTATGGTAAGCCTTCTTTCCCTTTAGGCATTCATTCTTGTAGTGTCCCATTTGTCCACATTCATTGCATCTAGAAGTTGAGGATGACGAAGATCTCTTGAAGTTCTTCCCCTTGGAGTAGTTTGCTTCATGATCACTAGGGCAATCATATTCACTTGAGGATGGAGGAGAGGACAGAAAAGAAAGTGGTTGTTGGAGAATCATTGCCTCAACTTGAGCTTTAAATGAATTGCCTTTGATATTCTTTGTTTCCTTCTCCTCTTGCATGTCATCTTCTTCGTTATTATCTAGCCTTGACTTATTAGCTTGAAGGTTTCCAATAAGCTCCTTGGTAGGAAAGTCACCAAGACTTCTAACTTCCCATATCTTGGGAAGATACCTTAGGATCTTGGAGTTGATAGTCCCTCTATCCAAGATGTGTCCCAAAGAAGCTAACCCATTGATGATGGTTTTTAGCCTTGTGTACATCTGGGCATCTCTTTCCTTCTTATCCATTTTGAAGTTCTCAAATAGTCCATTGAGCATGTAAATCTTTAACTCCTTGACTTGTTGTGTGCCGTCATAGGTGATTCATAACTTGTTCCAAATCTCATGGGTTGTGTCCCAAGTTGAGATTCGATTGAACTTGGAGTGAGTGAGGGAAGCGTATATGATGATTATTACCTTTGCATTAACCTGCACCTTCTTTAGTTTAGCTTCATCCCAAGTAGCTACATCACCCGTTGGAGCCTTGTTTGGAACAATCATCACTCTCCACATATCATAGTTCATGTTGGTAAGGTATGCATGTAGATCTAATCATGTGATGATTGACATGGAATATACCTTAAAGGATTTTATTAATACTTATAAAGGAAAGCTTCCAATTCATCTGTTTTACTTAGTTATGAGATAATGAGGAAACACTATGAATGTCTAGATAATAATATTACTCAATGACGTATGTCTTAAAGTATTAGCCTTGTGAAAATGAGATCATATGGATGTTAAGAGTACATTCACATATTCTCGTTATGCCCCTAGTTGGTTGTTACTGTGGAAGGTAGATAGATACCAATAACATATAAGACTCGACTGTGAGTTGGTTGATTTCTGAGTCTCACTAAGTCATGATATGTCAATATCAAACTAAGAATATAGATACATGTTAGGGAATAGTTTATTGGATAGACCCACCTTGAGAGTGACACATGGTTGTGGTAGTCACAGTCATTTCTCATAGTGAAGGTGGTGATTGTGATTCTTAGACTTGAAATTACTACACTCATCACACATAATTGGGTACGCTTTGACATCATCAAATGTAGTCATGAAACATGGTTTGTTATAAAGGTGATGATTGGGTGACTTTGACACATGGGGATAGACTGTGAGTCATATACATGGGATTTGTCCCTCCTACTGGAGTGTGATATCATGGCCACTTGATAAGTGAGACTGAGAAACACATGCACATGCACTTGTGAATCAATATATGATATTGAGGTCACATTATCTCAAATAATCTGCTCTTAGATCAAGGAACATGGATTGAAAGTTGAGAGGATGACCTTTCATTCCTTGAGTTCATCTTGGATATCAAAGACAAAGGAATTGTACAATCACTGCAACACCTTACACAGATTTTAGGTTGAAGGTGTTCTCCAACTTTCCATTCACATGAGTAGCACTGATGTGTGATGAGGCACCACTCCTTTCTTGTGATGTCATAAGCAAGTTATGGACATTCATACCAATTTGATATGATACTTATAGGGTCACACACAAAGGAACTCATCTAGAAGAGGAGTTTATCTTGAATGATGATTGGATTGATTACTAAAGTGTTTAGGTATTCATTTCACGCAACAGATCAACTGGTTGGCTGACTGGTCTACCAAACGACCATCTCACTATGTGAGACGGCCATTTGGGCATCCATACGGGTGTCCCAAGTGTTGAGATGTCCGTTTGGGTTGTTAGGCTAATCAGAGTTTGAATTTTCTAAGTTCTATCCTTGAACAAACTAGTTCAATGTGATTGAACTGACCAACTCATTTCAGACTCACCAGATGACCATCTAGGTGAGTAAGATAGGCCTCTTGCCTGGGTGAGGTGGTTCAGTTGGGCCAAAAAAATATTTTGGATGTTTCTAGAATAGTTTTGATTACACACACTTGGGGTGCAAGTAAATTAATATGTGATATTAATTGGAATCAAAATTGCCAAATTTGTGTGTGATTAGGAAACTGCCAGATGTCCATCTGGCAGTGCAAGATGATTGGCTTGTGTGACCAAATGACTATTTGGGTCACTAGATGGCTATTTTGGCTGTTGCAGGTTGTGAAAATTCAAGATCTTTAGGTCTCTTCCACTCCTGGACAAACCCGTATATACTGGAAACCCTGACCCTAAATGTGCCTACAAAAGGAGGGGTACTGGGGGCTTCCCAGAACACAACACAGACAACTGAGCATTAGTTCCTCTGACAACTGTTGTCCTCTCTAGTTATCATAACCAAGAGAGCCCAAGCAAGTCATACCCCATATGGAGGGATATCCAATGAGAGAGAACAACTGAGAATTTGTTGTGGTAGGAGAGCAGGTTGGTGACTAGTACACCAATGGGAGGGACAACTCCTTCATATTCATTCTTATTGAATGATAGGAGTTCTAGTTGGTATGTGTAGACTAGTCTAGAGGTAGGAGTCCTTTGGCTGCTACTCGAAGAGAAAAGTCAACCTACAGTCCCTGGAGAGACCACCAGAATCATTGCATAGGTTGTGTAGATAGTTGTTTGTGGTGAAGACTAGGAGTTGCACAACCACCATCCAAGAGAAACTGTTACAACCCTATTTTTGGGTTCATTTTGGTGAGAAATGTAATTTCTCATATTAATGATTTTTGAATAAATAAAGATATGATTTGCTTTGAATAAATGGATTTTGTTTACAATAGCCTTACTTGTTTGTTTTGTGGGCCTTGATGGCTATTGAGCCCAATAATAAGAAAAATAAAATAAGAGAAAAATGAATTTAATTAATAAAAGGAATAAGCAAGAAAGAGAGAAAAAAATAAGAGAAAAAGGAAAAGGAATATTTTTCCCCAGATGGGATTGCGTGCCTTTAGGGATACATTGAAAAGAGATATAAAATAAAATAGTCGAGACTTCAATAATAAGATTATCGAGTAAGGACCAAGTAATTACAGTTCTTCCTTAATAGCATTTATATTGCCAATCAAGTTCTAAAAAGGTGAGGGAGTTGGATGAATCCATGAAAAAGGGAAAGAGTAATTATTCTTTTCATGAAATATCGTGTATAAGGTAGGTTGGAGATATCACTAGTTAATGATGACTAAACAACTTTTCATCCAAGTAAATCGTGGAAGGGTGAAACATAGGTTTCCTCCCCGTACCTTCCTCTTTGCCTTCCTTTTCTTTCCTTGTAGTGATCGTTAGGGTTTGATCAAAGGATCTGGATATATATATATATATATATATATATATATATATATAAGAACATAGGTACTTCTTTTGATCACCAAGAACACACATGCTCACGGGCGGGGAACCCCTGCTAAGAATCCACCTTCAGAACCCTCCTATCCCCCTCCATCTCTCCGTCCTTCAACTTACTTGGACAGAGTTTTAGATGATGAAAACAAATGGTGGCCTGGTCTTTGGAAGGGCGCGGTAGGGATTTGTAGATAGAAGACTAAATAGGTGGCAACGAAGAAGCTGTGGGACTCCTTTTTCCCCTACTATCTCGATCCTCCTCTGAAGACTTGCAACATGCTTCTCCATTGCAGATCTGAATGATTCCTTAGCCGTTATGTGAGGAAGGGCACCGCCTCAAGATGCCGCTTTCTGGAGTGCGCTGCCGGCTGTCGGGAATGCCCCGGCCAGGGGCGCCCAGCCGCGAGACCAAAAGGGTCCTTTTGTTGTAGCAATTCTCCAAGTCAGGCAGGATACACCTTCTCAGTACCTGCGAGGATGGTTGGTTCTTCTGATGATTGGGCTGAGTGAAAGAGCAGCAAGGCAGGAGGAGGGGAACCCAACCAACTCAGGGTTCTTCACCATCGAAGGTCAGGCTCTACTGGCGGCTGCAGGGCACTCGACGGCAGGACCAGTGGAGGTCAGTGACTTCTATCAACCTGGTCGGAGGAAGGAGGAGGCGGATCCGGAGGAGACGGCCTGGGTAGATTGAGGGAATCAAGTTGGCGCTAGGAACCACCAGCCCTTCCGCGGCGGGTATCGGTGCCTCGTGATGTACAAATGACCGGGTATCCAGGCTGAGTCGCGCTCCACACGAGGAAGAAGAAGGACAGAGTCAAAGGACCCTTATGCCCCTGTCCTAGTATTCAAGACCCAAGGACAGGTAAGTCCTTTCGCCCTAGCTTGAGTTGTTCATCGACGAATTAATAATAGGAGATAAAGGTGACGTGGCGACCTTTGATTAGCCCAATTATCCTTATCTTGCAAAATGCATAGAAGATAACTAGTAGCTCGGATTTAGATAAATTATATATGAAAATTGATCAGGAGAATGAGAGGAATCCAATAAAAATAATATTAAAGCTTGATTCCATTCCTAATTGCAAAAGTACAATAAGTTGATGAAAAGTGCATTAAAGTTAAGTTAAAACCCCTATTTGTGATTAAATGTTGAATCTAGTATGCTTAATGGGTTAATTGAAGTATTAATAACCTGTTGAATGATAATGTTAGATTTGAACCTGATCTAGATGTAAAATTGCATGATTCAGGGTTTTTACCCCACATGGGAATGATTAAGTATTTAGAAACCCTAACTTAGGGTCAAAGAGGATAAGATCATATTTAATTTGAAAATTGTGAAAATATGTTGTTAAATGATGGTTCTAAGTTATTTGTACATAAAAGTTCTTAATTCTAGATAATACCCTAAATGTAGCAATTAGGGTCTTTTCATGAATAAAAGGTGGAATTGATGGAAAAATGAGTTCATATGTTAATTAGACTCTAATGAACTTTGAATTAATGATAGATGTGTATAATGATCTTGTCACAGATTAAAAGGATAAAAATGGTAGCTTTAAGGAAAAAGAAGCTTAATGAATTTAATTGATGGTTAATAGTGCCCTTAAATCTGAGAACAGGGTTATATGTTGTTAAGATAACCTTAATGTTGAATAATAGATAAGATAATAAGGGTTTATGATTAATGGTATAAAATTAGGGTTAATAGTAAAAGATGAAGGGAAACCCTAATTGTAATGAAACCCTAAAAAGAGAAATAGAATTCCTAAGAAGGAGGTTGGTTTCGATAAATCTTGATAAAAGGGAATTGCATGTTTATTTCAGGATCCTTGAGTTACTTGTTTGCTTGATTGGATTTCCCTACATGGTTGACTCTATCTCAAAAAGCAGGATCTTGATAAAAGCAAAATAGGTATGTGGTTACGCTTATGAATATATCAAGTTATGTTTTCTGAGGTTTACTGAAGTTTTCATCGATGACATGAATTAATTGTTGGATGATTTTAATTCATGCAAACTATAATGTGGATATGATTATCACCTAAGATATGTTCCTACTAGCTCAGATCCTGGTCCCCTCTGTGGCTTATTAGTTGACCTAGTACATGGCTACCTATGGGGTAGGTCCATCAGGTCATCGGATAACTTAGTACATGGCTACCAATGGGGTAGGTCCATCAAGTCACTTTGAGTTAGATATTGGGCTACTTTTGGGTAGTGCCATGTGACTCTATTACCCTAGGTATTGGCTACCTGTAAGGTAGGACCATGGGGGTAAGGATCTACCTAAAGAGAGGTAGCAAGGACAGCACAGAGATATGGGATAGGTAAGGATTGAGTAGTATGGATTAAAATTTAATCTTGGTTGTTAAATGATTAATTGAATGAGTACATTGTTATCATAGTTACACATTTATTGTTTCCCCCACATACCAACTTCGGTTGACCAACGTTTTATTTTTCGGCATTTTAGGTACAAGCCAAAAGAATAAACAGTAAAGTGGCATATGTGGAACTAAATGATAAATAATGTACACTAGAGGATTAGTTAGATTAGTATCTTCATGAATAGAAGTTTAAAAATCCCAGCTTTTAAAAGGTAAGTAAAGTTTTTATTTTATACCAGTTTTCAGTTAGTAGTAGAATTTCATAATTATTATTGATTATTTGTCGAACCTTTGATCCTATTAATTGAATAATGGCTCTGACCTTTGGGTCTCCCTTAATTGGGGTTACCGGGAGGCGGGGTCATTACAGAAACTAATCAACAGTTGCAAAGAAGTGATTTTTGTTGTTGGACTTGCTCTAAGACCAGGTAGAACTTGTTAAAACCATCATTCCTATTTCATAGTAGTTGACACGATCTTGCTATTATGGGAATACAGATAGATAAAATTATGTTTCCACTGCTATACTTTGTGCCTATATTTCCCAACAGTGGTATCAGAGTCACATAAATTTACTATATTTTAGGATAATCAATATGATCGAATTTTTTGATTTTACCATTTATTTATTGCATACAACATAGATATTTAAACTGCTTTCATATGCGTATTCGATCAAATAAAACATAATCCCAAACTTTTATATAAATAAATATATATATACATATACATATATATATGCAATTTATACATGTCTCCCTAAAAGCTATTTTAATGGTGGATGTGTAGTGTGGTTATGGCCTAAACCCTATATATGTGTGTGGTTGGATAATTTGGTTTTTATTTCTATTTATCTCAGTTTGTGTACTGAGCCTCTACCTCCCTCTTCCCAATGTAAGTTAATTCTTTCCTATCTTTGCTCCCCTCAAATGTAACTAGAGGTTTCTCTTTCTCATGTTAAAAAGTAGCAATAGAATAGTTTCATTTCTTTCAATGATGAGGAAGATGATCATCTCCAGATGAGACAACCAGTTCGTGAGACAAAGCTGACTATTTGGAGGACCATGGAGGACAGAATGATGGATCCAGACGACTGCTTGGTGGGCCCAACTGACCGTTTGGAAGGTATCCAAACATCGGTTGGATTGGAGGGTAGACGACCATCTCAGAGGACCAACCAACTACATAAGAGGCGAGATGACCGGTTCAAGGGTTGAACTGATCTACCTAGATTGGCAAGCACAGATCTACACCAACAATAGGTCCATACATGTGATGTGATGATTGACCTAGGTGGTAGTAATTCCTTGTGGCTCAAAGGAATTAGAGTATACATGGACATAACCATCATTTTTTGTTTCATATTACATGTTTATGTTGTCGGATATAGCATGTATATGATATGTACTATATATGTGGTGACTGGATACAATATATATATATATATATATATATATATATATGATATATGTAAAACCCCTCATTCAAACATATTAAGTCTAAGATACTTTCCAATAGCAATACACATGAAGAGCTTGATCGACCAAGTGTAGATTTTCATAAAGCATGGTGTACCGTTTATATCATAGAAGTGTGATGGTAGATATGTAGATTTCCACAAGGCATGGTGCATATCTATTGTAACGGCTATTGGGTCAAGCTTAACTGGTGACTTGGAGAGCCCAATCCTAGAGGCATACATATGATTATTTCAAGGAGTTTCACATATCATCTATCTAGGAGTTGCATGTGATGCAATTGGCATGATGGCCTACCTAAATAATCAAGTTGTGGGCGATCGACAAAAGCCGACTCATGATTTGATGAAATATGGATCTTGGCTCATTGGAAAATTATTCGCTATAATTTTCCAAATTGATATTTGGGGGTTATCAATTTGAACAAAATATAATGAGGATGATAATGAATTAAAGACCTAATTATTATCGCCTAAAATGTTTTTTTGATGAAATTGCAAATTCTTTTGTAGAACTAAATGGCAACAAACAACAATAACTTTTCTCTGTGATCGGTCATTGAGAAAGACAAACTTAATGGGAACAACTTCCATGACTGGTTTGGGACACTGAGAATTATTCTCACATAGGAGAGAAAGCTCTATGTCCTGGAAACATCAGAACTAGAGGAACCACCTTAAAATGATCCAAGGGCTGATAGGGATGCTTACAAGAAGCATACTGAAGACTTTGTGGATGTCAAGTGTATGATGCTATGCTCCATGAACTATGAGTTGCAGAGGCAACATGAGAACATGGGCGTGATTGAGATGGTCACACATATCAAGAACATGTATTAAGAACAGGCAAAACAAGAGAGATATGGTGTCTCCAAGGCACTATTCAAATGTACCATAGTAGAAGGAGATCCAGTTGGTCCTCATATGCTCAATCTAATTGGGTATGTAGAGAACCTTGCTAGATTGGGATTCCCCTTGGTCAAGAGTTGGCCATTGATATGATTCTATAGTCTCTGCTAGAGTCATATAGTCAGTTTGTCATGAACTACGACATGAACGACTTTGACAAGCCATTGACAGAGTTGTTGGGCATGTTGAGAACAGCTGAGACACAAATGAAGAAAGACAAGCCCAAGTCTGTGATGACGATCAACTAGAAAAATGGGAAGTCTAAAGGCAAAGCCAAGGTAAGAAATGTTCTAAAGCTAGCCAGAAGCCCAAGTCTTCATATCTCAAAGAAAAAGGCAGAGTCAAGAAAACAAGAGGTGATTGCCACTAGCCTGGACATTGGAAAAGAAATTTCCCACTTTAGTTAGTGGAATTAAAGAAGAAGAATGAAGGCATTGAGGCCTCCACTTCAGGTATAAATGTTACAATATAAATTTGATTACTTCTTCACTTTGGTATGTGATACCAAACTGAAATCTGACATACTAATGTGCAGGATCTGACCAGAAGTAAAGGCCCTCATAAGAGGACAAAGTGGATATGGTGGATCAAGAGTTGCGGAAGCCTTAGTCTAGATTTAAATATATTTTATCCCAATTGGCATGTAATAGAGTTGTTAGAACTACTATTTTATTATGCCATATGAATGGAAACATTTACTTTTAAGCATATTGTATGAAAAGGATGATATAATAAAGTGAGATATTATGTTTTTATTTCTAAAGATATGATCTTTAATGGAAATGCACAATCATCTTAATGATCTTTGTACAAAAGATTTTAAGATGAATGTTATAACGTTAATACCAAAGGAATATAATTGATAACATAAGATTATCATTAGAATTAGTCATTTTCGATGTATATAAAAGAAATGCATGTATAGAATACAACTTGATGTAAATCTATATTCTCTTGGTTATTAAACCTAAGGAAACATGCAAAGTCTTGTTTACGCACAAAGTGACATGTCATCCTTCACTAGATGTAGTGGGAGGATAACTCATCCATCAGACCCCATACATGTGATGCATGAAGATCTTATAGGATGAATGCTAGTTACTTCATTTCATTTACTAGTAATATGATGATATGTACTAAGTAAAAGGAAGCATTAATCTCTTGATGTGTTCAAGGAGATTATAAATGAAGTGTAACTTTGATGAACGTATTAGTAAACTTTAATGAGATCAAATGTTGAAATACTTTTCATCAATACATTGAGTACTTCAAAGCAAGAACTGTGATGATGTATTATAAGTCTAATCCATCTGAACATGATGATGTGTCAGAATGAAGGAACTATACCATGATAGGTCATGATACAATTATCAATTAATCTTATCTTCTTATATCCTCATAAATATATACCTAACACTAAATCATGTACCAAATGAATGGTTTATAAAGACATCATATATGAAATGAACCCACCTTGAGAAATTAGCTTCTTGAGAAGGTTTATTCATAAACCATGATTGTTGAACATTACTATGAATTCTAATCCAATAACAAAATTGTTTTGTTGATAGGATAACTGAGTTTCTAAAGAATCAATGGGAGTGAATGTAGAACTTGAAGTGTTCAATGCCAACAAAGAGGTACAATGAGAACTAAGAGAATCACAAGTTATTGTGAAATATCAAGTTCGTCATATAACATATAATAAAATAGTTCTAGTAGAACACATTTGATATTGAAGGATTGTGAATCCAACGATTTTGATGGGTTGGTCATACAGGATGAGCCATCTAGTCAGTGAGAAGCTAATTCTGAGTAATATGGAATCCATGTAAGCTGACAATGTAGCACCTTGATAGCACCACCCAAAGGGTAATACCTAAAGGGTGCAATAGGGTCTTGTGGCTAACACCTACATGGATAACATATAGTGACAAATTTGGTTGAAAAGATTTTTCAAAATAGTTCAAGTTGTTGAACATGATAGAAATCATTTACCAATTGGTATGCTTATTGTTGTATTGAAATAGACTATGAGATTTGGCATATGAAGAAGAAAACCATATTCCCTAAAGGATGTGTACGTGACACAACCTTAAAAGGTTTAGTGACTTCAAGAATGTGAATAAAGTTTATAAACTACAAGGTTTGATCTGGGATTGAAACAAGCAACTCAGGGAATAAGGATCTTTTGACTTGACACGATAGTCAAATAGTTTGACTTGAATCAAAACAAAAGATGAAATATGTGATTTCAAAATATTTAGTGGGAGTATACATGAATATTCCACATGCAATGAGGAATTGCATCTCAATATTGCAAATGTTGAGAACTGGCATGAAAACACCTTCATTTATGAAGGATTAAGTGAAACGTCTTATGAGATAAGGACCAAGACCTATGAGATAGTTCTTGAAATTTTCAAAATGTAAGTTTGAACATGTACAATAGCAATGTGTTGAAAGAGTTCAACATGAATGGACTCAATAAGGGGTAATCCAGATTAGTCTCTCATGAACCATATGTTCCAATTCTTATGAAGAATGGAAACAACATGATTAAGACTCCATAGGCTAGTATAACAATGGGTCTATCATGAATGCTATGAATGTACTTATCCCATATAATATTGTATGAATTGGACATGACAATATGATATAAACCCCAATAAGGGTTATTAGAAAGTCATTGAAGATATCCATTAGAACTTTTGAAGTGACTAAAGATAGATTTCTAATCAGTAAGGATAGAAATGAAAGGAAGAGTTGGATGCAAAGAGTTACATCGATCCTAGCTTCCATAAATGACAAAATTGATCCCAAATTAAAATATGTTTTTATTTAAAAGGGACAAGTGAGGATTAGTTGGAAAGGTTCAGAACTAATAGCCCATTAATGACATTCTACAACAAAAGCCTAGTATACTTGAGTTATGAACACATAGTGATACTACATGGATCTAAAGGTTCATATGATGAACTTATAGATGTTCCAACCATTGATGAATCAGTAGAAATACTACGACAATAATGGAGCTAATTGTTAGGCAAGGAATATTAGGTACCATATTACGACAATTCTGTCTCATATGAGAAATCATACAATCAAGACATTAGGAACATGCAATATATGCACTATAAGCAAAGTGTTGCTAACCAGCTAAATCAGCACTAGCACAGTAGAAGCATGTTGGACATGTTTTGGTCACGAAGGATGAGATCCATTGGTGATTGGCTCTAAGTACAAGTGGGAGTATGTTGGTAAGGTATGCCCGTAGAGCCAATAATGTGATGATTGACATGGCATATACCTTAAAGGATTTGATTAATAAATATAAAGGCAAGCTTCAAATTCATCTATTTCTCTTAGTTATGAGATAATGAGGAGACACTATGAATGTCTAAAGAATAATATTACTCAATGATGTATGTCTTCAAGTATTATCCTTATGGAAATGAAATCATACGGATGTTAAGAGTGCATATACATATTCTCAATATGTCCCTAGTCGATTGTAACTATGGAAGGTAGATAAGCACCAATAACACATAAAACTGGAGTGTGAGTTGGTTGATGACTAAGTCTCACTAAGTCATGATATGGAAATATCAAACCAAGCACACAGATACATGTTAGGGAATAGTGTATCGATTAGACCCACCTTGAGAGTGACACATGGTTGTGGTGGTTATAGTCATCTCTCATAGTGAAGGTGGTGATTGTGATTCTTAGACCTGAAATAATTATATTCGTCACATGTCGTTGGGTACGCTTGGACACTATCAAATGTGGTCCTAAAACATGGGTTGTTATAAAGGTGATGATTGGGTGACTTTGACACATGGGGATAGACTATAAGTGATAGACAAGGGATTTGTCCCTCCTACTGGAGTATGATATCCTGTCCACTTGATAAGAAAGACTAAGAAACACATGTGCACGAACATGTAAATCAATATATAATATTAAGGTCACATTATCTCAGACAGTCTGCTCTTGGTCCATGGAACATGGATTGAACATTGAGAGGATGACCTTCCATGCTTCGCGTTCATCCTAGATATCAGAGAAAAATGAATTATATAATCACTACAACACCTTATATAGATTGTAGGTTGAAGTTGTTCCCTAACTTTCCATTCACTTGGATATCACTGATGTGCGACTAGGCACCACTCCTTGCTTGTGATGTCATAATATAGTTATCGACATTCACGACCAACGTCATATGGAACCTATAGGGTCACACATAAAAGAAATACATATAGAAGAGGAGTTCATCTTGAATGATAGATGGATTGATTATTAAAGTGTTTAGGTATTCAATTCATGCCATAGATTGACGAATTGGTTGACTTGTCTACCAAACAACCATTTCATTGTGTGAGATGGCCATTTGGGTAGCCAGACATGCATCTCAAGTGTTGAGACGGCCGTCTGGGTTGTCAGGTTAATCAGAGATTGAATTGGCTAAGTTCTACCCTTGAACCGACTGGTTCAATATGATTGAACCGATTGACTCATCTTAGACTCACCAAACGACTGTCTGGGGGAGTGAAACAGACGTCTGGGTGAGATGGCTCAGTTGGTCCGAATGAATATTTTGGATGTTTCTCGAATAGTTTCAATTGCACTAACTTGGGGTGCAAGTAAATTAATATGTGATATTAACTGGAATTGAAATTGCCAAATTCACGTGTAATTGGAAAACTGCCAGATAGTCGTATGGTAGTGTGAGATGACCATCTCGTGTGACTAGATGATTATCTAGGTCACTATACGGTCATTTCAGTTGTCATAGGTTGTGAAAATTCAAGATCTTCTGGTCCCTTCCACTCCCACATTATCCCGTACAGACTGGGAACACTGACCCTAACCCTACCTATAAAAGGTGGGATATTGGGGAGTTTCTCATAACATAACATAGACAACTGAGAATCATTCACTCTGACAAATGTGGTCCTCTCTGGTTGTGGTATCCGAGAGATCACAGACGAGTCCCACTGGATAGGGAGGGATAGCCAACGGGAGAGAACAACTAAGGAGTTGTTGTGAGAGAGTAGGTTTGTGACTAGTACACCAATGGGGGGGACAACTCCTTCCTATTTGTTCTTGTTCAATGACAGGAGTTCTACTTAGTTAGTGTAGACTACTTTAGAGGTAGGAGTCCTTTGCCTGCTGCTCGAAGAGAAAAGTCAACCTGTAGTCTGTGGCGAGACCACTGGTGTCGCTGTAGAGGTTGTGTAGACACTTGTTTGTGGTGAAGACCAGGAGCTGCACAACCACCATCCAAGAGCAACTAGTCAATAGTTGTAAAAAAGTGAGTTTTGTCGCTAGACTTTATCTAGGACCAGGTATAACTCACTAAAATCATCCTTCCTATTTCATAGTAGTTGACACGATCTTGCTGTTATGGGAATATAGATAGATAAAAAAATTTACTGCTATACTTTGTGCATGTATTTCCCAACATTTCATACCTTGAAGGTAGAACTGCATCTTTCATTTCCAATAGAGGAAATTTGTCCCGTCAAAGAGTGGAGGTCGTATGGAGAAGCTTCCCTCTAGGTTGAGAGACTCAAGTAAGTCGCCTATCTTATCATCTCATGAGAGATGTGTCGGATAAAACAGTGGAACTGATACCACTTGTTGGTTCAGAGGGATCTAGAGGGAGGGGGTGAATAGAGCTAAAAACACTTACAAAAAAATTATTAGACCTTCAAGTTACTTCAAGTACATACAATCGAAAATAGTAGATTTGATGGCAATCCAAACATACATAGCAAGGATGAGAGAGATTAAAGAAACCAATTGAACAAATTGTTATAGAGCGATTCCACTCCCCAGACTAGGAGAGAGTCAGTCTGGTACCTAAAGAGGTCAAGCTTATTGGATCCTAGATGGGTGATTAGATGCATAAGAGGGGGGTGAATAGAGTTGAATTCACTTAAACAAAATTCATTAGACCTTCAAGATATATCACAAGATAAGGTTGCTAAATAGGAAATTTGTGTGCAACTAAAACATACATAGCAAGGGAGAGAGAGATTGAACAAACACAAGTAGACAAGCTATTTAGAGTGGTTCCACACTTCAAACTAGAAGTATGTAAGTCCACTTACCTAGAGAGGTCAACCTCTAGGATTTCCTAACCATTGCATTCTTATATTCATTCATAAGACTTACAATACATGACCAAACAAAGGACTTACCTATCCAATACAAAGAGTTATCAACCTTACCAAGGACTTACCCACTTTGCAAGGAGTCTTCCGCCTTCTTCCAAGGACTTACCTACTAATGCACAAGTCTTCAGCCTCGTAGGAATTACCCACTCTTCTTGGATCTTCCGCCTTTGACTTCACCTTCACTCGGAGAAGCTTCCACCAAGGACTTACCCACTTGAGCAAGGAGTCTTCTGCCTTTACCAAGGGCTTACCCACTCTATCTCCAAGTCTTCAGCCTTGATCTTCACCAAGGGACGCCTTCCCTTGTTCTTCTTGACCTCTCTTAGCTAAGAGAGAGAACCTTCATCTTCATGATTGAAATGAGAGATGGGGAGGTGGTGGAAGTGAGAGCCTCACAAGACATACATGTAGGACTAGCTCTCTTATAGATTTCCTACTCACTCTAATGGATGTAGCAAGTGATTAAGCTTAGAGAGAGAGGAGGCTGTAGGAAGCACTCAACTATGGAATAGGAACCTCACATAGAGTTTTCATTGAATGCTCAACCTTGGAATGAAGCCTAAGGGGTCCTATTTATAGCTGGGGATGCCTCTTAGCCTTTGGGAACACTTGAGAATGAAAACTAGCCATTTTGTGGCTTGCAACATATATATTTTCACTTGTTGCAACTCCACAACGGCTAGAAGCACTTTTCTGCACTTTTCCGTACAATGCAATCGGTCGAGTTTCTATAAGGGTAACTCGACCGATCAAGTAAACAACAAGGCCGATACTCAAATGATCGGTCGAGTTTGTCCTGATCAAAACTCGACCGACCATTAGGAATCGAAATGGTCAGTTACTTGATCGGTCGAGTTCTGTGTAAATACAACTCAACCGATGCAATCTGCAAAAAATTTATCAAGGATGATCGGTCGAGTTTTTAGGCTGGGAAATTCGACCGACAAAGTGCCTGTAATCAATTTTCAAAGTTGCATCTAAAGTGATCTAACATTCGATCTAAGTGCTCTTGATTTTTTCTAAGCTTAATTACAAGTCATACAATCATTATAAGTGATTTACAACATGATTCTAATGGATTTACATCATATTACAAAAACATGCACTTGTATTGACTTTGACTTGTCTTTTCTCCAATTTGAGATGCACAAGTTAGGGAAATTGGAGTGTGTCTATACCTAATCTGAAATCACTCAAGTAGAGACATTAGACACCAATATGTGGAATGGTTATTCATCATCAAAACACGGGTTTAGTAAACTTAGACGTGAGTCAACATTGACCTAATTGACCTTGAGTCAACAAAGCTCTGAGATTTCTTAACCATGTCTACTTCTTATATTCACTTATAAGAGTTACAACATATGACCTTTCTTTTCTGGGACAAGGATACCCAACTTTCTTTTGAGGCTAAGGGAGCTAACAACCTTACAACAAAGGTCTTACCTATCCAAGATCTAGTCTTCTACCTCACCAAGGTCTTA
Organism: Alisma plantago-aquatica; assembly: GCA_963693085.1. Lineage (NCBI taxonomy): Eukaryota > Viridiplantae > Streptophyta > Magnoliopsida > Alismatales > Alismataceae > Alisma > Alisma plantago-aquatica. Next base: position 1,464,681,375 of record OY856412.1, read on the forward strand.
CACACTCTTACAAGAAGCTGGATTCCTTCATCAAGAAGATCCCCTTCTTGCATCGAATCTTTTTCCTTGAAGGATTTACCCACTCAACTCCTTGGATCTTTCGCCTTATCCTCCTCCTTCACTCGGAGAAGCTTGAAGTACTTCTTCTACAACTCAGAGAAGCATGCACATCCTCTTTCTCTTGGAGAAGCCTTCATCAACATGATTTTGAAGAAAGGGGTTGGGAAAAGCTTTGAGAGCTTTATAAGTGAACAATGAGGTAGCTCTCTAACATAAATCCTATCTCACTCATATGGACAAAATAAAGTATAATCAATAGAGAGAAAGGGGCTCAAGTGGACTAAAAGTACTTAACTATGACAAAGACCTTGAATAGAATGAATGAGTAAACTTGAAATGAACGCTAAGAGGTCCTATTTATAGTTGGGGGTGTCCACTAGAGTGTGAGAACACTTGTGAACGTTTTCTAGCAGTTTTAAGGGTTGCAAAGGATAGAATTTTGAGTTTTCTAACACTCCAACGGTTAGAATCATTTTTCCTATAATTTTTATACAGTGCATTCAGTCAAGTTTCAATGAAGGTAACTCAACCGATCAAACTATGTGGCAAAGCTAATTTAAACCATTTGTTGAGTTTGTTTTAGTAGAAACTCGACCGATCCATATAAATCAGTTTTGATATGCAGAGGGATTGATCGAGTTTTGTGAATATGAAACTCGACCGATCGAAGTCATTCTCAAAAGCCATTAACGATCGGTCGAGTTTGTAACTTAACCGATGAACAACCTGTAATGAATTTTACAAAATGACTTTTAAATGATCAATCATTTGAATTAATTGTCCATGATTTTTTTCTCATCTTAGTTACAAGTCATATCATCAATACAAATGATTACAAAAATAATTTAAGGTGATTTGGAGTATTTTCCACAAACGTATATTTGCATTGCTTATGACTTGAACTGAAACAAGCTAGAGCTTGATCTATTCGATTCTTTTCATTTACCTAATGCTTGAAATCAATATTAAATAAATATATTAGATACATATGAATGGAAGTTAAGTCATTATCAAAATATGAACAATATATAACACTTAGGTCAACAAATCTACCCAACTTCTCAAATTTATTTATGATGGTCGGTGCCATGAACAACCTGACGTCATATAAACCAACCAGTGATCTACCCAACTTTGCAAATTCATTTATGACGGCCGGTGTCATGAACAACCTGACGTCATAAAAAGCAACTGGTGATCTACACAATTTCACAAATTCATTTACGACGGTCGTCATTAACATCCATTGAAGTAATAGACAAATTCCATGACATTAAAGTGACCCCATTATACAGTGAATTGGTCTAAAAGGAACACAAAAGGTATTTAACACCATAGCCCTAGATACTAAGAATCCTAAAGCTATCAAAAACATAGAAAGACATGAAAAAATGCTAATAGTCGATACATAACATAAACTTGTAACCATCATCAACCACATTAAGCAACTTATCCTTGTAAAGAAGAAAAAAAATTAAACCAAATCCGACGTAATTGAGCTACATCCATTCTAGAAAAGTGGACTTTCTAGAATCTCATACCCACAGTGGTCCTCCGTGTACGCTCACCTGCTCCATTTCTTCCTCTAGGCATTGGGGGTTTAAATCAAGTGTTGGTGCGGGTCACTCTGTGTTGGGTCCACTTATTATTAGCGTGATAAAGCAGCAACCAGGTCGCCGTCGTCGTCATTTTGTACCACTCCTCAACGAGACACTATGATAGGCAGCAAAAGAGATGGACAAACTCAAAATGCAGCAGAAGTTTAGATGCTCATGATGTTTGAGGCCTTGAGCCCATGTATTATACCCTCCGCCGCTCCCGTGGTTTTACTCTCTGTGCAGCTTTGAGGGAACAGGAAAGCAGACAGCCCATATCGTTCACGTGCATGGGTGATCAAGAAAGGAGCGCGGGTCGAGCGAGCAACACTAAGGACTAGTTTGGTTTGATGTAGTAGGGTGT